>CM076849.1:30272608-30992608 GCA_039519185.1 Astragalus membranaceus | reverse complement strand
ACAAATCACTTAGTGTAGGTTAGGATCCTAATTAAAGAGCTAGGAGACCTCCAACGAATTTCCCGAATAAGGTGCGAATCAATATTTTTATATCTTAACTAAATTGCTTATAAAGTGAGTTTTAGCACCAATTTTTAAGGTGGCAAAGTTATAAATAATGTCAACTTTGCTTCTTTTTTTTTCAATTAAGTTTTGCTTATTTTGTAGTCTTAAAAATATGTAGTCATCGTAAGTATTTCAAATTTGACATCAAAATTCTTCAAATCCAGAACAATCCTATTGAATTTTGATAAGTGTTCTCTTAAAGAAGAACCTTCATCCATTTTTAAAGATTGAGGTTGTTTCTTGAGAAACTTAGTAGTGATGTGCTTAGTCATGTACAACTTCTCAAGTTTCAACCATACTCTAGTAGGGGTATTCTCATCAGTGACTTCCCTCAGCACCTCATCCCCTAATGCAAGGATGATGGTATTGTGAGCCATATGCACGAGTTCTTGCTTTTCTTCATCTGTTAGATTTGGAGGCAATTTGGCAGTACCTCCAAGAGTTCCAATCAGCCCTTGGTGTATCAAGATAGCCCTCATCTTGAACCTCCATAACCCAAAGTCATTTTTTTCCGTAAATTTGTCAATATTGAATTTAGATCCTCTCATTCTTTAATCTTAGACAACCTTTCTTTTCTTGCCGAAGCAAAACCTATGCTCCGATACCAATTGTTAGAAATATAAGCCCAAAAATATTGACAATAATAATCAGAATTCCTTTTGAAAAGAGTATTACCGGAAGACAGTATTGATTTCAATTAATTGTTTTAATACCATCTAAACAATTATGAAAAAATGCACTAGGGGTCATTTAAGTTATTTATTTGTACGAATTGGTCCTTTATGTTTTTTGTACCAACTTAGTCTTTTAAGTTAGATAATGTGTTCACTGTTACCCTTTTTCAACTTTTCTTTCAAACACGCCTAGTTGGCGTTAACGTCGTTGATGTGTTTGTTACGCATCCTACGTGTAATATAACGTGGTGATATACATAAAAACAAGGGTTAAGCTTCTTCTATTTACATTTTCTTCCTAAAATAGAAACTTAGGGTTCTGGGTGCGAAGAACTTGCTTGCAACAAACTAGATTGGAAGCGAAAAACAATGACGACGAAGCTCTACCATTGAAGCAAATGCAAGAGCGATTGAAGGGAGATTGAAGTGCGATTGATGAAGGTACAACTTCTTGGTCGCGAAGAATTGCTGAAGAAAGCTTGTTGAGGTATGTATTTCGTTAGTGCCCTTTTTGGTGGTTCTAGTTTTATGTTTTGTAGTTGAGTGTAAATATATGTTGTAATGCGTGAATGTGTGTGTCTCTTTTCACGTGGGTAGTGGTAGGGTAGTGAAGGATTACTTTAATGATGTTTGCTTTGGGTTTAGGGTTTTATTTGGTTATTATATTGTTGTTTGAAAATGACAACACTATTTTACGTCGTCCCTTATTTCTATATTCTGTTAATAATGGGGTATGGGTTTCTTTTTAGTAATCTACTTTCCTGTTTTTAGTGTAATGGGTATTGGTTGTTGAATTTAACATGACAAAATGGATATTTTTTATGTTGACTTCCATCACGGGGAACAATTTATTGATGAAAAGAGAACATTTGTAGGAGAAGCGTCAAATTGGGAGTTGGATGCTGATAGATGGAGGATGCTAGCATAGCTAGCTGTAGGGAGATGACAGGTTACACTGCACTGATTCGGGTATGTATTATAATTACTTTAATTTTCAGTTCAGTGTGTTAATGCATGTTTAATAACTTGGTTCACATGTTGATCACAAAGCTGGATCTTTAAGCACTTCCAGGGGAGTGCTTTTGGGATACGTGGATTGACCCTGAGTATAGACAAGAGAAGTTACGTGCAGCCCGCTGGTTGAATACAAGAGGCGCCGACCACATTGTCCCATTTCGGGTGGCGCTCGATCACTTTACTCCAGGCTAGGTCATATATATGGAAACCGTACACCAAGGTTTGAGGCCCTTACACATGCTGGCCTACTACTGGTGCATCATACGTCATGTTATGTGCATGATGTCATATCAGTCAGACCGTGTCATCATACCATTTTGATACATTCGAGGGATCCCGGCTAACCCATGAGATATTTGGCGAATGTTTGTCGCTCCATATGCGGATAACCGAATGTGGGAGGAGTTTGACGAGTACATCATGACGCTCTCGCATCAGATCATGGAGGGTTAGCCAGACACCGTTGACGGCTACGCGGACTTGTATAGGAGGGTCTTAAACCCATACATCTATCCGAAAAACTACCCCGCACTAAATGAGTCATAGGTTCAGCAGGTTTGTGAATTTTTATGGTGTCTTATTTTTTAAAACATGATGTTATTTTAATTCTTTTTTCTGGCACACGCAGTGTATGATCGATGTAATGGAGATAGCTCTTGTGTTGGAACAGAAGCTAGAAAATTGTATTCCCCGACAGACACATACTTGGACCTTAATTTATATACCTGTTTATGTTATTTGAAGTTGGAATTTTGTTCATAAAAAGCGGAACAGTACATCGTAAAACAAACATAACGAAATACAACTGACAAACACCTGATTATAGGGAAAATTATTTTAGCGATACTGTTATAAAAGGAAAATGATCTCTTTAGAGTCCGTATGGTATTGACATACAACACCATTGAACCAGCTTTTAAAAATTGGACATGTATTTCCATCATGGTGCGTACGTTGCCGTCACTCAATATATTCATCACTGAATAGTGAATACCACCATCATCTCCAGTTCTAGGTTTGCGGTAAACAATAGTGATGTCCCTTTTCAGCCTACAGAAGGCAAGATTGGGACATTGAAACCAAACATCATTTTCTTTCATGGTGATACTTCCACGATGATGGAGGACAGTCAAGTAGGAGTACATTGAGAACTAGGTTGATGTATAAAACTCCGTTGAGGTTGTGAAGAAGCAAGTGTTTAGTTGGTGTGAAAGAAATGGGGGTAAGTGTGCCTATTTATAGCAGGTGTCGTTGAATGTGAGCCCTTTATCAAAACTTTTGATGGTAAGTTTGGACCGTTGAAATTCTGTCCGTTGAGGCACATTTACCATAGCAAATATCATCCATCCTTTTTCTCACACAAAGGACGGAGATTCCAAAGACTATTAAAGAAATTTGATTGAAAATAAGCCGTTGATCAAAATTGTCGGTGCAATCCAAGCCGTTGAAACATAGAAAAAATCTGTCAAAATTCTACAGGAAGGGACCTTGATACGGTACCTTGATACTGTGTCTAACTGTCTATGCTGTTTCAGAATTAGCAGACCGACCCTAGTACCGAACTAGTTCGGTACCTTGATACCATATTTGGAGTATGTTGGAAATTACATGTCACAATACCAAGATACTGCACTTGGGTTCAGTACTATAGTACCGTACCCGTTGGAACTCAAAAAAGGGACGCACCGGGAATATTTTGTTCATTAAGGGTATTTTTGTCTTTTCACGGGGTTTGGAGGTGTTTAGAGAATAGGTGGGGGAGTGTAAAAAAATATCCTTTAACCTTTGTTAAGTCATAACATATGGCCCAAGTTCATCGCGACCCACAACCACAACAATGGTGGCCTCAGATCTGGCTGCAACCCAACCCGTTTTGGAGTCCCTTTTTCATCACAATATATAAATCCTGAACGCTCGACCGCCCACAGGGATCTCCTAATGAGATACTATTAGACAAAGTTGAAATATTAATGAGATTTTGAAGATGGAAAAAAGCATAATTCATCACTAGTTTCTTCGCTCAGTGTTAAAGACACCGACTCTAGAGACAAATTTCATTTTTTATTTGTCTCTAATTTTTGTCGTAATTTCAACTATTTTTAATAGTGGTCGTACCCCATCTTAGCCATGACCACTAAGAATAAGACAAAATCGAAGGGCCACTAAACCTAAACTCAATGATAGGGATCAAACCTAAGACTGGGTACAATCGACAGGGCGTACGTACTCAAAGCAGGTGATTAATCCATTCATATACTGCAACCATCCAGAAACATATCTAGGGACAGCCTGATATGAGCTCAGTCACAAATACGAATGCTGAGGAGGAAACTGGGCCCATTTTACAGCCCAATACTGCTTCTAGCACTAGGACCGCGCGTACCAAGAAATTAGCAATCAAGTACAAGGACCACGTTGTTTACAAATGAGATTACAATTGCTTCTAGAAGCTGGTTTGTTAGATTTTACTTGCTGTTAGAATCTATAGAATAATTCTGTTATGATTGTATGGACCCCTCTTTATATATTCTGTTGTATTTCCATTATCAGTATCAATGAAATATTTTACAAGTCTATCTCTTCTCTTGCCATTTCTTAAGGAGGTATCTCAGTCCTCTAACACTATGAGAATTATCTTTCATCTATCATTGGTGCTTTCATTGTGTGCACTCCATTATCCAACAATGAGCGCTCCTCGCAATACCACTAATCGTGTGGACGAGCTTGCTCAGCAACTCGCCACCATTTCCATCTGCCTGGAGGCCGTCTGGAAACATTTGGATGACCCTGCTTTTTCCACCACCTTGTCACGCTCCACTGCAAAATCATCAAACCACCCGCGCCTCAAACTCGATGTACCCCATTTCGACGGCACCGACGCCCACGAATGGATATTTAAGATCTCTCAATTTTTCGCTTACCACCAAACAGTTGAAGAGGAGCGCATCACCATCACTTCTTTCTACCTCGACAGACCAGCATTGGCATGGTACCAGTGGATGTACCAGAACAAGCAAGTCGCCTCGTGGATGCAGTTCCTCACTGCTCTAGAGACCTACTTAGCCCCGACGGCTTACGATGACCCCTGTGGTAACCTATTCAAACACACCCAGACCTCTACTGTTTCTTCTTAATTACCCCATTGAGTTCGAGGCTCTCGCCAATCATCTGGAAGGTCTCTCTACGGTGGATCTTTTGAGTTGCTTCATCTCAGGCCTTAAAATTGACATCTGGCGTGAAGTGTTGGCCCAACAACCGACCTCCTTGTCCCAAGCTACTGGTCTTGTGCGTTTGTAAGAGGACAAGATCTAAGACATTGCTTGCACCACTCGCCCCAAGCCATGGCAACCCACCATAGGATCCAAATCTCCCTTCAAAGGCGGTTCTGAATTGATGCCCTCCATCAAGTCCGGTTTACTGCTCAGCCCAACTTCACGTGTTGTGGAAGTGGACAATCAGCAATGCAGACAAGTTCTGGTGCAATGGAACGAGTTGCTTCCAGAAGACACGTCCTGGAAGAATTGGGAAATTTTCCAGCAAAACTACAACCTTGAGGACAAGGTTTGTTTTGATGGGAAAGGTATTGATGTGAGCCCAGTCACAACTCGCCACCATTTCCACTCGCTTGGAGCCCGTCTGAAAATGCTTGGACGACTCTACTTTTTTCCTTCGCCTCGTCATGCTCCACTGCAGAATCATCAAATCACCCCCACCTGAAACTCGACGTGCCCCGTTTCGATGGCACCGATGCCCACAACTGAATTTTTAAGATCTCTAAATTTTTCACTTACCACCAAATAGATGAAGAGGAGCGCATTACCATCGTTTCTTTCTACCTCGACGAACCATCGCTGGCTTGGTACTAGTGGATGTACTGGAATAAGTAAATCATCTCGTGGACGCAGTTCCTCACTGCTCTAGAGACCCGTTTCGCCCCGACGGATTATGATGACCCCCGTGGTAATTAACCTATTCAAACTCACCGAGACCTCTACTATTATTACTACTTACCTCACTGAGTTTGAGGCTCTCGCCAATCGCCTGGAAGGACACTCTACGACGTATCTCTTGAGTTGCTTCATCCCTCGCCTTAAGATTGACATCCGACGTGAAGTGCTGGCCCAGCAACCGACCCCCTTGTCCCAAGCTGCTGGTCTTGCGTGTTTGCAAGAGGACAAGATCCAAGACATTGTTCGCGCCTCTCGCCCTAAGCCGTGGCAACCCACCATAGGATCCAAACCTCCCTTCAAAGGGGGTTCTGAATTGACGCCCTCCACCGAGTCCGGTTTACTGCCCACCCCAGCCTTACGTGTTGTAGAAGTGGACAACCAGCAATGCAGACAAATTCTGGTGCAATCACAAATATGAATGCTAAGGAGGAAACTCGGCCCATTATACAGCCCAATACTGCTTCTGGAAATAGCTCGCACGTACCATGAAATTACCAGCCAAGTACAAGGATCACCTTGTTTACAAATGAGATTCCAATTGCTTCTAGAAGCTGGTTTGTAAGATTAGCCTTGTTGTTTACAAATGAGATTCCAATTGCTTCTTTTATGATTGTATGGACCCCTCTTTATATATTCGGTTGTGTTTCATTATCATTATCAATGAAATATTTTACAAGTGTATCACTTCGCGATGCTATTTACTGAGGTTGTCAAAGTGGTTCGACTGAGAATTATCTTTCATCTATCACAGTCGAACCACTTTGACAACCTCAGTAAATAGCATAGCGAAGCCCCACTCTCTAGATATATGCACTATTCACTTTCTCCTTATCAGCACAATATACGATTTTGTGCATCAAAGAGATACCCGATTTTGCATTTAGGCACAGCAACACCAACAACTAATAAGAGCATGCTGATTTTCAGTTGAACAGTGCAGAAATAAATTGAATTTAACGTAGCATAATTTTTTTTATCATGAAAGCAGGTAAGTGGTTTGCTTTTATATTATATATATTAGAATTAGAACAATTTATACTTATATTAAAAAAAGTGTCATGTAAAAATAGTTACTTACAGAGTAAACTATTTACAAGAATGCGACATAGCTGGAAGATGAGATTTCTTATTAATTAGAAATTTAGAATCAATTAGCTAAACAATGCATAAAGTCACAAGTTGCATCATATCGGCCTACCTAAACCATTATCTCAATGCGGCAGTTAGTTAACATTGTTTAGTGAACTAGAAAACAAATGAGTGGTTGCATGGCCTTTTGCAGCTTTTGTTTCTTTAAACTTGTTCCAGAAGTATAAACAATTTGACCTATAACCAGAAGTCCGGAATCTGGACACATATTATAGCAATTTCAATGAAAAATCGTAACGGATTGTCTCCCTCTATATATTTTAATTCATCCTTTGATGTGATACTTAATTAACAGTGCAAAATTTCTTTAGCTGGCGGGAAATTGTGGCGTCAAGGTTGACTAATTCGTTATATATAGCACAAGTCAAATTCTTAGCTAAATTGATTAACTAAACCATCACAGTTAGAAGATTTTAGATTTCTCACATTTTAATACATTGGAAAGGAAATTATATACTTAGAACAGAGAAGAAATCCTTAAATTTTTGATTGTGTAACTACAAAGATTTATTTGATATCAAAAACTGAACAAAATCTAGTAACGTACAGATCTCTGTCTAAAGAACATAAAACTAGCTAGGTATCTATATATGATTTGGAATTTTCTATAAAAATATGCATGTGTGTCTTTTTTGTACAGGAATACAGTCTTTATTACCAGCCATGAATAAAATTATAAATGAATCTAAACAATATATATAATAATTACCATGAATGAATAAAACTACAAGTATTTCTTTAGTATAAGTTATCCAAAAGTTGATGGGATTATCCAGATAGAGAATAACCGATTCCTCTACCATGAAATTGGTGATGCAGAATTGGATGTCAAGCTGCAAATTGAAAGAAAAAAAAAATATCAGTAAAATGAAAAGGTACATATATTCAGCTAGAACTAAGATTTTAAATTGCAGTAACAATCAAGCTAACATCGCGAGTCACGTCCTAATCCTTAATATCGTAAAAAATCATAGTAAAATATGGTTGATGCAACTTCAATTGTGATTGCATTACAATTACTTTGCAAAGACATTAAAAACCATGATATTGCAGTTGAGTTAGAGAACGTTTTCTTAAACACTCTTTTTAAGCAAAAGAAAGAGATATCGAATCTCGTTAAAACCTTCTTTAAGGAAAAACATCAAAAAGGAAAAAACATCAAGAAGAACGTTTTTTAAATACTTGGTTAGAACAAAGAACAAGAAAAAACGTGAGGACTTACTCTAGAAGCTCTTTCCAGTAGGAGCCATTTGTTTCATGGTCAAGAAACTTCTCCCAATCATCAAAGTTTGTGTTGGAAGGTGATTGAATAGAATTTTGAACTTTATTACTTCCATTGTCCATTTGGTTGAAGGTTCCTATTTTGGGAGAGGATGCAACCAATGAAGGAAGTAGAGTTTCTTCTTGATTTCCACTTGAAGTGCTGCTTTTCATTTTGCTATAATCAAAATCATATGGATTTGATCCACCCTTTGAAATATCCTGCTGAGAAGAAGACTCACTTTGTCGATGAAGAGAATATAGACCATGGTTTGCATACTCTTCACTACTAAAAACAACAGGCTCCTTAGTTTGGAGTGTGTTATTATTAGCCCCACTCCCACTCTCACTAAGGAACATATTTGATGTGTAGAGGCTAGGATTTCCCAAGAGATTATAAGGGTTAATATTACTACCCATGTTAATAAATGGATTGTTGTTCATAATTTGTAACATGTTTTGCAATAGTTGCACTTTGGCTAGTTGAGTGATATCTGGCTGTAAACCAAGAGGGTTGTTGTTGTTGCTGTTGCCCCATGCACTCATAGAATTTCCCATATTTGACATGCCAAGCAATTGAGAAAGATTCATGAGGTGATTGAAGTCCACCCTTGGCTTGTGAGTTTCAGGATCAATACCCATCTTGAGAAGCTTTTTCCTTATGTGTGTGTTCCAAAAATTCTTTATCTCATTATCTGTTCGCCCTGGTAGATGTGTAGCAATCTTTGACCACCTACACGAAAAATAAATAGAAAATATATATTATTTACAATAGATCAAGTTTCTCAATGACTTTCATTTCTGCAATCTTTGATATAGATATATATATATATATATATACACATGTTCTTTTGCTTTTCAAAAATAAAAAAGACAATAAGAAAAACATGGAGAGACTCGCTCTCTATGTGTGTGCACTACTCATCTTCTCCTTACCAACAATAAGTACCGTTTTGAGCGTCAAATTGTCCTGTACCCATTCGACGTGTGCCTCGAACGCAGAATAGGGGCACATGGCACTTTGACGCTCAAGACAGACAGTAGTATTGGTAAGAAGGAGATGAACGGTGCACATAAATGGAAAGTAATAGTCTAAGATATGTACTTGTTTCCGAGAACTGAATGAAGGTTGATGATAATTCGTTCCTCTTCTTCGGTGAATTTCCCTCTCTTGATATCAGGCCTCAAATAGTTTGTCCACCTCAGCCTGCAACTCTTCCCACACCTATTAAGACCGGCGCGCTTAGGGAGGATTCCCCAGTTTCCATGGCCATGTTTATTGATATAATCAATCAATTTCTCATCTTCCTCTGGTGTCCATGGCCCTTTCTTTACACTACTCTCTTCACAACAAGGTGACCTACCCATAATGCAATCAATGAATGTTTTAAGGCAAAGGAAAAAACACTTGGCTAAGAACTCAGCATAGGATGCTCATTATGTGTGGTTTTATAGACAAATGAGAATCCAAAAAGGAAACACGTATTAGACAAATGAAGCAGTAATGTCAAAGAAGCAACCTAGCTAGTAGAGACTATTTTATTTTAGTAGAGAATTTTATTGGCACTTAAATATTACTACTATATATGAAATTGATCATCAGGATTAGGTAGTGTATATATGTGTCGTTTAAGCAGAAGGTAAGTTCATTGAAATTGTTGAAGTATGTGCCAACATATATGGTTTGAAAGGCTCCACTAGTCTGAATATTTCATTATAGTCAATTAATATATTATGACTTTGACCAATCCTCTCTCAACTTTTAAAAATTTTCGATATAACCGAGATATGATATGAGAATATAAATAAAGCAGCCTCTTATTATTTTGAAGCAACAGTGACCTGCATGCTCACATGAACGTACGTAGGATATTACTATATATGATGTAAGGTATGAGGCAGAATTGAATTAAGGACACTAAAATAAAAATATCTACAACATGATATGCTAGATCCATAAATGTGACAGAACTTACAACATGGTCTGTAAAATTTATTTATTTTACTACAGGGTTTTCCCTGTATTGTATTAGGTTCTGTAGTTCTAATGAATAAACCTGCAATATTATATTAATTGCACCATCATTCATTCAGAAGTTAACTAATTATTACTTTTCACATTCTGTGGTAGATTTTTCTGGCAAAAAACTTAATATGTAGTCCTATTTCCATGAGATATATCGTATGAATGAATAAAGTTCATGAAAACCAACACATTATAGTACAGGTGGTAGATACTTGACTTCATTATTATTCGGTCAAGAGTTCGATCATTAGTCGGTGTGTATGGAAAAACATATGATGAGAGAGATTAATTCCTTAAATTAATCTTAGTACCTCGAGTGATTAGTCTCTGCAGTTGCGCACAGAGAAATGAATATCTAAAAGTATGATATATCGGGAGACAAAAAAAGTTACTTCTTGAAAACACTACATTGCAACCTCAATTAATTTATGATGGTTCTGACATTTCTTCACGCATAATCTGAGTTGCTTATTTTCTTATCAGTGCGGTCATCAAATTTATCATTTTCTTCTTATTTGCATGCAAGAATACATTGTGATGGCCAACGTCTGTATCATTAATAATTCTCAAGCATTCACCAATCTCCACCTGCTCCCAATCGATCAATATTATTGTCTTCATTGCAGCGTTAATCGCATTTTTTTCATTCAAATTTCTCCGACGCCAAAACAGTGTTTCCTCTTGAGTTACATCCCATAAAGCAAACTTTTTGGTAGCCATTTTGAGTCAAAACAAGGTAACATTATTAAAATGAAGAACACAGATGTCTCATTCCATACAAGGGGGTATGAATGTTGTATTTGCATGAAAGAGGAAGGTGAGGAAATGGGAGACATGATAGCTGATGTGATGAAATTAAAAAGAAGCGGGGATGTAGAAATTAAAATACCTAGATGGAATTAATTAAATATATAGGCACAATATGACATATAATCATATTCGAATTCATATATAACAAGGTAATCAAAACCGGACCGGACATTGAACCGGAAGAGGTGGCGGTTCAGGGGTTCTTGGGTTCAACCGGTTGAACCGGGGGTTCAACCGGAATTAATTAAATATATTATTTAATATTTTTATTACAATATATAAAGGATAAAAAACCATAATACCCAAAATTTCACACCACAAACAATTAAATTATGCTTAACTTAGGCTCAACAATATAATATCCAAGTCATTAATTAAAGTTACACATAAAATTGGTAGGTATAAAAAAACTCAAAGTTTGACATGTTTAAAATATATATATTTTAATGCATTATTTAGAAAGAATCTAATGTCGCTTTATTTAGAAAAGATCACATCATGTAAGAAAATTGCAAACAATGAAGCTAATGTTGTTGAAAGGTGAATATCTAGTCCCACATCGGATGGCAAATAAGAAGAATGAGCTGTGTTTCTCTATAAATAGAGCTAGAGTGTGCACAGCAAAATATAAGTGAGATTCTTGGCTTTCATAATATATAAAATATATAAATAGAGCCCTGACACTCATTTTGTTTTACAAAAAATAGTTTAAATTTTTTTATTTCAGTTAAAAAAAATAAAAAAAAAATAAAAAAAAATAAAAAAAAAATAAAAAAAGTCATTTCTCAGAACCGGTTTCTGGCCGGTTCTTGACCGGTTCTGTCCGGTTTTCCCGGTTCTGGACCGGTTTTCCGGTTTTTCCACCGGTTCTGCGCATATCCGGTTCTGTGGTCCAATTGGACCGGACAGGGGTCCGGTTCCCGGTTCAACCGGTCGGACCGGCCGGTCCGGTCCGGTTTTGATTACCTTGATATATAAAGTCTATTGGGAAGGGAGAACCACATGGATCGGCAAAGTCGAGTATACATGTGGCCAACTAGATTTCCCAGCGTAGATTAGTCACCGACAAAACTGGTGGATACTACGCACCAATAACACGGTAACCAACAAAATATTCGAATTCATATATCAAATAGAACAAACTAGGAGGTGTACATGTGTAGGATTCATGGTAGTCGCGTAAAGGAAAGAGTATGAGAGAGTACTGCCTCATGCCCGGTGCCCAACCCATAATGGGTCATCCATAAATTACAGCCTAATACAATATTCATTTATAATCAAGTGCATTAATATAAATAAGTATTAATTTATATATTCACTACAACAGATTTAAGGATGGGCAACGCTTTTTTTTAGCCATGGGCAGCGCTTCTGAGCGCTGCTTAACTTGACGATGCTGATTCCACTCCAACAATGGGCAGCGTTTAAGAAGCGCTGCTCATTGATTGCCATGGGAAGCGATTCCAAGTCATAAGCGCTGCTCATTCCAAAATTTCGCTAAACAATGGGCAGCGCTTGCACTGAAAAGTGCTGCTCATTGCCATATTTGGTAGCGCTTGCAGGGGAAAGCGCTGCTCATTGTCCTAGCGCTTCTAACAATGGGTAGCGCTTTTCCCTGCAAGCGATGCCCATTGTTAGAAGCGCTAGGTCAATGAGCAGCGCTTTCCCCTGCAAGCGCTGCCCATTGTTTAATTTTTATTTTTTATTTTTTATTTCTGTTTTTGTTTATTTTCCTTTTTACATTTGATATTTCCTGGTCATATATACAGCCAATACAATCCAATCGATTATATAGTTAACAACAACAAGCTAATACAAATGCACCAATATGTACCAATATGTACCAAAACATGAACCAAAATGTATCCAACAAACTAATACAAATGCACCAATATGTACCCAACAAGAACCAAAACAAACTAGCTAACAATTAAGTTACATTATTATGTATCCAAAACAGCTAGCAACTATCCAAATCAAACAATTCATATGTATCCAAATCAAACTCTAACAATCCAATCCATTATATAGTTAACAACAACAAGCTAATACAAATGCACCAATATGTACCAAACATGAACCAAAATATATCCAATTCATATGTATCCAAAACTAGCTAAACTTACAATATGAACCAAAACTAGCTTAGCTATATGTATCCAAATCAAACTCTAACAACTTACAGTATTACATTCTATCCAAAATAAAAAAAAAACAGGAGACATAACGGCACCACTCTCCCCTAAGCTCAAGTAGCTGCTCACCAGAGTATGTCCTCACTCGACAATCAGGAAAATACTGAAATTATATAAATAAATAAAATTAGAATTGAAATGGTTAAATGGAATTAACTATTATATGAAAATCAAAAAGAATTCTAAGTAGATACCTGTCGGGGAATAGTCATTTGGTTGTGGGTAATAATTTCTTTCAAAAATTTCATTACATAATACCCACAATCATCGTTATTGGGTTGTTTTGGACACTACAAAACAAAAGATTAGTTAATTGGTAAATTGAATTTAATACATTTTTTTCACAAAATAATGTAATTAAATATATAAGAACATTGCTTACAAACTTACATCTATTGGTATCCATTTGGTCATTGATTGTTCCAATCCCCAATATGTTTTCAAACAACTGAACACATTGTCATATGACTATATTAATTGAAATACATATGTATATAAGTAAAACTAAGAAATATGCAGAGAGATCGAAATACACACACCTATTAAATGTCTCGATCAACTCGGGGTAGTTGTTGAAATGACCATGCAATGAATCAATGAAGTACACCGTATCTTTCTTAGGATTTATTGCTAACAGAATCCAATGTTCCCTACAAAATAAAATTTTGAATAAGTAATTGACTAGTATTTAAAAAAAGCATGTTAGATAAGAATGGATTAAATCTCTCACCGTAAGAGACACGGTGCCAAAAACATGGTATCAAAGTTTGTACTTTGAGCTTCCCAAAAGTGTTGAGTGATATAATTTTTAACCTCTGTCTTGTTTTGTTCCACAAGCGTCTCATAATTACGCAGCTTTGGGGACACTTCACGCAGGTGTGTATTATCCAGACACAAAGAACACAAATCTCTGTGTCTGTTCCGAAGGGACCAAAATATCCTCGTACAAGTACCTATAATTAGAGATATATACAAATTAAATTAACGATATAATAAATAAAAATTCAATGATGTCAAATAATAAATTACATACGTACCTGACATATGCTCTAATAGAAGTACTGGTTGCCCACTTCAATTTACACACATCATCGATATCCTCACGTGTGATCGTCAGTGTTTGACCTAAATTCCCAAAAATTTGGTCATCCATCTCTAATTGAAGGGGGGTTGCCTCAGTCATCCTGAATTCCGCGTGCATTTCGCCATAACCAATCATTTTATAATCATTAATGGAAGAGGCGGAGGGCTGAGACTGAGACACAATTGGAGAAGGGGAGGGCCGAGTCACTTTTGGAGGAGGGGAGGGTTGAGTCACTTTTGGAGGAGGGGCGGGCTGAGAATTTTGTGTAGAATGGCCGGACCGAGACACTTTCTTGCTAGTAGATTTTGCATTGCCAACACTTTTGCCCCTAGATTTTGCATTTTGGCGTACCTATATATTAAAAAAATAATTACTTAGTTAACACACAATATATGACAAAAAATAATAATTAGTTACAAATATATTGTCACTTACAACGACAAGGTGTGTTGGCCATGCCACAAAGGTACCAATTGCATCTTGCACAATCAGTAAATCTATACTGACATTTGGAACAAGCAATGGTGCATCCCCCACAATTGCACAGTCAACTCTGACTCTAAGATGATCTGGAGGTAGGGGTAAATTGTGCATCAAGGGACCCAATTGGTGATTGTAATTGGTATCATTTGTTTTACCTTACTACCAACGAAGGTAATCAACTGTGTGCCATTTCTTCCAATTGGCTGACCCTTAACATTCCACTCGACCTGCATTATGTCATTAGTAAATTAGTTAACAAACAATTAAAACTAAGTATTGAATTAAGTTAATTAGTAATTAGTAACTTACTGATAATGGTCCTTTTCCTTTATTTATCCGACCGATGATATTCTTTTTGACAGTCATTCCACGGGGAGCCTGCTTCCTGATATAGTCTCCAACATCACTCTCATGACCGCTGTCATGCCCACTATCATGCCCATTATGATCTGCCATCTGACCTGCAATAAAACAAATAACCAGTCAAGAAGATGAAAACTATGTAAATAACCGGTCAAGAAGATGAATAATCATTGGTATTGTTATATTTATCCAAAAGACCAACAAAAAAATAAATAATCAGTCAAGAAGATGAAAACTATGTAAAAATTCATTTATTGTAAGTCTATATTACCTTTTCCTTTTCTTGGATATAATTTTATTTGCAATTCGCTTCTTGGTACTTTGTTTTTGACGAATCGTAATTCCATCACTATGATCCTTTCTAACATACACAACATCCTCTCTATCCCCTACTATTGGTATTGATGTCCCGAAGAAAGGGTCGTCCTCAATACCATCATCATCGGTTGCTTGATCATCAATGTCATTCACCAATTTTTTATTTGTCAATAAAACAATGGACCAATTGATATCAACTGGATCAGTGACATAAAACACTTGTTGAGCTTGGGATGCCAAAATAAAAGGGTCATCTTTATATCCTAACTTGTTGAAATTCACCCGCATGAACCCCGACTCATCAATCTGTAAACCATTATTATTGTCAACCCACTTACATTGGAACACAGGCTCGTGAAACATGTTGTAATCCAACTCCCATATGTGTTCAATGACCCCGAAGTATGACATATTCGCGTATATGGGATTTCTGTCTTTGGCACTTGATGTATGCATAGCTTGAGCTACAAGAGTCACCCCACTATTTTGCATTTTACTCTAATCATCATGGTTTTTTGTATAGAACGTGTACCCGTTCATTAGATAGCTGGTGTAAGAGAAAACTTGTATATTTGGACCTTTTGCTAACCATCTCAATCTTTCTAAAATCGAGGTAGGATTCATAGCAAACTCGAAATCAATGTGCTCTTTTAGCCACACTATGAAACTCCGATTGTGTTCTTTTGTTAACCAAACTTGACCCTTATATGGGTGATCACTGTATGTCCATGTGCTTGGAAACATATGAATCAACCTCACTATCACTGTGCAAAACATATAAGTGTGCTTGATCTAGTTCTTTCCTTAATACCATAACTATTTTAGTTCCTGACATCCCTTTACTAATGCTTCCTAAGTGACGAGACCTTGGCAGTCCCACGGAATATTCAAGACTAGATAGATAGCCGGTGCAGAACTCAATAGCTTCTTCAACTATGTAATGCTCAACAATACAACCCTCGGGTCGTGATCGATTTTTTACATATCCTTTTAATATCTTCATGTAACGCTCAAACGGATACATCCATCTCATGTAACATGGGCCACACAATTGTGTCTCTCTAATCAGATGAACTATTAGGTGAATCATTATGTCAAAAAACGAAGGTGGGAAATACATCTCAAGCTCACACAAAGTGCAGTAATTTCTCTTTGCAATGATGGCAACTTTCCAGGGTCAATCACTCTACTACAAATCGCCTTAAAAAAGAAACAAAGTTTGGTTAGGGTCTGGCGCACTTTCTTAGGCAAAATGGATCGTATACCAATGGGTAGCAAATTCTCCATTAGAACATAACAATCATGGGACTTTAAAGACTTTAACTTGAGGTCTTTCATCGATACAAGGTTCGTAACATTTGAAGAGTACCCCTCTGGAACTTAACTCCATGAAGAAACTTACAAAACACAGTCTTCTCCTTTTTAGATAGAGTATGAGCTGCCGGAGGTAGATATGTACGTGTACCCTTCTTTATCGGATCCAATTCTAGTCTCAACCCCATACTAAGCAAGTCCAACCTCGAGTTGATGGTATCTTTAGTCTTTCCTGGCATATTGAGTAAGGTACCAATGACACTTTCAAAGACATTTTTTTCAACATGCATCACATCAATGAAGTGCCTTACATATAATGACTTCCAGTATGGCAACTCAAAGAAAATCGACTTTTTCTTCCACCCCTGTTTGGCAAGCTCTCCTGCAAAAGGCTTCCCAAATTTAATGTTCAAATCTTTCACATTTTCAAATAGTTGTTCACCCGTCAAAGCCATGGGAGCTTTACGGGTTTCGGTATTCCCATTGAATGCCTTTTTCAACAGTCGATACTGATGAGAAGATGGCAAAAATCTACGATGACCAGGGTAGATATTCTTCTTACCATGTTCCAACCACATCCAATCAGTGTTATCTTCACATATAGGGCATGCACACTGACCTTTGTTGTTGTACCCAGATAGATTGCCGTATGCTGGAAAGTCATTAATTGTGCCAAAAATTATAGCCCTCAGGGTGAAACTTTCTTCTCTGAACCCATCATACACCTCTACTCCAGTCTCCCACATTAGCTTCAAGTCTTCAATTAAAGAAGTCAAGTATACATCAATATCATTTCCTGGTTGCTTGGGCCCAGAAATTAACAATGACAACATCATTCATGCAAAGCCATGGAGGTAAGTTATAGATCGCCAAAATCACGGGCCATGTACTGTGGGAGCTACTCTGAATACCGTGCGGGTTAAATCCATCAGCAGACAATGCAAGTCGTAGGTTTCTTGGATCCAACCCGAAGTCAGGATTATCAATTTTTTTTCATTGCGGAGAATCCGCCGGGTGTCGTAGCATGTCGTCTTTAATCCTTTCATCCCCATGCCATGTCAAGTGTTTTGCATCTTCTAAACTACGGTACATGCGCCTAAATCGAGGAATTATGGGAAAATACCACAACACCTTTTCTGGAGCAGATTCTTTCTTTTTATACCGCGATGCATTACATTTAGGACACGACTTTAACAATGCATGTTCATTCCGAAATAAAATGCAGTCATTGGGACAAGCGTGTATCTTCTCATAGTTCAAGCCAATGGACCCTAACATTTGTTTTGCATCATACGTCCGAGAAGGGAGCACATTATCCTTCGGCAACATTTCTTTCAATAGTGCGAATAATTCCGTAAAGCTCTTATCCGTCCATCCGTGGCAAGTTTTCAAGTTATACAACTTTATCACAGCCAATAATTTTGTGAATTCAGTACAACCCGAATACAACGGACTCTCTGCATCCATTATCAACTTCTCAAACATTTGAGGACAGTCATTAAGATCGTCTTCAACAGCCTTTGCCATCTCTTCAAATTCATCCCCATAAAATGTAGGTCTTTCGGTGTCAACCGACGCACATCTCTCAGTACTATTACCCATATTTGAAGATTCACCTCTTTCCTCACCATGCATTGTCCAACAAGTGTAACTTTGTTCAATTCCGTAACCCTTTAAATGTCCTGACAACTCCTCTGCATTAACTGATTTTACATAACAACAACTTAAACAAGGACATTTTATTTTACTAGAAGTCCCTAAACGTTCAACAACACAGTTCACAAAATAATCCACTCCAGCGACATATTCCTTGGACAGACGATTGGCAGACATCCACTTTCTATCCATAATTTTCCAATATTTATAATAAAATCCTGATAAGAGAACTTAAACCTATTACAGATGAAAAACACACAACGTACAATTTTTTTGAACCTAAGACATTCAACTATTTTCAACTAAAGAAATCAAACACTTTGATGTCTTCCATATTGCCATTTTTCGTATAATAAATACAAGAAAAAACAACAAAAGTACCTGAACAAGTGGAAGCAACAATGAACTCGAACGAAGTAGAACGAACACTCAAACTAGGACGAACTCGAACAATGAATGCGAAGCTCCGGCAAAACAAACTCGCAAAACCTAACAAACAATTCGCATATTCGATTTAGGCATATTTGATTTTACTTTGCTAGTTTCATTCACTACACATATACAATTTAACATGTTCAAACACAACATAATTTCAATCATCCATTTACAACATGCATCCATATCAAATAACTAATTTCAATCATCCATTTACAACATCCAAGTAGTATTTTGAATAACTAATTTCCATAACAAATAACTAATTTCCATATCAAATAACTAAGTCAATTATTTACAATATTGATATGCATGCATCCAAATTTCTACAACACACAACAAAGCAACCACATAAACATAATATCACAAACTAAGTAAAATAATTAAAATTGGTCTTCTTTGAATCAAAAACACAAACACTTTAAATGAAAACCAAAAAAACCACACAACCAAACAACCACATATACACAATATCATAAACAAAGCAATATAAAGAAAATGAGCTTCTTTGAGTCAAAAACACAAACATTTTAAATGCAAAAATAAGAAAATTGGGTTTATGAGTTACCTCAAAGATGCTTGGCAAGCCAAAATGAAATGGGTTAATGTGGAAATCCAAACCAAAACGAAATGGTTGAGAGAGAGAGAGAAACGAAAATGGTGAGGAAAAATGGGAGAAACGAAAATGTTGAGAGAGTGAGGGAGCTTGGTGAGTGTGAGTGAGAGAGCTTGGTGAGTGAGAGTCGTGAGAGTGAGAGGGAATGTGAGGAAAATGAACGTTGGATGCGAGGGAAAGAAAAAAAAATCAATATCAATAGGCAGCGCTTGCCATAAAAAGCGCTGCCCATAGCCCAATTTTCAATATCAATAGGCAGCGCTTGCAATAAAAAGCGCTGCCCATAGCCCAAATTTCGTCTAACCCACAGGCAGCGCTTGTAAAAAGCACTGCCCATCTCCCATGTTCGTGATCTAATAACCAGCGCTTGATAAAAAGCGCTGCCCATTGCCAATTTTCGTCCTCCTATAGGCAGCGTTTGGAAGGAAGCGCTGCCCATTGCCCATTTTCGATCTCCTATGGCCAGCGCTTTTAAGAGAAGCGTCGCTCATTCCCCTACGCGTTTTAAGCTTATCCAGCGCTTTAATCAAAAGCGCTGCCCCATAAGGTGCCATTTTTTAAAGATCTGGCGTAGTGATTTTTTCTGTTTAAAGGTTTTTGATCCTGCTTTGGTGTCCAGTGGAAAGAGGCTCTAACTAATACAATGTTCAATCGGGATGTAAGTAAAGTCCGACCACAAGTTATTTTATCGTCAATCAACTTGTACTAGCTGAGTCTGTCCCTTTAGATGGAGTTTGTCAATCAATGACACCCAACTTGCGTTTAAATAAATATTTATATATAGTGACATAATAATATTTATTTATATTTTAATTATTGATTAAAGTTAATCCATAATATCTCAAACAATATTACGAGACATAGAAAGTAACTCATCATGCATGACATTTAGCCAATCATAAGCATGAGAGGTAGAAATTGACTCTTTAAAGGTGATAGGATCATCATCATCATGGAGATCAAACTCGTGCTCATGAAGGAAGATACACAACATAGTCATTTTGTATAGAAGGCTTGGGGGTACTATCTAAGATCATATCAATGGAACAGCTTTAGCAACATCAATGGGCTCTGCAATGTCATTGGGTTTTAGTTTGTCAGTCGACAAAGCCGCTATATCATCTTCCATTGTTGTCAAACTCGCAAGTTAATTCGCACGAGTCTACGAGTTTACGAGTTTACTCCTCCAAAACGAGTCAAATTTCATGTAGAATCGCAATTGTTGTAAACTCGGGTAAACTCACATAGAATCGGGTAAACTCACATAGAATCGGGTAAACTCGTTCAGACTCACATAGACTCGCGAGTTAGAGACCGAGTCTACGAATCTACTTACAATTGCTAAAAAATACCAAAATACAGTGAATGATATTGTTTCTCTCAACTTTTTAAACACTCATGTATCATATACAGTGAATGATATTGTTTCTTTATTATGCTTGGACTTTGAGAGGTGGGGATGCCATTTTCGTTGCTATGAAGCTTCAAACTTGAAGAAGATGAACAACATATGATAAAATGAGAGATAGGGATGAAAAATAGAGAATGCCCTCCACATTTTTTTCTCTTTTTTTATGAGAGAACAACATATTTTGTTACTAAAAAAAGCTCTTTTTTATGGAATGCCCTCCACATTTTTTTTCTTCTGTACCTCCATATTTTATTAAAAAAAGCAATTTGTATACAATATTTCTCAAGAAAAAAGTACAGAATTAATTTTGACTTGCTAATTTTAAATTTTATTCATACTCTTTAAATATATATAATACATTAAATGTGTTATTTATAGGTTTTTAATGTTATTTTATATTTCATAAACTTTTACGAGTCGAGTTTACGAGTCGAGTCTACTGACTCTCCACGAGTCTTGTGAACACCCCGATTTTAACTGGTATTTTTACATTATTTTCAAAAAAATCCGAAAAATATCATTTTTATGCATTTTGTGATTTTAATCAGTTTTTGCGTCATTTTGGACTTATCCGTGATTTTTTTGCATTTTTACCATTATTATTATTATCATTAGTAGAACTATTTTTTAACAAAAAAAACTTTAAATCAAAAAATTTGTTTTAACATTAAATATTATTTTTTGTTACACGTTAAAAAAATTTAAAAAAAAATTAGAAAACAAAAATTACAAAAAAAATAGAAAACTACAATTACAAATTTTCAAAAAAAAAAATCGAGAGACATGTGCAGCATGCTGTTGTTGTACTGTTGGTACTGTTGGTATTTTTAGCCTCAAGCCAAGTCCTCCTTTCTTCATGCTCCCTACCTTTTCCTCTTTTGCTCCAACAAGACAACTTTGCAGAGTAGTGTTGCCGCTCCACCACCTCCTCTGCTCCACTACTCTGATTTTTCCTGCAAAAGCACAACAACCAATTTGTCTCAATGTTGGCTCTATAAAAACTCAAACCATAAATCAAAAGGGAGGGAGAACACAATGTAAAAAATCAGAAACAAAAGCAAGGGAGGGAGAGGAATAGGAGAGTCAAGAAAAGAAAGAAAAATATCAAAAAAGATGGAAAAATCAGAAACAAAAAGCAGGAGAGTTGTGGGAAGGAGAGGAGCACCACCATAAGACTTTCTCTCTCCACCATCGCACCACCGCGTTCTTTCTCTCTCCTCACCATCGGCCACCTTTGTTCATCGCACAAACCACCACCCTCCCTCACTTCGTACACCACCAAACACTCTCTCACTTCGCAACAACCTCACAACAACCACCACTCCAGAACTCACCTTCCATCGCCGGCGAACACCACCGAGGCCACCTTCACCGCCGCCGCGTCGCCTGACCACCGCCGCGCCGTCTTCTCTTCGTTCTCCCTTTCTTTCCCTTCTCCATCTCTTTCGAAATCCTCTTTCTCCCTCACTCCCCCTGTCTCATTTTTCCTTCTTTTTCCTCTTTTTCTCTCTCTTTGCAAAACTCACTTTCTCTCTCTTCAAACCTGTTGGTACGGCGCTGGAAAAGGGAATGGGAGAATTAGGGTTATGTGGGTGTTTGTTTCCTTATATACTCTAATTACTTATTTGCTTAATTATCTTTTTATTTTTTTTCTTAAAAAACATCAGATTACGAATTAAACCCCCTTGTTTACTACGAAACCCCCCTGCATAAGCCCTTAGTTTCGTGGGCCAGCAGTTCAAAAGCCCAGAAATGAAATAGGACTTTAGCTTCCACCCACCTTATTTCGTTCTGCACCCCACCCCACCCCTTTACTTGTTTTTTGTTTATTTATTTATTTTATCTTTCATGTTTAATTATTATTATTATTTATTATTGCTATCTATTTCTAAAAAATGAAAATAAATGTTAGTTCACATAAAAAGTATTTTTCTCTCTTTTCCTTTTTCCATAAAAAATAATAAAAATGGGTTTGATTGAGATGTACATCTTGTCAATCCCGGTTTAAGAGACTTTAGCTGCACGGCTTTGATCTTAAACCCCTTCCAAAAAAAATTAGAACCAATCAACCCACAAACATTTTCTAGAAGAACTACGTAGCCTTTGATTCTCCGCTTCGGAGATACGTAGGAGAGGGGCTTCCCCGTCAAGGTAAATTAATTTTTCTCTAATAAATAGTCAATTTTATTTCTTAAACACCTATTTTCCAAAAAACTAAAAAATGAGCTTGATTGAGATGTACATCTTGTCAACCTCGCAATCCTGGTTTAAGACGCCTGAGTTGTACAGCTTGGTGATCTTAAACCCCTTCAAAAAAAATAAAATCAACCAACCAACAAACTTTTTCAGAAAGAACTACGTGACTTTTGAGTTCCTTATTACACCGGAGGATATGTAGGAGCGGGGCTTCCCCGTCAAGTCAAAATTAAATTTTCTTAAATTGGTCTCGATTTTATTTATTTCTAAATAATTCTTTTTTACTTAATTTAGGGGTAAACAAATAACTCGTAATTTATTAGTATTTGCACAATCGGATTTAGGGTAACTGTCTTATGACAGATGTACTAGGGGTGCAGTGAGATTAAGTTTCCGCCCTTCCCTATGCATAATCGACTCCCGAACTCAATCTGGTATACGCAGACCAATAACTTCTAGTTAGGTTTTTTTCAAGTTTTCCTATAAATTGGGTGGCGACTCCTAAAATTATCAATTTTTGAGCTGTCTACGTCGGGATCACAGTCACGACAGATGGCGACTCTGCTGGGGATAGGTGAGAGTCAAGCCTCTTATATTTGGTTGTGCAAAAGATTATAAGGTATGTGCATTTGTTTACCCCTCTTTACTTTTATTTATTTCTTTACATTTTTGTTGTGTATATATTCATTTTATTTTATGCTTTATATAAACTCTAGGTTAGAAGACAATTGATATTATTTGGGTTTGCTTTGGGTTATTTGTAGGTATATAGGGGTTTTGTTTATTTTGTTTTTAAGGTTTGATGTTTATATACTCCCTTCACACACTACACTTACACTTTGAGCACACACTGAGAGTTGGACTCATATTGGAGCCCTAACAAAAACATAAGTTAGAATGAGGTTGTGTAGTGGAACTCATTTTGGATGTACGTTCTGTGTGACTTCCACGAATTCCTCATCTAGAGTACGATTCTTCTTTGCGGGTATCCACATTTTGAATGTACATCCTGGTGTGGTCAACCTTCTAGTTGAGTACTTGACTCTAGAGACCTTGAAATATCCAGGTTATAACAGCCAACCCTTGTGAGTGTTCAGTGTAGAAGAAGCATTAGATCCATTGGAACCAAAACGCAATATTATGGTCAACCCACCATAGGCCACAAAGGGAGCTCTGTCTCTTATCCTTAATTTTCGTTGAACTTTTTTTTTCTTTCAAAAAAAATATAAAAAACTCTAAATTTGTATAGAACTGCATTACATGCATAAAAGATCATGTCGCATTCTAGAAAAAATTTGTTTGCATATAGGGTGCATTCTATGTCCAAAATCTAATCTTGTCTTATTTTGCATTAGATGGTGTGTCATTGAAAATATTGTTCCTCCATATTTTATATTTTTCATGAAATAGAAAAAATATTTTGGCATGTAGTGTGCATTCTCATAGGTAAATAAAAAAATGCATTGTCATTCATCATTCATCATAGTCTATTATCTTTCAAAGTTGCATGGATCTTGTACAAAAAAAAACACATAATGTTGCTTCTTAGGACAAATACTTGCATGCATAGCAAAAATACATGCACTTTCATAGTATAACATCATAAGAATTCTCCATATTTCATTTTTCTTTGTCTCTACATAAAAAATTTTGTTGCATGGTGTACATACTTAAACGCGTAAATAGAATTGCATTGTATTTCTTACATAAAAACAATAAAAAAAATCACAAAACAAATGCATATTGCATCATAGGACGTATGTTTGCATACATAAAATATATCCATGCACTCCATAGCATCATTTTTTTTTTCTTGGACACATTTTCATTTGTCATATTCTTTCTTGAAATAAAGAATTTTAAAAGTCATTGAGTGTCCATCCACATTTTTTTAAGAGAAAGTTGAATTTTGTGTGCTTGCATCAAGGTCGATACCAATCAAGCATTGACTCCTGGAATCAGATCATTATTTTGAGACTTGTTGGAAAGAGGCGTAAGGAAGTGTACTGAGTGAGAAGATTTCATGGGGCATTCAAAAAGGGAAGGGAGACATAAGGTTGGGAATTAGTTCTTGAACTAAAAGCTCAAAGCAAAAGAATATGATTTTCATTAGCACTTTGTAATCATGTTGTGTAAAGTCAAGTTGGCTTTGTTGAAGCTTTATACTAATGAATTTGCATGGACTTAAAAGCTCTTTCCCGTTCTTTACACCCCATTATCCCTTAAGATTTGGTCCCCAATCCAATAATTGCCTCATGTGATAATTCTCGAAGCCCTTTTGTGTGTGTCATTCGAGGATGAGCTGGTGAATGGATGTCGGTTTTGAAAGGTCCAATTCCCCAAAAAAAAGCAAAAAAAAATAAAACAAAAGAAAAAGAGACCAAAAGAATTTTTTAAGAGAATAATGTTAGCCATGCGCTAATGTTGTTTCAAAATTAATGTTTGAAAATGAGAAATCATGATTTGAAATGAAGAGTGGCATTTTTTCCAAATAAAAAGTATTATACCCATTGATGTTCGTCCCCCCTTTGAGCCCAAAATTTCCTTTCATTTGACCCTAGACAAGGATTGACACTACAATGAAATTTAGTGCATTAAGATTATCATTTGAATTCTCAAGGTAGAAAATTGATGAGACAATGGAGTAAAGGAAGGACAAAAGTAAAAAAAAGTAAAGAAAAAAAGCTGGGAATAAACCAATGATGGTGAAAAAAAAGAGAGAGAAATGAGCCATAAATGAAGTGGAGACAAAGGAGCAAATGAAGAAAGAAAAAAGGAAAAAGGCAAAATTGAAAAAAAACAACCAAGAAGGAGAATGGGTGGGTGTTAGAAGAAAAAGAGTGATGTACTGGGAATACAATAGAAATGAATGCACTAAAAACCCTTGATCATTTTAACCCATAAACAATTTTTTTAGCCTTTAAATCGCCTTTGATCCTTTAGCCCATAGACATTTTTTGATCTTTTAAATCCCCCTTGATTCATTAAGCCCATAAAATTTTTAAGCCTTTAAATCTTTTGATCCTTTTAACCTATAAAGCATTTTTTGAGCTTCCAAACCCTTTTTGTCATAACCCATGAAAAAATTTCTTGAGCCTTCTAATATTTTTTTCTTCTTAACCCATAACCCATGAAAAAATTTCTTGAGCCTTCTAATCTTTTTTTTCTTCTTAACCCATAACCCATGAAAAAATTTCTTGAACCTTCTAACCATTTTTTCTTCTTAACCCATAACTCATAGCCATGTTATAAGCCTCTAAAGGTCCACTCTGAAAGATGAATGATTATTTTCATTTTCATAATGTTAATTTTGAGATAAATCATTTATTTTCTTTTAACTATTCTTTGCTCTAAAAAAATGAACAATAAGAAAGTGAAAAAAGGAAAGAATGAGACCCGCTAGATCGAAAACCCGAAAGGGTGGTCTAGGCAAAAGTTAGAGTCAATCAAATCTCGCTAGATCGAAAACCCGAAAGGGCGGTCTAGGCAAAAATTAGGGTCATCAAAAAAACTGAATCAAAGCCTGCTAGACTGAAAACCTACAAGGGCAGTCTAGGCAAAAATTAGGGCACAAAAGGGGAATCAGGCTACATTTGAGAAGTTTATGTTTGATATGTTCATAATCTCTTCCTTTCGAGTCTAACAGAATGACATATTGGAGCAATTTTTGTGATTTGAGGTAACCTTGGGAGTCTCAAGAAATCCCACTCTGAGCCAACAAAATTTTTGCACAACCCTTCATGAATTAAACTTTTCTTGCTATGCCAGTTCAGTCTTCTCTCAGGGCAATGCCTTTCACCAACACTGGGGAAAGCATTTGGCAAGACGTTCATGAGTCAAACTTTGCGTGCTATGCTAGTATAGTCTCATCCCAGGGGCAATACCGTACACCAATTTTGGGGCAAAAGTTTTGTATAACCCTTTAATGTCTTTTCAGTAAACGGGGGCAGAAATGTTGCGAGACCTTACACCGTTTAAACTCTATGAGCCACACCTATGTAGTTTTTTCTTGGGGCCATGCTTTATACTAACACCAAAAAAAATTGCAAGACCCTCCATGAGTCGAACTTTGCTTTCTACACCAGTGTCGTTTTTTCTTTTAGAATACCTGTTGGCACACAGGGAAAATCTTTTGCGAGACCACTTCGCAAGTCCAGATTTGCTTGTTACACCAAGTAGTCGTCCCTTTGTGTAAAACCTTTTACCAAATTCTACCAAGTAAGCTGCCTCAAGTAAATAGAAATACACTAAAAGATTATCCTCGAGGCAAGCCTAATTCCTTTTCCCAGCCATCTCAGTTTCTCTTCGTCTTCCCCATTTCTTTCACTTTGTAAACAGCATTCACTTCCAAACCTTCAAAAACCCAAAAACAAACAATCCAGATACGCGAAAATCCCAGCTTGTTAATACCCGTGAATCTATGCATGCTCATTAAGTAATGCTTCAAAAAGAGTCAATTTGGAATCATTGATATGATTTAGAGAGCTTATGACAATCTGTGAGAAAGGGTGTTGCACCCCGAAAAATCCCCGTTTGGGGTTTCTCAATGTACAACGTGGAAAAAATTTTGGAGCCGCCACCAATATTTTAATTTTAAGACCAAAACATTGAAAAAAGGTCTTTTGGACAAGGCGGATGGTCTTTGAAAACTAGAGATATAGGTTCGGGGGTCGATTACGTGCGAGGAAGGTGTTAGCACCGCGCACGTCCTTTCTACCGAAAGGGAACCTCTAATTAAATGTGTGGTTTTAACACTTGATTTGAAAAATACCTAGATTTGCCTATTTATTTCTTGGGAAAACTTAACAAAAATTTTATTTTGGGGGGAAAAAGGTTTTTTAGAAAAAAGTGCTTGATGGGACATGGCCCGCTCCTACGTATCTCCCGGTGCGATGGAGAATTCAAAGCTACGTAGTTCTTGGTTTTTGTCTTTTAACTTTTTAGGTGAGTTTTCGAAATAGGACGAGTACTAGCGAGTGATTAAACTAGCTAAGGCTATGGGTAATCACCGCTAAGTACTCAAAAGGAGTCGCTACCGCTAGTCAAACGAACTAAGGTTCTGGGTGACTGTTGGTAACAACTTGTTTTTATTCTCTTTTTGAAAGCTTTTTTGAAAAGGATTGATTTGTTTGATGACCAAACTAGCAAAGGCTATGGGTGGTCATCGCTTACTGTTCTTTTGGAGAAAGGACATCGACGTCAATAGCTAGACGAACTACGGTTCTGATTAGCTACTAACAACAATGGGTTTGAAAAGATTTTTGTTTTGTTTTGAAAATGGAGGTTTAGGGGGATGAAAAGAATTTTTATTTGCTGCGCTTGACGAGGACGTGGCTCGCTCCTACGTATCCCAAACGGGAATCAAAGCGACGTAGTTCTAAAAAAAAATGTTTTTGAGAGGGTTTAAAAGGGGCAAGCTGAATCACCCGAGACCATCTTCACCACTTAGAATATGATGCACTAGGCATAAGTGGGAGTCATATGGTTCGTCCTCAGCAATGGATGATAACATACAAGAACGAGTAGATGAATGCTATAGCTAAGTTAAATCACATGGATCACAATAACTAAATATTAACAAATGAAAAGACTGAAATACCTCTGATGAAGACAGATATTACAGATCTGAAGAACGAGCGAAAATGAAGCGGAGAACTGGAAAATGAGATTTGCGAGAGTTGTCTTCCCCGATCTCGTGAAATGTCTCTCAGATCTCGTGAAAAATGTGTCTCAGATCTCGTGAAAATGTGTGTAGCAATTCTTCTCTCTGATCTTGTGTGAAGTGTCCGTGTCCAAAATGTGATTTGAGGCTGCCTATTTATAGGCTTAGGAAAGCGTAGAATTTTTAAAAACATTTATTGCAAGGATGAATCGATTGTTTGAGCCTTTGGAAATAGCAAAGAATCGATTCTTGGACATCCTAAATGGGTGAAAATCGATTCCATGCTTAGTTAAAATAAGTGGGAATCGATTCTTGGCTCTTGGAAATGACTTGAAAATCGATTCCATGCTTTGACAAAATGAGGAGGAATCGATTCTTGGCTCTTTAAAGTGGCCTGAAAATCGATTTTATGTTTTGACAAAATAAGGAGGAATCGATTCTTGGCTCTTTAAAGTGGCCTGAAAATCGATTTCATGCCTTGATAGCATAGGGGAGAATCGATTCTTGGCTCCTAAAAGTGGCCTGAAAATCGATTTCATGCCTTGATAGCATAGGGGGAATCGATTCTTGGCTCCTTAACATGGCCTGAAAATCGATTTCATGGTTTAATATTGGATTAAGGAATCGATTTCATGGCCTTTACCAAATAGTATAAATCGATTCTTGGCCCTTGGAACAGAATGGAAATCAATTCTTATTTTCCACAAAAATGTTTTTTTATGTTTTTGCCATGCATGCATAAAATATTTTCCAAAGCTTGCCATGCATGCATAACATATTTTTCAAAACTTGCCATGCATACATAACACATTTTCAAAACCCTAGTTTCTTAAAAAGTGCATTTTAACCCTAAGAATGATTTCGAAAACTTTGGAGCGGTTTCTAGGATTCAAAATGCAATACATTTTATTATTATTATTTTTTGTGGAGAAAATTAGGGTTTGGACCTAAGCCGGACAAAATTGGGGTATGACAGCTGCCCCTCTTTATCTGAATTTTAACGAGGAATATGAATTGGCCGAAACATATTCCAAGGCAAAATAAAGATAAAGAATTCAGAAATTATACCGATTTTGTCCACTTGGGGAAACCCGAATTTTCCTCTTTTCTTTTTCTATATTTTTTCGTGAAAAGATGGGCTTGAGAAGAAACGGGGAACGGTTAACACCTGGCGCATTAACCGAGAGAGAAAATGACGGACCACTCGGGGTCTGAAGGAGCACTAAGGCTCTGAAGGACCACTCAGGGTCTGAAGGAGCACTAAGGCTCTGAGGGACCACTCAGGGTCTGGAAGGCTTCCTAGGCCTTAATTGAAGGACCATCGTGGTCTGAAGGAGCGCTACTAGCTATGGTACTAGTAAAACGGTCTGAGGGGGCCTTTCGAGCGGCCATGATGGGTCAAGATCAGCTCCGGAACTGATATGTTGACCATGAAGGACGTCCGCTGTGTCTTAGGCTGACACAACTAGTCTGAAGGACCACTCGGGGTCTGAAGGACTTACCCGCAGCTCGAATACGAGGTGAAGTCTGTTTTTGAAGGGACACTTGGGTCCTGAAGGGATTCACGAATCCTGTTGGTTGATTGATTGAAAAGTTCAACTAAAGCAGACAGAATAGTAAAATGAGCACTTGGCGTGCAGACAGAAAAGTAAATGGGCACTCGGCGTGCAGACAGAAAAATAAATGGGCACTTGGCGTGCAAACAGAAAAGTAAATGGGCACTTGGCGTGCAAACAGAAAGGTAAAATGGGCACTTGGCGTGCAAACAGAAAAGTAAATGGGCACTAGGCGTGCAGAAAGCGGTAAATGGGCACTAGGCGTGCAAAAGCAGGAAATAAAGCGGTAAAGACCGCAGTAAAGAAGGAGCACTGAGGGCTCAGGATGAGCATAGAGGGCTCAGGAGGGAGCACAGAGGGCTCAGGATGAGCGCAGAGGGCTCAGGGGGAGCACAGAGGGCTCAGGATGAGCACAGAGGGCTCACAAATGCTGTTGATTGGTTGATTTGAGATGACCGATGCTGCTGTGTTGGATTGAGGTGCTTGCATACGTCAGTTGATGCAAGGAATGGTGCATGGAGTATGAGTGCAGGTTATGAGTGCATGTTATGCATGTGCATGCAATGAGTGCATGTTATGAGTGCATGTTATGCATGTGCATGCAATGAGTGCATGTTATGAGTGCATGTTATGAGTGCATGTTATGCAAAGGCATGTTATGCATGTGCATGCAATGAGTGCATGTTATGCTATGATTTTGGTGTAATGATGAATGTAATGCATGACTGTGTTTTGTTTATTGCCTTTTTTTTGCTTATTATTTTTTTTTATTTTTGCTGGTTCAGCCAACCCGCGACACTCATGACACGAGACTGAGGAACCTGTTGGACTTGCGGGGCTCGTGGGCCGAGTGCATGTTGGTCTTGACTTTGCTGGTTTGAAGCAATCGTGGATGTAGTTGCTCTCTTGCATGATTGACTGATTTTGAGGATGTGCTTTCTCTTAAGAATCTCGTAATGATTTGCAATGCTCTATGATATATGCACATGTTTTACAGTTCAGGACCATCATCATCATAAAACGTTTTTTTATTTTTAGCAGAAAAAGCAGAAAATAAAAGAGTGAACAGATACGAGAAATTTGAACTTTATTAATGTGGAAACCGGTCGCACAAGAAGTTACGCCAATTATTTATTACACTTGAAAGTTTAAACTGTAAAAAGACACGAAAAAGGAGAGAAGCTGAATTATGACTGTCTGTCTCTGTGGAACAATGCCAAACATCTATGTCCTTGACCTTGATCACTCCCTCATCCAAGCTTGTAGGAGAGTTGTATGCCTTTCTTTACTTTTCATGCCTAAGTTTTCAGACCCTAATTTTTGCCTGGATCGCCCTTTGTGGGTTTTCAATCCACCGGGTCGCTCTGATTTTGCCTAGGCCGCCCTTTGTGGGTTTTCAACCTAGCGAGCTAATTCTTACTTGGCTTGTCTTTCTCTTTTTTCATCTATTTCTTTTTAGGCATAATACTTCTTCACTTGATCTGAATTGACTGGATTCCTGAGATCTTCGCCGTCTATGTTTATGAGTATCGGCGCTCCTCTGGAAAAAGCTTTCTTGACTTCACATGGACCGTCATAAGTGGGCCTCAACTTCCCACGGAGTCAGTCCGGATAGGTAGGATCTTTTTGAGTACAAGGTCTCCTTCGCCGAATTCTCGAAGACGGACTTTCCTGCCGAAAGCTGCCTTCATCTTTTGTTGGTACAACTGGCCATGGCGCAGGGCAGCAATTCTTTCCTCTTTAATGAGATTCAGTTGATCTAGACGAGCTTGGACCCATTTGCTTCTTCTAACTTGACCTCCATGACTACTCGTAGAGAGGGTATTTCAACCTTGACGAGAAGGACTGCTTCTGACCCATACACTAGAGAAGAAAGGGGGTTGCCCCTGTATGATTTCAATGAATGTGAGTGCGACAAGGGATGAGATAGGTGTAGGGTCAGTTTCCCCAGTTGTAGGAGGGGTGAAGAGCGACAGAATTGCCCCACTTGGCATATTGTAAACAAATGAATTTACTTGTCCTTGAGCTAAAACCTTGAGAAAACAACAGCAATCAATCATTGATCGGGATGGACCTTTCGGGATTGTGGTGTTTTGTGGAGGAGAGATGAGTAAGCTTAGTGAAGTATTTGGGGCTAATGGCAGGATGGTTTTTATTCGGTGTTGGCTGTTGATCGATGATTTATGATGGTTAACTGGCTTGATGAGGTATTTGGAGGTTTTATTCCTGGCTAAGGGTCTATGGAGGGCGGGCTGTCGAGGTCAAAGGAGAGTGTTTGCGGTTTATGAGAGGAGGGGTGTATGGAAATGAGGAAGTGTTTGAAGGTTTATTGAGACAAGGACCTCTTGGGTTTTGTGGTAACATGTATCAACTCACTACTTACATTTCTTTTGTATTTTTCTTTTGGTTTTGGGATTTTCCTTTTGAATGATTTTTCTTTTTTTGATTTCTTCTTTTTCTTGAGCTTGGGTGAACTGATAAAGTACGATGCACTGTTTTTTTTCTGAGGTGGTCCTTGTCTAAGGTGACTTTTGGATTTTTGGCTTTTTCTTGGCTTAAGATGGGTCGGAAAGGATTATGTTTTTCTCTTTGGGATTTTCTTGGCTTACGGTGGGTAGGAGAGGATTTTGTTTTTGGATATGGAATGGTGGTCCAATCTTCATTTCAAATCATGATTGCTTATTTCCTCACGAATTAACTCTGGGACAATAATTTGCTTACTTTCATGTGCTTGCCCTTCTTCTTTATTTCCTTTTTGCGCTCTAATTTTCCTTTATTGAAGTACCTATCTCGACTTCTTTCTTGTTTTCAGTGGTCCCCAAGTTGATCACTTCAGTGGATTTCCCGTGATGCTGAATAACCCTTTTTCTTGCTTCATTAACCTTCTGGAGGATTTTCTCGGTCTTCTTCAACATCCCCCTCTGCTTGATTGATAAGGTGATCAAAGTCAAAATATGGACTGTTGGCACTGTTATTTTGAGAGACAGTTGCTGTGGATCCGCTTTTTACTGAGGCGAAAAAGCAGAATGAAAGGCGAAACAAACAAACAAGCAATAATAAGGAAAAGGCACACGAAATGAAAAGGAATTGATTTTTATTGATTGGAATTCAAAAACAACGTTTTTATTAATGATGATGATTCTGAAAATAAAAACATGATTGCCCCTAACAACTTGCTCTATGACCTTGGGCAGAGCCACAGAGTTGCATTACAATGATCATATTGAATTAAAAGTCACAGGAAAGGCAGCAGCTTCCCCATTCTTCAACTTTCTCTGGCAAGGCAGCGACGAACCAGACCAGTCTCACTTTCTTCAGCTTCGGATCCATTACCAATGACAGCAATTTGGTTGTATTGTTCCTCTTCCTCATCCCATCCTGTGGGCTGGATGTCTTCCATTCGGATTTGAGCACTCTCGGGAACGTCATACCTGACCAAGTAATCAAACTTTCCACTGGGCTCCCCTAGGGTATCCCAACATTCCTCTTCTGACTTAAGACCATTATTGATGACAGCAATTTGGTCGTATTGTTCCTCTTCCTCATCCCATCCTGTGGGCTGGATGTCTTCCATTCGGATTTGAGCACTCTTGGGAACGTCATACCTGACCAAGTAATCAAACTTTCCACTGGGCTCCCCTAGGGTATCCCAACATCCCTCTTCTGACTTAGGACCACTATTGATGACAGCAATTTGGTCGTATTGTTCCTCTTCCTCATCCCATCCTATGGGCTGGATGTCTTCTATTCGGATTTGAGCACTCTTGGGAACGTCATACCTGACCAAGTAATCAAACTTTCCACCGGGCTCCCCTAGGGTATCCCAACATCCCTCTTTCATAGGCACCGCTATTACTTCCTCATTGATTTCTTTTTCATTTTCAATATCATGGGTCCCTATCTGAACCACGCACCGATCTATCAGGTCTTGCAGGACTGACTTGAAAACTTCACAGGCACCCACACATAAAGGATCGGCGCATACACAGCCTTTCTTGATAACACCACGACGACACAACTCAGCATGTATATTTTCCAGAGGAGTCTGGATACACTTAGCATCTTTTATCATTGTCTGCCCCACAGAATCCTCTACTGCATTAGCGGATGGTGTCCCATGTCCCGGTAGGGGGTTTGTAGTTGTACTGGGACTGTTTGGCTTGAAAGAGATCCAGTTGGCGTCAATCAAATCCTGGACTACATATTTGAAAGCCTTGCAGTCCTCCACTGTGTGGCCGACTCCTCCACTATGAAAGCTACAAGTAGCATCAGCATTGTACCCCCTAGGAAAGGGAGGTTGTATAGGCTTCATGGGGCGAGTATTGACCAAATTCTTTGAGACAAGATGATTGAACAATTCAGTATAGGTCATTGGGATCGGATTAGCACGCCTCTTCTCTTGATAGTTCTGGGCTCTGTAGTCCGAATTAGTTTGCTGCGGAGAGTTGAAAGATGATGGTACCGCCTGCTGTGGAGAACTGAAAGATGGGCCTCCCCCTGCGGAAATAACATTGGTTTCCCCTTCTTTCTTCTTGGGGAAGTTGGGAAAGGGTTTCTTTTGTCCACTAGAATTGCCAAAACCTCCAGCAATCTTTCCGCTGCGCAATCCGTGCTCTAATCGTTCCCCAATGACAACCATATCTGAGAAATTGGACGAAACGCTCCCCACCAACCTATCATAATACAGCCCTGGAAGGGTCTCCATAAACATGTACACCATCTCTTTTTCAGTCAATGGCGGCTTCACCTGAGCAGCTATGCTCCTCCATTTTTGAGCGTATTCTTTGAATGACTCTCTATCTCCTTTGCTCATGTGCTGTAATTGAGACCGGTCTGGAGCAAGGTCCATGTTATACTGGTATTGTTTTAGAAAGGCTTCAGAGAGATCCTTCCAACTGTGAACTTCGGAGGATTGCAGCTGCATGTACCAATCTAGTGATGCCCCAGTCAGACTGTCCTGGAAATAATGAATGAGCACCTTGTCATCATGAGCATAAGCGGCCATTTTTCTAACATACATCGTCAAATGGCTAGATGGACACCCGGTGCCGCGATATTTATCAAAGTCAGGTGCTTTGAATTTAGGGGGGATAACAACATCTGGGACAAGGCACAAATCCCGGGCATCCCTGGCTCTAGTTCCTGATCCTTCCACAGCTCTTAAGCGCTCTTCAAGCGAGTGATACCGATCCCCATGCCGAGTGTTCCCAAACAAATGACCTTGTGGATAGTTCCCCGGACCGTGATAATAACCCCCATACTGAGCAGGGTTTCCCATATGATGGACAGCGTTCTGAGGGTTCACAGTAACTCCCAGAGTAGGACTAGGTGAACCTCTTGGCAGTACAGTATCAGGACTAGGAGTATGAATTTGTGGTCCCATAGCAGCTCCACCAGGCATAGTCGTAACAGGTTGACTCGGCCCTACAGGAATAGCTTCAGCAGCAGGCGGCATATAACCCATTGGCATCCCCCAAGGATATATCGGTGCATTCAGATGACTCTGTCCGCTCGCCCCTGGAGGATGGGCAAAGTGATTGACCCCTTGTCCATAAGAAGTGTGAGTAGTTGTAACTTCAGCGGACACTGGAGGAGAAACGAAGGTAACAACCCCTTCAGGATTTACAACAGCAGCGGCCGCAGCAGTGGCCCCACCCCTCAAATTCTGTAGCATACTCATTACTTCGACCATTTGTGCCTCCATGGCCTCCACTTTAGTCTTCAAAGCTTGATTCTCTTGAGCCAACTGCTCAGGGTTAAGAATCTCCACAACCGACTCATCTTGACCCTGGTGGTCCTCATTCTCGAGATGTTGATTGCTAGCCATTAATCTTGCTTGTAGACGAGTGGAGTATCGGTGTTGGCGAACCAGCTTGCCTTTTGTTTTTCTCTCTCTGATGATAGAACATTTTTATGAGTACAAGTATGAATGCGTAAATGAATGCAATGCATATGGTTTTATGTTATTTTTGTATTTAGATGCATGAGGAATGCTGTATGAATTTTTCAGAATTTTGCTTATGGAATGCATGCTGTTATGATGTAAAATGCGGATGATGAGGATGCTTGTTATAAAGACAGATATTTACAGGTGGGGTTTTGAAAAATTAGGGCGGTATACCCTATATGCCACCCCATATAGGTATTTATGAAAGAGAAGGAAAAACCTATTTTTTTGATTTCGTTGTTTTTTTCAAAAAATGTTGGCGGAAATGAACTAAACTAGATGCAATAATGCACACACAATTTTGGAAAAGCCCTTGTGACCTAAAAAGAGGTAAGACCTATGATCTAGGGCAATTAAAAAGGTAATCCTTCCATGTAGCTCTATTCACTCCCTCACAAGGCCACCAGAGCTACAGTCCCTTTCACAAAATTCCCCACAAATGCAGCAAACTGCTAGGTGTGAGGCATCATGAAAGAGCACAACTCTGGTTGAAACTTTCGCAAGTAGCCAAACGGACAAAGGTCCTGATGGGCTCTCACTACTCGAATCCACTCTCCTAAGTTTTTGCAGACCTGGGTTATGGTCCCACTCAAAGCACATAGTCACAGGGTATAAGTGTAGTGTGTGTCAAGGGCATTTTCCCTAGTACTACCCCCACCTGAAATGAAAAACCAGAGCAGTCCAGATAATAGCATGTTGTCTACCCTATGGTTCAATATTATTCAAATACAACTAGCCTAGGATACCAACAACAAACACATTACTTACTTCAAAAAGGGAATTGAGAAGAAGGGACATGATAGAATTGGGGAGAGATGCATGAGCTTACCTTGAAGAAAAGGAGCAAAGAAAGAAGGGAACATGGGGATTGGAAGAATGCATGGGCATAAACGATAAAAGAAAGGGAATAAGACAAGACAAGGAACATAGAAGAACACAAATGCATACGCCTACCATAAATGATAAGAAAGAAAGGCAAACAAGGTTTTAATCAAATCAACAATACATTAAACCACACATTGTAATTAGTTAGGCTTGACCCTCGTCTTTAAAAAAAGGTCCCCAGCGGAGTCGCCAGCTGTTGCACCCCGAAAAATCCCCGTTTGGGGTTTCTCAATGTACAATGTGGAAAAAATTTTGGAGCCGCCACCAATATTTTAATTTTAAGACCAAAACATTGAAAAAAGGTCTTTTGGACAAGGCGGATGGTCTTTGAAAACTAGAGATATAGGTTCGGGGGTCGATTACGTGCGAGGAAGGTGTTAGCACCGCGCACGTCCTTTCTACCGAAAGGGAACCTCTAATTAAATGTGTGGTTTTAACACTTGATTTGAAAAATACCTAGATTTGCCTATTTATTTCTTGGGAAAACTTAACAAAAATTTTATTTTGGGGGGAAAAAGGTTTTTTAGAAAAAAGTGCTTGACGGGACATGGCCCGCTCCTACGTATCTCCCGGTGCGATGGAGAATTCAAAGCTACGTAGTTCTTGGTTTTTGTCTTTTAACTTTTTAGGTGAGTTTTCGAAATAGGACGAGTACTAGCGAGTGATTAAACTAGCTAAGGCTATGGGTAATCACCGCTAAGTACTCAAAAGGAGTCGCTACCACTAGTCAAACGAACTAAGGTTCTGGGTGACTGTTGGTAACAACTTGTTTTTATTCTCTTTTTGAAAGCTTTTTTGAAAAGGATTGATTTGTTTGATGACCAAACTAGCAAAGGCTATGGGTGGTCATCGCTTACTGTTCTTTTGGAGAAAGGACATCGACGTCAATAGCTAGACGAACTACGGTTCTGATTAGCTACTAACAACAATGGGTTTGAAAAGATTTTTGTTTTGTTTTGAAAATGGAGGTTTAGGGGGATGAAAAGAATTTTTATTTGCTGCGCTTGACGAGGACGTGGCTCGCTCCTACGTATCCCAAACGGGAATCAAAGCGACGTAGTTCTAAAAAAAAATGTTTTTGAGAGGGTTTAAAAGGGGCAAGCTGAATCACCCGAGACCATCTTCACCACTTAGAATATGATGCACTAGGCATAAGTGGGAGTCATATGGTTCGTCCTCAGCAATGGATGATAACATACAAGAACGAGTAGATGAATGCTATAGCTAAGTTAAATCACATGGATCACAATAACTAAATATTAACAAATGAAAAGACTGAAATACCTCTGATGAAGACAGATATTACAGATCTGAAGAACGAGCGAAAATGAAGCGGAGAACTGGAAAATGAGATTTGCGAGAGTTGTCTTCCCCGATCTCGTGAAATGTCTCTCAGATCTCGTGAAAAATGTGTCTCAGATCTCGTGAAAATGTGTGTAGCAATTCTTCTCTCTGATCTTGTGTGAAGTGTCCGTGTCCAAAATGTGATTTGAGGCTGCCTATTTATAGGCTTAGGAAAGCGTAGAATTTTTAAAAACATTTATTGCAAGGATGAATCGATTGTTTGAGCCTTTGGAAATAGCAAAGAATCGATTCTTGGACATCCTAAATGGGTGAAAATCGATTCCATGCTTAGTTAAAATAAGTGGGAATCGATTCTTGGCTCTTGGAAATGACTTGAAAATCGATTCCATGCTTTGACAAAATGAGGAGGAATCGATTCTTGGCTCTTTAAAGTGGCCTGAAAATCGATTTTATGTTTTGACAAAATAAGGAGGAATCGATTCTTGGCTCTTTAAAGTGGCCTGAAAATCGATTTCATGCCTTGATAGCATAGGGGAGAATCGATTCTTGGCTCCTAAAAGTGGCCTGAAAATCGATTTCATGCCTTGATAGCATAGGGGGAATCGATTCTTGGCTCCTTAACATGGCCTGAAAATCGATTTCATGGTTTAATATTGGATTAAGGAATCGATTTCATGGCCTTTACCAAATAGTATAAATCGATTCTTGGCCCTTGGAACAGAATGGAAATCAATTCTTATTTTCCACAAAAATGTTTTTTTATGTTTTTGCCATGCATGCATAAAATATTTTCCAAAGCTTGCCATGCATGCATAACATATTTTTCAAAACTTGCCATGCATACATAACACATTTTCAAAACCCTAGTTTCTTAAAAAGTGCATTTTAACCCTAAGAATGATTTCGAAAACTTTGGAGCGGTTTCTAGGATTCAAAATGCAATACATTTTATTATTATTATTTTTTGTGGAGAAAATTAGGGTTTGGACCTAAGCCGGACAAAATTGGGGTATGACAAAGGGGTCAAACTGGAATGTGTCATGCTTTGGAGGATGAGGATCGTAAAAGAAAAGAGATCTGGCAAGGCAAAGATAATTATAAGTTTCCAACCGAGGACAAGCTTGATTGGTTTCAAATAAAACATGCACGAAAACATATTCTCAGCAAATATAACCCTTAGAACATGTCCATCTCTATGCGCATGCATAACTCTTACATTGCATGTCATAACATGCATACAATTCATATTAAACCATGCATTCCACTTCATGACAAGAAGCATGTGTTTTTCCAGTCTCTTTGTGAATAAAGTAATAATAATAAAAAATAGAGTCATTCAGAGCAAGGCATGCATTGCATTTAATTTCCCCTCCATGCTACGGTTTAGCCCTGACACTGGTCATTTTGATTTTGTACTACGGTTCAGCCTTGGTACTGCCACTTTATTCTTAGGCATGGCAATGGGGCGGGTCGGGGCGGGTTTGGCATTCCCCTTCCCCGCCCCTACCTCTATCGGGGTCGGGTTTTGCATCCCCCAACCCCGTCCCAAACGGGGACGGGTTCCCTGCGGGTACCCGTTTCCGCCACAATTTATAGGAAAAATACAAAAAATATATTTATAATAATTAATAAAATAAAATAATAATAATTATATAATGATAAAATAAAGTTAAAAGTATTAAAATAGATTTTTCTATAGGAAATAGATCAAAATTAAAAATAAACAAAATTTATGAAACAAAATGAATGAGTAAATATGCATATAATAAAATAAAATAATTAATTTATGTTTTGTCGAGCGGGTTCGGGGTGGGGACGGGGTGGGTATCGACATCCCCGAACCCAACCCCGTCCCCAGTCAAAGCGGGTTTTCCCCGTCAAACTCGGGGGCGGGGTCGGGTGGGTACCCGCCAGTTCGGGTTATGTTGCCATGCCTATTTATTCTTGTGCTATTGATTACGCCCTGACACTGCATGCTATCGGTTACGCCCTGGCATCGCATTTTTAATTTTGTGCTATCGGCTACGCCCTGGCACTGCATGCTATCGGCTACGCCCTAGCATCGCATTTTTTGTTTTGTGTTATCGGTTACGCCCTGACACTGCATGCTATCGGTTACGCCCTGGCATCGCATTTTTGTTTTGTGCTATCGGTTACGCCCTCGCACTGCATGCTATCGGTTACGCCCTGGCATCACATTTTTGTTTTGAGCTATCGGTTACGCCTTGGCACTGCATGCTACCGGTTACACCCTGGCATTGCACTTATTCTTTCATGCTACTGGTTACGCCCTGGCATTATCTTATTCTTTTGTGCTACTGGTTACGCCCTGGCACTGCATGCTACCGATTACGCCCTGGCATTGCACTTTTATTCTTTCATGCTATCGGCCACCATCGTTCATCGCACAAACCACCACCCTCCCTCACTTCGTACACCACCAAACACTCTCTCACATCGCAACAACCTCACAACAACCACCACTCCAAAACTTACCTCCCATTGCCGGCGAACACCACCGAGGCCACCTTCACTACCGCCGCGCCTCCCTCTCTTCGTTCTCCTTTTCTCTCCCTTCTCCATCTCTTTAGAAATCCTCTCTCTCCCTCACTCTCCCTCTCATTTTTCCTTCTTTTTCCTCTTTTTCTCTCTCTTCGCAAGGATTTTTCGGGGTGCGACAGCTGGCGACTCTGCTGGGGAATCTTTTTCTTAAGTGGGTCAAGCCGATTAATTGAATGTGTGATTTTCTTTGCTGATTTAACATGCTTTGTTTTACCTCCTTTCTTCCTACTTTTGTTCTGTTTTCCATGCCATTTTTTTGCTAGATTTTAGAACATTCCTTCTTCTCGGTTCCTTTTCTTTGAGGTAAGCAATGCGTGTAATTATTGTCGACTTCTTAGGATGGTTTGTATATTGAAATGATGTATGCATGTTGAACCCTAGGGTAGACGACCTTTTTGTCTGGACTGTTCATGGTTTTTCTTGCAGGTGGGGAAGGGTAGTTATTTCTAGGTGTTGTGCCCTCAACACACACTTCACGCCCTACACTTGTGAGCATTGAGTGGGGCCTATAACCCAAGATCTGAACAAAAACCTAGGAGAGTGGGAACGATTAGTGACTGCCATTCGTAGACCTTTGTCTGTATGGCTCTCATGAAAGTTTCGCCCAAGAGTACGCTTTGTCATGATGCCTCACACTCGGTAGCTTTCTACGATTGTGGGTGTCATCATGAGAGAGACTTTAGCTCTTGGTTGCCATTGTGAGGGAGTGATTAAAACCTACATGGGAGGATTACCCTTTTCGTCGACTCTAGACCCTAGGATTCCCACCCTTTGTAGGACACGGGGAAACGCCTTTGTTTGTTGCATTAGCTTAGGCATTCCTTTTTCTCAAACTCTATTTCAAAATTATAGAAAGTAATTTTCTTTTCCCCTCATAAACACCTACATGAGGTGGCATGTAGCGTGTATCTTTGAAAATGTTCAAAGTACCACCAATAACCTCATTTTCTTACCCTTTTTCCATGTAAATGACACATCATTTCGCATTCATATCATTTTGCACCATTGCATTTGCACCTGACAAAATTTTGAAAAAAAACTTTCATCATTTGCATTCTTCATGCATTAAAGTTTGTTTGCCGGAAATCGCAACATAACACCGAACCTTGTCACAGGGGTGTAAGAAAGCAATATGGAATCAAAAGGCAAAATCGCATTCAATTCGAGGTTCCCCATTGTAAAGAAGATTGATGTAACTAGTTTGAAGGAGTATGCTTCCCTATTAGGTCCTATTGAGCTCCGGTCCTTTGACAAGATTTATGGGAACATCCGCAAGTTATTACAGTTAGAAGTACAAGAGAGTGCCATCGCCGCCCTATGTTGGTTCTATGATTCAGAGATTAGGTGATTTCTTTTCAAGAACTTCCAAATGGCGCCTACCCTAGAGGAGTATGAGAAGATTCTGGGTTTTGATCGCTCAGAGGTTAGACCTTACCAGTATCAGGGGCAGTATTATTCAGATGAGAAATTTGCTTCCCTGTTACAAATCAATGTAGGAGAGGTGCGGTCCCACAAAGTTGAGCGTAACAAGATATTTGGGTTTCCTCAGGAGTACTTTGAGAGTTTGATGACTAGTTATGTAGTATCAAATGATTGGGTTTCTTTCAAGCAAGTACTAGCCTTGACCATCTTCGGCATTGTTCTTTTCCCTCAGATTGAGAAACATATAGATGAAACCGCTATTGGTGTGTTCCTAGCTTTCAAGAGTGCAAAAAGTCCCATCAACCCGGTTCCCGCCATTCTCGCAGAGACCTATCGTGCCTTCACCCGCCATCACGAGTTCCGAAAGGATAAGATGTGTTGTTCCTTCCCTGTGCTATATGCTTGGTTGATCAGTCACGTGTGCATTAACAAAAGTGATGTTGGGGATCTGCTTTCCTATGCCTTGGGTTGTAATCCGAAGACTATGAGCCCTCAGGAGTGGAAGGATACTTTTAAGAACCTCGATGCTCTTCAAATTCGATGGTTCTCGCACAAGTGTTGGGAAGATAAACCCTCAGTGATATTCCAATGTGGCAGTTTCCAAAACGTTCCTCTCATGGGAACACAGGGATGCATCAATTATAACCCATCTTTGACCTTGAGACAACTCGGGTACCCTATGCGGGACTCACCCTCCGAAGCTATGCTGTCTCGTTTTTACCTCCATGCGGGGATCCCTAAAGACGAGGACTTGCTTCGGCGAGTCTTGCAAGCTTGGGAAACTGTGGTGCGGAAGGACAAAGGCGAGTTATCTAAAAGGACCACTGCTATCTTCTTCACTCAATGGCTTGAAAAGAGGATTAAGGAAACTCGATCATCCAACCAAAAGGTTCCATCACTTGAAGATAAAATACCGGAACCCCACGTTCCCCTCATTGAAGAACTAGAAGAGGCTAAGTTGGCCTTATCTAAAGCGGAAGAAGAGAAAAGGGATTTGCAAAACAGATTGGGAAAGGTGATGCAAGACAAGCGGAAGCTAGAAAATGAAAGCGCTCTCCAAGCCGTAACTATTGAAGCAACCAATAGGAAACTTGAAATAGAAGAAGAGAGCAAGGGGAAATTCAAAAACATTTGAAAGGTGTTAAAGAGGAAGTAAAGAGGTGCGCCTCAAAGATGAATAAGGCTGTGGCAGAAGCAAATGAATGGAAGAAACTATATGCCAAGTCATGGAGGAATGAGAAAATGGTTAGAGATACGCTAGCTAAGTCAAAGAGGAATTCCAAGTGAGGAAGTTTGAATTGGAGAACCAAGTGAAAAGCATCAGGCAAGATAGAGAGTCTATCATAGGGATCTTGAAAGAGTATCAACAAGCTTTAGGGTTTGAACAAGGAAGGTCGGAAGAATTGAAGAGGAATCTCCGATGCCTAGGGGAATCTTATGGGCAAGTGCAAGCAGAAGGCCAGTATTGGGAGAAACGTTTCATGGCATTAATTGGCAGAATAGAAGACCAAGAGATTGTCAAGGAGCTAAGGGATGAGATTCAGCTTTGGAGGAGCAAATTTTCAAAGCTAGCAGGACTAGCTAACCAAGTTGTGAGGGATGTTCCCAAGAAGCTAAGAAGAGCTGAAGCGGAAATGAACCCTTTCAACACTCCGGCCAAGGTGCGTGAATTTGTCGAGTACTGCAAGATTCTGACGGAAGAACTCATGGAGAAGGCCAAGGGGGCAGCCGAAAGCTGTGGATACCTTGTGTTGCAGGTAAACTAATATTGCAGGATGTGTTTTGATGATGAAAAAGCCAAAGGTAAAATTGACGGTCAAAGTCAAATAAAAGTGACTAAACGTCAAAATCAATCCAAGACAAACAAGCCAAGAATTGAAGATTCAAGTTTAAGGGTAGTCCTTAAATATAAGGGTAGTCCTTAGGGTTTGGGTGTGTCTTAGGAAAAAGTGTAAGCTCTTTCAAAGGTCAGCTCGTATCTTAAAGTCTCACACACTCACAAAGTTTTTTAAAAAGGTGCATGCATACTTACGTAAACACTCCTATCACCTTTAAAATAATAAAATCGATTTCCTCATGCATAAACATATATCAAAATCGATTTTCAGGTAAAACAGAAAAGGAAGAATCGATTGTCAGGTCATGTACTTTCAGTACATAAATCGATTTCTGAGCCAAACAATTTTTAAGGGAAGAATCGATTCCCACTCTTTTGCACTTAACTAAGAATCGATTCCCACTTGGCTCAGGCAAGCTGAAAATCGATTCATACATATTTTCACTAAGTATAGAATCGATTCCTAGCTTTCCATGGTACTCAAGAATCGATTGTTCATATTTTTCAAACAAAGATAAATCGATTCCTCACTTAAATAAATCGATTCCTAGATCAAATGCATTCAACAGAGAATCGATTCCTACACTATTTTCAACGTAAACTTAATTTCCTCATAGCCTATAAATAGGCAGTGCTTCACGATTCATTTACACACAACACAACCCATTTGCACGAATCAGAAAAACTTTTGAGAAAACTCTTCACGCTTTTACTTTTGCTCGTCACGCACCGTTGGTCTGTCTGAGCTGATCTGTTGCTAAGATTTAGTTGGGGTTGTATTCTTCAAGTTGTAATATCTGCCTACATTAGAGGTATTTCTGTCTTTACAATTGTTTATTATTTAATTGTTGTGTTTTGTTCTAGGGAGTGGGGTATCTCTCTAGGATAGCTGCATGTACTAGGAAGTGGGGTATCTTTCTAGGGCAGTTGATTGTAACAGGGGTGGGGTATCTCTTGTTATTGTATTGTTAGATTTGAGGGCTCTCCATAGGTGGGGTATCCTAGGAGGAGAGTGCCTGAGTCTGTAAAGGTTTTCCAAGGCACCTGTAAGCCTTGTTGTTTTGGTTAGTGGAAAATCTCACAAGGGTGTGAGGACTGGACGTAGGTCACTAGGAGGTGACCGAACCAGGATAAATCTCTGCGTGCTTTACTGCTTTCCTGCTTTACTGTTATACCTCTTTACTGCTTTATATTCTAATTCCTTCGCTTCCACTTAACCTGCGCGAAATTGATCTAAGTCATTGAAAAAGGGGAAAAACGTTTTCGAAAGATCTGAAAAGTTTTAAATCTCAATTCACCCCCCCTCTTGAGACTGAAGCCACTTGGTAACAAGTGGTATCAGAGCTAGACTCTTGTATAAAGGGCCTAGCAGCTTCAAGAGAAATGGCTTCAGGTTGGTCTACGCAAGAGGGTGCTTCTCTTACCCGTCCTCCGGGATTCAACGGGAAAGATTATGTATATTGGAAAGAAAGAATGAGAATCTTTATTGAAGGGGTAGACTTAGATGTTTGGGATGCTGTGGAAAAAGGACCCTATGTCCCCACGCACATAGTAGATGGTATTCTAACAATTAAAAGTAGAAATGAATGGTCTGATGATGAGAAAAGAAAAGTGCAACATAATTTACGTGCCAAAAATATTATTACTTCTGCTTTAAGTCCTGATGAATTTTTTCGAGTTTCAAACTGTAAATCTGCCCAAGAAATGTGGGATAATCTCCAAGTTACTCATGAGGGTACAAATGAAGTGAAAAGGGCAAGAACAAATACTCTTATCAGAGAGTACGAACTATTTAGAATGAATACATGTGAAACAATACCAGAAATGCAGAAAAGGTTCACTCACATAGTGAATCAGTTAAGCTTGTTGGGAAAGTCATTTCCTGCAGAGGATCTAATCAACAAAGTTCTGAGATGTCTGAATAGAGAATGGCAACCCAAGGTTACTGCTATGGCTGAATCAAGAAATTTAGCTACTATGACTCTGGCTACTCTGTTCGGTAAACTTCAAGAGCATGAACTAGAACTCACTCGTCTAGCTGAGTACGAAAATACAGATAAGAAAAAGAAAAGCTTGGCTCTAAAAGCATCTAGTTCTAGTCGGTTTGATGATAGTGATAACTCAGATGATGAAATTGATGAAAGTGAAGAGAATATGGCTCTTATGGTTCGGAAGTTCAAAAGGTTCATGAAAGGCAACAACTATCCAAAGAAGAACTTCAAATCAAAAAGGTTCTCCAGCAAAGAAAGTACATCCGGTCCTCCTACTTGTTATGAATGCGGGAAACCCGGGCACATGAAAATGGAATGTCCTAATCTACAGAAAAAGGACTCCAAATCTGAAAAGAAGGCATTCAGGGATAACAAAGGAAGAAAAGCCTACATTGCATGGGAAGACAACTGCATGGATTCATCAGATGAATCAGAGGATGAAGAAGCTCAAGTTGCATTAATGGCTGATCATGAAAGCGAGAATGAAAACGAGGTAATCTCTAACCCTGACTCTTTACAAAATGCATATGATGATTTATATGAAGCTTTCACTGAGTTGCATGATGATTCTATGAAATTAGCTAAGGCATTAAGTAAATCAAAGAAAACCATTGCTAATCTTCAAGATGAAGTTAATGTTTTAACTAAAGAAAAATTAGAACTTAGGAAAGAAAATGATAAACTTGTCTATTTCAAAGAAAATTATGCCTGTGATAAATGTATAGAACATGAAAAGAAAATCAATGAGCTTAAATGTACAATAGACAAAATGTCCAAATTGCATCCTAGGATTCAGAGAAATAATTTTGTGAAAAGCAATATGTATCATAGACCTAAGCTTTCCACTAAACCTTATATTAGATGTTACTATTGTGATAAACCTGGACATACAGCTTCTGTTTGCAGGGCAAGAGGTAAGCAAACTATGAAAAAGGTATGGGTTCCCAAAAGGACCATACCAAACACTAACCCACAAGGACCCAAAGAGATTTGGGTACCTAAAACCTTGTTTTGAACCAATGCAGGTATGCTTCAAGGTACGGGGGTCAGATTGGTACCTTGACAGCGGATGCTCAAAGCACATGACTGGAGATATTACAAAGTTCCTAACTCTTACCCCCAGATCAAGCGGTCATGTGACTTATGGTGACAATAACAGAGGAAGGATCCTTGGTGAAGGTAAAGTTGGTAAAGACTTATCTACTGCTATTGATAATGTGCTCTATGTTGAAGGTCTTAAACATAATTTATTAAGCATTAGCCAACTTTGTGATAAAGGAAATAGGGTAATATTTGACTCAGGTTCATGCATCATTCAGGATAAACAAAGTAAACAAGTTAGAATGATAGGAAATAGAGTAGAAAACATATACATGATGAGTTTAGAGAGTGTTTCATCACATAATGCATGTTGCCTCATTAGTAAGGAAGAAAACTCTTGGTTATGGCACCGTAGGACAGCTCATATTCATATGGATCACCTTAACAAGCTAGTGTCTAAAGATCTAGTTAGTGGTTTGCCTAATATCAAGTTTGAAAAAGATAAATTGTGTGATGCATGCCAAAAGGGTAAACAGGTAAAAGTGTCCTTTAAATCAAAGAATATTGTGTCTACTAACAAACCTTTGCAGCTGCTACACATGGATCTATTTGGTCCCTCTAGGACAAAAAGTTATGGTGGAAATTACTATGCTCTAGTTATAGTAGATGATTATTCAAGGTATACCTGGACTCTCTTTCTGGCAAATAAGAGCGAAGCTTTTGGAGCATTCAAAAAGCTTGCTCGCAGCATTCAAAATGAGAAAGAATTGAAGATTGTCTCAATTCGATCTGATCACGGTGGGGAATTTGAAAATGAAAAATTCGAAATCCTATGTGAAGAACTTGGTATAAATCACAACTTCTCAGCACCTAGAACTCCTCAACAAAATGGAGTTGTTGAAAGGAAAAATCGATCATTGGAGGAACTTGCCAGAACAATGCTAAATGATCATGACATCCTAAAATACTTTTGGGCGGATGCTGTAAGTACTGCTTGTTATGTTATGAATAGAGTTCTGATTAGGCCTATTTTAAAGAAATCCCCCTATGAACTTTACAAGGGGAGAAAACCAAATATTTCACACCTTCACACTTTTGGTTGCAAATGTTTTGTATTGAATAATGGAAAGGATAACCTAGGTAAATTCGATGCTAAAGCTGATGAAGGAATTTTTCTTGGTTACTCTTTATCTAGCAAGGCCTTTAGAATTTTCAATAAAAGAAATAAGGTAATTGAGGAATCTGTACATGTTACATTTGATGAAACTAACCCCAAAAGGCTGGGAAAGGTTATTGATAATATTGCAGATGAACATGAAGAGTTACAGATAGGTGAAAAGAAGAAAGAAGAAGAAACAAAAATCACCTCTCAAGAGAAATCAAAAGAAGGATCAAGCAGTGAACTTCCCAAGGAATGGAGAATCCCAAGGGATCACTCGCTTGAAAATGTCATGATGTAACTAAAGGTGTAACTACTCGTAACTCTCTTCGAAATGCATGTAATCATATGGCTTTCGTATCTCAAATTGAACCTAGAAATATAGATGAAGCAGTAGTTGATGAACATTGGACTATTGCTATGCAAGAAGAGTTAAATCAGTTTGAAAGAAACGAAGTGTGGGATCTAGTTCCTAGACCTGATAAACATCAGATAATAGGCACAAAATGGGTGTTTAAAAACAAGCTAGACGAATCAGGTATAATAATTAGGAACAAAGCTAGACTAGTTGCTAAAGGTTATAATCAAGAAGAAGGAATAGACTATGATGAAACTTATGCTCCTGTAGCTAGATTAGAAGCTATTCGCATGCTACTTGCTTTTGCATCAATCTTGGATTTTAAATTGTATCAAATGGATGTTAAGAGCGCGTTCTTAAATGGTTTTATCCAAGAAGAAGTATATGTTGAACAACCACCTGGTTTTGAAAATTTTGAAAAACCAGACCATGTTTTTAAACTCAAAAAGGCTCTATATGGTCTGAAGCAAGCTCCCAGAGCTTGGTACGAAAGATTGAGCAAATTCCTACTCAATCATGATTTTCAAAGAGGAAAAGTTGACACTACACTTTTTATAAAAAGGTCAAAAGATGACATCTTACTCGTGCAAATTTATGTGGATGATATTATTTTCGGTGCTACTAATGAATTGCTTTGCAAAGAGTTTTCAAGTATTATGCAGAACGAGTTTGAAATGTCAATGATGGGAGAACTCAACTTCTTCCTTGGGCTTCAAATAAAACAATCAAACAACGGCATCTTCATATCTCAATCAAAGTACTGCAAAGAACTACTCAAAAGATTCGAAATGGACAAAGCAAAAGAAATGTCCACACCAATGAGCACCTCATGCTACTTAGACAAAGATGAAGGAGGTAAACCGGTAGAACTAAGCAAATATCGAGGTATGATTGGCTCTCTTCTCTACTTAACTGCTAGTAGACCGGACATCATGTTTAGTGTTTGCATGTGTGCTAGGTATCAAGCAAATCCAAAAGAGTCACATTTAGTAGCTGTCAAAAGAATAATGAGATATCTGGTAGGCACTCAAAATGTTGGTCTATGGTACCCAAAAGGCGCCACATGTAGCCTTATTGGATATTCAGATTCTGACTTTGCAGGATGTAAGTTGGATAGAAAAAGCACTAGTGGAACATGTCACATACTAGGTAGTGCATTAGTCTCATGGCACAGTAAGAAACAAGTCAGTATCGCACTGTCAACTGCTGAAGCAGAATATGTTGCAGCAGGGAGTTGTTGTGCACAAATCCTCTGGATGAAGCAACAACTTCTTGACTATGGTATAGATCTAGATCATATCCCTATAAAATGCGACAATACCAGCGCTATCAATCTTACAAAGAACCCCGTCCAACACTCTAGGACCAAGCATATAGAGATAAGACACCATTTTCTTAGAGATCATGTCCAAAAAGGGGATTGTGTAATCGAATTTGTGGAATCGGCAAAACAGCTGGCGGATATTTTTACAAAACCTTTACAAAAAGAAAACTTCTTCTTCATTCGAAGAGAACTTGGAATCATTGATTCCTCTTCATGCTGTTAGATTCGCATCTTTATTACATGTTGCCCTCTTTGATCATGACAAAAAGGGGGAGAAGAATAGAGTTTTAATATTTAGAATAAAGTTTTAATATTCAGCATGCATACAGTCAATAAAACAGGGGGAGCATCATGATAGGGGGAGTATCATATACATTATCTGTTTGAACTAACCTCCCACCTTGAGATGAGTTAATGTTTTGTCATCATCAAAAAGGGGGAGAATGTGGATACCTTGTGTTGCAGGTAAACTAATATTGCAGGATGTGTTTTGATGATGAAAAAGCCAAAGGTAAAATTGACGGTCAAAGTCAAATAAAAGTTACTAAACGTCAAAATCAATCCAAGACAAACAAGCCAAGAATTGAAGATTCAAGTTTAAGGGTAGTCCTTAAATATAAGGGTAGTCCTTAGGGTTTGGGTGTGTCTTAGGAAAAAGTGCAAGCTCTTTCAAAGGTCAGCTCGTATCTTAAAGTCTCACACACTCACAAAGTTTTTTAAAAAGGTGCATGCATACTTACGTAAACACTCCTATCATCTTTAAAATAATAAAATCGATTTCCTCATGCATAAACATATATCAAAATCGATTTTCAGGTAAAACAGAAAAGGAAGAATCGATTGTCAGGTCATGTACTTTCAGTACATAAATCGATTTCTGAGCCAAACAATTTTTAAGGGAAGAATCGATTCCCACTCTTTTGCACTTAACTAAGAATCGATTCCCACTTGGCTCAGGCAAGCTGAAAATCGATTCATACATATTTTCACTAAGTATAGAATCGATTCCTAGCTTTCCATGGTACTCAAGAATCGATTGTTCATATTTTTCAAACAAAGATAAATCGATTCCTCACTTAAATAAATCGATTCCTAGATCAAATGCATTCAACAGAGAATCGATTCCTACACTATTTTCAACGTAAACTTAATTTCCTCAATAGCCTATAAATAGGCAGTGCTTCACGATTCATTTACACACAACACAACCCATTTGCACGAATCAGAAAATCTTTTGAGAAAACTCTTCACGCTTTTACTTTTGCTCGTCACGCACCGTTGGTCTGTCTGAGCTGATCTGTTGCTAAGAGTTAGTTGGGGTTGCATTCTTCAAGTTGTAATATCTGCCTACATTAGAGGTATTTCTGTCTTTACAATTGTTTATTATTTAATTGTTGTGTTTTGTTCTAGGGAGTGGGGTATCTCTCTAGGATAGCTGCATGTACTAGGAAGTGGGGTATCTTTCTAGGGCAGTTGATTGTAACAGGGATGGGGTATCTCTTGTTATTGTATTGTTAGATTTGAGGGCTATCCATAGGTGGGGTATCCTAGGAGGAGAGTGCCTGAGTCTGTAAAGGTTTTCCAAGGCACCTGTAAGCCTTGTTGTTTTGGTTAGTGGAAAATCTCACAAGGGTGTGAGGACTGGACGTAGGTCACTAGGAGGTGACCGAACCAGGATAAATCTCTGCGTGCTTTACTGCTTTCCTGCTTTACTGTTATACCGCTTTACTGCTTTATATTCTAATTCCTTCGCTTCCACTTAACCTGCGCGAAATTGATCTAAGTCATTGAAAAAGGGGAAAAACGTTTTCGAAAGATCTGAAAAGTTTTAAATCTCAATTCACCCCCCCTCTTGAGACTGAAGCCACTTGGTAACAAAAGCAAGAAGAGAAAAAGGAAGGAGAAATTGAAAGCTATATATGCCTTTGAAGTTCACTTTAGAGCATTGTAATAATCCTTAGGAAATTGCAGATTTCCTCTAAAAAATTATAATTTTCTTCAGAATATTGTACTTTGCTTTTCTTTTGAGTTTGAAGTTGTAGTACTCTTTCCTTCTGAATAAAGTGTGTTTGTTTTGTCTATTGCTTCCAACCTCGTTGCAACCAAAATTAAAAAAAAAAAAGAGAAGTGTTAGAGCTTTAAACTTACACGCCTATGACAAGACGAGTTGCACCGCGATTCCCGGCACCAAAACAAACATAAAATCATACCTATCGCATTACATCTGCATTCATTTATGTGATTCTCGCGCTCATGAATTGTGTTCCATCAATAGAAAAAGGCAAGATGGTTCGCCAACATCGATACCTGACTCGTCTGCAAGCAAGGCTCATGGCAACTAACCAGAATGACTTGGACCGTCCTGTTATTGAAGACTTAGGAAGTGGTGAATCAGACCATGGTAACCCAACTGCTGAGGTTCCCAATCCAGAGCAATTGGCTCAGGAGAATCGGGAATTGAGAACGAAAATTGGGGCAATGAAACACAGATGACTGAAATGATGGGGATGCTACAAGCTTTGAGGAACGGAACTGCCGCTGGAAATCCCACCGTCACTACCGAAGTTGCTGTCGCTCTCCCTCCTCCGAGTCTTGAGACTGACACCTTTGCTCATACTTCAGGGACCAACAACCAGGGCCAACCAGCTACGCATAGGATGCCTTGGGGACTCCCACCCGGATACACACCTCCAGGAGCCGAGGCTAACGTAGGAAGTAATCCCCTTAGGGTTACAGAGCAAGTCCAACCCATCTCAGCCGCAAATAGTGGAGGAGCGGGAACGCCTCAGGGCCAAATTCAGATTCCTATTCCGCCGGGAACTCCGTTTGGTTTTCATTCACCAGCAACGGTCCATCCCCCAATTCAGGGACCAATTCCTGGGAATATCACTCACTCACGTGACCCACACATGAACCCAGCCGTAGTGTCGATGAGTTATCCTCACTACGGTGTGAATGGTTTTCCTCAGAACTTTCCTGCTGAAACTCCTCAAGCTAGGGACAGGTATCATATGTTAGAAGAACGCTTAAGAATGATTGAAGGGTCGATCTCTAGAGCCAGAGAAGCTCATGATCTGTGTCTCATCCCGGATGTGGTTGTACCTCCTAAATTCAAAGTGCCTGACTTTGACAAGTACCGAGGCGTGACTTTCCCTAAAAGCCATCTGACCATGTACTGTAGAAAAATGGCTACACATTCTCATGATGACAAGTTGTTGATCCATTATTTCCAAGAGAGCCTTGCTGGGGCATCTCTCAACCGGTACATGCAGCTAGAACCGTCCCATATCCATTGTTGGAAGGACTTGGCTGATGCCTTCCTCAGACAGTACGAGTATAATACAGATATGGCGCCTGACAGAACACAGTTACAGAGCATGGCAAAAAGAGACAATGAGTCATTTAAGGAGTATGCCCAGCGGTGGAGGGCTTTGGCTGCACAGGTGACACCCCCTTTGTTGGAGAAAGAACTGGTCTTCATGTTCATGGAAACCCTGCCACCGTTATACTATGATCGGTTGATCGGCAGCGTATCTTCCAATTTCTCAGACATGGTAATCATCGGTGAAAGACTAGAAAATGGACTGAGAAGCGGCAAGATTGCCCATGGTCCCGCAGGTACAACCACCCACAAGAAGCCATTCTCCGGATTTTTGAAGAAGAAAGAAGGAGAGACCAACACCATCACCATAAGCCCACCTTATCAACCACAAAATATCCCTGTCCCCACTCAAACACAACCAACCCGTCCACCACAAAGTAACTACCACAAAAACTACCAAGACCAAAAACAGACCACCTTTGATCCCATCCATATGTCCTATACTGACCTTTTCGGCTATCTTGCCACAAACAAGCTTATCAATACCAGGCCCATGAAACCAGTCCAGCCACCCTACTTCCGAGGCTACAATCCCAATGTTACCTGTGCTTTTCATGAAGGGGCAGTTGGACATGTTGTTGAGGACTGCAAGGCCTTTAAAATTGTAGTGCAAGATCTGATTGATACCAAAGGGATAACCTTCAAACAAGAAAGCCCAAGCATCACAACTAATCCACTGCCTGGTCATGAGAAACCTGCAACCAATGCCATCCATGATATGGGGGGTCAATCCTTAATCAGAACTGTGGAGTGTATCCAGACACCCTTAGAGGTTATTCATGCAGAGCTGTGCAAGTTCGGGGTCATCAAGAGAGGTTGCACTCAGAAAGAAGTCTGTGTTGATGTTAATTGTGCCGAGGCATGTGAGGCCTTCAAGACAGTTTTGCAGGACCTATTGGATCGTCATATAATCCAAATGGGTGTGCAAGAGAAAAAGGAGGATGTGCTGACTTTCCAATCAGATAAGAATAGAAGTGTTCAGAAACCTATTGAGGTCCCGTATAGCCGAAAGCCGATCGTGGAGAGACCTAAGACCATTGTGATTCCTGTCCCAGCTCCTTATCGAAAGAACAATGTTGTTCCATGGAGCTATGGGGTGTCAATTCCGATTCAGAAGCCTCAAGTTGTTCCCGATGTCACAAACATCGCGGGAAGCAGTGGAGTCACTAGAAGCGGACGTGTTTATGTCCCCGAAGTCTTGAAAGAAGGTCCCTCAAAGGAAGATGAGGAAAGGATTCGCAAAGGTAAGGGTATAACACAAGAGCCCAAGGAAAGTAGGAAGGTGTCAGAGCAAGAAGCCACAGAATTTTTGAAGATCATGCGGCAGAGTGATTACAAAGTGGTGGACCAGCTGCACCACACTCCTGCAAAGATCTCTATCATGTCCCTACTGCTCAATTCTGAGGCCCACCGTGCAGCTCTAACGAAAGTATTAAATGAAGCCCATGTAGCCCAGGACATCACTGTTGACCAGCTCGATGGCATCGTAGGGAATATTGTTGCATCCAATTATATTACCTTTACTGATGATGAGCTCACCCCTGAGGGGAAGGGGCATAATCAGGCACTTCACATTTCAGTTAGATGTGGTGAATATACACTCTCTCGGGTCCTCATCGACAATGGATCCTCTTTGAATATCGTGCCCAAATCTACTAAGATGTAGACTGTTCGTATATGAAGCCTAGCTCAACACTAGTTAGGGCATTTGACAGATCCAAGAAGGAGGTTATGGGAGAAATGGAGTTCCAGATGCAGATAGGGCCAGAAGTATTTTATGTGAATTTTCAGATCATGGACATTGCATCATCCTACAGCTGTCTCCTGGGGAGACCCTGGATTCATGCTGTCGGCGCTGTTCCTTCATCCCTCCACCAAAGGCTTAAGTTTGTAGTCGACGACAAGCTGATAGTCGTTTTTGGAGAAGAAGAGTTCATAATTAGCAAGCCCCATCCTTCTCAATACATTGAGGCTACAGAGGAGTCACTTGAATCTGCCTTTCAGTCGCTGGAAATTGCAAATGCTGCTTTCGTGGGGGAAGAGGCCCCATTGCCTGCACCAAAGATATCTAACGCTGCTATTATGGTAGCCAAGGTCATGTTGAAAAATGGTTACCAGATTGGAAAAGGGTTGGGAAAGTCCGAGCAAGGAATTCTGGCACCTGTTCAGTTGCGAGAGTACAAGGATAGGCGTGGGTTAGGATATTGGCCCACTCAAGCTGATAAGAAGAGAATGGCTGAGGAAAAGCGAGAAAGGAGGCTAGCTAAGCTTCGGGGGCGGGAACCAAACTTGAAGAAGGTTCCTATCTATGATCTCTCCCAGAGCTTCAGGAGCGCGGGTATGCTGGACTCCAATCAGGTGGCCGTCATCGAGGAAGAATCAGTTATGGAAGACAAAGGTGTGGATTTGGTGTGTCGCAGTGCTGCAGATGAAGAGCTTGATAATTGGAAGATCATTGATTTCCCTGTTATTTTCATTCCAAAGTAATGATTTTGTAATGTAAATTCTTTGGATCTGCCCAAGGCCTTAGAATATTTCATAAGGGCATGCATGTTTTTTCCTTCGAATATCATCTATCAATAAAATGTTGTTTCGGACTCTCAAATGAATAAAATTGCTTTTCATTATCATGTGTCTTCATCTTGTGTTTCTATTTTGCTTGTTCATTTCTTTCTATTCCCGCAAATGCAGATCTAAAATGAATATCTTTGAAAATAATGATGCCAACGGGTCATATGTTAATTTTGATCACCCTGTTAATCAAGCTGAGGAGGATGTTGAGGATGACTGGGAAACTCCTCCAGAATTGATGAGAATGGTTGAGCAAGAGGAAAAGGTTATTCAGGTGCATGGGGAATCTATTGAGACAATTAACCTAGGCACAGAGGACAGTAAGAAGGAAGTAAAGGTGGGTACTTCAATAAAGGAAAGTGAGCGCAAGAAGCTAATCGAACTCCTGCATGATTATGTTGATGTCTTCGCATGGACTTATCAGGATATGCCAGGGTTAGATACTTACATAGTGGTGCATAAGTTGCCGGTCAAGCCAGAATGTCCTCCGGTAAAGCAGAGAGTGAGGAGAATGAAGCCAGAAATGTCCTTAAAGATCAGAGATGAGGTAAAAAAGCAGTTTGACGCCGGGTTCCTAGCGGTAGCCAAGTATCCTCAATGGGTTGCTAACATCGTGCCGGTTCCGAAAAAGGACGGGAAAGTTAGAATGTGCGTTGATTACAGAGATCTGAATCATGCTAGTCCCAAAGATGATTTTCCCCTGCCCCATATTGATGTCTTAGTGGATAGTACGGCGCAGCATTCGCTGTTCTCCTTCATGGATGGGTATTCAGGGTACAACCAGATTAAGATGGCTCCTGAGGATATGGAGAAGACAACTTTCACAACTCTTTGGGGGACATTCTGTTACAGAGTCATGCTATTCGGGTTGAAGAACGCCGGTGCTACCTATCAAAGGGCTATGGTCACATTATTTCACGACATGATGCACAAAGAAAAAAAGGTCTACGTGGACGATATGATCGCAAAGTCTAAAACTAAGGAGGAACACATTGTCAATTTGCAAAAGCTCTTCGAGCGGTTGAGAAAATTCAAGCTCAGATTAAATCCTGCCAAGTGTACCTTTGGCGTGCGATCAGGAAAGTTGTTGGGATTCATCGTCAGCCAAAAGGGGATAGAAATCGATCCAGACAAGGTGCGTGCGATTCTTGAGATGCCAGTTCCTAAAACAGAAAAAGAGATTCGGGGTTTCCTTGGAAGATTGAACTACATCTCTAGGTTCATATTCCAATTGACTGCCATTTGCGAACCAATCTTCAAACTATTGTGCAAGAATCAAGAAACCAAATGGAATGATGATTGTCAAGAAGGATTTGAAAAATCAAGAAATATCTTCAGAACCCACCTATCTTGATGCCTCCTGTACCCGGCAGACCTCTGATCCTGTACCTAACCGTGCTAGACAGCTCAATGGGTTGTGTGTTAGGGCAACATGATGAATCTGGGAAGAAAGAGCATGCCATTTACTATTTGAGCAAGAAATTCACTGACTGTGAAACAAGGTACTCGCTGCTAGAAAAGACTTGTTGTGCTTTAGCTTGGGCTGCTCATCATTTGAGGCAATACATGCTAAGTCACACTACTTGGTTGGTATCTAAAATGGATCCTATCAAGTACATCTTCGAGAAGCCCGCACTTACAGGGAGACTTGCCCGTTGGCAAATGCAGTTATCAGAATATGATCTCCTATATGTCACTCAGAAAGCAATTAAAGGTAGTGCGTTGGCCGAGTACCTGGCACACCAGCCCGTTGAAGATTATCAGCCTATGCAGTATGACTTCCCAGATGAAGATATCATGGCCTTGTTTGAAGAAGGGAAATCCCCAGAAGATGAAAGATGGAGAGTGGTGTTTGATGGTGCCTCCAACATATATGGGCACGGGGCCGGGGCAGTGTTGATTTCCCCTGATAATCGCTTCATTCCATTCACTGCCAGACTAGGCTTCTACGTCGCCAATAATATAGCAGAATATGAGGCATGTATTCTTGGTATCCAGGCAGCCATTGATTGGAAAGTTAAGAGACTTGATGTGTAAGGAGATTCAGCTCTAGTCATTCACCAAGTGAATGGTGATTGGGAGACCAGGGACTCCAAGCTGATCCCTTACCGAGATTACATTCTAGAGTTGGTTGAGCCTTTTGAGGAAATCACATTTCAGTATCTTCCTCGCAATGAGAACCAGTTGGCTGATGCTGCCCTGTGTCATGGCCAGTTGTATCAACAAAGGATGAAGACAGCTTTCGACAAGAAGGTTCGTCCCCGAGAATTCAGCGAAGGAGACCTTGTGCTCAAGAAGATCCTGCCTATTCAGAGTGACCCCGTGGGAAATGGACTCCTAGCTATGATGGACCATATGTGGTAAAGAAATCCTTTTCTGGAGGAGCATTGATACTCACCAACATGGATGGTGAAGAACTCAGAAACCCAGTCAATTCAGATTCAGTCAAGAAATATTACGCCTGAGAAAAATAAAAAAAAAGAGAAAGATGAGCCAAGCAAGAATTAGCTCGCTAGGTTGAAAACCCGAAAGGGCGGCCTAGGCAAAAAAGAGCGACCCGGTGGACTGAAAACTCGCAAAGAGCGGTCCAGGCAAAAATTAGGGTCAGAAAGGTTGGACTTAAAAAAGTAACAGAGGCAAGCAGCGCTTCTAAAAGCTTGGATAAAAGGGTGATCAAGGATATAAGTATGGGTGATTGGCATCAACACTCCAAAGACAAAGAGCGCTCATAAGATCTGTTGTGTCCATTTTTTTTTGTTTTTTTTAGTTTCAAAAGAAATTCTCAATGTACTCTTTTCAGTCGGCGCGACCTTTTGCGCGTTCGGTTTCCATATGAATAAAAAGTCCAAATTTTCCACTCTGTCTGCTTATTGTTTTATCATTGCTTCCTTTTCATTTGTGCTTTAAAATAATGTTTTATGGTAGATGATAAATGAATTATGAAAATGTGCATAAATCAGAGCATTAAAATCATTGCGAAACTTTTGAAAATCATGAGAAAATAAATGATCTCTCGATCAGGTAAATTCACAAGAATCAAACAAAAGCACTGATCGCGTCAAAACAATTCTCAAAAGGCTGAAGCATGACCCTCGCACCATTATGGACGACCATCGTGCCTCATAACGCAAGTCCTACGATTTGGTCGAAACAGCAAAAGAAAAAGAAAAAGAAAAAAAAAGGGGCAAAAGAACAATAAAACAAATAAAATTCATGCATTGCATTCATCCAACATAGGCAAAAAAAAATTCATGCAAGCAAAAAGAAACTCCTTCATCACATCACCTTCATCCCATCAAAAAGCAATCATGGCATTTGCATTGCATGCATTTGTTCATCTCACTTGCAGGTACAAGGACGGATAAGTACTTCGATGTTAATCCTCGCACTCAGTTCCCAGAAAATGCCCTCTTAGGGCGGGGTTCAAATGCTTTTCAGAGTTCAGTGCTCCCTTCTGTTAATCCTTGCAGTTTGGAGTTCAAATCGCTCTTATCAGAGTTCAGTGCTCCCTTCTGTTCATAGTCTCACATCGTGTACGAGCAACGCGATGGACCGCAGCCCCATGTGAGGTTCAACGGAATAGTTGTATCAGCCTAAGATACAGTGGACGCCGTGCATTGATCAGTATATCAGTTCCGGAGCTGATAACGATCCCCCCGGTCACTCGAAAGACCAGAGATTCTCAGGATGCGTGCTCCTCAAAGCCACGTGCAAACTCGGATTTGCAAGGGTTTGTTTACAGGTTTTAGGCAGCCTGGCATTTTACCGCTTTCTTTATCGTTTTCTTCATTTAGCGCTTTCCTTGCCTTTCGCGGTTAGCGTGTATGTTGTTAACCATTTCGTTTATCGTTTCCTCATCAACGCTCCAAGTGTTGATTCAAAAAAAAAGAAAAAGAGAAAAAGAAGAAACAGAAAAAGAAAATTCGGGTTTCTCCAAGTGGACAAAATTGGTATAATTTCTGAATTCTTTATTCATATTTTATCTTCGAAATATGTCTCGGCCAATTCATATTTCTTGGTAAAATCCAAATAAAGAGCTGTCGCACCCCGAAAAATCCTTGGAGGGATTTTTCTTCGCACGACGTGATTTTAGAGTCGCCACCAATATTTTTTAAAGGTAAAACATCGGAAAAACCTTTTTTGGAAAGCCATGGTCTTCGGAACCATTAGATTTGGGTTCGGGGGTCTAATTACGTATGGGGAAGGTATTAGCACCCCACAACGTCCCTTCAAAGAAGGGTTACCTTAATTAAATGTGTGATTTGCAAAGTTGATTCGGAAAGATGCTTTGTTTTTACCTCTTTTGTTGATGGATGACTTAATGAAAAAATCTTTAGTTTTTGCGCTTGACGGAGGGGATCCGCTCCTACGTATCTCCCGGTGCGATGGAGAATTCAAAGCAATGTAGTTCTTATTTTTGAAAAGTGTTTTATTTTGGAAAAGTGTTTGGTTTTTGAAAAGAAAAATGTTTTTGGTTTGTTGTGCTTGACGGAGAGTATCTGCTCCTACGTATCTCCCGGTGCGATGGAGAATTCAAAGCTGCGTAGTTCTGGGTTGTCTAGAAAAAGGTTTTTTGTTTTTTATCTTGTTTAATTATGAAAATTGAGCTTTCATGATGATCAATTGAGCAAAGGCTCCAAATGACCACCATTAGCACTCCATTGTTAATAATCATGCAAGCAAAGGCTTCGCAAGACTACTAACAAAGTTTTTGATTTGGTAAAAATCTTTAGGAAAATTCGGCGTTCACGATGATCAATTGAGCAAAGGCTCCAAGTGATCGCCACTAGTACCTCATTGTTAATAATCATGCAAGCAAAGGCTTCGCAAGACTACTAACAAAGTTTGATTTTGAAGAGTTTTCGCAATTGGATTGATTCTTGTGTAGGGAAAAGAAAATCTGTTATTTGGGAAAAAAAAGGTTTGTGAAAAAAAAGTTTACTTAGGGGAAAGAAACAAAATTTAAAAAAAGAAACAGGGGGTGCAGTAGTAAAATGGGGTGCAAGTTACAGGAGGGCTGTATTATAAAAGGGGGGGTGTAATCAGCGAGCCCAGTTCATTTTTTTGAACTGGGCTGCGCGTTTTGGAAACCATGGGCTTGCGAAGGGGGAGCGCGCGAAGTAAACCGTGGGGGTGTGAATAGAAATCTGAAAAAATAAAAGTGCAAGGACGAAAATGCCCCTGGGTTCCTAATATAAAAGCAAATCTAAAATTAGAAACCCTAATTTTTCTCTCCCTCACGCGGCGCCTCACCCCCCCCCCCAAATATCAAACCCTAAAATTCTTCTCTCTCTCTCCTTACGCCGTCTGACCCCTCTCCCTCTCCCCTAGCTTCGATCTCTTCTCCTCACAGTCGCAACTCCCCCCTTCTCTAAACCTAACCTTCTCTTTCATCTTCTCCTCACAGTAGACCGAATCTCTCTCTCTCTCAACCAGATTTTTGTTTTCCTCTCCTTCTCCACCGCGAAAACACCAAATCGATTTCGTTTTCTTCTCTCACAGATCCACTCCCTCACGGCGTCGGTTGGGTGCAGTGTTAACGGTCAGGGATGGCGACTACGGTGGTTCGGTGGTGGCGTATGGGTTGTTGCGGTGGTTCGGTGGTGGCGTATGGTGGTCGAAGTGCGAAGGTTCGCGGAAGGGGGAAGGGTGGTGGTACGGTGGCCTGTGGTTAGCGAAAGTGTGGGTGATGGCTGAGGAGAGGGTTCGGTCGTGACAGATTTAGCAGTGATGGTGGGGTTGTGGTGGTGGTAGTGGCGGATGTACGGCGGCGGCCACCATGGGCGGTGGCCGGAGGTAAGGTTCTCCTCCCTTTCTCTTTTTTCTTTCTATTTTCCTCACTGTTTTGGTTTTTTACTCATTCTGCCCCCTCCCTCTTTTTGTTATCCCTCTCTCTTTTTGTTATCCCTCTTCCCTTCTGTGTGTGTGTGATATTGTGTTGTTGTTTTTCCTTTTCCCTTTTTTTTTGTTCCCTACGGTTTCCCCCCCCTCTGTGTGTTGATTAATTTCTTTTCTTTTTTTTTTCACAGTGCCTTCACGGTTCCCTCCCCCTATCGTCTATTCTTTCGTATTCTCTTTCTGATACAGTTTCATCATTTTGCATTTTATCAGTTAAAGCTTTGTTAGTCATTTTAAACAAAGAAGAAAAAAAAACTAACGCATACATACCTAAGCATAATAGTCATGCATTCATATTGTTAGTTACTGAATAAAAGAAAGACAGGAAGGAAAAGCTAATGTATACTATATTGAATACGAAAATAGGAATTTACCTAGTTCCAAACTTTTACTCTGAGTTATCTGATTCTGGGTATTTTTTGAAGTAGCATCAACTTGATATCAGTGTTGTGTTTTTTGTGTATCTGTGTGTGTTTTTTTTTTGTGTATTAGAATTCTGTGATGAATTCTGATTTTCTCAGTTGTGTGTATATTGCTGTGTTTGCTGTGTATATCCTTTGTGTGCATGTGGTTTTTTTTTTTGAAACTGATTTCTGTTCATTGTATTTATAGGCAAGAAATTATGGTGTAGGTGGTGTAGGAGCAGAGGATCACAACTCTAGGAGACCATAAAACCCAACAACCTCTGGTGGAGGCAGTATGAGGCAGCAGAGGTGGAGCAGGGTTGCTGCCAATGCTGCCATGTTTTTGCTGAAAATGGGAGGCAAGCAAAGGGACAAGAGGAAAGAAGCTTGGGCTTGTAGCTTCATGGAGAGAGCAAGGCAGCAAGTCGCATGTTGCTGTTCTTATTCTGATTTTTGCTTTATTATTTTTCTTTGTACTCTTTTTTTGCTTTTAATTAATTTTTGTACCATTTGTATTTAAATTTTTTGTCTATATGTAAATAGAAGAGCTGACTTCTCCCCTTTTATTGTACTATTCTGCTTTTTTTTTTAATTTTTTGTTTGTATATGTAACAAAATTAAAAAAGGGGACAGCTAATAAAAAAACTGATAATAAAGAGAAGCGGTAAATAAACACGAACCGACGCAACCACTCTCCCACGACTCGCAACCAACACGCGCTCGCGTTATTTATTATTATTTTTATTATTTATTTTTGCAAACAAAATCGTTGCACGAGAGTGCCAAAGGCACCCGCGTTTAGAACAATATGCGAAGCGGTAAAATTTGGGATTTTTCAATTAGTCGGACAAAATTAGGGTATGACAGTTACGCCCTGGCATCGCATTTTTAATTTTGTGCTATCGGTTACGCCCTGGCACTGCATGCTATCAGCTACGCCCTAGCATCGCATTTTTTGTTTTGTGTTATCGGTTATGCCCTGACACTGCATGCTATCGGTTACGCCCTGGCATCGCATTTTTGTTTTGTGCTATCGGTTACGCCCTCGCACTGCATGCTATCGGTTACGCCCTAGCATCGCATTTTTGTTTTGTGCTATCGGTTACGCCTTGGCACTGCATGCTACCGGTTACGCCCTAGCATTGCACTTATTCTTTCATGCTACTGGTTACGCCCTGGCATTATCTTATTCTTTTGTGCTACTGGTTACGCCCTGGCACTGCATGCTACCGATTACGCCCTGGCATTGCACTTTTATTCTTTCATGCTATCGGCCACCATCGTTCATCGCACAAACCACCACCCTACCTCACTTCGTACACCACCAAACACTCTCTCACATCGCAACAACCTCACAACAACCACTACTCCAAAACTTACCTCCCATTGCCGGCGAACACCACCGAGGCCACCTTCGCTGCTGCCGCGCCTCCCTCTCTTCGTTCTCCTTTTCTCTCCCTTCTCCATCTCTTTCGAAATCCTCTCTCTCCCTCACTCTCCCTCTCATTTTTCATTCTTTTCCCTCCTTTTCTCTCTCTTCGCAAAACTCACTTTCTCTCTCTTCAAACCTGTTGGTGCGGCGCTGCAAAAGGGAATGGGAGAATTAGGGTTATGTGGGTGTTTGTTTCCTTATATACTCTCATTACTTATTTGCTTAATTATCTTTCTATTTTATTTTCTTAAAAAACATAAGATTACGAATTAAACCCCCCTGTTTACTACGAAACCCCCCTGCATAAGCCCTTAGTTTCGTGGGCCAGCAGTTCAAAAGCCCAGAAATGAAATAGGACTTTAGCTCCTCACCCCCTTATTTCCATTTGCACCCCACCCCTTTACTTGTTTTTGTTTATTTATTTATATATTTTATCTTTCATTTTAAATTATTATTATTATTATTATTATTATTATTTATTATTGCTATCTATTTTTAAAAAATGAAAATAAATGTTGGTTCACATAAAAAGTATTTTTCTCTCTTTTCCTTTTTCCATAAAAAATAATAAAAATGAGTTTGATTGAGATGTACATCTTGTCAATCCCAGTTTAAGAGACTTTAGCTGTACGGCTTTGATCTTAAACCCCTTCCAAAAAAAATTAGAACCAATCAACCCACAAACATTTTCTAGAAGAACTACGTAGCCTTTGATTCTCCGCTTCGAAGATACGTAGGAGCGGGGCTTCCCCGTCAAGCTAAATTAATTTTTCTCTAATAAATAGTCAATTTTTTTTTCTTAAACACCTATTTTCCAAAAAACTAAAAAATGAACTTGTTTGAGATGTACATCTTGTCAACCTATCAATCCTGGTTTAAGACGCCTGAGTTGTACAGCTTGGTGATCTTAAACCCCTTCAAAAAAAATAAAATCAACCAACCAACAAACTTTTTTAGGAAGAACTACGTGACTTTTGAGTTCCTCATTGCACCGGAGGATTGTAGGAGCGGGGCTTCCCCGTCAAGTCAAAATTAAATTTTCTTAAATTTGTCCCTATTTAATTTATTTCTAAATAATTCTTTTTTACTTAATTTAGGGGTAAACAAATAACTCGTAATTTATTAGTATTTCCACAATCGGATTTAGGGTAACTGTCTTATGACAGATGTACTAGGGGTGCAGTGGGATTAAGTTTCCGCCCTTCCCTATGCATAATTGACTCCCGCGTCATTTTCTGTCTTTCCCTTACTTCTTTTTGGTCAGTTTTCTGTCTAATTTTTTGTGTCCTGCGCGGCCTTTTTTTACTGACGCATAGTTTACATTTTTTTTTGTCAATTTTCAGTCCCTACCGCGTCAGCTGCAGGTGCAGTCAATTCAAACTGTTTTTTGTCCTGTCAGTATTAAAGCTGTTGAAAGCCGCGGATTTTTGGCTTTTTGCAGGACTCTTACGAAATTGCCCCTTTTTTCGACAAATGGTAAATTTTTAAGGTGTCTAATTTGGACAATTTCTTATCACTTGATTTTACTATATTAGATAATTATCACTTGATTTTACTATATTAGATAATTAATGCATCTAACAATTAAATTGAAAGGAAGAAGAAAATTTACAAAATGGTCTTGTATACGATGGAGGCAATCGTTATCACAGAATATAAACTTACTTTGTGCTGCAATCAAATTCACCTCAAAAGGCCACTTATCCCTGTCATTTGATCTTAATTTAGCATGAACTCAATTGAAACCAAATTCAACAACATAAGTGTACGTGGAGCTTCATGTATTGAGGCCATGCAAAGCGCGTATCCATACAGGTAAAATACACATAAGCTAGGAAAAAAGGAAGATATAAAATGAACTGAAATGTAATAAACTTTTTTTTATATTAGTAATAAACTTTGTTACGGATACAAGAATATATGATTCTTTTTCTCTTAAGTCAAATGTTTGACATTTTGATCACAATTAGATTTTGACCTCTCAAAAGTAACACCGTCGCTCAAGGTATTATATGCTCTCTAAAAGGGATTGACATCATAACCTCGATTTGTCAACAGGAAATAATGAACTGGTGAGATGTGTGTCTGTAATTTTTCAACCTCTTACCTCATTTCCTTTCAAGTTTTTTTTACACCTTTTCGGATAACCAACCAGATATATAGTATATTTTTTAAGGCCAACCAACCAACCTTATATAAAGCACTCAACAAAACATAAGTTAAAAGGTATCACGATCTATAATATAGAAATCAAAGGAGCAAATAACCTATATAGAGTGTAGGGTCTACCAAACACTAATTAAAGGAGATTTATGAACCATTTTACTTATCAAACTTGGTTTCTTCTAAGAATTGTACAACTTGACGTTTTACTTTCTTAAAGTCTCATTCTACCCTTTTGTTTGTTTTCCTCATTTTCCACACATCACTATTTTTTCCTCTCTTTTTTATATTTTATCTTTCCTATTTGGGTATGTTAAGTGTGTTACTCAAGAAACATATAGCATTGATGCACAGAAAGGTGGAAAGAAATTGAGAAAAAATGTATGAAACTGAAAAATAGAGTTGTAGTTGAAACGAGCTAAGTTAATACAAGTGATTATATACAAATTATTTATTCACAAACTAATAACTAACTAAGTTGCCAACTATGGACCTGTTTCGATTAGCTTATTTTTAAACTTATGAAAAACAACTTTTTGAGATAAGTAAGTTTTTCACTAGCAAAAGTTATATCTTCCTAAGTTGTTTTTTCATAAACTACCTAGATATGTTTATGAATAATACATAAAAGCTTATTTATTTGCATAAATTGTTTTTCATAAGCTTAAAATAAGCTCTATCCAAACGGGTCCCTACATCTCTAATAGCCCCCAACAAGCTGGAAGATGTTCACAACACTTTCAGGCATGAGATAATTAATACAAGTGTAAATCAAATCATAAAGAAATACTATCTAGTATCTATGTTGGATCAATTAGGAGTGTTCGGGTTTGACTCTCATTTGGCATACTGTTCTCTAGGTCTTATGGGACCTGAAGAATAAATGTATCTTCTCTAGGAGATTGTCAAATCTTGGATACAATGTTGGTTGCATTATCTTTATCCTAGAGGTGGTTTTTATCTAGAGCAAATCACCTCATTGCTAGTATTATTAGTAGTTTGTTGATCCTTTTGATTATCTCGGAAGGCGAAACACATTAGCTAAACTACAATCCAAAAGCAACCACTAATGCTTAACCATCAAGTAGAAGTCACCTCTCAATGCTTAACTTAACATAAGCTACAATGCTTAACAATCGTGAGGAAAAAGCTAAAATCAACAAAGCCATCAGGCAAAGACTTAAAACTCCAAGCAGAAACTACACTTCAAAGTTTTACCACTCATGAAAAGCACATCAACAAAGATATTGATTCTTAACCATCAATGGCAGATGCATCACACATTAACCACCATGAACAAAAGTAAAATCAAGTCAATAAGGCTAAACATCAACAAAATAACAAAGAACCAAATCATAAAATTCACGAGAAACTTCAACAAATGCATGATATCATAAACCGCCGGTAAAGAACCTAGTGTACTTCGATACTCCAACAACAAGAACCACAATTTGAAGTGAAATAGATATGACAACATCACCAAAATTGATTCCAACCCATGTAAGTTAAAATCATGAGGAATTTGCGCTTATCCGTAGATAAATTCTTAATGGCAGTCTAACCGACGCCCCAGGTTTTGTAACGATTTTATTGTTTTGCAGGACTTTGAGGTGAGAGGGTTGTGGGATGCCTACAAAATAAGAATCTCAAGAAGTAAAACTAAATACAAAATGCCATTTTACATTTTTATAATACTTACCAACACATATTTATATGAAGTTATTCTGATCCAACATCAGCTCCCTAATGCACACCATTCTCTGTAAATGTGGGAGAGCAAAAAAAAACAAAATATAGAATTACAGTATAAAAAATTCATGGTTGTTTTTTTTTGTTATGTCTTCCATTATGCTATGATTGACGCTGTTGTTGTTGTTGAAGATTGACTAATTTAAAGTATGCTCCATTTTTATTCTCTATAAGACTTGAATGATTCCCTTGCTCAATTATCTTCCCATCTTGTAAAACTGAGATTTGATCTGCATTCCTTATAGTGGATAACCTATGAGCCACCATAATTGTTGTTCTATTCACCATTAATCTATCAAGAGCTTGTTGTACAACACGTTCTGACTCAACATCTAATGCACTTGTAGCTTCATCAAGTAGTAAGATTTCAGGGTTCTTTAAAACAGCTCTAGCAATGGCTACCCTTTGTTTTTGGCCACCAGATAGTTGTACTCCTCTTTCACCAACTTTAGTGGAGTAACCTTCTGGAAGAGAACTTATAAAGCTGTGAGCATTTGCTAGTTTTGCTGCTTCAATTACTTCTGAATCAGAAGCACCTTCTTTACCATAAAGAATGTTTTCATAAATTGATGTTGCAAAAAGGGCTGGCTCTTGTTGCACTAGACCAATGTGTTTTCTAAGAGATTTCAGATTCACTCTTGTGATGTCTTTTCCTGTAAGAATTTTATTTGTCATTGTTAGAAGAATTTTATAACATTTCTGATAAACAGCATATAAAATACTTGATGATAAAGGACTTGTTATCATAGGCAAAATGTAATACTTAAAAAGTTCTTTTGACATTACCGGTATCTTATAGACACACACTCTAATATTGAAGTGTCTTATATTCTGGACATTACCAGTGTCTACGCATTTGTGTCAGCGTCGTGTTCAGTTTTCGTGTATGTCTATATGTGCTTCATATTAAATGAATAAGATAGTGGTAGTTCTTACCATCAATTAACACCTTTCCTGATGTTGGATCATAAAATCTGAGTATAAGGGAGATCACAGAGCTTTTACCAGAACCACTTTGCCCCACTAAGGCAACACTTTTGCCTGAAGGAACTCTAAGATTAAAATCCTTGAAAATAATCACATCTGGCCTTGAAGGGTAACTGAAATGGATTCTTTTGAGCTCAATTGTTCCCTCCACTGTCTTCAAATCTTCTCCATTATCACCTACAATTCCTGACTTTCTATCCATCACTTCAAAAACTGATGCAACCATTTGGTTACCTTTCAAAAGATCGGGAGCCAATGCCAAAGTCTCCCCCATAGCCAATGCTGTTACAATCAAAACCATAAATGACTTCATAACTGATTTAAAGCTAGCTAGCTCCTTCCCCATCAAAACAGATCCATACCTACAAAAGATATATACATCTCAAGTCTCAACCACCATTTTTCTGCGACATTTATCTTATAACATACTACCTCTGGTCCTATTTATAAGAGAAAAATGCAGTTTTAGGTTCATTGAATAACAGATGTATCTGGTCTATAGGGTCATTGAATAACTGATATATAACCAGATACATAAGTTATTCAATGACAGATAGATCATTTATTCAATAAACCTAAAACTACGCTTTTCTCTTATAAATAGGACCCGAGTAGAGGTAGTATTAAAGAAAGAATGAAGTTAGAGGATATACCACAAGGCAAGGCCATAAGATGAGAAAATAAAGAACTGTGAAATGCCATAGAATATCCCAGCAATTTGACCACGTTGAAATGAATGTTTAGAAGGACCAACAAGCTCATTAGCATAAAGGTCAAGGACCTTTTCTTCCGAACAAAACGCCGCAACAGTGCGTATATTACTCACAGCCTCTCCAGCCAGCATGTTGGCTTTTAGATATGCTTTGCTTAAGTTGCCACCATACCCTTTCATGAAAAGTTTCTGAAGTAATTCAAGAAAGATATTAAGATATAAACAAATGTGTTAGTTTCTCAATGTTGGAATGTTGAAAGAGGGAAGCTCACCTCACTAATGTGACCACTAATTATCAAAGGATATGTGGCCAAAACAACAAGCGTTATTCTCCAGTTCAAGATGAAGGCAATAATAAATGAAGCAACAACTAGACCAACATTCTGTAACAGAATTGTCGAACGATCAACAACAATAGTTCGTAATAAGGTTGCATCGCTCTCTAAACGCGAAGATAGCATTGAACTTGTGTTGTTTGTATCATCAAACCAACCAATTTCATTCTTCAAAATAGCTACAACAAGATAAATAAAGGAAGTTCAGTGAAAGAGATGATAAGTTTGAGGGAAATTATTAGCTAGTTCATCAAAGTTTACCAGTAAACATCATTTCTCTCACACGAAGGGTAAGTCGTTCGCCCATGATACCAAAAAAAAGATGTTCAATAGCATGAACAGTGATAGTTATAACTGCAGCTCCACAGAAGAGAAAAGCAAGTTTTTTAACTTCATGACGAGTTGTATCCCAATCCATGTAGTAAGATACAAGAGCATGAGAGATTCCAAGTGCAAAAAGTGGCATCTGTGCTCCAGCAATAAATGCACAGAAAGTCCCAATAACCCCGTAAACCCAATCAGGACCAACCATAGAATATAATCTTGATGCTGAAACATGCTTTGACTTGCTTGTTTTTTCTCCTTCAACCCGGCCAACAGAGTCTTTATCCGATCGAAAGCTACCACCTAAGCTCGCTGTTGTACGGGATAATTCTCTTGAGTAGTTTATGCTGAAATTTTTAGTAATATACATAACAATCATAACTCATAAGTGCTTAATTAATCTGTTTATTCAAACGCAATAAAAGCAGTATCATTTCATTTGATTGTATAAGTACCAAATTACGTGTTTCATTGAGGAAAAAAAGGTACCTTGATTGATGTGCCAAACTAGGACCAACTGAGGGAAGGCGTTGCAAAGAAGTTGATTCTTGGAGTTGAACAAGAGATGCATATACACTAGTTGGATTAGACATGAGTTCTTCATGGTTACCAGTCTCCACAATCCTCCCTCCTTGTACAACAGCAATAACATCTGCATTCCTAATGGTAGAAAGTCTATGTGCTACTACCACAGTTGTTCGCCCAACCATGACGCGGTCAAGAGCCTCTTGTACACTCTTCTCAGACTCAGCATCCAGAGCACTAGTTGCTTCATCTAATAAAAGTACTGATGGATTCTTCACTATAGCTCGAGATATTGCAATCCTTTGCTTCTGCCCACCTGATAGTTGTATCCCTCTCTCACCAACCTGAAAAACACATTTGGAAACCAAAACTAACACAGCTGAAAACATATCACCACATATTAGGAAGTTAGTTTAGAAATTAGTTTTTATGTTGTAACAACCTTTTCGAGTTGGTTAGTTAGTTAAATTTTTGCATTTACTTTGACTAGAAGGTGCACTAAATATAGAGAACACGTCTTCCTATTGTACTAAATTTTTACTTCACAATTCATTTGAATGATATTCATATTCAATTCACAAAAAGAGTTTGTAACTCTTCATTGTTTTATATTTAAATGTTAAAGATGCATGGATCAAAATGCAATTAAGCCTATTAATAGAAAACCGGCATTCATGGTCTAAGTGGTAATTGTTGCAAGTGTGGTGCGGGTTCAAAAGATGCACTGATCAAAACAGCTTACCTGAGTTTCTAATCTGTCAGGAAGATTATTGATAAAAGACTGAGCATCAGAAAGCTTCACAGCACGTTTAAGTTCTTCAAGAGTGGCATCATCTTTTCCATAAAGTATATTCTCCTTAATGCTTGTAGCAAAAAGGGCAGGTTCTTGATTAACAAGACCAATTTGGTGCCTAAGCCATTTGAGATCAAGTTCCCTGATCTCATTCCTATCTAACAGTATCCGACCAGAAAGAGGTTCATAAAAGCGTTCAATCAATGATATAACAGTGCTTTTTCCAGAACCACTTGCTCCCACAAGGGCTACAATTTTCCCAGCAGGAATGTCAAGACAGAGGTTGTTGAAGATTGCTACATCAGGACGAGAAGGGTAACTGAAATTAACATCCTTAAACTGAATATGGCCCTCTAATTTGCTTAATTTGCGGCCAGTTTTTGAGCTGCTTTTGCTCACTGTGTCTCTCTCTATCATCTCAAATATTGGATAAGCTGCTGCCTTTGCTCTTATAAATGCTGATATATCCGGTGCTGCCTGCCCAAGTGACCTGAGAAACAAAACATCTCCTTCATATCATAAATGCAGCTAATTCTACTAGCAGTAACTGGCCGCAATTTGGGCCGCGACATCATGATTTTTCAATTGAGACCTATGAAGCACCAACACTAGAATTGTCAAATTGGGCCGCCTAGCCCGGCTAAATGGGTCAAAGTGCAAAAGCAGATTGGGCCAACCAAATTATCTACTGGGCTGTGTTTTTGTAGCCCATCCAGCCCAAAATGTTCTGATTCTTTCCGGGACTCTATTTTTTGAGCCCAGTCTAGCCCACAAACACTGGGCCATTGGGTCGACCGTTTGGGTTGGGCTAAAATTGGCACCTCTAACCAATACAGACACTTATACCAACAAGTAGACACCAATAATAATTTGAGAAAATGAAAGTAATTGAATGTAACCACAAGTGTTGGTATTGTATCTTCGGACACCTATGATACCGGACACGACTTTAAGATTAAGACTGCATCGGTCATATTTGTCATATTTGATTGTGATTTTCTATAATATCAAGAATCGCAAAGCAACTTTAATGCAACTGTGATTGTACAAAAAGCATAAAATGACTTGGTCTGGAGACAATGTAATACAAAAGGTAACAAGAACTTACAGGCCAGAGATGACGACATTGAGCATGGTAGTGAAGGACTCGCCACCATTGGCAATGTTCTTGTGAACAACAATGCTAGTGAACCAAACAAGCAAAGCCCAAGATAGAAAAAGGACACAATGCATTGATCCTAATCCAAGACCCTTTGCTAAACCTGCTTTTCTCCCGTTTTTGTAAGTTTTCATTAGAGCTGCTTTATATGATTTCACTGCTCTTTCTTCTCCTGCAAATGCTTGCACCGTTCTAACATTCCCTATCACCTGAAAATTATTTTAGCTCAATATTATATTATTGTTATTACTATTTTTAACATATAAAATAACATGTGTTATGGTATTCACACAAAATTACTCTTTTTTTTTACAAATTCACACAAAGTTACTCATTAGGATATTTTTTTTGATAACTTAATTAAGTGCTTATAGTATAAATATGTATTACATAAGCACTTATACATAAATTATTTCTAAAATAATGCTAATATTTTTTTATAGGCAATCTTAGTTGTTAATTGTTAGAAGGTGAGGAAAATATTAGTTTCTAGAATTTGAAAACTAGACCTCCTTTTTATACTACTCCGGTATCCCTTAACTTGCCAACTAAGCTACCTACTTAAGATAAATAATGCTAATATCATATGTTTTCATATAAGCAATAAATTGTTTTCATATCCAATTAAGAAAATAAGTTGAAAATAATTTATAAACATGTTAGAGCATCCTCAATTGAGAAACACATATTGAGTACTTAAATGGATCCTACGTGTACACATCACTAATTTATAATTTGTTAATAATAGTACTTATATAAGAACTCCATTTCTCCAACCGAGAATCCCAACAAAATTTACTAAATGGGTCTCATTAACATTTTATCATTTTATATTTTTACAATAATTTATACTATGACATATGAAAAGTAAATGTGTGGGTCTCTGCGTCAGAGGAGGGAGAGAGAGAGAGAGAGTTTCTTATTCAAGAGTTTCATCTTAATAGGTACTCACTTTTTAATCTCCACAATGAGGGTACCTATATGATTCCAACTCTTAAGAGATAAAAACCCCCTATTATAGATGCTCTTATAAGTTCTAAGTTCTCTCAAAACAGTCTCATAAATTATGCCCTAATTGGAAATGAGAGGGAAATTAAAGAGCCAATTAAGTTTACCTCTTCAGCGATTTCACCAGCCCTGACATAAGCTTTTCGAACTTTTGCGATGAGGCCAATTGTAACATATGCATAAAGACCTCCAGCAAGTGCAATCAATGGGACAATTGAAAGTGTCACTAGACTTATTTGCCATACCCTCACAAAGCCAATAGTAAACCCCGCTATAAATCGGCTTATGTAGTGCATGAAATTCCCTACCTGCAACAATCCAACCGTGTATCAATTCAATTTTTATTTTGATAATCTATGTAGTTGACTTTTATTATAACATCAATTATGGTTTTAATTATCACAACTAGGGTTTTAAACAGCAATTTGAGTCGCAATACCAAAGTCTTAAATATTCATCCAATCACATCAAAAAGTGATTGTCATTGAAGCTACATCAATCACGGCGTGGATCTTCTGCTGCCTGCTGCGCCGTGCAGAGGCAGCAGAGGATCCGGATCCTTACGGTGTCAAATATCGCCAAGGCTTTTGCCTTTTGACCAATTTTATCCTGAAAAAGGAAAAAAAAACTACCCGTGACTGGGTACAAAATTTCAATTGTTAAACAAAGAAACAAAACCACCCCCACTATTTCAAATGAATTACTAAAAGATCAAAAGATAATGTTTTCATCTTCATTCATGATTCATGCCTACTACGTGTTTGCAAAGAGGTGATGGAGCTAGTGGTGGTAGCTATATGGTAGATGGTTACTCATTATTGCATCTATAGGGCAGTTTTATCGAGGTGCATGCAGCTAAGTTCATCGCCAAAAAAAGTGCAAAAACCTTAAAACAAACTCAACCATCCCCAACCAACATATAAATGCTCTCCAATTCATTAAATACACGCTGTTCATAGACATAGTAGTATATGGTGTCAGAAAGAAACCGTGGCTTTTTAACACCAAAGACAGCAGAAGAACATCACAACCAGATTCAAATTGGGTCAACAGGTAGTAATAAATAAAAGGCATCATATTTGACAGGCTTTAGTTAATGGAAACCATTTTTATTTTATTAGTGAGATTCATAATTAGGTCAAATTTTAAAATGGCCTGGAATGGTAGGAAAAGGACATGTTTGCCTTTACACAATGTCATTATTATGATGATGGAAAATATCTCCAGAAATGCATATAGACAGTTTAAGCATGTATTGCTCATAACATGTGCTCCACACCTATCCTTTTTAATTCAACTTTTTATAAGACTATTTTTATTTATTTATTAAAATTAAATTAATATTACTTTATATATATATATATATATATATAAATTACATATTTCTTAATTAGTTAATAAAAAAATAAAATTAAATAAAAAATAAAAGAATATAGGGGTAAGAAGAAATTTAAAAGATTATTTTTACCACGAGTGAATTCATTAATTAATGTTATTTCTGAATCTAGATAGCAACATAACTTGAACAAAACAAAATTGGGAATGTATATATGTATGTGTACCTTCTCGGATAGAGCATCTTGAACAATAATAATATCACTTGTAATGGCAGAAATGACTTCACCAGTTGATGCCTCGGTATCAAATAGGCTTATATCTTGATTCAGCATTGATTTTAAATAAGCCATTCTCATCTTTGCTGCTTGTCGTTCCCCAGTATGCATCCAACAAGCCACCTCTAGAATAATCAACAAAACAATTAATTTCCAAAATTAGATTAAAAAACCAATTAACCAATTGTGACAATTAATTAGGATTATATTTAACTCGCTAAGTACTAAATAATTTCATACCTGTCCAAGATGAAAACAATATCACTATGCTTAGATACACAAAATCCATTGAGTACTGCAAAAAATTTAAATTGCAAACCACATTAAAACTTCCAGCCAAAAGAATAAAGTTTCAATTTGTAAATTTAATTGAATCTACCATATTAGTGACATTTGTAACTAGAATTCTACCATAAAAAGTTTAAAAGAAGACAAAATATATAAGTGCCAACATTCTTTTCCGTCCATGAATCAAATGGTTCGAATTTCGACTTTGCAAAACAAGTCAAAAACACGAAGTTGGGTGTGGACCGTTGGATCCCGGAGCCAATCTATTTGCAAAATAGCTATTAGAAAAAGTTGAAATAGCGGAAAAAAAAATAAAGATAGAAAAAAGCAAAATCCGTCTCTGATTTCATTTTTTTATCTCTAATTTTCATCGATATTTCAACTTTTTCTAACGGTCTATATAGTGTCTAAATACATGAAAGAATGGGAAGAAGAGAAGTACTAAAAACCTTGGCAACTTGATGAGAAGCTTCTTTAGGGAAAAGATAAGCCAAGCCAATAACATTGATCAACTTTCCAAAGAAAATAAAGAAAACAGGAACAGAAGCACCGTGAATACATGCCCCAACAGATCCAACAACCATTAAGAAACAATCATAAGAATCAGCAAAGGAAAACAACTTTAACAAAGGAACTTTGTGTTCTTTTTTTCTCTCTCCTTCCTTAGATGCCACGGCTGATTCGCCGGACATTTTAGCTTGAAAAAGAGATCGAAAGAGAAAAAGGGAAGAAGAAAGAATATAATATAACACAAAGTGCCTCTGCAAAACTGCAATGTACTACTTTGCAAGCAAAGAAGTAAAAGTGAAAGATGAGCTGTACAGAAAAGGAGGTGGGTTGTAAATTGTGATTGTGATTGTGTTTTGTATTGAAGAAACTAACGTGGGGAAGATAGAGGTGGTGGATGTGTCATAATATAAGGTGAAGAAAAGAAGATGGAATATTTATTATGCACATATATATAGATGGAATGATAGGTTCAAGTTCAAAGTTTATAAACTAGTAAAAGCTAGCTTAATTAAAATGGATCTTTCTCAGATTGAGTAGTTTGTGGTTACGCCTTTGTCTCTCTAGCTAGCCACTTGCGTTTGTCTACTGAGCTGTGTGATGACTTTTGCAGTTAGATAGATTAGACAAGAGAAAGAAACACACAGGTCTCTCTCTCTCTTTCTCTCCCTCTGCATTAAATTGCTTTGAGAAAGTTGTTGGGGCTTGCTTCATAAGCTGTAGTAGGTCAATAAGTTGAATTTGAGAGTGCATGGCCAAGAGTTTGTTAAGGTTTAATTTTGAGTTGAATTTTAGGGTGCATGTCTAAGAGATTATTTAGGTTGAATTCATGATAAAGTTATTTGGGACCCAATTTTGCGGTCTAATAATCCCATTATAACTAAAGTCAACAAAACGTAACCATATTTTTTTGGATAAGCCAAATTAAAACCATTTGATAATGACAAGACACTTCACGAATTTAATCCTCTCTTTCCCCTACCACTAGCTAGTGTGTAAAATTAGGGTTTTTAAGTCCGTCAAAATCAGGTATTTATGTCGGTTGTCGAGACGATTTAGGTTTTTTGATAGTAGATTCTAGGAATTTTTTAAGTTGATTAATTATACAACTGATGTAAAAATCACATTTTGAATTGGTGTTTGGATAACCGATTCCTTGTGTCTAAAATGTTGGTTTTGTCCTTTGAAAATGTGTTTTAATTAGGTTTCTCTAATGATAGACATAAAAAAAACCTTTTAAATGTATTTTAACACGGTTATTTGAAATAACCAATTTAAAATTAATATTTTTAAAAATTTTATGAATCCTTTAAATTTACAATAACGAAAATCAAGACCAACGAAAAATACAAAATCTTTATAAGTAACTTAATTACAATATTGTTTGAATACGTTTATTTATTCATATGTAAAGCTTTATGATGTACAATTTACAAAGTTATAGCTATTTCTAGTAACTTGCCTCCATGTTTAACTACAATGTAAAAATTGTATAATATAAAATTTGTATTTGTTTGAGGCTTCAGCCGATGATCGATCAGGTAAAATGGTTAGTTGAATCCTCTCCTTCCCTACCACTATATATATTAGGGTTTTGAAGTCGGTTAGAGTGAGGCTTTTAAGTAGGTTGTTAAGGCGATTTATATCCAGTAGTAGAAGAATGTGAGAGTCACTTATACAAACAGTGCACAAAGCACATTTTAAATGTATTGTTTGGACAACCAATTCCAAAAGTTCGTTAGAATGTTGATTTTGGCCTTTTGAAAATATGTTTTAATTTGGTATAATCAGTTTAAAGCAATTATATTTAGAATAATCAATTTAAAAAGTAATGCTTTTTAAATACATTATCATTTTTTTTTATGATTCCATTTAATTTATAACAACGAAAACAAAATAGATTATATAGCTAAAAATACAAAATATTTATAAGTAACACAATTGCAATATTTTTTAATATATTTATCTATACATAAAACTTTACAATGTACTATTTACAAAATTATAGTTATTTCCAGCAACTTGCATCTAAGTTTGAGTACAATGGAATGTGATTCTGCTCTTGTAGTGGCTTCTTATAAGTCCCCTGGTTTAGTTTCATGGAGACTTAGAAATAGATGGCGTAATTGCATTGCTATAACCAAGAGGATGAATTTTCTTATTTCTCATATCCACAGAGAAGAAAACTCTTGCGTAGATAAGCTAGCTAATTACGGGTTTATTAGTCAGGGTTTTAATTGGTGGGAGTTGTTGCCCAACTTTGCTTTAGAGTACTTTACCCGTAATAGGTTAAGTCTTCTGTATTACCGGTTTCGCGGACATTTGTTCCTGCCAAGGGTCTTGGTTTAGTCCCCCCCCCCTTGGCCTCTCTGTTATTCTCATTCTTTTTATATTTTTAATGATAATAGTAGGGCGGAGTAGTCTTTCCTTTTAGATGATTTTCAGTAAGGAGGGTTTGCATCAAAAGGTTTTAACGAGGCTTGTAACACCCTAATATTTCTAACAAGTAGAAATACTAAAATGCACAACTTAGTATACATCAGAGTAAAATTCATGTATTCGGATACTGAACAAAATTAAAAACTTGATAACTCATCAAGTGATCAATCTTATTCCCTATTATTCAATATCAAAAACAGCAATAGCGGAAACGATTTACAACTTCTAATACGTGTACAAGTCATAAAATCGAAATTACATTAAAACTAGGGAATAACATAAGCGATAAACTAAGACTCCTCGATCTTCATGGACTTCATCACGTGCACTGTCTAACTGTGCTCCTCAACTTCTACGGTTCCCTATTTCTCTGTAAAAACCACAACATATAAAGGGTGAGATTACAAATCTCAGTGAGTCCTATCGAGACCCCTTACTATACACTCTCGGTTCAAATATGAAGCCTTATTCATATCGTAGTTTAGTTTATAAACTTCGTGCTTTTCTAACCTATATATGGTAGTTTAATTTATAAACTACGTTTCACTAACTTAGCACGACACCAACTGCCAACTTGCTAATCCCGGTGAACCGCACCCCTTAATCTTAAGTACAACATCGACTGCCAACTTGCTAATCCCGATGAATCACGTACTTAACTTTAAGTATGACACCGACTACCAACTTGCTAATCCCGGTGAATCACATACTTAAATTCTAATATAGCACTGACTGCTAACTTGCTAATCCCGGTGACAGAAGACTTAGCACGACCCGTGCCATACCTAGCACAACTCGTGCTGCCTGGAAGTGCAATTCCTGTCAACCAGAAAGGTTGGCACGACCCGTGCTAGGGGTAGCATGACCCGTGCTGCCTGTAGCAGATTCACAATTCGCTTATTTCGTTCCATTTTGCTTTTCCTATCGCGTCCAATCCGTAACCCAATCTTAATCCAACCTCAAAACAGATAATACCAGACAATATTCTAGTCCAAACAACATCATTAAATCACACTCATAATTACCTCAATTACAATCAACATAATCATTTCAATTACAACCAATATCATAGCATTAACCTCAACCTCATGGGACTTATAGTCCACTTATCATGACATAACATAATCACTATTAAACATAACATGACATTACCTCAACTTTCTGGTCATTCACATAGAACCTTCGCATCACTACAATCATTTATTCAATCACTACAAAAAAACGAGATAATTGTGGCAGTTTAATTTGATAATCATCGCGGTTTGAACCGCCAGTTTATGCAACAGTGGCGGTATCTCTAAGCGCCAGAATCACGGTCGCCACTCGGGAAAAAGTGGCAGTCAGGATGAAACCGCCAGAATATTCCGTGTATACAATGGCGCTTATCAATTTGCAAACGGTGACGGTTTAAACTGCCATAATTTACTAGAAAATCAGATAATTTTTTGTAAATACTGTCGGTTTAAACCGCCAGAATAACAGAATATAGTGGGGGTTTTGGTAGATGCCTACTGAAATTGGATGCAAAAGTTGGCAGTTTTAACTGCCATTATTTCATTATTTAAACCGCCACAATTACATTTCATTATTTATTTGACAAAATTACATTTCATTATTTGTTGCTTACATTTAAATATGTTTTAATCCTCACATAGGCATGTTATTAGCTGCAACTATGATTACCACTCATCAAGACATAAATATAATAACTATAAATATCACATTTAATAAGAGAAAATTACTCATAATAAATACAAACACGTGTTTAACATTTCAAAAGTTACATAATAAGTCAAAGTTTGATAGATATCCTAAATAAGTCATATAGTCGATGTAATAAATACAAACACGTGTTTAATAATTCAAAAGTTACATCATATGTCAAAGTTTGATATACATCCAAAATAAGTCATGTCATCGGGAGGACGAGAATCACTCAAGAGATCCGCTAATTCAATTGCTTCCATCTGATGATCTTCTAACATTAGTTGGTGATGAACTCTCACTTCCATTATTAGTTGCCTACAAACCTTTTAAATTAGGTTTCTCTAATGATAGACATAAAAAAAACCTTTTAAATGTATTTTAACACGGTTATTTGAAATAACCAATTTAAAATTAATATTTTTAAAAATTTTATGAATCCTTTAAATTTACAATAACGAAAATCAAGACCAACGAAAAATACAAAATCTTTATAAGTAACTTAATTACAATATTGTTTGAATACGTTTATTTATTCATATGTAAAGCTTTATGATGTACAATTTACAAAGTTATAGCTATTTCTAGTAACTTGCCTCCATGTTTAACTACAATGTAAAAATTGTATAATATAAAATTTGTATTTGTTTGAGGCTTCAGCCGATGATCGATCAGGTAAAATGGTTAGTTGAATCCTCTCCTTCCCTACCACTATATATATTAGGGTTTTGAAGTCGGTTAGAGTGAGGCTTTTAAGTAGGTTGTTAAGGCGATTTATATCCAGTAGTAGAAGAATGTGAGAGTCACTTATACAAACAGTGCACAAAACACATTTTAAATGTATTGTTTGGACAACCAATTCCAAAAGTTCGTTAGAATGTTGATTTTGGCCTTTTGAAAATATGTTTTAATTTGGTATAATCAGTTTAAAGCAATTATATTTAGAATAATCAATTTAAAAAGTAATGCTTTTTAAATACATTATCATTTTTTTTTATGATTCCATTTAATTTATAACAACGAAAACAAAATAGATTATATAGCTAAAAATACAAAATATTTATAAGTAACACAATTGCAATATTTTTTAATATATTTATCTATACATAAAACTTTACAATGTACTATTTACAAAATTATAGTTATTTATAGCAACTTGCATCTAAGTTTGAGTACAATGGAATGTGATTCTGCTCTTGTAGTGGCTTCTTATAAGTCCCCTGGTTTAGTTTCATGGAGACTTAGAAATAGATGGCGTAATTGCATTGCTATAACCAAGAGGATGAATTTTCTTATTTCTCATATCCACAGAGAAGAAAACTCTTGCGTAGATAAGCTAGCTAATTACGGGTTTATTAGTCAGGGTTTTAATTGGTGGGAGTTGTTGCCCAACTTTGCTTTAGAGTACTTTACCCGTAATAGGTTAAGTCTTCTGTATTACCGGTTTCGCGGACATTTGTTCCTGCCAAGGGTCTTGGTTTAGTCCCCCCCCCCCCCCTTGGCCTCTCTGTTATTCTCATTCTTTTTATATTTTTAATGATAATAGTAGGGCGGAGTAGTCTTTCCTTTTAGATGATTTTCAGTAAGGAGGGTTTGCATCAAAAGGTTTTAACGAGGCTTGTAACACCCTAATATTTCTAACAAGTAGAAATACTAAAATGCACAACTTAGTATACATCAGAGTAAAATTCATGTATTCGGATACTGAACAAAATTAAAAACTTGATAACTCATCAAGTGATCAATCTTATTCCCTATTATTCAATATCAAAAACAGCAATAGCGGAAACGATTTACAACTTCTAATACGTGTACAAGTCATAAAATCGAAATTACATTAAAACTAGGGAATAACATAAGCGATAAACTAAGACTCCTCGATCTTCATGGACTTCATCACGTGCACTGTCTAACTGTGCTCCTCAACTTCTACGGTTCCCTATTTCTCTGTAAAAACCACAACATATAAAGGGTGAGATTACAAATCTCAGTGAGTCCTATCGAGACCCCTTACTATACACTCTCGGTTCAAATATGAAGCCTTATTCATATCGTAGTTTAGTTTATAAACTTCGTGCTTTTCTAACCTATATATGGTAGTTTAATTTATAAACTACGTTTCACTAACTTAGCACGACACCAACTGCCAACTTGCTAATCCCGGTGAACCGCACCCCTTAATCTTAAGTACAACATCGACTGCCAACTTGCTAATCCCGATGAATCACGTACTTAACTTTAAGTATGACACCGACTACCAACTTGCTAATCCCGGTGAATCACATACTTAAATTCTAATATAGCACTGACTGCTAACTTGCTAATCCCGGTGACAGAAGACTTAGCACGACCCGTGCCATACCTAGCACAACTCGTGCTGCCTGGAAGTGCAATTCCTGTCAACCAGAAAGGTTGGCACGACCCGTGCTAGGGGTAGCATGACCCGTGCTGCCTGTAGCAGATTCACAATTCGCTTATTTCGTTCCATTTTGCTTTTCCTATCGCGTCCAATCCGTAACCCAATCTTAATCCAACCTCAAAACAGATAATACCAGACAATATTCTAGTCCAAACAACATCATTAAATCACACTCATAATTACCTCAATTACAATCAACATAATCATTTCAATTACAACCAATATCATAGCATTAACCTCAACCTCATGGGACTTATAGTCCACTTATCATGACATAACATAATCACTATTAAACATAACATGACATTACCTCAACTTTCTGGTCATTCACATAGAACCTTCGCATCACTACAATCATTTATTCAATCACTACAAAAAAACGAGATAATTGTGGCAGTTTAATTTGATAATCATGGCGGTTTGAACCGCCAGTTTATGCAACAGTGGCGGTATCTCTAAGCGCCAGAATCACGGTCGCCACTCGGGAAAAAGTGGCAGTCAGGATGAAACCGCCAGAATATTCCGTGTATACAATGGCGCTTATCAATTTGCAAACGGTGACGGTTTAAACTGCCATAATTTACTAGAAAATCAGATAATTTTTTGTAAATACTGTCGGTTTAAACCGCCAGAATAACAGAATATAGTGGGGGTTTTGGTAGATGCCTACTGAAATTGGATGCAAAAGTTGGCAGTTTTAACTGCCATTATTTCATTATTTAAACCGCCACAATTACATTTCATTATTTATTTGACAAAATTACATTTCATTATTTGTTGCTTACATTTAAATATGTTTTAATCCTCACATAGGCATGTTATTAGCTGCAACTATGATTACCACTCATCAAGACATAAATATAATAACTATAAATATCACATTTAATAAGAGAAAATTACTCATAATAAATACAAACACGTGTTTAACATTTCAAAAGTTACATAATAAGTCAAAGTTTGATAGATATCCTAAATAAGTCATATAGTCGATGTAATAAATACAAACACGTGTTTAATAATTCAAAAGTTACATCATATGTCAAAGTTTGATATGCATCCAAAATAAGTCATGTCATCGGGAGGACGAGAATCACTCAAGAGATCCGCTAATTCAATTGCTTCCATCTGATGATCTTCTAACATTAGTTGGTGATGAACTCTCACTTCCATTATTAGTTGCCTACAAACAGAGACAGAAATGAACATAAATAGTGAAGGGAAAAAAGGCTTAGGTGGAGCTACAAATTTTAAAATACTGATATGAACCATGCACAAATTTTAAAAAACAAATCAAAGTCTGATATGAACTGAAATGAACTGAACCTACAAACAGAGACAGAAACTACACCTACTGCCACTGCCACTGAAACAAATGAAACCATAGAAGTTAAACCCAGTTAAGGGTTAATTGAATCAGAAAAGATATTATCGACATCCAAAACCTTTCGACATTTGCGCAATACTATTGTTTGTTTGTTTAATGGTCATTTTACATGTTTTAGAAAATTGCAGATCAATATAAGGAAACCTCATCAACAAAACCTGTGTCACAACACAAGGGTAAGGAGCCTGCCAATCATTCACCATCTGAGAAAGATTCTCAGAGAGTTACTGGTTCAAAAGAAATGGTGATTTTCTCAGGCTCCAAAAAAAATAATGTTCTGACAAATAATCCAATAAAACATAATCAAGAGGGTGATGATCTTCAATATTCTGAGAAGAAGAAACCACCAAGAAGAACTCCCAGCAATGTAAGGAAAATGATAAGTGCTTTTGAAAGTGGTCTGGCTCAGGTATATATAGTGAGAGTTGTGCACTTGTGCTTTTATAGTATGATTAACTAAACTTATTATTACAAGCTTCTCGCTTTTTACACGGAATTTAACAGGATATGAGACCTCATATTAAACCACCTCCCACACAATATCAAGAAAGTACAATTGAAAAGAAAGATTCTTCTGAGACTTCTGAGACTCCTCCACACAATATCAATAACAAAGTAGCATATAATAGAGATCAAGAGGAAGATAAAAGTAACAAAGATTTGATGAGAACATGTGCATTTGAAATGGCTACAGTTTCAGGAAAGATGCCTTTGGAGAATTCAGATAGAAACACTCCTAGTGAAGGTTCATATGAATTAGTTATTCAGAGAGATTCACCACAAAAACTGGATTCAGTTGTGCAGTTAGATAACAAGTATTCTTCTTTTGAAAGTTCTGGGGCCTGGACATTTCCAGAAGAATTCAGAAAGATTTGTATAACTAGTAGTGGTAAGAGTGTAATGGATTTTGTGGAAAGTCAGGATACAAAGCGCTCAAAGCATCAAAGAAGTTTGATTTTCGCGAAAATAGAAAACACGGAAAAGGTATATAGTAAGTATTTTCAGACAGGTTTCACCACCGTAGAGACAAATTGTTCAATAGAATCAAAAACCAGTACTTCTGATGACAATGGAGATGAAAATTCTGAAGGACCATTTAATCAGGTTACCATCAACATTTAGCTTACATAGGTGTAGAACAGGTTTCTATTTCTCTTCTCTTTAGTAACATTCTGCTTTCACCTCTCAGGTAATAAAAGGTGCAATCAGGTAATAAAAAAATGCTACAAGAATTTAGTGATATACCTGCTGTGACGAACTAGCAAACAAGCCAACTAAGTCATCAGGAATTTTTCCTCCAAACTGTGCAGTACAATATGCAGCCAGTGCTTTCATTTGAGATTTCACAATTGATACATCCTTCAATTCAGATTCCATTCTTTCCACCTTTTTTTGTAACTCTTCATAAGATGGAGCATTGCTTGATGATGCAAAGTCCATGCCACTAAGTCGCGTGGTGGTATCCTTAAATATAAGGGTAGGTACTGCTCCTATGCCTAATACTCGAACACGACCATCATGTTCTTTGCCAAATACCAAACCAACAGGATCATTTGGAGAAATCTCGTAAGAAGCTTCTAAATTTTGACTAAGATTGTTATCAATTTTCTCCTGTACACAAGACCAAGAAAAATGAGTCTTCTTTAATTTCAAAACAACAAACACTAATTATTTATAAGGAGAAAGATCAATAATTTACCCCTATCTCCATTGCTTTGTCATTCACATAGCTCCCATCCTTTCTCTTGTGAGTTAGAAGCTGTAACACCCCCTTCTAAATTAACTATTTTATATATATATATATATATATATATATATATATATATATATATAGATCAGAGTTTTCGAATAAAATCATAGAAGGAAGGTGTCACATTTTAACGCTTATAAAAACAACCAACTTATAATCGAGTGACATAAGTCAACAAACAATAGCACGATATATAGCACGATAGTTTAGGGACGGGCCCACAAACACCTGTTTTAGTTTACAGCACATAATGAAATATCATCAATACAGCGGAATGGTATCAGTACATCATTATAACAGTCCAATACATCAAATTGACAATAACAGTACTACTACGCCCTCCCCCTGGTGCTACATATCAGAGCTGACACACTACTAGAAAAGAGGCATAAGAATGCCCTCACTCTCGATTACCTGCAAGTTGCCGACATAAGAAGCAACATAAAGCAGTAGGGTGAGTCTCTTTACACAAATAATAATAATTAAGGTAAGCATTATATTAAGGAAGGACAGCAAGCAACACTAATTCATGACAACTCACCACATTATCAACAACAGTCATCATATTCATAATTCATCCATAAACTCATCAAATGCTTGACTAATGCATGTAATGCAACATGCATGTGGATCCATCATCACCGCTATTAGCCTGGAGGGCACTCACCGCTTTGGCCGAAGCCACCACACCGCTTTGGCCGAAGCCTACACGCCGCTTTATGCAACATGAGTCACGTGACACTATGACTATGCACCACAACACCACACATAAACTATAATAATTATTAAACTCACCGCTTTTTATTTCTTAACTCAACATCATCAACATATAGGCCTTAAGGATATCACACCGCTTTGGACCGAAGTCCCACACTGCACTATTTAATGAAAAACAACAATATTTACAAGACGCAATAGCAAGAGCATTTTATAAAAACCTCAACCTTAGCTTCATAAAACTGCAACGTTATCCCTTAAAGGAGCAACACACATTTATTTAAATACAATAGTAACTTTGGTTTCTTTGAAAACAACAACACCAATTATCAACACCACGAACCATTATCAATTCAATTCAATTCGATTCAATTTAAACATCACATTATGTTGTAGAAAACACCCTCTTTTCGTTTAGAAAATACCACGTTTTACTTGAGGGAAACATTGCAATTTAAGCTTAGGAAACACCATATTTAAATTAAGGGAAACCTCACATTTTAATAGTGGAAATATCACATTATGTTTAGAAAACATCCCATTTAAAGCTGAGGGAAAACAGTGCGAAAACAACCACAAAACAGTGAGAAAACAGCACTAAACAGTGAGAAACAGCAACTTGCGCTGGGAGGCGCGGGTGAGGCGCGACTCCAGCGCGATTGGGCAGAAACTTTTGTTTTGGCAGCGCAGCGCTCGCGCTTGGAGCGCGACTGCAGCGCATACGAGGCGCGAAATGGCAGGAAGCCTTCACACACTGAAAACATCAAAAACTCAGTATTTTACTCAACACGATCTCATCATCAATCCTTCCCACCCATTATCAAAACACAATTTTATACATAACCATATTCCTTTCATTGAAGTAGTTAATCAAACAATTTATGTGCACAATTTCCTATCATGTTCATATTCACATCACTCCACATGCTTCACCAAAATAATTCAACACTACAACAAGGCACTAAACACATCATTCAACAATTCAATCCATCTCACTACAACAACAAGACAGTAACATAATACCCACAATTCAAACTAACTCATTTCATCAACAATATATGAATACAACATTCAACAATCCAAACTCCTACAACCTAGAGAAGGAAGCAGCCCCCTCCTCCTCTCTTTCGCAAACCGTGGGGCTTCCAAAGCTTGGATGAAACAACAACAATAGAGAATGAAGGATTGAAAGCTACACACTAGAAAAGGAAGAAAAAGGGAAAGGAAAGGATCAAAGAACTCTTTACCTAAGGCTTGGATGAACAATCCCTCTTCTTTCTCCCTTGATGGCTGTCGCGCTGCCCTTCTCCTCTCACTCTCTCTGTCGCTGTTTTCTTTCTTTGAGTGGGAATGATACACAATTCTTAGGTTTTTGGAGTCTTTGGAATGGGCTTGGGTCATTAATTGACTTGGGCCCATTTTTACACCACCCTTATTAATTCATCTCACCTCCTGAAATAAAACAATTTCTAATTTAATTATTCCACTTAAATAATTTTGTAATCCCTTAAATAACTTAATTAATTAATTAATTAAATTATTTTTGGGCGTTACAACTCTCCCCCACTTAGAGAATTTCGTCCTCGAAATTACCTGAATCAAACAACTCTGGATATGCTTCCTTCATCTTACTTTCCAATTCCCACGTCATGCTCTCGCCCACGGCTCCCAACCAAACCACTTTCACTAAATTGATCTCTTTGCCTCTTAACACTTTTACCTCCCGGTCTTCAATTCTAACTGGCATAGTCTCCACAGTGAGGTTCTCCCCCACCTATACATTATCCATCTGAATTACGTGCGACGGATCAGGTACATACTTCCGCAACTGAGATACATGGAACACGTCATGCAGATTAGACAGATTAGGTGGCAAGGCCACCCGATAGGCAACTTTCCCAACTCTTTCCAAAATCTGGTATGGGCCAATAAAACGAGGGGTTAGCTTCTTAGATTTCAAGGCACGACCCACACCTGTCACCGGAGTGACTCTCAAGAATACATGGTCACCAGCTTGAAACTCTAGATCCTTTCTCCTCTTATCATGATAGCTCTTCTGCCTACTCTGCGAGGCTTTCATCTTCTCTCGAATCATCTTCACCTTCTCTGTGGTCTCCCGCACAATCTCAGGGCCTAACACCACACTCTCCCCCGATTCATACCAACACAAGGGTGTCCTACACCTCCTACCATACAATGCCTCGAAAGGCGCCATCCCAATACTCGCATGAAAACTATTATTATAGGTGAATTCAATCAATGGCAAATGGGAATCCCATGAACCTCCTTGTTCAAGAACGCATGCCCTCAACAAATCCTCTAATGGCCATCTGTCCGGGGATGATCATAAGCGGAACTCAATCTCAATTTAGAACCTAAGGCCTCTTGCAAGCTTTTCCAAAATTCAGAAGTAAATCTAGGATCCCGATCGGACACGATACTCAAAGGAACACCATGCAGCTTCACAATAGTCTTAACATAAATGTCTGCCAACTTCGGAACTGGATAAGTCATATTAATCGGCAAAAAGTGAGCAGATTTCGTCAACCTGTCCACAATCACCCATATAGCATCAAATCCTATAACTGTATTCGGCAACCCAGTTACAAAATCCATGGAGATACTATCCCACTTCCATTCCGGAACATCCAATGGCTGCATCAACCCTGCCGGCTTCTGATGTTCTACCTTAGATTTCTGACACGTCAAACAAGCATACACGAATTGGGCTACATCTCGCTTCATGCCAGGCCACCAAAACAGTTTCTTCAAATCCTGGTACATCTTTGTGGCTCTTGGGTGGATACTCAACTTACTCCGATGTCCCTCTTCAAGGATTGCCTTCTTAATTTCTTCATCATCAGGAATACAAATCCTTCCACGGTGTCTCAACACATCTTGCGCATCTATCTCATAATCCTTCTCTCGGAATGATCGATCCCAACTGCCGCTTCAACTAACTTAATATCTTGTTTCTGAGCCTCTCTAATAACATCCAAAAATTCATTGTGAATCTTCAACATTCCCAGTCTTACACTCTTAGGCGTTACTTCACAGACCAAACTCAAATCCCGAAACTGCTCAATCAATTCGAGCTCTTTCACCATCATTGCAGACACATGAAGGGACTTCCTACTCAAAGCATCGGCTACAACATTAGCCTTCCCCGGATGGCAATTCAAACTAAAGTCATAGTCCTTCAATAATTCCAGCCACCTCCTTTGTCGCATATTCAGCTCTTTCTGGTCGAATAAATACTGCAACCCTTTATGATCACTGAACACTTCAAACTTAGCACCATACAAATAGTGTCTCCAAATTTTCAAGGCAAAGACAATTGCCGCAAGCTCCAAATCATGAGTAGGGTAGTTCTTCTCATGAATTCTCAACTGCCTAGACGCATAGGCTACTACCTTACCATCTTGCATCAGCACACCTCCTAAACCCATCTTGGAAGCATCGCAATACACTACAAACGGTTGCTCTGGAACAGGCAATACCAAAATAGGAGATGTGGTCAACCTCTTCTTCAACTCATTGAAGCTCTCTTCACACCGGGCATCCCACACAAAAGCCTTTCCCTTACACGTCAATTGAGTCAACAGAAGGGCTAGCTTAGAGAAACCCTCTATAAACCTCCTGTAGTAACCAGCCAAACCCAGGAAACTCCTTATCTCAGTCACTGACTTTGGGCTCTCCCACTGCAACACGGCATCAACCTTGGCTGGGTCTACAGCTATACCGTCACCAGAAATCACATGGCCAAGAAAACTCACTTTATGCAGCCAGAACTCGCACTTTGATAATTTTGCATAAAGCTTCCTTTCCTTCAATACTTCTAGCACTAATCTCAAGTGCTCTGCGTGCTCTTCTTCCGTCTTGGAATACACCAAAATGTCATCAATAAATACCACTACAAAACGATCCAAGTAACTATGGAAGGTACGGTTCATGTACTCCATAAACACCCCGGGTGCGTTGGTAACACCAAACGGCATTACAGAATATTCATAGTGCCCATATCTAGTTCTGAAAGCCGTCTTTTGAACGTCATCATCCTTCACTTTGATTTGGTGATAACCCGACCTCAAGTCGATCTTGCTAAACACCTTAGCACCCACCAACTGGTCCATCAAGTCATCAATTCTCGGAAGCGGATACTTGTTCTTGATTGTCACTTTGTTCAACTGTCTATAGTCCACGCAAAGCCTCATGCTTCCATCCTTCTTCTTCACTAACAACACAGGTGCTCCCCAAGGCGACACACTAGGCCTTATGAACTTCTTCTCGAGTAACTCTTCTAGCTGTTTCTTCAATTCAGATAATTCAGACGCCGACATCCGGTACGGTGCCATAGACACAGGCCTCGTACCCGGCACAAGATCAATAGCAAATTCAACCTCCCTCTCTGGCGGAACACTCGGAATCTCATCAGGGAACACTTCCGGAAATTCGCATACTACCTTCAACCCCTCAATGATATCTTGACTTTCAACAGACAGAGACGCCATCAAGGCAAATAGATGAACTTCGTCCTTCATTAACCTACGCAATTGACCAGCAGGCAGCAAGGCAGATTCTTCCTCCTCAGGGACAAGGAAACTCACAGATCTATTGAAGCAATTGATATGCACATGGTTATCAACTAACCAGTCCATACCAAGGATAACGTCCAATCCCTCCAAAGGCAAACAAATAAGGTCCACAAGAAAATCTCTGCCGAAGACTGACAGAGGACACTTAGCACACACTAGGGAGGTAGTTACCGACCCCTTAGCCGGAGTATCAATAACCATCTCCCTCATCATAGAAGACAAATCAAGACCCAATTTTTCAGCACATAATGCAGCAATGAAAGAATGAGTAGCACCGGTATCTACTATAGCAATCAAAGGAGTACCATAAATAATGCAAGTACCTCTAATCTCGTTAGCATCCTCGGATCCTGCCAGCGCAAACACTTTCCCCTTAGCTCTCTCCCTCTTGGGCTTAGGACAATTAGCACTCACATGCCCCACTTCTTCACAATTATAGCAAACAATCCCTTTCTTTTCACAGTTAGCAGCTTTATGGCCCTTCTGACCACACTTGAAACAATTGGCTTCGGGGCACTCATTACTCTTATGACCAGGCTTCTTGCAAGAATAACACACAATATTTGAAGGGGCACCTCCCCCACTTGACTTCTGACCAGCACCTGCTTTCCACTTACCTTTACCTCCAGCAACATCATAGGGCTTTCCCCTAAACTGAGAATTCCTCTTTTCATTCACAGCCTTGTAAGCAGCAGTACTGTCTTCCTCATAGATCCTACACTTATCAACCAATCCAGCAAAATCCCGAATCTCTTGATACCCAATTGCTTTCTTTATATCAGGGCGCAGACCACTCTCAAATTTGACACACTTGGAGAACTCCGAATCGGCATCATTGGCATAGTAAGGACAAAATTTGGCCAACTCCTCAAATTTGGCGGCATACTCAGCTACCGTCTTGTTCCCCTGCTTCAGCTCTAGAAACTCCACTTCCTTCTTAGCTCGCACATCCTCAGGGTAGTACTTTCTCTTGAACTCCCTTGTGAAAACCTCCCAAGTAACTTCCACACCAGCATTTTCTAACCTTCGCGACATTCCCAACCACCAGTCGTCAGCTTCCTCTGCTAGCATATGGGTTCCCAATTTCACTTTCTGAGCAGCAGAACACTCCATGACACGGAAGATCCGCTCTATCTCCTTTAACCAGGCCAAGGCTCCATCAGGGTCATACCGACCCTTGAAGGTGGGTGGATTTTTCCTCTGGAAGGTTGCTAAGTTACGAGCATTAACATCAGCAGCAGAGTGCTGGTTCCCAACATCTCGCCATCAAATCAGATCTCTACACGGAAGAACATAACTAGATACAGCAGACACAACAACTAGACACTTGGTCGGACAGACCAAACTTCAGCTCTGATACCACTATGTAACACCCCCTTCTAAATTAACTATTATTATATATATATATATATATATATATATATATATATATATATATATATATAGATCAGAGTTTTCGAATAAAATCATAGAAGGAAGGTGTCACATTTCAACGCTTATAAAAACAACCAACTTATAATCGAGTGACATAAGTCAACAAACAATAGCACGATATATAGCACGATAGTTTAGGGACGGGCCCACAAACACCTGTTTTAGTTTACAGCACATAATGAAATATCATCAATACAGCGGAATGGTATCAGTACATCATTATAACAGTCCAATACATCAAATTGACAATAACAGTACTACTACGCCCTCCCCCTGGTGCTACATATCAGAGCTGACACACTACTAGAAAAGAGGCATAAGAATGCCCTCACTCTCGATTACCTGCAAGTTGCCGACATAAGAAGCAACATAAAGCAGTAGGGTGAGTCTCTTTACACAAATAATAATAATTAAGGTAAGCATTATATTAAGGAAGGACAGCAAGCAACACTAATTCATGACAACTCACCACATTATCAACAACAGTCATCATATTCATAATTCATCCATAAACTCATCAAATGCTTGACTAATGCATGTAATGCAACATGCATGTGGATCCATCATCACCGCTATTAGCCTAGAGGGCACTCACCTCTTTGGCCGAAGCCACCACACCGCTTTGGCCGAAGCCTACACGCCGCTTTATGCAACATGAGTCACGTGACACTATGACTATGCACCACAACACCACACATAAACCATAATAATTATTAAACTCACCGCTTTTTATTTCTTAACTCAACATCATCAACATATAGGCCTTAAGGATATCACACCGCTTTAGACCGAAGTCCCACACCGCACTATTTAATGAAAAACAACAATATTTACAAGACGCAATAGCAAGAGCATTTTATAAAAACCTCAACCTTAGCTTCATAAAACTGCAACGTTATCCCTTAAAGGAGCAACACACATTTATTTAAATACAATAGTAACTTTGGTTTCTTTGAAAACAACAACACCAATTATCAACACCACGAACCATTATCAATTCAATTCAATTCGATTCAATTTAAACATCACATTATGTTGTAGAAAACACCCTCTTTTCGTTTAGAAAATACCACGTTTTACTTGAGGGAAACATTGCAATTTAAGCTTAGGAAACACCATATTTAAATTAAGGGAAACCTCACATTTTAATAGTGGAAATATCACATTATGTTTAGAAAACATCCCATTTAAAGCTGAGGGAAAACAGTGCGAAAACAACCACAAAACAGTGAGAAAACAGCACTAAACAGTGAGAAACAGCAACTTGCGCTGGGAGGCGCGGGTGAGGCGCGACTCCAGCGCGATTGGGCAGAAACTTTTGTTTTGGCAGCGCAGCGCTCGCGCTTGGAGCGCGACTGCAGCGCATACGAGGCGCGAAATGGCAGGAAGCCTTCACACACTGAAAACATCAAAAACTCAGTATTTTACTCAACACGATCTCATCATCAATCCTTCCCACCCATTATCAAAACACAATTTTATACATAACCATATTCCTTTCATTTTGAAGTAGTTAATCAAACAATTTATGTGCACAATTTCCTATCATGTTCATATTCACATCACTCCACATGCTTCACCAAAATAATTCAACACTACAACAAGGCACTAAACACATCATTCAACAATTCAATCCATCACACTACAACAACAAGACAGTAACATAATACCCACAATTCAAACTAACTCATTTCATCAACAATATATGAATACAACATTCAACAATCCAAACTCCTACAACCTATCCTACATATATCGCATATCTTAAGCATTATTATAGGTATAAAGAAGAGCCCCCTAACCTTGATGATTGAAGAATTCAGCCACGCATAAGCCACCAAGAAAACGCAGCAGCCCCCTCCTCCTCTCTTTCGCAAACCGTGGGGCTTCCAAAGCTTGGATGAAACAACAACAATAGAGAATGAAGGATTGAAAGCTACACACTAGAAAAGGAAGAAAAAGGGAAAGGAAAGGATCAAAGAACTCTTTACCTAAGGCTTGGATGAACAATCCCTATTCTTTCTCCCTTGATAGCTGTCGCGCTGCCCTTCTCCTCTCACTCTCTCTGTCGCTGTTTTCTTTCTTTGAGTGGGAATGATACACAATTCTTAGGTTTTTGGAGTCTTTGGAATGGGCTTGGGTCATTAATTGACTTGGGCCCATTTTTACACCACCCTTATTAATTCATCTCACCTCCTGAAATAAAACAATTTCTAATTTAATTATTCCACTTAAATAATTTTGTAATCCCTTAAATAACTTAATTAATTAATTAATTAAATTATTTTAGGGCGTTACAGAAGCCACATTGGGCCTCGACCCAAATTCTTGCCAGTCTTGATTTTCTAAATTTTTTAGTCAATAACATAATTCAGGATCAATAAAGTTATCATTATGTAAACAACTAATTTAACATGAGTAGTTTTAAACTACCTCTTCATGCCTTCTTCTTGCTATAGTCTTGGCACCACAAGTATGAGGAAGAGTTTGTTTTCCCCTTATCTCTCGATTCCTCTTGCAAAGCTCCTATAATCAAGTATGAGGATTGTTAACATAATTGGTAACAAGGTAAGAAGTTGAACAAAAACTTCTTTTTATTCTCTCTTTTGCACTCCACAATTGAAAGACAGCTCTTTTTTCTTTAACATGTAATATCACAGGTTTGACCCAGCTGTATTGTAAATTCAGAAGGTTAAACAGACTGAAGGAAAGAAGGAAACTGAAGGAAAGGAAACAGAAGATATGTGTATCAAGAGAAAGGAAACAGAAGGGAAACTTAATAGACAAGCCCGATAGGTATGTTGGGGTTGTGGAGTGGCAACAACAAACCAGAGACATCAGGGTAACAAGATAGGTCAGAATCTGTTTTCCTTTTTAACAAACTTGATTACTAAAAAATTACAAAAAATTGGTTTGACACTAACTGATGAGCTCAACTAACCAACAATTTGTGGTTTGAGGAACCAATATCATGAATCACAATATTTCCTAAGATACATGCTTCTTTAAATAAAATAGCAAAGTTTTCTTATTTGCTAATCCATGATTCAAATGAGGAGCAACAACCATAACAGAAAACAAATGGCTTCAGGAGCTAAACAAGCAAAAAAATAAAAATAAACAAATGAATGAAATAATTGCTGCAGCTAAATAGGTTATCAAGCACATCATCACTTCCCCTTATATGTTTTGAATAGTTGAATATAGGAATTGGATTCTTAGTTATTTTTACTTTCACTTTTCTGGGACAAATATTAGTTTACTAATAAAGGAACAATATGGAGCAGTAAGATTAGAAATTGTCTGGACAAAAAGAGGTACAAAATTAATAACCATAACACAGTTTTTAATACACATTCAGACCTGTTAAACTCTGCAGAAACTCTATAGAAATAATACACATTCAGACCTGTTAATAAACTCTGCAGACCTGTTAAACTCTGCAGAAACTTTGAAACTCAGAGGTTTGTTTACTTGAAAGTTAATGGACATTCTTGAATTCAACCAGTTTAAGATATCCACAGTAAGATTTTATCCAAGGAATTGCTAAGATTAGTAAGATTCGAGTTTAAGATACCCCCACAATTGATTAACTTAATTTGTAACCATAACACAGTTTTTAAAATTAATAATGAATTATAAATGAATAATTCAACAATATGTATAAAGTATTTACCATTGTCTTTGGTTTTAAGCGATATGTAACAAATGACGCCCATTGGTCCATGCTCACACCTTCAAGAACATTCTGGATGATATCTTCTTTACTAAGAGTCGGGTCATAGAATTCATTCCAAAGCTTAATCCTATTCTCCTTCCACTTTTTTCCAATTGAACGCTCAACATATCTTTTTGCAAGATCCATGTCAATGTCCTTGAAAAAAAACCGAGACTTCAAATAAAAAGTGTCAGTGCCTTAAACTTTCACATGTGTAAACTCTAAAAACAAAAATAAACTAGACTTACCATGTAGAAAGAATTCCACTCTTTATTAAAGAAAGCATCTGACATATCCGACCACTTTTCATAACTTATAGGAAATGAGGTAGTATCGTATGCTGATTGTCCACAAACTCCAGAGAGTAATCCAGCTGCTTCTCCAATAGGTTCAAAACAATCATCAAATTCGACCACAACACGTAGACCATCAGCCAAGTCATGTATACCCTTCACTGTCAACTTCTCTTTACGAGTAGTACCAAGTTCATCTATCAAACCAGTAATGAGTGGAATGTCGTCATTGTTCATTTATTAGGGAAAATAAAAATAACTGACCAAATTAGATTTATTTATGTATTTTACCTATAGCATCTACAAACCAGTAATGAGTGGAATGTCGTCCAGGAATGGAATGTCGTCCAGGTTGAGAAGCCTCATTACCAACAACAGGTGGACTGAAATTTGGATCATTGGGAATCAAATTAGGTTGTCCAGATGAGTCCAAGGAGGATGGTTCCTGATGTGAGGAGCTGCTGCCAATTATTTTGCGGAAATTCTTAATTCGCCTTGGTTTTGTCATATCTGCGCATAAAGATCAAAGGATCAATTAATAATAAACTACGTTAATGGCTAAATGCTCATCTTAGTGTGAATGCTGGCGCAATTAAACACTAAAATCCTCATCTAAAACTTGGCTAAATGCTCATCTTAGTGTGAATGCTGGCGCAAATAAACTACTACTATGCTTTGTTATTTATGTGTTTTTAATTAATTATTATATATCAAGGAAATTACTGTGACTTTGGTCTTCTTCTTCTTCTTCTTTTATCTTTTTGCTTTCCAAATGTTCAAAAGAAAGTGAAGAAAGAGGCAATACAGTAGTAATTACTGATCATATCAGTTGCCAACCAAACAGACAATGAGTTTTAACTCAAACACAAAGAGAAACTATAAATTAATTCAAAAGAGTTAACTGAAAAGAAATTAAAGAAACAGTTAATAGCATCAGATTAGTGTATATGGTCAGCAATTCATATGATCAGTATATCAGACAATGTTAAATGTTCAATGTTAAATTTGACTAGTATTCTAATTGATCTGCCTTGTATAAACAATTTCTGCTATTAGAATGGAGTGTTAAATGGTTAATTCATTGTCACTATCAGTCATCCATACACACTTCTAATAGTAAATCATAAATGAATGAAGATAGAGTACCATTTTATTAACATGTAGGAAAAATAATTAAGCTACAGGGGGTTGGCTGTTACTTTTGATAGATAAATAATACATTTATCTCTTGCTATCATTACTTACTACCTTGATATATGATATTGTAAGTGAAAGAACAGCTTTATCCTTAGATCATAATCATAGTAGTAGCTCATTTACAGACAGGAAAATGGATCCTTATTAGAAGCAAGACAATATTCCATTTTATTACTCACGGTTTATACAAATCAAGATATATTTTGTTTTGCTATATGGGTTTATACAGCAGAGCTTAAACTGAAATGCCAATATCCAAATCTTACAGGTTGCAACACAAGTAATCTTAGTATAACTCAAGAATTCAATCTTACAGGCAGAGAATGTAATTAATTCCCCTGTCAAAAACTTGTACTAATATATTAACCACAAATACAATGCAATTAATTTACCCCTGTTTTTGAATACAAAAGGTCATACTAAATAATGTCACAACTGAACATATGGTAATAATGTCATACAAAATCATATACTAAAGGAACTAAATTGTAACTCTATTCTGACATATGCTCATTTTCTTCGACTTCATCATTGGCATTATCCGAGCTTAATAATTCGTCATCTGCGTCTTCTCCTATCAATGGAAAATCATCAGTGTCTACGAAAAATTGATTCAAGTTTTGCTCTGGGTATGGATCATTCTCACAAACATCATTATTTTCTTGGTCTCCCATATCATACAAGTCTCTTGGCTTCATATGGACAACAACACTCCAGTCTTTATTCATTTCATCATCCACATAATATACCATTTGAGCTTGTGAAGCTTCAATGTATGGTTCATGTTCTTCACGATCACCGATGTGAATCAATCGCGAAAAATTAATGGAAGTGAAACCCCATGCATCCTTTTTAAAACCCCGATCTCTAGTGGTGTCAGCCCATTTACATTTAAATAGAGTAACCTTAAATTGACCATAATAATTAAGCTCAATGATATCTTCTAGTTTTCCATAGTATGACAAATCTGCTTCTCTAAGGTTTCCATCAGCGCTACTAGCAACACAAGATGTTGAAGATGTTAGAAAAACTCCACTATTTTGGGTTTTCAACCCATGTTCTCGCCTTGCAGTGCGAAACTTGAACCCGTTAATATTAAATGCTGAAAATCTTCGAGCCTGTGATGTTGGACCTTTAGCTAGATACTTGAGATCGTCTAACACTGTACTAGAAATGTCTGGGTTCATAATCTAAAACAAAATCAGAGAATGTCTTAGTTACCTTAGACAAATTTATAAACTTTCATTAAAAAGCAGCCCCGAGTTTTGTTGCATATTTTACTTACCTTTCGAGGAAACCAATCAATGAAATCTTTATTAACTATCGTTTCTATCTCTGTAGTTGTAAGCCTTCTCCCTTTAGACCGCCTCCGCAAATGGTCCTTAAATTCACTATATGAACATTATATATCAATGTAATGTCTTTGATGTTATTTAGAGTTTACCTAAGATTAATGTCATTTGGGAAATGGTACTCACTCAATGTATGGCTTGACTTGTGGACAATTTAATAACACATATCGATGTGCTTGAGTTTTCTCCAAGGTTGATAGCTCAAAGGTTGAGAAAGCTCCAACAGCTTTACCAATAGATGGAAAAATACTAGACAATAGGGTAAAATCTCTATTATCAGGAACATCATCCACACGTGCAGGTCTATTGATTCTTGTCTCAATCCCTTCGAGATATTGAGAGCAAAAGGTAAGAACCTCTTCAGCTAGGTATCCTTCAGCAATAGAACCTTCTGGTTGTGCCCTATTTCGTACATAAGACTTCAAATGTCCCAAATACCTAAAATGATTTTTTTTTTTAATCAAACAGGCAGTCAGCCCGAATTTATTAATAAAATAAAGAGAGATATAAAAAGCACAAGGGGGGACTAGACCAAAACCCTTGGTAATAAGGACAATAATAGAATGCCCAACAAGGCCTCTAAAATAAACAACCATAGAACTCAACCATAGAAATTCTAAGGCAGGGCAACACCTGAGAGTCCCCACACAACCTCCACCCACCACCTCCTGAACTCACACTCCAAACCACAACAGCCTGCATCACCTCGCTATCCTCACATTAAGCACATCACAAAGTATCGAGGTTAGAGGTGGAGGCCCGGAGACGATTGGGAGGGGGCAAAGAAGCATAAGGCAAAGGGGAGGAGCCCGGCGATCTGCAAACTGCAATCTGGCGTCCGACAAGGTACAAACTATCGAATCAGCACCCACCGACAGCACACCCCCAGACATCCGGCGCCGTGACTCCAACCACCATCGCGAAGTCGTGCTACCGGCCAACACCACGACAACACCTAGCTTGATCGAGGTAGCCGAGCCACCAACCACCACCGCGGCCTTGCGCCCCCGGCCAACACTGTGGCACAATCAAGCAAAACCGCGAGCGACAGGGAGAAGTGCCCACGACAAACGGAGAGGAGGCGTGACTGCGGTCCAAAGTCCGAAACGACAGCCACCATTGTGAACATCAGACAAACCACCGTGAACCACCGCGAAACACCGCAAAAACACCGCATCCGAAACAACCCCTGCGCGAACAGAGCCACAAACCACCGCGATCAGAAGCACTCCATAGTACCTCCAAAAGCGCGCAGATCCACCAACAGGGAGATCCGACCAGCAACGCCTGGGGGGAGAGGCCGTGGACGTCACAGAGGAGATCAGATCCGATGAAAGGGAGCCCCCAACGGCGGTTCCAACCCAAGCAGCGCCCAACCCATTTTTATTAATTTACAGCCACCGGAACAACCGAAGTCGAACACGAAACGGCGACGGCGCAAGAACTTCTCCAGATCCAGATCGCGAAGAGATCCAAATCGCTTAACAACATATTCAACAGATCCAAAAGAAGCGCAGATCAGAGGAGAGGGGAAGAAACCGGGGAGGGAGCCCCCCCTCCCAGCGGCGGCGCTGTTTTCTTTTTCTCCCAACGCTGTCTTTCAAATACCTAAAATGATTGAGAATTAGTAAACTCTACTGATAACACTTGTGCTTAAAAGAATAATCTTCAAAGAAATAAGAGATTCACCTCTCAATAGGATACATCCAACGATAATGTACAGGCCCTCCAAGTTTTACTTCACCAACTAAATGACAAGTCAAGTGAACCATGATTGTAAAAAATGAAGGAGGGAACAACATTTCCATGTGACAAAGAGTGACAACGATTCGAGACTGGATCCTGTCAAGATCTAAGCAACTTACACTTTTGGCACATAATTGTCGAAAGAATGAACACAACTCTATTAACACTACAGTTATGCTGTCTGGTAACACATTGCGTTTGGCAAGTGGTAGTAATTGCTCAATAAGAATATGGCAATCATGACTTTTCATTCCAAAAAGCCTCCGGTTTTTCAAGTCAACACACCTTGAAATATTGCTTGAGTACCCGTCCGGCACCGTGACATTTTTCAAAGTCCTTAAAAAGACATCTTTCTTTGCATTTGACATTGTAAACAAAGATGGACGAAATCTTCCATTATCATCTGGCCAAAGATCCTTCCTTATGCCCATTTCCTTTAGATCCTTTCGAGCCTTGAGATTATCTTTTGACCTTCTAGTTTCATTAAGCAAAGTGAACAATACGTTATCACACACGTTTTTTTCAATGTGCATAACATCCAAATTATGACGCAACAAGTTAGACTCCCAGTAAGGAAGATTAAAAAATATGCTTCTCTTCCTCCATTGACCTGATCCATCTTCAACAAGTTTCTTTCCTCTAGTTCTTTTTTTACCTTTATCAGTAGGCTCTAGTATTTTTCCAAAGGTAACATTAATGCCCTCAAGTTGTTTCAAGATGTCTGAACCAGACAAAGTTATTGGTGGATCTCTTTGCTCACCTTTTCCATTAAAACGAGATCGATTCAATCGAAACTTATGGCCTTTTTGTAAAAATCGTCGATAGCCCATAAAACTCCATTTTCCTCCATGCTTTAGTCTGCAAGAGTCAGTGTCAAAATTACATGTGGGGCAAGCAAACTGTGTGTGTGTGTTCCAACCAGATAAAGTACCAAGCCCAGGAAAGTCACTAATTGTCCACATTAGAGCTGCCCGCATTGTGAACATTTCGTTTTTGGAGGAATCAAATGTTTGCACCCCGTCATGCCATAACTCATTCAACTCTTTGATGAGAGGTTGTAAGTACACATCTATGTTATTTCCAGGCATTAGTTTTCCAGGAATGATCATGGAGAGAATGGTTGATGTTTTCTTCATGCACTCCCAAGGAGGGCGGTTGTACGGGATAAGAACCACTGGCCAAATACTATAGTTAGTACTCATAGCTCCAAAAGGGTTGAAACCATCACTAGCAAGGCCAAGCCGTACATTTCGTGGATCTTCAGAAAAACTTGGATGAAGTAAATCAAATGTTTTCCAAGCCTTAGAATCTCTAGGATGCCTCATCAATCCGTCTTGGTTACCTTCCAACACATGCCATCTCATAGATTCGGCAGTCTTAGAACACATGAAGAGTCTTTGCAGTCTTGGCTTTAGTGGGAAATAACGCAAGATCTTTGCGGGTTGCTTCTTCTTCTTATCTTTCCATTTAGATATCTTGCATCTTTTGCATTCTTCTAAAGATTCATTCTCTTCACCCCAATACAACATGCAGTCATTTGGGCATGCTGGTATCTTGATGTAGTTAAGACCAAGTTTGTTGATGATTTTCTTGGCCTCGTAAAATGAACTAGGAATCTTGGCAAATTCAAACGCATCTTTTAGCAATTCTAAAATCATAGTCATTGCTTTGTCACTCATCCTACACAAGCACTTTATATGATACAATTTAACAAGGAATGATAATTTTGAAAACTTTCTACACCCTTCATATAAATCTTGATCACTGTCTTTCAGCAACTCATAAAACTCTGTGTTATCTTCATCATGCACCGTGTTATGCCCTTCGGAAGAATGCTCAAAAGATGCACCAAGGTCATTACGATTGTGACTCACAAACCCAAAAGCATCGTTGATCATGTTTTCCATTGGGTTTTGAGGCTGTAACACATCTTCAATTTGTGTTCCTTCAGTAGCCTCGGAGTGGACTACATTTGATACTTCGCCATGCCGGTACCAAAACTTGTAATTTCTAGGGAATGGTCTACGAGTTAGGTGTTCATGAACTACACCCCTTTTTTTCCATTTCGTGAAACCACATTTTGAACATGGACACTTAATGACACGACCATCAATAGACTTATGTTGAAATGCAAAATCCAAAAAAATATTTAAACCAACTTTATATTCAATAGTATTTCGCGGTTGGCGACTCCATGATTTATCGAGTGACATGACTACAAAAGAATAGATAATATTGCATAATGAGTGTCAATAATTAAATATCCATACATGAGGGGATAACAATATAACATATAGGATAGTATAATAAGAACTTACTTTGGTAGTTCTTTGCCAACAAAATCAATGGAGATCTAATTTAAAATTGAGTTCCAAAGTGTTCCTTCTTACCTACCATGTTGAAGACAATATGTTAGAAAAAATAAATATGCATTTAAAATTTGTGATGCTTAGGTGTAAATACAAATTTAGTTTTGAAGAACTTACCAATTCTTGATCAAGTTGCTTCAAAAACAAGAACATCAACTCAAGAGCCAGCAGAATGAGAATCCTTGATTAAATCTGCAACTTCATCCATAAGAAGAAATTAGCTTCTGCATCTTAATTTCTTTCAAAAGCTCTACTGTTCAACTCATCTTCTCCATAACATTTATAAACTTATAAGAATCTTTTCATAAGTGAACAATCAATTCAATTTCAATGCACAAAAACAATAACAATAACAATAACAATAACAATAACTCATCTTTCTTTTCTTTCTTTGTATCTTTCTCTCTCTGACCCATTCATTCTCTCGCTACCCAGAAAATTAAACTATAAAATCGATAAACCAGCAAATTAAACCAGAAAATTAAACTATAAAATAGGGTTTCAGAAAATAGAGGGGAAAATCGATAAAATAGTGGTAATATGAACAATGGAGAACCAATTTGTAGATAAAATAGAGGGATTCAGAACCAATAGAGGGGAAAATCGATAAAATAGGGATTCAAAACCGAAATGATATGCCACTTACATGATTATCTTGAACTGAAATCAATGGAAGGTGATGGAGTGGTCTTTCATCTTCAACAGAGCGCCATCGTCAAGTAGAAGCGAAAAGATGTAGCGCTGGATGCGAACTAAAAAGAGCGCAGAGATGGAAGTGGAAAAAAGCGCAGAGATGGAATGCAGAGATGGAACGCAGAGATGGAAGTGGAGCGCAGAGAAGGAACGCAGAGATGGAAGTGGAGCGCAAAGATGGAAGTGGAGCGCAAAGATGGAACAAATTTAGGGTTCAGTCGCTGGATGCAAACGAAGGATTAGAGCGTGCGAACTGAATTGAAACAAGCGCGAAGACCAAAAGTAGCGCCTGTCAATTAGTAAAAGAAAGGAGTAAATTCTGGCAGTTCAAACCGCCTATATTTTCATTCTTATTAGGGCGGTTCGAAGAACTGCCACATTTTACGGTATATAATGGCGTTTAAAATAAACCGCCATAATAAAACCGCCAGAATTAACTTGATTTTTTGTAGTGAATACATGGGGTTGGGGAAAGGATTAGAATAGGTTTGGAATCAATTGGGATGACTTTGGACCCATTTAAAATTTGGGACAGAAAGATCAGCACCGGTCATGCCAAAATCAGCACGGGTCGTGCTGACTTATCAGCATTTCTAATTAAAAATCCTATTTTCGTGTGAAATTCCCATTCCGATCGATTCCGAAACTTATTCTGATCGATGCCCAAACATAACAACACATCGTTCAGCAACAATAATCATCATAAACATCATCAAACCTTCCATTCTCAACCATTCAAATATTCATAACAAAAATACATTTTCGTAAATTACGGTTTTTGACTCGAAACTTAACAAAACGAAAACCAAAACATATATTCAGTCACAACCAGTATTTAACACGAAATTTAATCTCTAAGCAAGAATAGAACTCACCATAGTGTGATGAAAATCACAACAACAACCAATACGAAATCCAAGCTATGCTCAATTGATCCAAACTCTCTGAAACGCTCTCCAATTCGAACTCGAACTACTCGAACTACTCCAAATCTGAATTCCAGTAGCTAGAACCCTCTCCTGGCTACTCCAATCTACAATGAAGCTCCTAGATGACTCCATCCAGCTCCCAATCACAAGTCTTTAACTTTACAACCGAAATTGCCAAAAACCGATTTCCTCCTAGCTCCAAACTTCCACACTCGAACTCCAAATGCCCAATTCTTTCAAAACAGAACCTAAAGTGCAACCCAAACTAACTGAAACTACAATGTGGTTGGTTAAGGTGTTTTGGCTACTGATTTATGAAGACTTAGCTACCACATGCAAAGGCACAAGCTCCATTTTTCTCTTTTGAGCTTGAATATTCGAAAATGGTGAAATGGTGAGTAGGAAGAGGAAGTTGATGATATGGGTGTCAATGGGTAGAGATTGAGGAGGGGATTGCAATGGTATGAAAAAGGAGAACATGCATGGTGATCTTGAACCCTCGCCCTCTCTTCTCTCCTTCACCAACTCTCTCTCTCTCTCTCTCCAAGCTCTCTCTCAATTTCTGGTTTTCAACATTTAAGTGTGTGTGTGTGTGTGTGTGTGTTTTGTGTTTGACCTGGAAGTGAGGGAAGAATATAAGTGATTTCAGCTGAAGGATAAAAAGGATGCGAAAAGACCTATATACCCCTCCATTTAACTCTCGTCTAATCCCTCATTTAAATTCCAATCTACTCAACCTTCAATCAATAATTCAACTACTTAGAATAATTTAGCACACAAGCACAAAATAAATTATTTAACCCATGACAATCACCTCATCATTAATTAATTAAGCTAAATTACTCAAATTAGCTAATTAATCAAACATAACCTCTTGCTAATTTCTATTAACTAAATTAGCTAAATTGGGGATGTTACAAGGCTCTCCTACCTCTTCTTTGCTAAAAAAAGTTTGAGTACAATGTAAAAACGTATATATAAAAATTTGGCTAAAATGCTCCCAGGGTCCCTTAACTTAATTAAAAGTAACGATTTAGTCCTTTATGTTTTTTTGTCCCAAATAAGTCCTTTATCTTTCAAATTTTAGCAAAGTTAGCCTAATATGTTAGTCTCCGTTCCAAAAATTCATCAGATGCTCATCTCTTACCTACGTGTCAAACTCCTATCCTACGTGTGAAATTACTAACCTACGTGTCAAAATCCAAACCTAGGTGGACTAAAAATAATATTTTACAGTAACAAAAACATCCTTTAACTCTGGTTTCGCAAATAAATTCTACCCTAACCAAAAAATCATCACTGGAACTGAGAAAAAAGAAATGGGAAAGGGGTAGGGTTTTTCTCGCGAGAATCGTGAAGAGGGAAGAAGAAGAAACGTCAAGTGAGAAGAAGAAGAAACGTGAAGCGAGAGTAGAAGAAGAAATGTGCGAGAAGAAGAAGAAAGGTGAAGTGATAGAAGACGGAGACGAAACGCGAACAGAGAAGAAGAAGAAGAAGAAGAAGAAGAAGAAGAAGAAGAAGAAGAAGAAGAAGAAGAAGAAGAAGAAGAAGAAGAAGAAGAAGAAGAAGAAGAAGAAGAAGAAGAAGAAGAAGAAGAAGAAGAAGAAGAAGAAGAAGAAGAAGAAGAAGAAGAACAACAACAACAACAACAAATAATTTTCTGGGAGATTGCGATTGCGATTGTGAAAAGGTAAGTTTTGACTTTTGTATGTTTGATCTTTCTTGGTTGTTGTAGTAAAAGACTGAATGGTAGGGTTTAGTGTTTTGGTTGTTGTTTGTTTGCATCTAGGTCACTGTAGCAACCGAAAAATCCGGAGGAGAGATTCTTCGAAGTTCTTGAAATGAAGCCACCACCAAAATTTAGTTTAAGGGCAAACATTGGAAAATCCCTATTGAGTGGATAAGGAGGGTTTTGCGGACCAGGTTTAGGCTCGGGAGTCGTTTATGCATAGGGAAGGTATTAGCACCCTACGACATGCAAACATTTATTAATTCAAAAATACTGATTTTACCCTTATAATAATAAAAAGACTTGAAAAACGGTTAGTTATTTTTGTTTGTTTTTGAGAGAAATAAGAAACAAAAAATTTACAAAAGGACTAAAAAGGGGTTTTTATTAATGCAATTGATAGAGGTCGGCCGCCCTCTGCTCCTACGTATCTCCTGGTAGAGAATCAAATCACATGTAGTTATTGGTAGAACATTTGTGGGTTTGGTGTTTTTTATTTATATTTTTTTTTTGAGATTTGTTGGGCGTTCATAATGACCAAACAAGTAAATTCAGAGTGGTCACTACTAATAGCTCATTTGAAAATATAAGATGTTCACAATAGTCAAACGGGTTGTACCTAGTGTCTATCGCAAATAACCGATTTGTGATTGAATGTTTGATTATTTTGTAGGTGTTCGCTTGGAAACATGATTACAACAAAAATGAGTTGGACTCATTAGTTTGTAAAATAAAAGGGGTGGGTTAAAACCCAAGATTTATATTGGTTAGAAAAACGAAAAAAGAACCATGGTGTAAATAGTAATAATAATTAATCAAGCTAATACACAAATGAATGATAGTAGCAATGTACCGAAATAAAAGGATGAGTCAGAAGAGGAGATATCAAAACTGGAAAAAGGGTGTTAGTAACAACATTTGATCAATATAAATAAATAAACAAGATAGAGACAAAATAATAAAAAAAGAAATACCAGACAAAAACAAGGGGTGGGGTTACTAAAGGAAAAAGAGGAGGTGTAAATCCTAGTCTTTTAGTAAATAAACTAGTATTTTACCCGTGCATACGCACGGGTGATACTGTATGGTCGGTGTATTGCCATGAAGTCATAATAGTAATTTGGAAGATAATCATAAGTTGTGAACAATATCCAAAATGTATGATTTGAAATTTAAAGTGGAAAGAGATAGGTATTATGTCATATAAGATACAAATGAAAATTATATTGAGTCGAAGAAATTAAAGGAGATTGACAATCAGTATTACATTGATCCATAATAATGTATTTAGACATTAGAGGTAAAATATGCATCCCTGTTGACACTCCCGTTGACGCTCTCGTTACCTCTCTGGTTGCCCCATTCCCGTTGCAGCTACCATTGCCAGTCTCTCGTTGTCGCTCCTGTTGCCACATGTTAACTCATATTTTTCTATATGATTTAATATTAATTAAATCATATTCGTTTAATTATAAGTAAGTTATTTTGTAAAGTTTGGTAGTGGCTAAAGTTGTATTTATATAATAATTCTTAGTGGTTAAATTGACTGATTTGAATAGTTTTAATAGAGAGATTATAGTAAATAATAAATTTTAGATGGAGTAAAAATGAAGAAAAAAGAAAATAAGATTTTTTAAAATATGCACCCACGTTCTCTCCTTGTCTCTCTCGTTCCCACTCTTGTTCCCGTTGTCGCTCTCGTTGTCGATTCCATTGCCAGCCTCGCATTGCCGCTCTCGTTGTGTTGCAAATTTTGTCTTTTACCGGTGAATTTACTAAAATAGCTGTGTTGCAAAAAGTTAAAACAAAGTCTGTATCTTCTTATAATATTACCAATATGGAGTAAAAGGTAAAATATGCAGCCCCGACGCTCTCGTTCCCTCTCTTGTTGGCACTCTCGTTGGCGCTCTCGTTCGCTCTCTTGTTGGCACTCCCGTTGCCGATCTCGTTGTCAGTCTCTCGTTGCCTTGCCACATGTTTCTCCTTTTTTTCTATATGATTTAATATTACAATTGTTAGTGGTTAAATTGATTTTATTTATTACATGAAAAATTTGATTGATTTTAGTAGTTTTAATAGAGATTATAATAAATAGTAAATTTTAAATTATTTAATTATTGAGTGTAATATTAATTAAATAATTTATTTTTTTGGAATAAATAATTTTTAAACTATTGTTAGAGGTATGGTTTTTTTTACAATTGGTAGTAGTTTAATTGATTAATTTTAGTAGTTTGAGTAAATTATAGAAAAGTTAAAAAACATTATGTTTTTAGTAAAAAAATATTATGTTTTTAGTACAAAAAACTGACAAAAAAGTGATTATTTTATGGAAAGAAAAACTGAAAAAAAAAGTTGTTTTTAAAATTCTGCTGTTTTTTGTCCTTTTGCTGCGTCTGTTGCAGCTTCTGATTGCAGTTTTCAATCAGTTTTTTGCCCCTCACTTTGTTTTCCCTCTATCGTTGCCACTCTCGTTGTCTCTCCCGTTGGCGCTTTCATTGCCACTCTCATTGGCGCTCTCGTTGCCACTCCCGTTGGCATTTTACTCCTTTTTAGTAATTATAAAATAGTTATTTGGTAATTTTTGGTAGAGGTTAAATTGATTGATTTTAACAAAAATAGTTAAATTGATTAGTTTTAGTAGTTATTTTGTAAATTTTCGTACAGGTTAAAGTTTTTTACAATTCTTTTTTTGACAATGGATAGTGGCTAATTGATTTATACTGACTAATTGTTTTATTAATTTTAGTAGTTTGAGTAGATTATAAATATAATGAATAATTGATTTAAAGTGACTAATTGTTTTTATAAAAATATTGACAAACAGTTTTTTAAAAAAAAATTAAAAAAAACAGTGAATAAAAAAAATTTAAAAAATTCATTTCTTTTTAAAAAAAATATTTTAAAAAAAAAATCAGCTTTTTAAAAAAAAATAGAAAAACTGTATTGGTACTGTAGCGCACTGTAGCGTCAGAATTGGTACTGTAGCGAGCCGTAGCGTGTCAGAATTTGTACTGTAGCGTACTGTAGCGCGTCAGAATTTGCACTGTAGCGTACTATTGCGGCACTGTAGCGTTTTGGCTTTATGTGGTGAATTGTCTATTTTACCCCTAAATTGTGACAAATGTCAAAATTTGGTGATGTCTAAAAATGTAAATGTGCTGGCATATGTTTTTATTAGATTGAAAGTAGATAAATAAATAGAATAATGATAGGGGAAGGGGGGGTCAAGATCAACAGAGGGAGAGTTAAGAGAAATGGTATTTTCTATTTAGCTGGCTAGGGAAGGACAGCAGCTGGGTGGAGGCGATTTGGGGAAGGACAGCCATTTGAATAAGGAAAAGGACAGCATCTGGCATTGGGGGAGGACAGCAGCAAGGTGGAGGCAAATTGGGGTACTGCACTATTTTGCTTGAAATGGAAAAAGCAAAAGGATAGGGGGAAAGCAACTTGGAGCCCTTCCCAAAATAATTGTCAGTTAGGGCAGCAAGGAGCTGCGCCCCCTCTCTCTTTTTAAATTTTTGTACTATTTGTTTCTTTTTGTTTTTGGCTACATGTGTAAAACTAGGTTATGTAATAATAAAAAAAACTTTGGCTATTCACCTTGATGTGTTTCAACTATGTTTTATATTTTTTACATTTTATGATAATAAGCTAATCTAATAACAAACACTATAATATCAACAAAAAACGAGTATCAAAATAAACGTCACACGTTGAGCGTTACGCGCACGATTAAAACGACGAGAATAAAAACTTTTTTTGGATTTTTTCAATTAGCCAGACAACATTAGGGTATGACAGTCACTTTTGGTATGTGGTCCCTTTACTTTTGTCTTTGTGGTCCCTTTACCATGTGGTCCCTTTAACTGAATGGTGGCGTTTAGGGTTTTGTCTCTGTGTTACAATAGAAAGTCTGAAGGTTGTGGGGTTATTTTTGCATTTAACAGGTTATAATGGATAGTTTTCTGGTTGATGTTCATCACTGTGGTCAATTTGTGGACCCACAGATGTCTAAATATTAAGGGGATGTGGCTAATTGGGAATGTGACGCTAATAAGTGGTCCTACTTTGAAATATGGGGTAAAAAACAATTAGTGGATGATGTTGGGGCTATGGAAATGATAAATTTGTCTAAGGCAAATAGGAAGGTTGACCTCTACCTTATCCATCTTGTGTCACAAGCAAACTATATACCCCTAATTGTTTATGTACCAGAAGTCCAACCTGAAGTTGAGGCCCAAAATGATGTTGAGGCCCAAAATGATGGTGAGGCCCAAACTGATGGTGATGCTAACTTAGGAAATAATAGTGATGACAGTGCTTTAAATGTAAGGTTTGGAACTAGAAAAGTACCTGACTCTGATGATGAAGTTGACCTAGATGATGGGTTTGAACAACTCCCAACAGTGGGTGGTGGGGATGGAAACAACACACAGAAGAAGAACAGAGGTTCCACAAGTAAACGTAAGAGGTCTAAATCTGGAAAAAAAAGAGGGAGGCCTAAGACAAAATTTATTGAAGAAATTGTCAATGATGGAGTTGAAATAGGAGAAGAAACTGTTGATGAAGATGATTTGAAGCTTGGTAAAAGAAGATTGGTCAAAGTAAGAAGGTGTGACAGAGGGCTATCTGATGAGGAATACAACACAGATGAAATTGAAACTGAAGACTTAGAATTGTCTAGTGATGAAGAGAAGGTAACATATCCATCTTTTGTTATGCCTAAAAGAATGGATAATTATAAGTGGATATTGGGTTGTTTGTTCTCGACTGTCATACCCCAATTTTGTCCGGCTTAGGTCAAAACCCTAATTTTCCAAAAAAAAAAATAAATAAATTGAAGAGCGAAGAGCCTTATGCACTACATTTCGGATCCTAGAAGGCATTCCAAGGTTCTTGAAATCGTTTTTAGGGTTGGAACGCACTTTTCGGGCAAATTAGGGTTTTAGAGCCAAAAAGGGTATTTTGGTCAATTATAACGGTTTTTTTTCTCTCACTTTCAAAAAGGCTAAAAAATATGTATAATTAAAAATAGAAATCTGAAATCAAAATAAAAAAATGAATAACAAATTAATATTGGATGCTTAAGGTATTTTTAGAATTAGGGCTAATTCCTTTTAGGTGCTTTTTGCTTTTATCCATTTTTGGCCAAAGTAAGAACCAATTTCACAAGCAAACAACCTCCCTCACTCCACGCCTCCCTTCACTTCAGCCCCATCAAGTGCACATCACAAAAAAGCATTTCATCATGACAAGCACACCTTTGAGTCCAATAACATTCAATACACAACATATTTTTACCTTCCTTCTCTCTACACCACTAAATACACACTAATTTCTTCACCTCCTTCACTCCATCCTCATGCTCCACACCTCCCTTCACTTCAGCCCCCATCAAGTGCACATCACAAAAAAGCCTTTCATCATGACAAGCACACCTTTGAATCCAATAACATTCAATACACAACATATTTTTACCTTCTTTCTCTCTACACCACTAAATACACACTAATTTCTTTATTTCCCTCTCACAACCTTAAACCCATTAGATCTTTGGCCCCCCAAGGATTTGAATAAGAACAACTCACTTCTCTCCTCTCCGAAAAGAAGGAAGAAATTCGTAGCCCCTCTCCTTTCCCTCACTTCCTCTTGTTTTTTTTTCTTTCATCTCAAAGAAACCTTCCCATTTTCTCCTACACCAAAAAACCCTAACAAACAACTCACCTCATTTGCATCCCTCTTTCACATACTCCCCCATTTCCCACTCAAAGTCCAAGCATCATCATCAAGTAGGTACTTCTTTGAAGGATATTGGAGTTTTGTTGATTTGTGTCTAGCTTCATCTTCTCATCTCACTTTCTAGCTCAAAGCTAAGGTAATCCTTAAAACCTTGCATCATCTTTGAGTATCTCCTCAAAAATATAAAAAGCATTCATCCTATCATCTTCATATTCTCAGATTGTTGATTGTTGTTGGTGAGAGGTGTCATAAGCACTTTGACAAGCACTTAGGGAGGCTTGGGTGCTTATGGTACTTCTCACCCTTTAATAAATGTTGATTTGTGTTGATCTTAATCCTTGAAATAAAATGTGGTTTTATGGCATGTTGATTTCGCATACTCTCATAAAAATGTGATTTACTAGTTGTTGTTGTGTTTCCTCACATTCCCTTGCATATTCACTCATGTTTGCATAATTTTCACAAAATAAGAAACCTATTTCAAGCATAATGACATTCGGCCATGGGCCTAGGTTTAGGGTTCTTGAATGCTTTTTGTTTATGTCATGATTTGGGGATGAATAATAGTTGATTTAGGGTATGTATGCTCCTAGGTTTTAACATAAAAAAAAATTAGGGTTTGGGTTTGCTTTAATAAACTTGTTTTTGTTGATGATTGGCAAGGTGATTCACACTTGTGCACTTGTGCACTTAATCTTAAGTGTGAGGATTGACCGAAGTGATTCAACATTCTTTGATACTTTGGTTGCTAAATAATTTGCTTGCTTATGCTCGCCTATGATCATGATTGAGGCAACTCTTTTCCTTATGCTAACAATTTTATTGTCCACTCTCATATAAGAATATCATCAACACTTAGATAGGTCAATTCCTCACATTGCATCTTCCACTAGATGTGCATATAGATTCCCTTGCGTTTTGTAGAAATATTTGAGTATGGTTCTCGCCTAGCATCTTCCACTAGATGTGCATTTAGGTTCAATCTTGCCCACTCTTGTATTTTTGCTTACTGCCCAATTCAAGTTCCTTCTTTGCCTATTTATGTGTTGTGGTTTAATATGTGTAGTCTAGGCTAGTGTTTGCTCAAGAATTCAAATGAGATTAATCGCAAGTTATGACCATGTTGTTGTTTGCCTAAGGATTCGACTTCAATGATTGTGCCACGCTTGAATCTCCAAATCTTTTTGCATTCGTTGTTTTCTTTTCTAAATAGTTTAGCATGAAAATGGTAATTAGTGACAATCACCCATAACCTTTGTTAGTTTGATTGTCCTAAGAGCCTAAGTTTCAAAAAAAGGATGTTTTCATATGCATAAGCTACTAGTGATAATCACCCATAACCTTTGTTAGTTTGATTATCATGAATGCTTTCAATTTCAAAAGATATTTTCCTAAGCATCAAAAGTCATAGCAAGTGTTAGTGACGATCACCCATAACCTTTGTTAGTTTGATCATCATGAGCGCCCCTCACTTTTCAAAACCAAAGCAAAAAGACTTTCACTTTCAAGGCTCGTCAGAACTACGTCGCTTTGATTCCCATTTGGGATACGTAGGAGCGAGTCACATTCTCGTCAAGCGCAACCATAAAAAGTTTAGCATTTGCATAACGAAAAGAGAAAAGTTATTTTCATAACAAAAAAAGAATTACTTTCGCAAACCAAGATCATTTTCAGAACAAAAACATTTTCCTTTCTAAAATCGTTTTCAACCCATTGTCGCTAGTGGCTAACCAGAACCTTTGTTCGTCTAGCCATTGGCGGCAATGTCTTTTTCCCAAAAGAATAATAAATGATGATCCATCATAACCGTTGTTAGTTTGATCATCGTGCAAATCAATCTCTTTCGAAAATCATTTTCAAAAAAGATAATAAAAACGAGTTGTTATTGACAGCCCATCAGAACCTTTGTTCGTTTGACTAGCGGTACAACTCTCTTTTTGAGTATTTAGTGGTGATTCATCATAGCCTTTGCTAGTTTAATCATTCGCTAATGCTCGTCCTATTTTGAAAACTCATTAAAAAAGATAAAAAAACAAAAACCTTTTTTTCAGGATAAAGAAGAACTACGTAGCTTTGAGTTCTCCATCGCACCGGGAGATACGTAGGAGCGGGTCTTGTCCCGTCAAGCGTTTTTTTTTCTAAAAACGCATTCTTCCCCCCTTTCTTTTTTCATAATAAATGAAGATTTTCATTAAGAATTTTTTCAATAAGAAGTAGAGAGGCAAAATTAAGTATTTTCAAGTCAACACACTAAAACCACACATTTAATTAAAGGTTCCCTCTCAGTAGAGAGGACGTGTGGGGTGCTAACACCTTCCCTGCGCGTAACCGACCCCCGAACCCTATTCTCTAGTTTTGCAAGACCAATCGCTTTCCAAAAAAGGTTTTCCTAATATTTTCCTTAATAAATATTGGTGGCGGCTTCATTGATTTTAGAAAAGTTGTAATCGAGCAAAGTTCTCCCTCGGGGACTTTTTCGGGCGCAACAGCTGGCGACTTCACTGGGGACTAAAAAAAAAACATTGTTTTCAAAAGTGGGTCAAGCCTAATTAATTAAGTGTGTGGTTTGTGTGATTGATTTGAACATCTTGCTTTGCCTCTATTCTTCTTCTTTTACATAAGCATGTTGCATCCATATGCATTCTTCTTCTACGTTTTCTTTTGTTTAAAATAATAGACAGTTACTTCTTTGCTTAAATGCTTTGTTCCCTCATGCATATTTCCCCTCTCTTGTCATGTCCCCTTCTTCTTTGCTCGCTTTCTTGAGGTAAGTAGTGCATTATTGTCGGCACCCTAGATTAGTTGTATTTGATTGGTATTGAACCCTAGGGTAGACGACATGTTATTGCTTTCTATTGTCTGGATTGTCTGGATTTTCATTTGCAGGTGGGGTAGTTTTTAAGGAAATGCCCTTCGCACACACACTTGTACCTTGAGGCCACATGATTAGAGAAAGAGACCATAACCCAGGTCTGTTAGGATACCTTAGGATGAGTGGATTCGAGTAGTGGGAGCCCATCAGGACCTTTGTCCGTTTGGCTACTCGCGAAAGTTTCAATCAGAGTTGTGCTCTTTCATGATGCTTCGTATCTAGCAGTTTGCTGCATTTACAGGGATTTTCATGAGAGGGACTGTGGCTCTGATAACCTTTGTAAGGGTGTGAATAGAGCTACATGAGAAGATTATCCCTAAAATACCTTAGATCATAGGTTCTACCCCCTTTTAGGTCACAAGGGCTTTCCAAATTGTGTGTTGCATCGTTGCATTCAGTTCAATCAATTTTTCCTTCAAAATTTTTGAAAATCAAAAAAGATATGCTTTCCCTTTTCAATAAACGCCTATATGAGGTGGCATATAGTGTGAAAATTTTCAAATCACCACCTGTAAATATCCTCTTTCTGCAAAAACACAAAAAAGAAGCACCCTTGCATCATCGCATCACTGCATCATTGCATCATTTGCATTGCATAAAATTCCAATTTTGAAAAAAAACCATTCATCTTGCATTCCCTTTCATTACATAAAGATAAAACAAAAAAAATTATCATCCGCATAGCATAAGCATTTCATTTATAATCATGCAAAAAATCCTCGTCGAGTTCATCCAAGACGAGGCATTCATGCATAAGCATTATTTCAAAAAAAAAGACCCAGTAGAACTACGTAAGCTTTGATTCCTCATTACAATGGGGATACGTAGGAGCGGGTCATACCTCGTCAAGCACATTTTTCTAAAACCTTTTTTCCAATAAATCATTTGCATCTCCAAATAATTTTCAAAATCATGTTCCAAAACTAAAAAACAAAAAAGAAAATCATTGCGAGTATCATGCATTTCATTGCACAAAAAATGAAAACAAGAAAGCATCTCATTCATAATCATGAATAAAAATCATCATCAAATTTATTCAAAATGTAGCATTCATGCACCATTTCATTAACCTCATCACTTTGGTTCAAATACATCATTCCTCCATACATGCATCATTCAAAAAAGGAAGGGGCATTGGCATTTCATACCTTGCCCTGCCTCTAAAAAAAAAAAATCATCATCATTTAGAAAAAAGAAGCACCACTCCTGCATCTTTCATCATTCAAAAGAAAAAGGGGGCATTGGTATTTCGTACCTTGTCTCGCCTCTAAAAAATAAAAAATCAAAATCGAAAATCATTTTGAAAAAAAAAGGGGCATCATTCTTGCATCATTCGCATTGGCATTCCATATTTTGTCTTGCATTAAAAATAACAAAATTATTTAGAATAAGCCACACTCTTCGAGTGGTCATTCTCCACGCATTTGCATTATACTTGCATATCATAATTTGTTCATTCATTCATTGCATAAAATAAGAGTTGTGATGAGAAGCGAGGCGTTCTTGCGAAACAATCATCCTTTTTGAAAAAGTTTATCCTTACTTGGTTGCAAACTCAAGGTGTTCCAAGGCACTCAGTTTTTCAAATCAATAGCTCATTTGCATTTCTTTCAAAAGCACTGCATCCCATCCATTCTATGACAAAAGACTGAAATAGTGTATCAAAGAAAAAACAATTTTTTAACTGATGTTAACTCTCTGTGAATCATTCTTCTAATGAGCGTGCAGGCTATGAGTACATTCTCTTGTTTGAGTCCGTTGGTTTTCCTCCCTTACTACAGTTTCCCGTCCAAGTCTAGTCCCGCCCCGTCCACCCATAAAGTGCATATTCTCACCATCAGTGCGTATTTGACTTTTGGTTCAAGTCCTCCATGCTGGGGCAAGTCTGTGATCATTAATTCCCCTTGATTAATATCATATTCATTCAGTGCAAGTCTCTCAAATAATAATAATAATAATATAATAATAAACAAGAAAACAAGCTCGCTAGGTTGAAAACCCGCAAAGGGCGGCCTAGGCAAAAAGGAGCGCCCGGTGGACTGAAAACTCGCAAAGAGCGGTCCAGGCAAAAATTAGGGCACAAAAAAGGAAAAAAGAGCAAACACATGAAGATAGATAAATTATTGTTCTAAAGTTAAGTCTTATAGAAATAAGGAATCGGGATTTGAAATGAAGTTTGGCCATCTCCTCAAAAAAAAAACCCCAAAATCCCAGAAAGTCCCTTTCCTACCCACCTTGAGCCAAGAAAAACCAAAATCCAAAAATCACCCTAGGCAAGGATCACCCCAAATAAAAAAAACAGTGCATCACTTTTTATCAGCTCACCCGAGTCGAAGAAGGAAAAGAATCATAAAAATAAAATAAAATAAAATAAAAAGGGGAAAAAGAGAAAATCAAAAAAAAGGGGGATTCAAAAATGAAAATCCCAAAACGAAAGAAAATACAAAAAATGTAAGTGGTGAGCTGGTACATGTTACCGCAAAATACAAGAGATCCTTGTCTAAATAAACCTTCAAACACTTCATCATTCCAACACCTGATTCCATAAACCTTCAAACACTACCTTTGGCCTCAACATGAAACCCCTTAGTCATTCTACCATGAGACACAAATTTGCTTTAACAGAGCCCAAACAAGCGCAATAACCATCTTCCTCATAGACCATTAACCATCAATCAACGCCGAACAAAACACATCCTCCCATTAGCCTCAAACACTTCATTAAGCCTAACCCTCCTTCCTCCACAAAACACCACAATCCCGAAAAGTCCATTCCGATCAATGACCGGTTGCTTTTGTTCTCTCAAATTCTAATCTTAGGACGAACAAGCTTATCTATGTACAATGTGTTTGCTCAAAAGAAAAACAAACGATCAGAAAAAAGAAAGCTGATCAAGAAAGAATAAACCCTCAGAAAAAAGAGAATTGAGGAAACAAAAACGAACGGTCAGAAAAAGAAAGCTGACAAAATAAAAAAGGAGGGACTTGCACTCCGAAACACATTCAAGATGCATTAAAACAAGGTTTAGTGATCACCAGGTAAGGATTCTTTCGCACCAAAAGTCAAGACATCAGTAGAGAACCAAAGATTTGCACTGAGAATACCACTCAGACTCAAAAGTTAGGGCATTCTCCTCACCACCCACACACCCTAGTCTTGGGAAAGTCTGTTCAATGCCCATCCCATGTCACTCCAGTTGTCAATGTCATTCCAAAGTGGGGCAAGTGCATTCTCATTCCTTCACCTCATTCATTCCCATAAAAACCTCACCGGGGCAATCTCTCAACTCACTATTCTAAACAAGACCTTGTCATTCTGATTGGGACAGCTTTGTCCTTGTTATGACTGGGGCAACATCAAATTCTGTGGGTTGAAGCAAAACCCCTTTCATCCCAGCTTTCATCCCAAGAGCCGAAGCGTTCCCAATTCATCATCTTCTACGCCCCTAGTTGTTGTCACCACTAGACAGGGGCAAATTATTCACTCATCAAAGACCTGAATTGGGGCAATCTTGTATCTCTTGATCCCTCATAAGCTTCGGCAATAGCCATGTCGGTCATTCCTTCACTTGCCATAAATGTCCATGCCCTAAACCAATTCCCAATTAACTGAATCATTCATTCACATTTGCACTCCTATGCATGCTTACTAGACAATGCTTCAAAAGAGAGAACACAAGTTGTTTACGTGGTATCCAAAATTCAGTCATCATGGAAAGAAAGAGAAAACAAGTGAGGTTGTTTGTAAATAAAAACCTTGAGAACACCGGAGTTTGAATCAAATTCAATTTTTCAACAGAATGGGCAATAGTCATCTCAATTCCCTGCATTCAAAGTCTCGCATCTCATCTTCGCAAAATGTTTACCTCATGCACCTAGGCATTTCAATCTATTCATTATGGGATATGCATCGAAGCATTACATTTGCATCTTCACATTTTGTGCATTCATCACATAGCAAAAAGAAAAACGTTCCACGTCAGTTGCACCACATTAATACTTGTATTTCATAGAAGAAAATAGTAAAGAAGAAAAAGCAGAAATCTTTTCATTGCATCGGCATCATATTAATGTTCGCACTTCATAAAAAGGAAAAGAACAAAATCATTGCATGTCATTCATCATCAGAGCATTACATTTTGCATCAGATATTTCATAGAAAAAGCAAAGAAAGCAAAAAGAAAACAAAGAAAAGAAACCACAAAAGCATTCCATATCATTCACCATTCCACAAGATACTAATCATTGCATGCGCCATTGCATCATCAAAATTCTTCAGACCATTAGATCAATACAGACATATGTTGACCCATAAACCAGACCTTTGTGTCCATAATTCAAAGATACTCCCTTGATCCCAGGCGATCCTCGTTTCATGTCTTCTCATTCATTGCTTTTTCATTAGTACATCCAGTGTTGACTCTCACTCGCAAAACAAACAACAAAAAGAACAGAAACATTCCCTGTCATCCAGCATTCCACATCATTCATCATTTCATAAGCATTCCTTTGTCATTCAATCCTCAAACATTAAAGCAGTGCATTTTCATCATATTAACGTTAGCATTTCCATAAAAGAAAAAGAACAAAAATCATTGCATCAAACATCAGAGCATCGCATCATATTAATGTTTGCATTTCGTAGAAGAAGCAAAAAAGAAACAAACAGAAGTTAGAACATGAGCAGTCCATTCATCAAAGCATCAATCACCGCATACATTTGCATTCAAACATCAAAGCATTATGTTGATATTTGCATTTCATAAACTACAAAGAAGAAGCAAATACAAACAAACAAAAACATTCAGTGTCGTCTACATCATAGTAATGTTTGCATTCCATAAAACAAAAAGAACCAAAGATTCATCATCCCATCAAACATCAAAGCAATACAGTTGCATCACATCAATACTTGCATCTCATAGAAGAAAAGAAAGCTAAAGCATCCCATGTCATTCATCATTTCATGATATTCAATATTCACATTTCATAGGAAAAAGGCAAAGAAGAAAAAGTTTTTCATTGCATGTCATCTGCCATTTCATCAAAACACAAGAGCATTACATATCATCAAACACCAAAACTTTGCATTCGCATACCCATGATTCTTAAAAGAGCAAAAAAAAGATAGAAGCCAAAAGAGAGAAAAGAGAAGAGCCAAGAGAGCAACAAAAAGAAAAGAAAAGAAAGAAAAAGAAAGAAGAGAAGCTAGAGAAAGAGAAAAAGACATATAAGAACAGGAGAAAATCATGCATTCATCAGACATAAGCAAAAGAAAAAGAAAATCATGCATTGCGTACAGACAAGAGAAGAAAAGGAAAATCATTGCAATCATCAAGCATATAAGAACAGTAGAAGATCATGCATTCATCTGACATAGACAAAGGAAATAAGAAACTCATCATTCATCATAAGAAAAAAAGAAAACAGCAATCATGGCATTTGCATTGCATGCATTTGTTCATTTTCAGCTACAGGTACAAAGAGAGGATGAGCACTTCGGTGTTAGCCCTCGCCCCCAGATTCCAGAAAATGTTCCCCCAAGTTGGGAGTTCAGAAAGAAAAAGAAAAGAGAGAAATAGAAAAGAAAGAGAGAAAAGAAAAGAGAGCGCTCAAGCGCGCATTGCGGATTGGAGCACAGAGATCATCGTTCCCTTCTGCCCAGGTCTCACATCGTGTACGAGCAACGCGATGGACCGCAGCCCCATGTGAGGTTCAATGGAATAGTTGTATCAAGCCTAAGATACAGTGGACGCCGTGCATTGATCTGTATATCAGTTCCGGAGCTGATAACGCGCAAACAGGAAGAGCGTGCTCCTCAAAAGCGTGCTCCTCAAGGTCGCTCGAAAAGGCGTGCTCCTCAAGGTCGCTCAAAAGCGTGCTCCTCAAGGTCGCTCGAAAAGGCCAACAGGAAGAGCGTGCTCCTCAAAGCCACGCGCAAACTCGGATTCATCAAGAGTTCGTTTAAGGATTACAGGTTTTAGGCAGCCTGGGCAATTTACCGCTTTCTGCACGCCAAGTGCCCATTTTACCTTTTCTGTCTGCACGCCAAGTGCCCATTTTACCTTTTCTGTCTGCACGCCAAGTGCCCATTTTACTTTTCTGCCTGCACGCAAGTGCCCATTTTACCTTTTCTGTCTGCACGTCAGTGTTCATTTACTGTTTTCGCATCCACACGAAAGTGTCTATCTTTCTAAAAACAAAAAAAAAGGGGAAATTCGGGTTTCTCCAAATGGACAAAACTGGTATAATTTCTGAATTCTTTATTTATATTTTACCTTCGAAATATGTCTCACGCAATTCATATTTCTTGGTAAAATCCAAATAAAGAGGGGCAGCTGTCATACCCCAATTTTGTCCGGCTTAGGTCAAAACCCTAATTTTCCAAAAAAAAATAAAAAATAAATTGAAGAGCGAAGAGCCTTATGCACTACATTTCGGATTCTAGAAGGCATTCCAAGGTTCTTAAAATCGGTTTTAGGGTTGGAACGCACTTTTCGGGCAAATTAGGGTTTTAGAGCCAAAAAGGGTATTTTGGTCAATTATAACGGTTTTTTTTCTCTCACTTTCAAAAAGGCTCAAAAATATGTATAATTAAAAATAGAAATCTGAAATCAAAATAAAAAAATGAATAACAAATTAATATTGGATGCTTATGGTATTTTTAGAATTAGGGCTAATTCCTTTTAGGTGCTTTTTGCTTTTATCCATTTTTGGCCAAAGTAAGCACCAATTTCACAAGCAAACAACCTCCCTCACTCCACGCCTCCCTTCACTTCAGCCCCATCAAGTGCACATCACAAAAAAGCATTTCATCATGACAAGCACACCTTTGAGTCCAATAACATTCAATACACAACATATTTTTACCTTCCTTCTCTCTACACCACTAAATACACACTAATTTCTTCACCTCCTTCACTCCATCCTCATGCTCCACACCTCCCTTCACTTCAGCCCCCATCAAGTGCACATCACAAAAAAGCCTTTCATCATGACAAGCACACCTTTGAATCCAATAACATTCAATACACAACATATTTTTACCTTCTTTCTCTCTACACCACTAAATACACACTAATTTCTTTATTTCCCTCTCACAACCTTAAACCCATTAGATCTTTGGCCCCCCAAGGATTTGAATAAGAACAACTCACTTCTCTCCTCTCCGAAAAGAAGGAAGAAATTCGTAGCCCCTCTCCTTTCCCTCACTTCCTCTTGTTTTTTTTTCTTTCATCTCAAAGAAACCTTCCCATTTTCTCCTACACCAAAAAACCCTAACAAACAACTCACCTCATTTGCATCCCTCTTTCACATACTCCCCCATTTCCCACTCAAAGTCCAAGCATCATCATCAAGTAGGTACTTCTTTGAAGGATATTGGAGTTTTGTTGATTTGTGTCTAGCTTCATCTTCTCATCTCACTTTCTAGCTCAAAGCTAAGGTAATCCTTAAAACCTTGCATCATCTTTGAGTATCTCCTCAAAAATATAAAAAGCATTCATCCTATCATCTTCATATTCTCAGATTGTTGATTGTTGTTGGTGAGAGGTGTCATAAGCACTTTGACAAGCACTTAGGGAGGCTTGGGTGCTTATGGTACTTCTCACCCTTTAATAAATGTTGATTTGTGTTGATCTTAATCCTTGAAATAAAATGTGGTTTTATGGCATGTTGATTTCGCATACTCTCATAAAAATGTGATTTACTAGTTGTTGTTGTGTTTCCTCACATTCCCTTGCATATTCACTCATGTTTGCATAATTTTCACAAAATAAGAAACCTATTTCAAGCATAATGACATTCGGCCATGGGCCTAGGTTTAGGGTTCTTGAATGCTTTTTGTTTATGTCATGATTTGGGGATGAATAATAGTTGATTTAGGGTATGTATGCTCCTAGGTTTTAACATAAAAAAAATTAGGGTTTGGGTTTGCTTTAATAAACTTGTTTTTGTTGATGATTGGCAAGGTGATTCACACTTGTGCACTTGTGCACTTAATCTTAAGTGTGAGGATTGACCGAAGTGATTCAACATTATTTGATACTTTGGTTGCTAAATAATTTGCTTGCTTATGCTCGCCTATGATCATGATTGAGGCAACTCTTTTCCTTAAGCTAACAATTTCATTGTCCACTCTCATATAAGAATATCATCAACACTTAGATAGGTCAATTCCTCACATTGCATCTTCCACTAGATGTGCATATAGATTCCCTTGCGTTTTGTAGAAATATTTGAGTATGGTTCTCGCCTAGCATCTTCCACTAGATGTGCATTTAGGTTCAATCTTGCCCACTCTTGTATTTTTGCTTAATGCCCAATTCAAGTTCCTTCTTTGCCTATTTATGTGTTGTGGTTTAATATGTGTAGTGTAGGCTAGTGTTTGCTCAAGAATTCAAATGAGATTAATCGCAAGTTATGACCATGTTGTTGTTTGCCTAAGGATTCGACTTCAATGATTGTGCCACGCTTGAATCTCCAAATCTTTTTGCATTCGTTGTTTTCTTTTCTAAATAGTTTAGCATGAAAATGGTAATTAGTGACAATCACCCATAACCTTTGTTAGTTTGATTGTCCTAAGAGCCTAAGTTTCAAAAAAAGGATGTTTTCATATGCATAAGCTACTAGTGATAATCACCCATAACCTTTGTTAGTTCGATTATCATGAATGCTTTCAATTTCAAAAGATATTTTTCTAAGCATCAAAAGTCATAGCAAGTGTTAGTGACGATCACCCATAACCTTTGTTAGTTTGATCATCATGAGCGCCCCTCACTTTTCAAAACCAAAGCAAAAAGACTTTCACTTTCAAGGCTCGTCAGAACTACGTCGCTTTGATTCCCATTTGGGATACGTAGGAGCGAGTCACATTCTCGTCAAGCGCAACCATAAAAAGTTTAGCATTTGCATAACGAAAAGAGAAAAGTTATTTTCATAACAAAAAAAGAATTACTTTCGCAAACCAAGATCATTTTCAGAACAAAAACATTTTCCTTTCTAAAATCGTTTTCAACCCATTGTCGCTAGTGGCTAACCAGAACCTTTGTTCGTCTAGCCATTGGCGGCAATGTCTTTTTCCCAAAAGAATAATAAATGATGATCCATCATAACCGTTGTTAGTTTGATCATCGTGCAAATCAATCTCTTTCGAAAATCATTTTCAAAAAAGATAATAAAAACGAGTTGTTATTGACAGTCCATCAGAACCTTTGTTCGTTTGACTAGCGGTACAACTCTCTTTTTGAGTATTTAGTGGTGATTCATCATAGCCTTTGCTAGTTTAATCATTCGCTAATGCTCGTCCTATTTCGAAAACTCATTAAAAAAGATAAAAAAACAAAAACCTTTTTTTCAGGATAAAGAAGAACTACGTAGCTTTGAGTTCTCCATCGCACCGGGAGATACGTAGGAGCGGGTCTTGTCCCGTCAAGCGTTTTTTTTCTAAAAACCCATTCTTCCCCCCTTTCTTTTTTCATAATAAATGAAGATTTTCATTAAGAATTTTTTCAATAAGAAGTAGAGAGGCAAAATTAAGTATTTTCAAGTCAACACACTAAAACCACACATTTAATTAAAGGTTCCCTCTCAGTAGAGAGGACGTGTGGGGTGCTAACACCTTCCCTGCGCGTAACCGACCCCCGAACCCTATTCTCTAGTTTCGCAAGACCAATCGCTTTCCAAAAAAGGTTTTCCTAATATTTTCCTTAATAAATATTGGTGGCGGCTTCATTGATTTTAGAAAAGTTGTAATCGAGCAAAGTTCTCCCTCGGGGACTTTTTCGGGCGCAACATCGACCAAGGAGGAATTCAAAGTTGCTATAACAACATATGCAATCCACAACGGTATGGATCTATGATATATTAAGAATGATAACACAAGGATTAGAGTTGGTTGTAAGGATGGATGTGAGTGGTTGGCATTGAAATTGAAATTGATGGTTTATCCTTCTTCTATTTATCTTTCATTGTTCCTTTTTTCAAGTCATCCCCCTTGTCCTTTCGAAGATCTTAGCGACATGGCTTCCGGTTACAAGTGGCTTAAGTTATGCCACTTGGCTATATGGTGCACATAAGTAGTATAATTTATTTTCTAAGTAAATCTCTTGTGTTTCTATATATCAATTAATTTGATAAATTTGTTCTTAGGTGCTACTAGATATCTACTAGCAAAATTTGTCTCGAGTGCGCTAAGTAACCAACCACTCGCAGGTTGGAGTTATCGTGACTAGTTATCCTAGTACCGATTAATAGAGCACGAATCATCAAAATGAAGCTAAATATTTGGAACTTGAACTCAAATACTGACATCACACGCGTTAGGAAGTGGAGAATCGATGGTAGTATTTGGAGACTAGAAACTTTCTTTTGGTTACTCATAGTACATTGTGTAATATACCATCTTGAATGGAAAATAGTAGTAATACAAAATACGAGTAGTAGTTACTAGTAAGTGGAAGTTTGGCTAGCATTAGTAAGTAGTTGGGAAGCTTTAATATGAAAGGCAACCAAGAAACGGACGCTAATTAATGCAGTTGTGGAAACTGATAATTGGGACGAGCTTTTAATTGAACCGACCTACTAGCTAATACATATGCCTTAATTAATAGGTAACTTGCAAGATTTTTGGGTCCTTCAACAAAGTCAAATATAGCCATTGATGGGGGGATTCACCCATTTTGGCATATAGTACTACTCTTGAATCTATTTTTATCAAATTTGTTTGGTAATGGACTTATACTTTGAGGATTTTAATTACACCATGCAGAAGATTGATACGGAAAAATATAGTCTAAAAAATGGAAAAGACAAGATAGATTTTATCTATGTTGAGTTATCATAATTCCATTTTATGAAAAGAAGAAAATTTTGTATATTCCCTTATTAAAAGAATTTCTTTGTAATCCGTCTATTTTAGTTGTCCTTCAAAATGGAATGACAAATATGTTAGTCGTCATTTTCAAAAAGAGCTTTGTTTTTGTTATATTCATGAAATAGGTCACGAATAACCTGTAGAGTATCATGTCAGGCAATTCACGGGTTACTCAACGACTCAAAAAATAAACCTTTTGACTTGAGAGGAACACATGCATGCCCAGGGGCGGAGCCAGGATTTTTATTCGGGGGTGCTGCTAATAAAATATATAATTTAATAAATTATGTGTCTTTTGTGGATATATATTTGGATTGATAGCCTTGCTTGTATCATTCTGCAAAATGTCGAGATATATTATTCCAGGCCAACATTTTCAACAAATGCATGTTGGAAAAGCCTTTATTCCTTCTCTTGTTCTGAAAAAGAGGGTTACTAAAACTTTTGTATAGAAGGGACAGAACTGCAAAAGGATATATAAGTGTCATGTTTTGTTGCCTACTGTTTTTTAAGCTTCTTCTCTAAGGTGGTATTAAACAAATAAATATGTTGAGTTATTTCTGTACAGTACGTAGAGAAACAGATGTAACCAGACTGCATGGTTTTTAAATTTATGTTTCTCTCATGTAATTGTGGTTTTTTTGGGAATTTAAATGTTTCAATGTCAATCAACTATCTATGTGACTCAATAGTTGTGCTTCCTTTTGATATTCTATAGCAACTAGCAAGACAAGAGTACGCAGTAGTCGAGACACATGTTAGAATAGACAATATTTTATTGTATAGTCCCTTTGTATTTAGTCCGGTAGCTCACTTGGTATGAGTTAGTCCGTAGATGAGTTTGTATAGTTGCTAGTTTATTAGACTTAATAATTGGCTCAGCTTCCCTTAACTGATTCAGTTGTGTATATTGTTGTATATATAGGGATTGATCCCTCATTCAATAAACAAGTTCAGTTTTATAATTCTAACATGGTACCAGATGAATTTTTTTTGCTGAACTTCACTTTCTCTTTCTCTCTCGTGAGTCTTCTCCCCAAACTCTCTTTCTCACTCGCGGGTCTCTCTCTCTCTCTCACAGATACCTCTCTTTCTCTCTCGCGAGGCTCTCCTTCTCAGAAGCAAAAACCATAACCGTTTTCTCTCAACCACCATCTCCCTTCGTCCTGCGTTTCTTCTTCCAGTTCTCCTGTTCACGCACCAAAAAACACCATAACCAGTTATGGTTTTCCCTTGCTTCCTTCTCTGTCTCGCGAGTTCTCTCTCTCAGACGAAAAAGCCATAACCGTTTTTTTTCCTCTTCTCCTCTTCATCGCAATGTTCTATGCGATGCTCTCTCTGGATCTTGATCTGCTTCTACTTCGATTGCCGCTTCACAATGCTGTACCGTTCTCCTCTGGATATCGATTTTAGGTTCTTGTTTCTCAGATTTATGATCTGAATCTTGATCAGTTGTGTTTTGCAGCTGTTCCTTCATCTGCATCCGTTGCGGTCCTCTCTCTGAAAATCGATCCATGATTATTCTGGTTCGTTTTTCCCCTTTTCTTTTGACCTAAATCGATTTCCTCCTTTCTTGATCTTGATTCAAAATTGTTTTCTCTCTTTCATCAATTTTGCTGTTTCTCTTTCGATTTTGGATTGTAACTGGATTGGTCTCTATTAGCAGTTTCGATTTCCTCTCATATGTTTCTGAAATTGAAATTCAGTTTCGGTTTCTTTAATTTTTCTCCTCTGCATCTGTTGCAGATCTCTCTCTCTCTCTGAAAGTGTTTTCTCATAATTCTCTTCAGTTCTCTTGCATCTGTTGCATCTGTTGCAGTTCTTGAAACGATTCTAATCTTGAATCGCTTCCTACTCCTGCTTCGCTTCTTGATTGCAAACATTGATTTCGTTTGTGATTCAGTTACGATATGAAATTTTGGATTGAGTTTTAGTTTTCGATCTAAATTCTTTTCGTTTTCACTCTCTCGGTGCCGCTCCGCACCATTCAATTTCATCACGAGAATTCTTGAACTGCGAGTGGATTTGCAACCGATTATGACAGTCCATGCCTGTTTTTCTCAATTTCTTGATTCACATCCTTGTCATTGTTGGCGGTGCTAATGTGTGTTGCTAGCCTCAAATTTTCTCAGAATTTGACTTTGAAAATTGCGTTTCAATCTTGTGAGCATGTGCAAGGTGTTACTGATGTTATATTACTCACGTTGAATACTCTAAAGCCTATATGATTGCTTTGCATTTGCTTGTGGACATGTTCTGTCCTTGAAAATCCTGTGATGCTGCATCAATCTCATCCATCATCAGGTTGAATTTCTGAAGCTTGCTCGCTTCAACCTGTTTCTTGAAGATGCCTGATTCTGTCTTCCAATTTCAGCAAACTTCTAAGATTGGTTTCACTCACACAAGCCTCCTTTTGTGGTTGCTGGTTGCTAAAGGATTGTTACTGTTGCTGTTTGTTACTTAGTAATTGTTTTATTTCTCTGAAATCTGAATTCTCACTTTGGAGTTTTGGTATTGCATTAAGTTGAGTTCGCCAATTGCAGATCATGGCTTAGTCTTTGAGGTTCCATTGTGTTGATCATCACCTTCCTCATCACATTGATTGGTTCAAGTTGGTCAATCGTGGATTACACTTATAGTACTGGATTACAGTGATCATTGGACCGGATCCAGCGAAAAGATTCAAAAAGGATTTGTTCACCTCATGCCAAATGGCTCCGAAGACTAGTTGGTTAATTTTCCTAGTTTTTTTTTTCTGCTCTTCTCTTCAAGCTGCACATGATTGTTACTCATGATCCAGCTTGAGGGGGGCTGTTAGAATAGACAATATTTTATTGTATAGTCCCTTTGTATTTAGTCCGGTAGCTCACTTGGTATGAGTTAGTCCATAGATGAGTTTGTATAGTTGCTAGTTTATTAGACTTAGTAATTGGCTCAGCTTCCCTTAACTGATTCAGTTGTGTATATTGTTGTGTATATAGGGATTGATCCCTCATTCAATAAACAAGTTCAGTTTTATAATTCTAACAAGACAGGTGGGGCCCTTAAAGACATTTAAATCACTAGTAATTATTTTTAAACTTTTGGGGGTGACCATGGCCCCACCAGGTCCCCCCTCCCTCTGCCTCTGTGCATGCCTGCCCTTGAAATATTTCAAAGAGAAAACTTTCATACATACATCATTCCGGTAAAAAAAAAACTTTTTTATTTGAGAACAACACATGGTTACTAGTGTCATTAGTTTGCTTATGTTGTCATGGCCAAACCCTACCTATATAAGGGTTGGTGTTGCTTCATGTAAGGGACATTTGATCATTTTATGATATTGTGAGTTTAGAGCAAGTTGCTCCTCTTAGTTATCTGAATCTTGATCAGCTCTGTGTTTTGCAGTTGTTCCTTCATCTGCATCTGTTGCGGTCCTCTCTCTGAAAATCGATCCATGATGATTCTGGTTCGTTTTTCCCCTTTTCTTTTGACCTAAATCGATTTCCTCCTTTCTTTATCTTGATTCAGAATTGTTTTCTCTCTTTCATCGATTTTGCTGTTTCTCTTTCGATCTTGGATTGTAACTGGATTGGTCTCTATTAGCAGTTTCGATTTCCTCTCATCTGTTTCTGAAATTGAAATTCAGTTTCGGTTTCTTTTATTTTTCTCCTCTGCATCCGTTGCAGATCTCTCTCTCTCTCTGAAAGTGTTTTCTCAGAGTTCTCCTTCAGTTCTCTTGCATCTGTTGCATCTGTTGCAGTTCTTGAAACGATTCTAATCTTGAATCGCTTCCTACTCCTGCTTCGCTTCTTGATTGCAAACATTGATTTTGTTTGCGATTCAGTTACAATATGAAATTTTGGATTGAGTTTTAGTTTTCGATCTAAATTCTTTTCGTTTTCACTCTCTCGGTGCCGCTCCGCACCTCCGCACCATTCAATTTCATCACGAGAATTCTTGAACTACGAGTGGATTTGCAACCGATTATGACAGTCCATGCCTGTTTTTCTCATTTTCTTGATTCGAATCCTTGTCATTGTTGGCGGTGCTAATGTGTGTTGCTAGCCTCAAATTTTCTCAGAATTTGACTTTGAAAATTGCGTTTCAATCTTGTGAGCATGTGCAAGGTGTTACTGATATTATATTACTCACGTTAATACTCTAAAGGCTGAAATACTCTAAAGCCTATATGATTGCTTTGCATTTGCTTGTGGACATGTTCTGTCCTTGAAAATCCTGTGATGCTGCATCAATCTCATCCATCATTAGGTTGAATTTCTGAAGCTTGCTCGCTTCAACCTGTTTCTTGAAGATGCCTGATTTTGTCTTCCAATTTCAGCAAACTTTTAAGATTGGTTTCACTCACACAAGCCTCCTTTTGTGGTTGCTGGTTGCTAAAGAATTGTTACTGTTGCTGTTTGTTACTTAGTAATTGTTTTATTTCACTGAAATCTGAATTCTCACTTTGGAGTTTTGGTATTGCATTAAGTTGAGTTCGCCAATTGCAGATCATGGCTTAGTCTTTGAGGTTCCATTGTGTTGATCATCACCTTCCTCATCACATTGATTGGTTCAAGTTGGTCAATCGTGGATTACACTTATAGTACTGGATTACAGTGATCATTGGACCGGATCCAGTGAAAAGATTCAAAAAGGATTTGTTCACCTCATGCCAAATGGCTCCGAAGACTAGTTGGTTAATTTTCCTAGTTTTTTTTTCTGCTCTTCTCTTCAAGCTGCACATGATTGTTACTCATGATCCAACTTGAGGGGGCTGTTAGAATAGACAATATTTTACTGTATATTCCCTTTGTATTTAGTCTGGTAGCTCACTTGGCATTAGGGATGGCAAAACAGGCTTGACCCGCCGGCCCGGCCCGCAAACCCGCCAAAAAAAGGCGGGCTAGGATGGGATATTGGGCCCGCTTACCCGCTGAGCCCGCCCCGCCAAAAAGAAAACCCCGCGAGCTAAAGTCATGGACGGGGCGGGTTGGCCCGCCAGCCCGCTTTTTTTTTATTAAAAAAAACAAATAAATAGACCAATATGGCAATATTATCATCAGCCCATTTTGTTAAAAAAATTGATGAAACGGCCCAGCCCATTTTGTTGATTTCTTCCATTTCTTCCATTTTGTTAAAAAAATTGATGAAACGGCCAGCCCAATATTATCACGAGAGTATTAGCCTAGGGTTTCTAATTTCTTGATTTCTTCCATTTTCAGTTTTTCACTTCTCTTCTCACGCTCACGCAGTCAGTCAGTCACGCAGCTCACGCTGGTTCCACTCCACCGTTCAGCGCCTTTCTCCACCGTTCCTCTCCACCGTTCAACACCTTTCTCCACCGTTCCTCACGCAGCTCACGGTGCTCACGCAGCTCACACCGTTCAGCGCCTTTCTCCACCGTTCCTCTCCACCGTTCAACACCTTCAGCGCCGTTCAGCACCTTTCTCCACCGTTCAGCAGCTTCCTCGCGTTCCGTTCTCTTCGTCTCGTTCTTCTTCGCGCGCCGTTCTCCACGTCACGTTCTTTCTCTCTTTCACACGTGGGTTTGCTTCTTCTATCCATAAGGTCAGTTATTTATTCCTCTTTTGTCATTTGTGTTTGCCCTTTTTTATCTGTATGAACATTTTGATCTGTGCCCTTTTTTATCTGTATGAACATTTTGATTGTGCCCTTTTTTATCTGTATGAACATTTTGATTGTTATACATACCATACACTTAGTTTGTATATTAATATGAAATTGCATATTACTCTTCTTAAGGAAATTATTGTTGTGGTTACTGGTGGAAACAGAGGAGCTGCGTGGAAACATTTTGATTGTTATACATACACTTAGTTCCAATGTTGTAGACAACTTGCTTCTCATGGATTGACTTGCTTCTCATGTACTCTGATTTTATAATAGACATTCTCGTTTGTATTGGGATGAATGTGTTGCTTTGCTTCTTTAGTTTGTATATTAATATAAATGTGTTGCCTGGTTTGTATTGGTAATAAAAATTGAATTTATTGTGTTTTAGGACTTTGATTTGATATGGATTTCTTTGCTCCAATTGATGAGAGTGATGATGTAGATTTGGACCTAAATCTTGAAGAAGAAGAAGAGTGTGAGTCAGTACGGAACCTAGTATAATCAAGAAGAATAAGAGTAGGCCGCTGAAATCCGTTGTCTGGAAATATTTTACTCGTGAAGAAGGGTTGGACAGTATGGGAAGGCAAAGAGCAAAATGCAATGCTTGTGGTATATCATTTGCAGCTGGAGGAAAACTATATGGGACTACTTCTCTCAAACGTCATGTTGGTCGTTGTAATAAAGGTAAATTTGGAGATGTTAGTCAGATGATGTTAGACATGCAAGGAAAGCTAAAATCCATAAAGATTGATTGAAGTTGAAGGTCAATACTTGAATTATGGTTTTGGACCTTTTGGTTGATGGTTTTAGGTGAAATTTCTTGATGGTTTTAGTTGCAAGAGTTGAATTATGGTCAATACTTGAATTATGGTTTATACAGAATTATGGTTTTATACTTGAATTATGGTTTATACTTACATAATTATGCTTTATACAGAAATATGGTTTATAAAAAAAACTGTTTTAAAAATCAGGTGAAAAAAAAATGTTCAAAAAAAGTGCAAAAAAACTAGGCGGGCCGGCCCGGCAGACCGCCAGACCGTCACTTGGCAGGGCGGGCCAGTATTTTGAACTCGCGGTTACTTGGCAGGCCAAACCGCCCCGCCCCTATTTTAGCGGGCTTTAAGCAAGGCGGGCCGGGCCGAGGCGGGCCGACCCGTTTTGCCATCCCTACTTGGCATGAGTTAGTCCATAGATGAGTTTGTATAGTTGCTAGTTTATTAGACTTAGTAATTGGCTCAGCTTCCCTTAACTGATTCAGTTGTGTATATTGTTGTATATATAAGGATTGATCCCTCATTCAATAAACAAGTTCAGTTTTATAATTCTAACAAGACAAGTGGGGCCCTTGAACAAATTTAAATCACTAGTTATTATTTTTAAACTTTTGGGGGTGACCATGGCCCCACCAGGTCCCCCCTCCCTCCGCCTCTGTGCATGCCTGCCCTTGAAATATTTCAAAGAGAAAACTTTCATACATACATCATTTCCGGTAAAAAAAAAACTTTTTTATTTGAGAACAACACATGGTTACTAGTGTCATTAGTTTGCTTATGTTGTCATGGCCAAACCCTACCTATATAAGGGTTGGTATTGCTTCATGTAAGGGACATTTGATCATTTTATGATATTGTGAGTTTAGAGCAAGTTGCTCCTCTTAGTTCTTCTTAGAACCTCCATGGATCTTATCAAGGCTTGATTGTGCTTGTGGCGGTCCCACAATGGAATTTATCATTCATCCTTGATTGTGACATTTGATTGTGACATTCCTTCACTTCCTTGAGTCATTTCTTTCTAATCCACATTTTGTAAGTTCTTCCCTTTTTAACTTGTGTTTGGAAAAAGTATGATTTGTGGAAGGATACTTGGATTTTTAGTGAACTTATATGTCTAGATTTTTTTGATAGGCAATGTTAGTGGGGGTGGGGGAATGTTAGTTTTCCGGATTTGAATCCGGGACCTCCTACTTGCACTCTTTTGGTGCACTCCTTCGATATCACTTAGCTCACCAACTGAGCTATTTATATGTCTAGTTCACATCAAGTGGTATCATTGAGCTTCTTCCATAAATAAATAAAAATTGTTCCAAAATTTATAAAAAAAAACTACAAAGAGGCGTGCTTTTTTTTATTCCTGTTCGTGTTGTCGTTGTTTGTTCGTCATTTTCATTTTAAAGGCTTCACATATCCATAGTGTCAAATCATTCTCCAATTTCAGTTTACATTTGTGAGTTCGGAGCTTTTCTTTCCAAATCTAGAAGCTGATGTGTCAAGGTGAGCTTTCTTATTTTGATTTCATTTTCAGTTGACGATTTTTCTTGTTGGTTTTGCGGTTTCTATTCATTTTGGGTTCCACTCATTGATTATGTGTTATAATATATTTGGGAAGGTTTAGTTTCGTGACTCTTTGTTGTATTTTGGTTAAACTGGACTTCTGTAGTCGGTGCAAAGTTTCCGGAAATTTTTTCCTGCAAGTTCATCTTCTTCAAATGCAGTTGTTTGATCCAAAATTTAATTTGCAAACTTGTATTTGATGTTATTTTGTCTATGCATGTCCCATTCTGGAAATTCAAAAGCCTAAATTGATTAAAAAAAATAGATGAATTCAAATATGCAAAAAATAAAAAATAAAAAAAACCAAGTGCTGAAAAAAAAAGTGATTCTTCAAAAAAAGTGCTTCTAGAAAAAAAAGGCAAGTATAAAAAAAAAGGCAAATATCCAGATTTGGGGCATTGATTCTCATACATTTTGCAAATAGTTACCATCATATCCTTCCTTGCTATGTCTCTTTCAAGCTCTATTTGGTTTAGCTCTTCTTGTTCGCTTTTCTTGTGTCTTTTTTTTTTTAATCCTTTAGTTTTGTCTTAGAGTCTCACTTTGTCATTTTTGGCCTCTTGAATGATACATTCTTTTGTGTGCATCCACAAGTGCATTTAAGTTTTCTACATTCTTGATTGAGCAATTGGTGGGTTCTTTGAAGAGCTTCATGAGTGGCAAATTTTAGGGAGTGGAAAAGGGCAAGTGTGAACCATAGTTATCAAAATCGCGATTTTTATCGCAAAATCGCACGATTTTACGATTCTACACACCCCTTACGAGTCGATTTTGATGGAGAATCGAAAAATTTGCGAAATCGTGCGAGTTTTGGTGAAATCGTACGATTTGCGATTTCAGAAACGATTTCACGTTGAAAATCGTTCGGAAGAAGAAGATCTGCATTGTTGAAACGATTTCAGAAACGGGTCGGGTTTCGGTGTTAGCGGCGCATCTTTGCTTTTTCCGGTTTGATCTGCTTTTCCAGCATTGAAGGAGAAGATAGAACACCATGGGGAAGAAGAAGATAGAATGGCGAGACTCTCATTGAAGAAGATAGAACGCCGCGAGAAGAAGAAAGAACGGCGGAAGAATGGAACAACTTAAACTGGTCATGCTAGGGTCTCTAATGTGCTTGGCCCAAAACTAATAAAAAACTAACATTTTTCTAACCACACCCCCTTTCTCCAAAAATACCTCATTTTCTTTGTTTTGTAAACAAAATACCTCCTTTTCTAACCACCCTTTTTTCTTCCTAAAGGCCAAAACAAGTGTTAATAAACAAACCTCTTTATAGTAATATCTGCATTTTAGTAAAATTTTACGATTTTACTTGCGATTTTACGAGTTACGATTTTGTTTAACCCCTTCCGATTCTAGTTTTTTCTACTTTTTTTTTGGGTAGAATCTTCCGATTCTACTTGCGATTTTACGATTTCCGATTTCGCTACCCCCTCCCGATCTTGCGTAGAATCTCGATTTTGATAACTATGGTGTGAACATTAGAGAAAAAGCCAAAATTTGTCTGAAACACGAGTGACACTTTCTTTGAGTGAAACACTTAGCGAGTGGTGAGTTCTGTTTTCTTTTTTTTTTGTTTTTGTTTTTGTGTACTTGCAATCTTGGAATTTAGATATGGGTGACTCTCCATCTACTTCCCCTAGGACGACTTCCCTTATCCATCATATGACTAGAATGTTAGAGGCTCAAGCCAATCTATTTAATGATCAAGTCAATGAATTGAGGGAAGAATTTGTGCATCATAGGGATGTTATGTCTCCAAATGAAAGACTTTCTATTATTGGTGAGTATGGTGATGAATCCAAAAGGGATGAACGGTATAAACATCATAGGCATAGGGGAAGGCATAGGGGACATGTAAGGCACCGTAGGAATCATAGTGGTGATGGAACAAGGCATATAAGGCTTGATGATAAGTATGAAAGTGGCAAAATTAAATTTCCCTCATTTCATGGGAAAAGTGATTTGAATGCTTATTTAGATTGGGAACTTAAGATGGACCAATTGTTTGAGGTTCATGATATTCATGAAGATAGGAGGGTGAAATTAGCTTCTTTGGAATTTAAAGATTATGCTTTACTTTGGTGGGACCAAAATGTAAAGGATAGGAGAAGGTGTGGTGCTAGAGAAGTGAATGATTGGGAAGATTTGAAAAGAATTTTGAGAAAAAGATACGTTCCCTCCCTTCACCATAGGGATTTACACCAAAAGCTCCAAAAGTGTTGAAGATTATTACATAGACTTTGAAACTTTGAGGATTAGATCCAACACATGGGAGGATGAAGAAGCTAAAATAGCTAGGTTTCCCAATGGCCTAAAGTGGAGCAACATATTAAAAGGAAATCCAACTACAAAAAGTATTCCTCAAGCAAGGACAAGGATGCTTCACATTGGAAGGATAAACACAAGAGAGAGGGCTCAAAGTCCCCCAAGGCCTCCACTTCAAATGAGGGAGGTAAGTCTTCTAACCCTTTTAAATCTTCTTCTTCAAGCTCTTCATCCACCAAATGTTTTAAGTGTTTGAGAAGAGGTCACATAGCATCAAATTGCCCAAATAAAAAAACCATGATTGCAAGAGGCAAAGATGTTTATAAAACCGCTTCCTCATCATACTCTTCCCCTTCACAATCCTCTTCAAATTCTTCTTCAAATGAGCAAGAGAGTGATTGTGAATTGGCTCCCCTTAAAGGAGATCTTCTCATAGTAAGAAGACTCCTAGGAGTCAAAGTAAAAAAGCATGACGATTCTCAAAGAGAAAATATTTTCCATACAAGATGTTCAATTAATAAAAATATTTGCTCTTTGATCATTGATGGAGGAAGTTGTACAAATGTGACTAGCTCTAGATTAGTCAATAAACTTGATATGAAAACAACCCCCCATCCTAGGCCATACAAATTGCAATGGCTTAATGAAAAGGAAGAACTCTTAGTTGACAAACAAGTCTTGGTTTCTTTTAGCATCAGTAAATATCATGATTAAATTTTATGTGATGTCGTGCCTATGGAGGCGGGCCACGTATTGTTAGGTAGACCATGGCATTTGATCGTATGGTCATACATGATGGTAGAACCAATACCTTTACTTTTATGCATAAAAAGTATAAAGTGACTCTTTTGCCTCTTAGTCCCAAATAAGTTTGTAACGACCAACTTGCTTTGAAACAAAAAAAGGGAAAAAGAGAATAAAGAGAAAAAGGAAAAGTCCATCTTGCATGCTCATGAATCAAATAGCCAAGATGCTACCCCTAAGGTAGAAAGTTTGTTTATTAGAGAACATGTTGTTAGGAAAACATTGTTGGCAAGACAACCTTTGTACTTTATTTATTGCAATGATATGTGTTTGTCTTGTTTGCCTAATGTTTTGTCTAAAGAAGTGGACTGCCTTTTAAAAGAATTTAAGGATGTGTTCCCTAGTGAGTTACCTCACGGCCTACCCCCTTTTAGAGGCATTAAGCATCAAATTGATCTCATTCCTAGTACCTCTATCCCTAATAGGCCACCATATAGGGTGAATCCGGAACAAACAAAGGAAATAGAAAGTCAAGTTCAAAAGGTTTTAGCTAGTGGATGGGTTAGGGAAAGCCTAAGCCCTTGTGCTATGCCGGTGATACTTGTACCTAAGAAAGATGGTACTTGGCGCATGTGCACCAATTGTCGTGCCATAAATAACATTACCATTAAGTATAGGCACCCAATACCTAGACTTGATGGTATGTTAGATGAATTGAATGGTGCATGTGTTTTTTCCAAGATTGACTTGAAAAGTGGCTATCATCAAATACGATTAAGAGAGGGGGATGAATGGAAAACCTCTTTTAACACTAAGTTTGGTCTTTATGAATGGTTAGTCATGCCTTTTGGTTTGACTAATGCCCCTAGCACTTTTATGCGTTTGATGAGCCATATTTTAAGGCATTTCATTGGAAAATTTGTTGTTGTTTACTTTGATGACATGCTCATTTATAGCTTGAACATGTCTGATCATATTGAACATTTGAGGACTGTCATGAATACACTTAGGAAAGAAAAGTTGTATGCAAATTTGGAAAAGTGTACTTTTTGCAAAAATGAAGTTGTTTTCTTGGGATTTGTTGTGAGTGCACAAGGTGTGAAAGCGGATGAAACCAAAATCAAGGCTATCGAAGATTGGCCCACACCTAAGTGCATGAGTGATGTAAGGAGTTTTCATGATATTTCTAGCTTTTATAGGCGCTTTGTGCCTAATTTTAGTACTTTGGCCGCTCCTTTGAATGAGATAGTTAAGAAAAATGTTGCATTTAAGTGGGGACAAGAGCAAGAAGATGCATTTAATGCTTTAAAAGGAAAATTGATAAATGCGCCTATCTTGGCCTTGCCTAACTTTGCAAAAACTTTTGAAATTGAGTGTGATGCATCAAACATTGGGATAGGGGCTGTTTTGTTACAAGAAGGACATCCCATTGCATACTTTAGTGAGAAATTAAGCGGAGCACACTTAAATTACTCCACTTATGATAAGGAATTATATGCATTAATTAGAGCATTGCATACTTGGCAACATTATTTGTTTCCTAAGGAATTTGTGATACATAGTGATCATGAATCCTTAAAGTACCTAAAGGGCCAAGGTAAGCTAAATAAGAGACATGCAAAGTGGTTTGAATTCTTGGAACAATTTCCATATGTCATTAAACACAAGAAAGGGAAAGCTAATGTGGTAGCTGATGCATTTTCAAGGAGGTACTCTCTAATCTCTACTCTCCAAACTAGACTTCTTGGTTTTGATCATATTAGAGAATTGTATGCCTTGGATGTTGATTTTGCTTCTCTTTTTCATGATTGTGAGCTTATGGCACATGACTCTTATTATAGACATGATGGTTATTTATTCAAGGGCCATAGACTATGCATCCCTAAGTGTTCAATGAGGGAATTGCTTGTTAGAGAGGCACATGAGGGAGGTTTAATGAGTCATTTTGGGGAGCATAAAACTCTTGACATGTTGCATGAACATTTCTATTGGCCTAAAATGAAACATTATGTGCACTTAGTTTGTTCTAGGTGCTTAGTTTGTAGGAAGGCTAAGTCTAAAAGCACGCCTCATGGTTTATATACCCCCCTTCCTATTCCTTCTTCCCCTTGGGTTGACTTGTCCATTGATTTTGTTTTGGGCCTACCCAAAAACAAACATGGCCGTGATAGCATTTTTGTTGTGGTGGACCGTTTTTCTAAACTGGCCCACTTTATTCCTTGTCACAAGGTTGACGATGCATGTCACATTGCTAATTTGTTTTTCAAAGAAGTTGTTAAATTGCATGGAGTGCCCAAATCCATTGTGTCGGATAGGGACTCAAATTTTAAGTCACTTTTGGAAGACCTTATGGGCTAAGCTTGGAACTAAGCTACTATTTTCTACTACTTGCCACCCTAAAACGGATGGTCAAACCGAAGTAGTAAATAGGACCTTAGGAACTATGTTTAGGACTATTTTACAATCTAATTTAAGGGCATGGGAAGAATGTTTACCTTTTATTGAGTTTGCATATAATAGGGTGTCTCATGGCACTACATCTTATTCTCCATTTGAGGTAGCATATGGTTTTAATCCACTAACCCCTCTTGATTTGATTCCATTGCCCATAAGTGATGAAGTGTTAGATAAGGATGCCGAAGCCAAGGAACAATATGTGCAAGAGCTACATGCCAAGGTCAAGGAAAATATTGAGAAAAAGGTTGATCGCTATGCAAGGAGTGCCAACAAGGGAAAAAGAAGAGTTATTTTTTAATCCGGTGATTGGGTTTGGGTCCATCTTCGGAAGGAAAGATTTCCTTCCCAAAGAAAATCCAGACTCCAACCTAGGGGTGATGGTCCTTTTCAAGTCTTGGAGCGCTACAATGACAATGCATACAAGATAGACTTGCCCGGTGAGTACAATATAAGTACAACATTCAAAGTTAGTGATCTTTCCCCTTTTGATGTAGGTGAGCATGGAGACCTTGGAGATCACTCTCATGAAGATTCAAATTCGATGGCGAATTCTCTTCAAGGGGGGGATGATAAGGGCATGAAGATTCAAGAATTGGCACTAGGACCAATAACAAGAGGGAGAGCAAAGAAGATTAATGAGCAATTAGAGACTCAAATGGCTTATTTGCTTGATGATAGCAAGAGTTCTAAAATTGTTTCTTGTCCTATAAATCTTTTAATAGTTGAGATTGTTTAAATTTCCTTTAATTGTAATAGGCTATACCTTAAGTTTGAACCTTGAAGTTTAAATGTGTAGGCATGTGTTAAACTAGTTGAGCCATGTTTTGGGCTTGTATGTGGGCCATGTTTTGGGCTTGTATGTGGGCCTTATTTTGCTTGTGTTGTCATGGCCAAACCCTACCTATATAAGGGTTGGTGTTGCTTCATGTAATGGACCTTTGATCATTTTATGATATTGTGAATTTAGAGCAAGTTGCTCCTCTTAGTTCTTTTTAGAACCTCCATGGATCTTATCAAGGCTTGATTGTGCTTGTGGCGGTCCAACAATGGAATTTATCATTCATCCTTGAATGTGATATTCCTTCACTTCCTTGAGTCATTTCTTTCTAATCCGCATTTTGTAAGTTCTTTCTTTTTAGCTTGTGTTTGGAAAAAGTATGATTTATGGAAGGATCCTTGGATTTTTAGTGAACTTATATGTCTAGTTCACATCATAACTCTACTCCTGGGCATCAACTAGTGTTTTAGCTTTGGAACTAAAGTCAAGAATCGAAGAGAGATAAGAGGAACACTTTGAGTGTAGTAAAAGAGGGATTCGATGATTTATAATACCATACAACAACATGACAAATGAACTAAGGGCTAAATTTAAAACTTTGGATCAAGCCCCATGTTTAAGCATCCACTAGGGCACACTTAAACATTGGAATGTTTATGAATGGACTCTATCTGTGCTTGCCCTTGTTACCTAACCTATGATGACTCATCTCAAGGCTGTTGATATGTCACGTGGTCCCCATGCATGCTGCCATGTAGCAAACACGTGTCACGCAAAATAATGCATGGTGATACGTGGAATTGATTACTTGGCCAACATGCATCGTTTGAATGTTTGAGGGCCAACGTCAAAAGGTTGGCACGTCGATGAGTGCACCCTCCCATGCTTCAATGTGGATCATGATTTTCAAAGCTTCTATTTTTCGTTCATTTGTATGTTCTATGTCACTTTTACTCCCAATATAGGACCCTAATCAAGGACATAAATCTTCAACGATGTGCTAAATCTAAAGCAGCATAGCAATCAAGGACTTGAGGTTTGGTAAGAGTTAGGATGCATACTAGGGTTTCAGGATGCATCATTAGCTAGGTTTTTGTGGCGAAAACCGAGGCTCTAGTTCTCAAGCTTAGACCTTCAATCCAAAATTCTACTTCAAGATCCACTGAAAATCATTAGTCAAAATTTGAATGTGGTTTTTTTTTTACAAAATGAATTGAAATGCTAGTTATCAAGAAAAACACGAGAATACAACCACAAAAGTGAAGTCTCTTACTCATAAAGAAATGAAGTATCTTATTAAATTCTAGTAATTAGTAACAATTTAGCAAAAAAATCTTTCACATCCCACAAATTAATAGTATGCGTTTCAACACACTTTGGATCATTCCAATCTCACCTTCCATTGTGTTTTCGAGAAACATTGAACATCATTAGTTCAAACTAAAAATAAAACACTGGAAAAAAGCACCGATGAAATCAGGGGATGAGGATCCTCTCCATTTCTCAAAAGAAATAGATGGTTCTATTTGGAGAGAGAAAGACACAACAATGATGGTGGGTCTTACAATTAAATTTATTATAATAATAATTAATTGTAAGGATCACTATCATTGTTGTGTCTTTCTCCCTAAATTAAACCCAACATTTCTTTTGAGAAATGGAGAAAGTCCTAACCCGAAATCAGGTAATCAGCACAGCCAAGTACATGGACTGCAGCGTTTCTTTTTTCGGTCAAAAACATCGAATGCACTCATTTTTTTGATGGCTTGTTGCTTCATAGTTTTTTTTATGTTAACTTCAAATTGCATTAATGAGAAAAATAGAGTCATTACAACACAAAGGAAAATTACAGGTGGAGGTTAAACTAGATAAATGATCTATGTTTGACCAACTATGATTGCCTAGAGTTTAAGAGAGTCCAACAAGCTTGTGAGCATCAGTATTGGTGTTCCTGCTGATGTGGAAGATATTATTTGCACCTCTGATATTGAGCATCAGCTCCTTACAATCCAGGATAATGGGATTAATTGTTGCACGAACTGTGGTGTCTTGCAAACAGCCAACTACAACAGCAGCATCAGTGAGGAATGAGGGACTGGATAAATTCAGACTTTGAGCCACAATCATGCTCCATCTCAGGCCCATCGCTTCAGCAAGCAGTGGTTCTGTTGAAATGTTTTCCTTCTTACACGCAGCATAGATGAGAGTACCCCTCTGGTCCCTAACAGTTAGTCCCCAGCCCGTGGAACCATCAGTGAAACAGCCAACATCCACTTGCACAGTTATACCAGTTCTAATAGGGACATTTCTATTGGCAGCTACTTGGGAACGGTTTGGAGCAGCATGCTTCTGGTTTGCTTCATTATAATCAGAGACAAATACAATAGCAGCTATAGCAAGTTGTCCCGAATCAGTGACAGCATTCTTGAAAACTAACTGTTCCTAGCATACCAAACTTTCCACAGAATTACAGCAAACAATCACTACAAGAATAACTGTATTTACCCACCAAAATTTCAGACGGATAATAATCCGTCGGAAAATCCTTCATTTCCGACCGAAAATAGGTAACTTAGATATTTTTCCGTCGGTACGCCATTCATATCATTAAATTTCATTTCTATCGCTCTACCTCCTTTCTCTTCACTCTCCTCACTCTCACTCTCCTCATTCTCAACCAGCACCGCCCTTCTTCTCAACCACCACCGCCCTTCTCTCAACCACCACCGCCCTCACCTCCGTCGGTCACTCCACTCCACGTCTTCGTGCTCCCCTCCGCCTCTGCCTCTACCTTACGTTCGCTGTCGTTCTCGCAACTGCTACAACGAGAAACCCTAACATTCTTGCAACCACTCAGCAACGTCAAAGGACCTCTCATCTATCTCTTTCTCTGAAATGGCTTGGAAAAAACCCTAGAATCTCTCTCTCTCTCCAACTCGCAGATGGAACCATGGAGCCCTAGAAATCGCAATTACAATCGCAATCTCTGAAATGGCTCAAAACCCAAATCGCAATCTCTGAAATGGCTCAAAATCGCAATCTCTCTCTTTCTCTCTCTCTCTTCAAATCAATTGCTCTGTACATGTATGTGCTTCAATTCCTATGTTAGCTTGGTTCTTCATTCCAACAAATTTTTACTTTTGACTTGGTTTCAATGGAGGAAGCTATGTTGGTAATTATTTTAGGGTTTCCGGCATGGTGTGCGTAAGTGAAATTGTTGATTTTCTGTTGAATTTAATGGAAGAAGCTATGTTGATAACTGCTGGTAATTTGTTAACATGATTCACATCAACTATTGTTTGTATCAGCATTTATACCTCTCTCCTTTTGGATTCACAACTTCAGTATTGCTGTTTGTCTTACAGATAGACTTCCAACATAGTCTATTTATCATTATTTTTGCTTTCTTGTGTACAGTTACCAGAAATGGCAGGCATGTGGCCAATCAAAGCTTGCTAATAGTTTACATGCCAATGAACTTGCAAAATATCTCAAGGTATGCTATAGTTTATTGTACAGATATATGATTAGTCAATATTCTGGAAAAACGGTTACTAATACTAATTTTTAACTAAAATGCAATTATGTCGCGGGCTATTGATAGACAGTGACACCACAAGTTACCATGAGTATCTCCAATTAATTTCTCTAAACTTATTACTGATTACTGACAAAATGATTCCCTTGAAGTGTTTATACCTTACCTTTATTTGATCTTATATTTTATTGTTTTTAAACAATTTTAATTATCTTTTATCCATTTTCAATGGTCAATCTGATTGAAACATTTGAACTGTGAACTAATGAATTTCTTGGTTTGATGTTCAGTCCATATTTGTAAAGTTTGTCTGGTATAGCATTGTTTGGTTGCAGATGTCAAATCTATACCATGCTATGTCACACTATGTTCTCATATCTTGCTCACTTTGTTCTCATATTGTAAAAGTTTTCATTGATTCCTTGGGTATAAAACACATAACACAAACACCACTTTCAAAGTTATGTAGTTATTTTATACCATAAACTTTCCTAAATGTCTTTCTTCATCGGATAAAATTATCTTGACAATTATATCTGTCCACATATATTTAGTGGTGGATCAAAAAAAACCATTATTAAAGTTGTGGCTAGGAAGTTCAAATTAGTCAGATTACCAATTAGGCGCTGAAATTTAATCAGCAGTGTCTCTCGTTTGTTGCAAATGCAAAGACTGGCTTTTACCTCAAGTAAAATAACTACTTTTTTGTTAGTTTCGTTTAGAATATAGGAAAATGTCTTACTTGTTTAGAGTATATGAGTATCTTTTAGAATATAAGATTTGGAAGCTCTCTCTATAGCTTTAGGGTCTGTTTGGGAGCTAGTGGGGGAGGGGAGGGGAAGGCTTTGGAGGGGAGGGGAAGGGAGGGGAGGGGAGGAAGAGGGGAGGGTAAACCCACCCCTTGTTTGGAAGTTACAAATTATGAAAGGAGAAGGGAGGTGGAGGATTAACATGTACATGGACATTTGTACCCCTACTATTTGTTGTTCCATTTGTAGGCTTTGTTCCATTTTGTTTTGCCTCCTGATAATTGCATGGTTGCTCCTTTATTAAAAAGGAAGTTACTTATTGAAAAAAATTATTATAATACTACTATTATTATTTTTTCTAAAAAATGTTAATTATTATTATAATTTTTAAAAAATTCTATACAAAGTTAATGACTTCTTTTTTTTTTTGGATTATTTTATACAATAATTTTAATTAATATCTTTTAGTTATATAACATATTAAATATAATTACAACTTTAATGACTTCTTTTTATTTAAAAATTTATATAAATTAACAAACTTCACTTACAAAATAAAATAAAATTTATAAATTTACATAAACTTGCTGATCATTGAACATAAAAATAGGCAAAACAAACTGAACTTTAAATTCAATATTTCACTTGAAAATTGGAAAATTCAAAATGAGATAATGCTCATCAAACTTACAATTTCAGAGACATTGTTTTTGAAATAAAATAGACAATGGTAATTGTAATGTCAATTCCTCTCCTTAACACCACCATATTCTATTATCTAGTATAGGACTTCCACATTCTCATTAGACACCAAAACATGTTTCCTTTTTTGAGAGAGCCGACTTCGAAGACCAGCATAAAAATTCATTACCTGCACTCAAAAGAAAACACAAGATAAACATAGCAAAACATAATGTCAAAAACCTATGCAAGTAAAATATTATAACGAACAATAGATCAATCACAGCCATATAAATTTCCATAATCTAAGTTCAAGTCATGTAACAAAAAATTTCACTGTGTATGAGAAATTAGGATTTGATTCCTTGAAAGCTATTAGTAAGTAATGCCAATCACTAATGATAAAATTGGTGAATGTCCAGACACAAATTAATGAATTCTTTGAGATACCAAATCTCTAAAATCTAGTCAAACAAATTGATTTCCTAGTTACATGACAATGACAATAACCATTGCACCAGAACACACTAGGACACAAATTAACCGGTCAACCATACCTATCAGCAAATCTCACAACTTGTAGAACCAGCAAAGCCGGATGATGTTAACTTCTGAAATATAGTGCTGCACCGGATCCATTTGATCTTGTAATATCACAATGCTGAGTCAAGATAATAGAGGTCTGCTCCACGAGTCATATATAGAATGAAGCCTTGGTATGCTGAAGCTGAAAAAATCTCTGCGTATGTTAATTAGCAATTCAGCAAGATTCATAGATGATAAGACAAGAACTAATCTATAATACCAACAAACTAATCTATAATACTATCAAAATGGGGATACAAAACATAGATTACTCATCACCTATGCACCATCAACATAGATTACTGCTGTCATACTATTACAATATAGATTACTGCTGTCATACTATTACAACAGCGGCTAAGACCTGGAGTAGTTTACACTGTATCTTCTGGGAGTTGTATTACATTTGGTACATACTCTAACATAGTAACATGTTTTATGAATCTTTGAAGCTACTTAACTTGTGTTATAATTTATCATTGTCAGGAGACACACACTTGGCTATGTTTCGTGTGTCAAAGATGGAAGATGTGAAGGCTGCAGATACAGCTGAAGAAACTGAAGGTGAATTAGACACTGAAAACAAAGATGATGATGATGATACTCAAACAAGCTGAACTTCTATGCCATTTTGATACAAGCATATTCTGTTCTTCTTATGTATGTAGTTGATATTCTGTTCAATGTACTCATTGCCAAAAATTAGGAAATCATAAATTAACGGCCAATAAACATAACTCTGACTATTGGAAAAGAGGCCTAATTAAGGATCATATAGGACTAACCTAAACAATTTGAATAAATCCAAATCTGAATCACATATACCTTAATTTAATCAGCAACAAAATTGAGAGCGAGACATAGTAGCACCAAAATATGCACATATACAGCAGCTGCATTATGTAATGAGAGGTAAATCATTTCACATCAAAGTGTTAGGAGAAAGACATGAAATGAGAGGTAATGATGAGTAACTTCAACCCTTTACATATAAGTAACCAAACCCACAATTTAAGCACACTCTCTCACTACCAGACATGTTTTAACAACATATGGATAGTACTCTCACCCAACAACAAGTAAGAGAACAAAACCAACAACAACATCTGAAGAATCATTGTCCTCCCACAATAGTGAAGTTCATAAGGTCCACAACACCAAAACCAAACCCATTTTCCATTCTGGTGATTTGGGTAACTATTGATAAGTAACAAGTAGCAAGAACTCATTCCAACCCATATAATCAGCAATCAAAAATCGCAAATAAAGGAAATAATCAATTTCAGAAATCAAAACCAAAATCAATTAACTAACTAACTTTCAATACTTAGACAATTAGATATATACATTTTGTTACTAACTAACTGTTCGGTTTTGGTATGCAGTTTGAGGATTTGGTATACAAAGTTAAACTAGAGGAAAAAGGAAGTTGTTGGGGAGGAGGTAAATGGAGTTGTTATAAAAAGAAAACAATACTGAATGGAATCACAGGTGTGGTATGTCCAGGAGAGATACTAGCTATGTTAGGACCATCAGGCAGTGGAAAAACCAGAATCAATTAATCAATTTCAACAATCACAATAAGAATCAAAACATCAATAAAAACCAGAATCAAAACCTGAATTCACAGTCACAACCAGAATTAAACCTTTATGATGTTACTGACAATTGAACCTTTATTGTTTATTCTTTTAATCCTATTATTTATCCTTTTGAGTTGGGGCTTTTATTTGCATTGTCTACTTCTTCTAAATCCCCACCTATGATTCACAGAAATCTTTCCACGCCTCACCAAATCTCCAACCTAATGTACAAACTATTACAACACATCCATAACACCCAAAAATATAAACTTAACAAAACCCCAGCATAAGGTTTGATATCATCGATCTCCAGGAATTTAAAAAAAAATAATCTGCAAGTTTTAAAGTCCAATTACAAATCATAGTAACAGAGAGAAACCCACAAATCAAGATCATACACGCATGAATCACAAGCCAGCAATAATGGGATCTAACCCAAAATCAGTGAAATTGACGAGAAGATGAAAGAGGGTGTTTCACTTGAATCAAAATGGCAAAAAAATGGAAGAAGAAAATCAAAAGGGTCAAAACCTGAATTCACAATCACAATCACAATCAAAAACGAAAATCACAACAAAAATGGAGTGAGATAGAGAGAGATCACGAACCTGGAGAGAGGTAGAGAAGCAGATCGAGATTCGAGAGAGAGAGAAGCAGAACTAGATCGATTCGAGAGAGAAGCTGGGCAAGATCGAGATCCAGAGGGAACCTTGGCGAGATCGAGAGAGAAGAGAGAGAAGGTGCGAGATCGAGATTGAGAGAGAAGAAAGCGAAGCAGAACGATCGAGAGAGAGAGAGGAGAGACTGTGCGTGTGAAGCTGAGGGACTGAGAAGGTAATTTTCGAATTGTTGTAAGGGTAAACGTGTCATTTCCCATCATAAACCTCCTAAAACCCCCCAAATTGGGGGAATTCGAAAATGGACAATCAGGAGGGGTTAGGAGGGCTTACCAAAATCCCCAAAACCATCCCTTTATTTTTTCAAACTCTCAAACAAGGGGTTCCTTCCCCACAAGCCTTCCCTTCCCCTCCCCTCCCCTCCTAACTCCCCCTCCCAAACAGACCCTTAAGGAAAACGGAAGAGTCTTACCTTGATGTTTGGATGAGATGCTTATGGAGAATCCTAAACTTGATTTGATGGGTTCTTGTGTACTTTAAATGTTGATGAAGGGAGGAGATGTTTATGTGATGAATGTGGGAGATAGTGTGCTGTTTTGGCTCAAAAGGCTGACCCTGATTATTGGATTGGGAAAATTAGGCAAGATTTGGAGAGGCTTAATGAGGAGACAGTGCATGATCACTCCATGTTTTCCAATTTGTGGGTAGTTTTCAAAGATTATCATTGCCTACACGTTTTTTATCACTCCCTGTTTTGCTACCTAGGTAGAGAGAGGTCATATTCCCATTTGTGTAAATTTATGTTATTAAGAGCACTAACCATGTGAGAACTTTTCCTGTCTTTAAAGATAAGATTCCTTTATTACTTGTTCAAACACTACAATAGGGACCGGTTGTCTATAAGAGTAAAAATTAAGATGAAACTAGATGTAGTAAATTGACTTTGTCATTGGGTTAAATGTTTTCACATGTAGTATTTTGATGTTAACAGGTGTGTCTTTGTAGTTGTTTTATAGCTGGTGCATGTCATAATGTAGCAGCAAATTTGGCTTGGAGTGGATAGCAATAGTGTATTAGACGTAATTTTATTTAGTCATATATCTGTAACTGACATTTGGTATTAGGCTTCTCTGGAGCCTTGTCCATTGGTGATCAACAAATCTCTGTTTGCTTTTCCAAAAAAAAACAGATTGAAGTTTGAGCTAAAAGATGAATGGGAGTTTTGTGGCAGGATTTGTTTGCAATAGCACAAGACCAAACATTTCGGTTTCCATCTACCTCCACCTTTGTTATTAGAGCATTTTCTACACTTGAAGGTTTGCCTCTCTCTCTCTCTCTCTCTCTCTCTCTCTCTCTCTCTCCCTCCCCCTCCCTCTCCCTCTCCCTCTCCCTCTCCCCCCACTAGTGATCATTCTTTGAATTGTGAATTCTTTACTAGTTCTTTACTAGGGGTTCACCTAGAATGAATTACATATATGATAAATAATTATCATCATGCCAATACATATATGTTTTCCTTAAGAACCATTTCTCCACAAATAATCTAGGTCTTCACAAACAGGGTATGGACAGAAGCTATTTGTAACATCTTAATATTACTTAGTTACTTATCTTCCTGTTAACCTTCCAAAAAACTTGCATCTTTTTTTGCTGATCATCTAGCTTAATCATAGTATTTGACCAATAAAGTGTAAAGGTCAGTGAGCGTTATACTCATCAAGTCTTTTTCTTCATATAAATGTGGTTAATAAAGTGATAACATGAATAATAATTATGATAAGTCCATTGAATTTTCAGCTGCAATTAATCAGCTTACAAAAAATATGGCTAGTGTAAAACAAGTAAGTTTCTTACCATTTGTCTTTATTTCTTGTAGCTATTTTCCTTTCTACAAAGCCTTTAGATAACAGTTAACACCTGTTAAAGTTTTTATGATATATAAGGTCTTCTTGTCCATTGAAGGATGTTTTCATGTTGATTTATTTTGGATTGTGCCAAAGATAGTGTATACACATTCTTGTAATATTCCATTTGTTCTAAACTTTTCAGAGTTTCCAAAACAGCTTATCTTTTAACCTTTATATTGGCTTTTCTTCTTTGCAGTGAATTTACTTTCAAAGGTAGGGAGAAAATTTCTGCATAAGGATTTGTTGGCAATTTGGCATGTTGTGTTGTTGTTCTTTGTCCTTGTTTCTATGGGAAGAGAAGAATGCTGTTCTGTCCAAGGACCCAAATTTAAGTGAGTTTATGTTATGTAACACTTTTGTAATTGTTGATTTTGTAACACTTGTAACATAAACTGCTGATTTTGTAATTGTTGTATCAGACATCTGTCTTGAAAATTAATCTGCAACACTTTTTCTTATATTCCTTTCCAATATTTCCTTCATTGCTGTTTTTTTTTATCTCAATTAGACTATTATCTCAATGCCCAACATGCTTTTTTAGCTTTTGTACCCTTTGCAGGGAGCGGTGCCATGTTGGCATAGCATGCATGGCACTAGATATGAAACTTCAGATTTTGCAGGTATGGCATTTTGATTCGTTATTGGACAAGTCTCTTTTCAGAGGAAGTATGAGTTTCAATATCTCAATCATCTGCTCAATCTTTACTATTTGATCGCTTCATTGCTTTTAAGAGTTGCATAGAATATTCTAACTTTTTGCCATCTATGCAAGTAGCATAGCATGATTGGATTTTCCTATGGAAAGCTCCAAACCAGTGTTATCAGACCCGGACCGGCCATCGACCCGGTCAAGGCACTGGGTCACTGGGCCCGGGGTCGGGCCGGCGGGTCTCTAGTCGGACCGCATGACCCGGTCTATATTAAATAAATTTAAAAAATTATAATATATACTAAGAAAGTATTTGTATTTATAATTATAAATATATTGTCTTGTATACATTTATTAATATAGAAATTTTATTATAATTTGTATTTATAATTATAATTATAAATATAGATATTTTATTTCCGACGACCAACAACTATTGGACTATTGTAAAAAAAACAACTATTGGACTAATAGTAGTTAAATATTAAACATAATTATTATTGTTATTTAAACCGGCTATTGTATTAAAAATAAAGAAGCATTGGTAATGCATAATATTAATATATAAGCAAGCCAAAGACGATGAAACAATAAAACAATATAAGCAAACAAATATTAAGTGCAGATATTTTTAGCGCATTGTATATATAATATAAAAGCAAATCTTTATCAACAAACTGTTTGTAGTTTAGTGGTAATGCTTGCTATTACTCACCTATAGGTCTCAAGTTCGATTCCCACTTTGGAGATTTTTAAGTAATAAAAAATGTTTTGTTTCATTTCTAAACTAGAAGCTTAAAAAAAAAAAACTAAATTCTGCGAAAATGGGAGGTTCCAACCAAAAAAAAAAACTAAAATCAGTGAACATGCAACCCGGCCCGGGTCATGTGACCGGTCGGACCACCGAGTTTATCATCGACCCGGCCGGGTCATCCGGTCCAACTGCATATCCGGTTCTGCACACTGTCCGGCCGGTCCGGTCAGGTTTTGATAACTATGCTCCAAACCACAGTTTGGTCAAAAGCTTGTCTACCTATTTTTTGGGATTTCAAACGGAAACCCAATCACACTTGCAATCATTGTCATTTTAGATTCAATGAGAGTTCTTTGTTTTTCCTCATATATTAATTTAGTCAAGTGGCTTTGGAATTTTTTGTTGGTTAAGATCAATATAAGTACTAAATGGTCAAATAAAATTATTTCGTTTGCTTCATATCAATAACATATCTTTTTCTTTTTGATAAGCAATAACACATCTTTATGTATCTTAATTGAATCATGATGATCCTGCAGTTGTACTTGTGGAATTTTCTATATGTACTAAATAGTTTGAATGCTTGCATGCACTATTTTGTAGTTTGAATGCTAGCTGCTATTGCACATGATGTCTCTTAGTTTTGGATCTAACTCAATCCACAAAACCGGCTTGTAAGGTGTCCATTCTTTACAATCTTTTTTTCAGACCTTACCTCTGGTCAATGACGGACTTGGGTTGCCATACACCCATTCACGCCCAGCACTATCGGCCTTGGTATAACTATGGGTGGCCCATTAGTGGATTTAGGATATGCTCTGACACCGTCCTAGATTTTAGGACTAACTCAAGCCCAAAATACCAGCTTGTAAGGTGTGCGATGCCCATTCTGTATGAACTTTTTTCATGTCTTATCTCTAGTATATGTGGAACTTGTGTTATTCCCAATAATATCCGTAATTGTATCATTGGTATGTACATTTGTTTGCTGCTATTGCACATGATGTTCATGATGACATGTACTTCGATATATGTTTTCCTATTTTATTATTTTCCCCTAGTTTTTCGATTAAATTTTCAACCTAAAAATGCTTCCCGTTTTCTGAATTTTGTCCTTGTTTTAGGACCGTCAAAATTCGTCTCAAATAAATGGAGATCAGAAGCAGTGACGGATCCAGAAATTTTCACTAGTGGGGGCAAAAAAAATAGCCTATAAGATTTTCTTAAAAAAATTATTATAAACTTTCTAAAGAACATAATTTCATTACAAAGAAACCTTAAAATACCTAAATTTCTATAAATACATAGCTAAAAAGATAAAATTAGTACCGATTTACGTTCCTTTTTATATATGTCTTGTGAATTTCTACATTTAATTTATCTTATGGGGGCAACCTTTATTTTTTTATAGGGGTAAAATAAATTTGTTATATATATTCCCAACCAAAATAATTTTTCAAGTGGGGGCAAATGCCCCCGATCAACAACAAGTGGATCCGTCCCCGATCAGAAGTGTGTGGAACTTGAAAAGATCAATGAAATGCTCAGTATGAAAGAAATTCATCGCGATTCCAAGTTGTGCCCTTCTTGTGACATGGCAATTTCTTGAACTGAAGGTTGTAATAAAATGAAGTGCGGTAATTGTGAACAGTACTTCTGTTACCGCTGCAACAAGGCAATTGATGCATCGAATCCATATGGACATTTCAGGTATGGCTGTATAAATTGTAGTAACTCTTTCACATGTTTTGTAATTCTCACATTGGAAAGTGATATGGTCTAAATAGTGGTTATTGTTGGGGGTAATCCTCAACCCACAAGCTAGCTTTCGGAGATGAGTTAGGTCCTAAGACCAAATTTAAGAGTTTTCATCTGCTTAAGATTCCAATTTACAGACTTCTCTTAAAATTGATCTTTTCCTCATTCAAGGGATGGGTCGTGTGAATTGTTCCCTCGAGAAATGGTTGAGGGCTGGCAAGAGCGCATAAATCATCGCCAGGTAGTAGGACAAATGCAGGCTGAACTCTTTCATCTACGTGGCTCAGCATGTCCTAGCTGTCGTCAATTTAATGCAAAGGTGTGTAAAGCTTTCTGTTGTGACATGAAATATTCTGTTTTTTTGGGTTTAAATTGAATGATTGCTGAGTTACCGGGTTGGCAGGATATATGGTTTGCTGAGGTTCTAGTATTAGATTAGCTTGTGTCGCACTCGCAGCTCTTGTAAACTGAAATCCATTTGCTTATCTGCTAAAGAAGTGACCTTCTAGTTTATCAGGTCAAAATGTTTAGTCCACCTTTGGACCTCATTTTAAAAGGACCAGATTAAGGGGCACCCTTTTTTTAATGATGTTAAATGTTTTCTGGTATCTCATTTCACCGGTGAACGAAGGTGGTAGTACAATCCGTCTACCAACCCTTGAAGGGTCCATTTCACCTCTTGTAACATCTTGCAGTCCACTTAGTAAGTCACACTGTATGTCTTCTGATACGCTGAATTAAACATACATTTGAATTTTGAATTTGGAATTCAAAGCTTATTTCTATAATAGGAAATTTACAATTCGAAATAATTTTGACTTTCGAATTATTATATGTTAATAATGCTTATAATATAATCATCTGAAATATAAAATGTATTCTATTTAGTGAATTTCCGTTAATTTTAATTCTTAAATTAATATTATCAATTTAATCTTGATAAAATTATTTATTGTTAATTGGCATTTTTCCAACCTTGGGATAAAATAACAAATACCGTTAATTGTTGTAAAATTTTATTTTGTCGCATCAAATTTTATTTTGTTATGATATTTTTAGGAATGGGTACGCATTCCGTAATTTGAATTGAATAACTGAATATAGTATGTTGTCACAAATTTGATTTTAATTTTTATCTCAAAATAGTTTGAGGTAAACTTTTATAGTCAATAAACAACATTAATATTGGATACCATAACCTTCCAAGTTTGTCAATTAAAAAGTGCCATACAGTCTTTTTAAATTTCATTTCTTTTTAAAATTTCATTGCCAAGTGGATATCGATGTGTAAACTCGGTGGTGAGATGGACCCTCTCTAGTTAATTGCGCCGATAGCGGCCGCAATCGTGGCGGAGTGTGGCGTCGCGGTGGTTCGCCGCCACGCAATAGGCTGTGGCGGCGTGGATTAGGGTAGCGGGAGGAGCGGTGGATTCACGGGTGTGTTGCGGGTCTGATGCAGGTGCGTTGCGGGTCGAAGGCGTGGAGAAGATGATAAGACACGAAATTTCTTAACTAGCCCTAATTTTTAAACCCGAAAAGACCTTTATACCCTCACAAATTTAACTGTTTACTTCTGTTTTAAAAGTTTTTCTGTGTTTTTTAACTGTGAGTGAATTTATTTTTAACCTAGACTCTTCTACCCCTTCTAACAGTATTGCACCCTGTTCTCTCAATTTAACATTTGGGCTGCTCATCTTCTCCCTTCAGTACGCGTCCCTGCTCTCTCTGTTCATCTTCAGTACGCGTCCCTGCTCTCTCTATTTTTTTCGCTGTTCATCTTCTCCATCTTGTCCCTGTTTTCTTTGCGTCCAGCCATACTGAAGCACGTTCCTCTCAAGCCTCAGTAACAGGTTGCTTCCTTGTTGCTTCTCTATTTTTGTTCCTCTGTTTTTATTCTATTTTTGTTCTAACAGCTTGCTTCCTCTGTTTTTATTCTATTTATCTATGTTTTTTTAACAGCTTCATCTCTTTTTTAGCCTTCATATGTGTATGGTATGAGTTTGGTATATTGTTACCCTAGACTTCGGTGTAGCGGTCATACCGCTACCCGCTACACCGCAATAGCCTTTTTTGGGCTACGCTATTTGCTATTAACTACATGGATGGACCAACGAAATTCTTCTTGGTGCTGTGCCAGATAGTTATTTCATTGAATGCATTTCCAACAAAATGCTTCGGTACTGAGGACAGCTTGGAAAAGTAGCTTTGAGAAACAGATGAATTTATATAATTAATACATAGATTAGGAATGGTATTGTGAATGCAAAATTTAATTGGAAATTAATTGGCAGGTACTGTTTTGTTAACAAATTGAAAAGTTACCATGTGTGACACAACATGTAAGGAATGTTTTTGAAATCTTAATAAATAAGGTAAAGGGTACTAATGTGAGCCGATTGTGTGAATGTGTCACATCAGCATATAGATGACAGCATGACTATCCAACAATGCGCCTAGGTGTGCCTAATAGGATTAGCATTTATTGTTTTTTTTCTCAAATTACAAGTTGCTATACCCTCTTATAGATGATGATGATGATGATGATGATGATGATAGCTGTTGATTTTTAATGCAGATAACTGAGAGGCTTCGAGATCCTCGTGGAGGACTTGGTAGAGGTGCTTTGTCTGCTTGTGCTCTCCGCACCAATGGTCTTCGCCAGCATCCCTTTCTTCGACCTGTAAGTTTTTCCCTTCTTTACGGTTCACTCTCCCCAAATTTGAAAGATAAATAACCTAAATTAGACTTGAAATATGTCAAATTGAATTTTTGATGTTAATCAGTTTAATTTATTGTTCAGGGAGGAGATAGGAATGATTCTGAAGATCACCCCCCTGCTAAACGTCGACTTTCATCTGCTGTGGTCAAGGTGCTTCCTTTTTCCATTTAAATTATCATTGTCTGGTCATTTTATATCCAAGTTCACCTCTTTATTTATGTTCTTTATCGTGTTTTTTATAATTTGGCTCCTTAGTGTTAATAATTAGTGAAATTATGATTAGTGGGGCGTGGGGATGGTGGTTCAAATTTAAAATGTGCATTGTGTGATCACTTACATAAAACTTAGTGGTGTGCCCTCCTGACCCCTCTCCCACAAAGGGGAAGATAGGAGCGTGTTTAACTATATCTGTTCGGAAATGAAGGTGGATGATGGGGAGTTGCTTGAAGATGCCGATGCAGAGCAGAATCTGAAGACAAAGGATTCAGCTGGCGAAGGCGTAAACGGGACTGCTGCAGTCAGTCAGAGTGATAGGAACCCTTTTACTTCTAACCAAAGTGGATGGTCCGGAAGAAATGGCAATCAAAGAACTTCAAAAGGAGTAAACACATAATATGTATTAGTTGCCTCCTTGATGATTGTTGGTTTGAAGTAGTATATCTAATGCGATATAGCCTACTATTCATGTAAGGCTTCTGAGATTCCCACTACAAAACATGTTCCGAGGATATTGCCAAAGAATAATAGGAACAGAAGAATGTTGGGTCAGCTTTTGGAAACTTTAGAGGTATGTATGTTAGATTAATCACGTGGTTTTAAACAATTTAAGATTGTTGTGCTATATATTATTAGATAAATTCTGTTGTTGCATGACTGTGTGCATCTAAGTTCTCTCGCCCCTCTGTTTTGATCATTGTTGTTACTTGTTACTATCATTATTGGTATATATTTACATTCTTTTTTTGTTCTTAACTGTTCCAGAAATTCAGAAAGGAAGATACGCAACTCTCAGGAACAGAGGCATATATGCGATTGCGAAGATCTAATTCTTTGCAAAGAGTAAGTTCACATCCATTATTATATATGAATAGTCATTTTATTGAAGAATTGGGTTGCAAAGATGCTGTACCTATAGCCACCTGTCTATTTAAATAAACTTAATACATACACTTGTAATAAATTCAGTCAATCCATCTCGTCTAAGCTTAGTAGAATAATGAAGTATACCTTTATTGATAAGGATAAAACTTAGTTGTAGTTCCTCATGTGCTGTTTTTACTGTTTTTCCCATTACAATTCAGCACATGGTTTATGTATCCAATAGAATAAAAAACTATTTTGAATTTGTGTGGCGTGTTATACTTAGTTATAAGTATAGATAGGCACCTAAAGAATAACACCTAATTTTTTTTCATATAGATTATCCATGAATCTGTACATATGGCCATTGTCTTTATTTGAATTTGAATTTATATTAATATTATATGAAATCTCTTGCAAAGACTCGTGAAGCATTTTTTTTTTCAATTTGGTGAATGCATTATTTTTGAATATTTCTTTTGCTGCAATGATCATTCAACATGTTCGCATGGGAAGCTTTAATACATAACAGATAAATCAAAATTTGGGAGTTCTTGTTAACATTTGTAAAGCCGGGAGCACACAATATATATCCTTTTTAAAGCAAACTAGCCATGGCATGTCTAAATGTTACCATATGTAAATTATTGTTTTTTTTACAATGCATTATTATCATGTTTCTTTTCATATCTGTTCATTTGCGCGAGTTTAATACGGCAGGCAGGGGATATTACTCTTTTCTACCCCAAATTATTGGGCCATACTATTAATATTTTTAAAATGATACTTGCTCCTACTGCATAACTTTTCACTCAACCTGTACAATTTGGCTATCGAAGTTACAATTTTAACTATTATTGACTGCGTATGATCGATATTCACATGGCTGGTGGTTGGGATTACATATGACATTGAACGGAATGGACATGTTTTAAAGGGTGCAAGTTCTTTTAGTGGCGAACATGTACATTCACGTGACTGATATGTATACCCACCAAAAGCTTTCATTGAATATCATTTCCAGTTGTTATAGATTAACTTAAGGGTGAAAATTAACACTATAGTGATTAGATCAGGGTGCTGTGTGCCATTTTTAAATTGGACTTGCGATTATTGTACCAAAATCAATTACTCTGTCTATTGTTATGCTTGCAAGCTCTATGGCACCTCTATGTCGAACACTAATTTTTCTTTTTGCCACATTGTCTTATCTCTCTATCCCTTCTCTCATGCTAACATCCAAAGCTTTGTAATAATCTCAAATACCTTGGAACTCCTTCCCAGGCCGAGCAAAGAGCGGGAGAAGAAAGTGAAAGGCTTAGGAAGGAAGAGCGTGAACAGATTACTGAGAAACGGAGGTGAGATTTGGTTGGCTTTCAAATGATCACAAAGTTTCATTTTGATTCTCGTTAACAATTATTTTTATTTACATATTTCTTTTATTTCGCTTTCGGCTATTCTCATCAGACTCTTCGAGCACGTGTGGCTGCTAAGACAGAAGAAAAGAAATTGGAGTTGCTATTTCTTAGTGAGCACTGAGCATCATAAAAGACTAAACAATTTTGTAAGGTCGGTCCCCTTCAACTGTACATTTGTGAGGAACGAGTCTTCATGACAATTCTTTTGGTGGTCACTTCAACGGCTGGGGACCCCTGTTAATATATCTGACATTATACCATACAATGCTCTGCAGGTTATTTTTAATTTTGGTCCAAAAGTGCCCATGTTCACATTTTATTGAGAGGAAGATAAGTTCCCGTTCATGTGCATTTTTTTGCAGTATTAAGACGGAAACCGGTAACACCATCTCAGATCCTGATCCTGCAGTGGATGCTGATAATGTAGACAGGAAGTGATGGCCAGGACACCCAGGACACAGTATGAGATATTATGTTTTTGTAGTTTCTCTTCCTTATTATTACACCAGGCTTAACTATATTCAAAGTTATTGCTTTAGTATTTAGTATTTTCTGTAATCAAATGAGTTTTTTTTCCTCTCTTAATTCTTCTTGTATTGCTGTCTTGCTGCCCTTTGGAGATTCACACAATGTGTCTGTTGGGTTTGTTCCCTTAACGAGCAAAGTGGGAATGCATTTATACTATTTTAATTTGTGTGAAGTTTTTCTTTCCAGGGATATGCATTTATACTATTCTAGTTAGATAATGATAATATTTAATTTTGTAATTTGCCACGTCGATGTAATACATCCTAGCTATCCTTTATTTTATAATATGTATCAAATGACTGTTATTTAATGGTTCATCATGGATCACTTTTTTGGCGGTGCATGCTATGCTATACGTTGCCTATTTCCAGGAAAGTGCCGACCCATGTTGCAACATTTTATTTTATATATATACTAGCATGCATGAAGAAAAAGAGAAAATTTCCAAACAAGCAAACATGGAGAAAGAAAACCCAATGGGCACTTCTAACCATCTGGCCTCAAACGAGCTTGTAACTTGTCGTTTATAGATGTTTTTTGACATAGTATTATCTCCTAATTTTTGTTTACTGATACATTTCTATGCCATTGATAATTCCTTGCTTTTGAATTTTAGAAAGTCTTGCCTTCCGAAACTACTTCCACCTATCTTCACGATACACTCAAATCTTCTTCACTCATCTACTTTTAGGTTGCAATTATAGGCTTATTATTTTCACCCACATGACGTTATAGTACACCACAGCCTTGCAGAGCTGCTTAGTGCAAATGCATGAATCAACTAGTGGGATCGATATAAACCTTTCTTTTTCTTTTTATGGGATTAGAAAGAAAGGCCAACTTTTGCTCAAAAGGCGCCACATTTTTTTGTCTGACTTCCACAACTTAATTGTCATTTAATATATTTTAATTGCTAGTTTGAACTAAATAACTCGTTGCATTATAAGAAATATCAATTGTTGGGGGAGAACCATAAAAACAAACTCAACTTCTCCCGTGCTTTGGCTTCTAAACTTCTAGCTATTTATTTATGTCAAAATGTTCTTTCTTAAAGGGAGTTTTCGTAGTTGGAAGGAAAGAGGTGTTAGTAGATCATCACTCTATAATCTAAATACTAGTTTCCTGTCGTGTGCTTGTTTCGGCTTTGGGTGATCAACTTCTTTCCATTGTTTTTTCACCTGATATGAATCAATAAGTAAATAAACTATTTAGACATTAGTAAAAGGTCAAAATCTTCCTCCTAATTTTTTATAAGAATTCTCTTTTTTTTAGGGGAAAAAAATTGACTAGTTCGCGTTACATAGGATTTGCTTGAGTGCTGATTTTGTTCAATTCCAACACACACACATTTACGCGGACGCCTCAACATGAGACTCCTCAAGTATACGGTTACGCCGACGCCTCTATCGAAACTCTTCTCACACATACCCCATTCGAAACAAATTAAGAAATAATTTCACAAAATAATATAAAAAAATAAACCATAACCAACTAGTAACTAGCTATTCACTATGCATAGAATATTAACTCTATATGGTAACTAAGGTTGTTTACGTTACACAGTTTAAAATTCTCTTTACGCTATGGTACATAGTTTTTAAAATATGTACCGTAACTAAATTATTTACGAGAGGCATGCAGAAAATGCTAATTGTAAGTAACTTGTTTGCTGGAGACCTGAATCTCATAAGTGCACCATAAGTTATGTGTTAGTTTACGGAAGTGAGGAGGGAAGTGAAACACTATTCTATGGTTCTCTCCTCTCCCTTACTCACAAAATGGAACTCCGCCACGTTAAGCTAGCGCGGTTACCCTTAATATTATCATTAATTGTTGCTGTCAACTGAGGTTTGCGTTTTCTATATTGGGCGAGATTCTAAAATTGGGCTATTGGCCCAACATTTTTACGTTCAATACTCTTATGGAACCTATGGAACAAACTAGCACGAGACGGATTTTCCTTTGATCATAGTGTTAAATACACATATGGCCCTGTTTAATGAGATTCTAAGATGGTTTAGAACCTATGGAACAAACTAGTGCGTCCTGACACTAGGTCTTACAATATCATAATCAATGGATTATGTTAGTCCCACATGTTCGAAGAAGCCGTTAACCTCATTAAACAAATGCATTCCAACAAAGTTTCTCCCGACACAATTTCTTACAATATTCTCGTTCATAGTTTGTGCAAATCAATGAGCCTTACTAGGGCTTGGAAGCTTTTGGAAGAGATGGGTGATAGAGGCCACCCACCCAATATATACACTTACAATTCTTTTTTAAATGTGTTGGACCCTAATTTTGTCCAACTAATTTAAAATTTACTAGAAAAAATCCAAAACATTGTTTGTTACGATGTTTGTCGTTGACACATGTCATTTGGTGCTTGCTAGCGGTTTTATGTCATTGTTCTTATTATTGGTAGAACTTATTTATTTATTTTTTTATTGCAAGAAAAAGAATTAAAAACTCTATTATTGGTATTTAATTTTAACAATTTTATTGCTTTAAATCACAAAATTAAAATACAAAAAATATAAATAGAAATCGGAATTCCAACAATAAAAATAAACATAAAAATCAAAATCAAAAATCAAAAATGCATATACAAATAAAAAGAAAGAAGTATCGCATCTTCTATTTTGGCTAAGTGGTTATTGCTCTTTTATTATGTTTGCTTTCTTTTCACAAAAAAGCTACTGCCCAGCCTTGCACCAGAACACATAGTGCCAAACCTCTGTACTGTGTTGTCTGTATCTCAAGCCAAGTCAAACCAGTGCTCCCAGTAATGTGTACCATCCTCCACGCCTAAAGAAAGAAGTATAAAAACCAAGCCAACAATCAAAAAAGGGGGAGGAATTGGTTTTGAAAAAATGAAAGAGAGAAGAAGGATGAGAAATAAACCCTCACCACCACCATCTCAAAATCTCTCTTCACTGATCATCATCTATCTCACCATTCTTTTTTCATTTTCACTCTCATCTCAATATCTCTCTCATCACCACCACAACAACCACCAAACACCCCCAACAACCAAACACCACTACAACAGCTATAGAAAACCTCTATATCTCTCCCATCTCAATATCTCTCTCATGACCATCGCCGGCGGCGCCACGGTTCCCCCCGTGTTTGGCTCCTCCGGCGTCACCTCCCTCTCCCTCTCCCTCTCCCTCTCCCTCTCCCTCTCACCGTCGTTTTCTTCCTCTCACTCACCGTAGCCATCACCTCCCCTCTCCCGTTCTCTCTCTTTCTTTTTCTTTCTCTCTCACCCAAAATTTCTCTCTCTAAAAATGGGAGAAACGGCGCCTGAGAGTTGGAGTTAGAATTAGGGTTCCCTTTTAATTGTTATATTATACAGTCTTTTTAAGTTTATCTTATTTTTTACTTTTAAGTACAGACTAATACCTACACCCCCGTATTTTTTTTAAACAACCCCCATCTTAAAAAGCCCATGCTAACTCTTCAAAAAAAACTAAACCGGGCTCTGCTATTCGCACCCCCTTTTTATAACACAGCATCTCCATTGCTGATTGCACCTCTTTTTACTGTTTTACAACCTACTCTATTTTTGAAGTTATGTTTCCTTACTTTTTTTACTCATCAAAATCATCTTTCGTTAAAAATATTAAATAAAAAATACCAAACTAACAAAGATTTTCTTCCCAGAACTACGTAGCCTTTGATTCTCTACCAGGAGATACGTAGGAGCAGAGGGGTGCCCACCTCTGTCAAGTGCAATAATAAAAATAAAAAATTTGAGTCTTTTCTAAAACATTTATCTATTAGTTCTCAACAAAAACACAAAAATAAATAAGTTTTATTTAGTCTTTTAAATTATTTTCATAATAAAAAGGGAAATAAATATTTTCAAAATTAATATGTTTTGCACAACTAATTAGAGGTAACCTTTGTCGAAATAATATTGTGGTGTGCTAATACCTTCCCCACACATAAACGACTCCCGAACTCTAAATCTGGTTTTAAGACCATTTTCATTTTTAAGGGATTTTTCAATGTTTTCCCTTATAATTAAACATTGATGGCGACTTCATTGAACGCGAAAGATCCGCATAAAGCAACCAGGTTGAGAAAGCCATTGACTTATTGGTGAAAATTAAATATCAGTGTATTCTTCCTAACATGTTCACCTACACCATCATTTTAGATGGACTCTATAAAGGGGGTAGGATCAAGGATGCCATTGTGATTTTTCATGATCTTTTTGAGTAAAGGCTACGACGTAGACATCATACCCTACACAGTTATAATAGAAGGATTGTGTAAGGAGAGTTTGGTTGACGAAGCTTTGGCATTGATGTTCAAAATGGAAGTCACTTAAGTTTCTTGAAATGATTGTTGAAGGTAAAGGTAGGGTTTGAGTTTTGATGACGGCCATCCAATTGCACACAAAAAGAAGAAGATGATGGTGAATTGGGCTCACTTAATAGTGGTTGATTTTTTCATTGCAAATTTCATTTATTTCCAAATGTGCTGTCAGTTTACGTTTTCTTCTTGTATGGATTTTATGTTGTGCTGAATATTAATGTGGTCCTGTCTATTTGTAGAAGAGGAGGATATATCTAATAGATTTAGAGGATAAAAGGAATGTTCGCTTGGTGACTTACTGAATTCATTATAATTGAATTGTATCAAAACACTAAGACATCAGGACTGCAATAAGTTATTTGCTCTCTTCCTACTGAACCAAAGGTAGCTACATGGCAGTATATTTTGTCAGGGGGCATTCATTTAGGATTCTACTTCTAATTTGCTAAATTCCCCTAGAAGTTGAATGCATGTTTTATTTTTTGCTTGTTATACTGCTATGTATAACTATACTGAATTATCACTTACACAATGCTTTGAAAACCGAACCGAATATTGAACCGGCGAGACCTCCGAGTCATGGCTCAACCACTTAAAACCGTTCAAAATCGGATAAAAAAAACCGCTTTTAACCACTGAAATAACTGAACCGTGTAAGGTATCAGGTCATGGTTCAACCGGATCAAGCGCTCCGGTTGGTTCGGTTTTTAAAACACAGCTTACAACAATGATGAGTCGATGTAGAGCTAAATCTGATTTGTGTAAAATAACCAAAATAAAGGTCATAAATGAAGGAGAATCGCGAGGAGTGCTCACTAAAGAAACAAATGGGGCAGACGCGAGTACTCGCAAAAAATAAATATAAGAAGAAATATAAAGAAAAGAAGTATAAAAATAAATTAATTTTTAAAGTGGTGAGTTGTACTTTACATAAATTAATTTTTGAATAGTTAAAACTTTTCCGAACACTATAATAATTAAAACGCGTTGTTTAGCATCGCATTTTACGTATTTTGTTACGAATTTTTTTTACCAAACCGTGTTATTGAGGAAAAAAATTTACGTATTTGAACATTTATAAAAAAATTCTGAACTCTAAAGTACCTCTAAACACACTGCTTAACATAATTTTATTCCACCAAACCGGTTATTAATGAACGAACTTCACGTATTTGAACTTCTAATTTTTTTTCCCAACTCTAAGTTGCTTCAAATCACACTGCTTAGCACTGCACTTTATTGAACTTCAATAAAGAGAACAAAAGAAACCAATGTTTGTCATCTTCTATATATTCATTAAATACTATTTACTATCAAATACAAAAAAAGCAGGACTAAGTATGTTTTTAATACCCGTTTGTGCGAAATGACTAATATTAACTTTTTAAAGATTATAGAAAGCATGGTTCTGAAAGATATAAAGAGAAAAAATATCCCATAAAAAAAGAAGTATAACATAAATTGATTTTAAAGTAGTGTCAATTAGATTTTTAAACAAATTCTGAAAGAGAAACCACAAATTTAATAATGTTTGTCATATTCTATAGGCTAAATATCAGTTTTGGTCCTTTATCTTTGCTCTTGATTTCACTTTGGTCCTTTATCATTTTTTTGGTCCGTTTTGGTCCTTTATCTTTCATTTTCGTTTCATTTTGGTCCCTGCCACTGCCGTTAGTTTTTTCTAACAGACGCCACACTGGCAGTTAACTGCTGACGTGGCATCCATCTTCATTAAATGACGTGGTCTGTAAACGTTTTATTTAGTTCTAAAATAATTTCCACATCATCTTTTACTTTATTTAAATTTAAAAAACACAAAACATAATTTAACAAATAACTAAAAACAATAAAATCAAAAACTGAACTTAGAAAAGAAAAGAAAATTCTGATTAAATGAAGAACAGGAAGAAGAACCCTAAATCAACCCCCAAATTTGAAACCTAGATTTGTGTTGAATCCCATATTTCATTTCGTTTTCCCTCTTCGTTTATGAAATCGAAAACGAAATTTGGTTCTGAGAACGAAAAGAAAAGAAAATTCATGAAGAACAGGGAAGAAGAACCCTAAATCAACCCCCAAATCTCAAAATGAAATCGAATCAGAATGAAATCCAGCATTAATCAACCCTCAAATCTTCATCTTCCCCAAAAACGCTGGACGAAATCCAGATCTGAACGAAATCGATTCTTGCGTTTTTTCTGGGTTTTTTGCTGGGTCACGCTGCAAATCTGAGTTGCAGATCTGGGTTTTCTGCTGAATCACGCTTTGTTTTATTTGGGTCCTCTATGTTTTTGTTTGGTTTCATTTTGGTCCCTCTCAGTTTTTATTTTGATTCACTTTGGTCCCTCTCTGTTTCTTTTAAATATGGAATTCTGAATAGCAAACAAGCTTGGTGAATCCCTTCCCCCAACACAATTGAAGACCATGAAGTGACCCCATAACCTCTGCATACATTATGTTAGAATGACCCACAGAACCATAGACGCCACAGAGGAAGTTTCCCATACTATCACGAACCAACTCTCTAAAACCAGCCAACCCCAGATTTGACAAAGCACTACCATCCACATTGAGACACACCATCCCCTCTTGTGGCCTATTCCAAGAAACAAGCCGAGGCATTTTTTGATGTTGAACGTCAACACCATATGCAAGTTTCCCTATTTAAATGCTGGGCTTGTAGAGCTACTTCCAAACTGTCGAGACTCTCCCCATTAAATATAAAAGCATTTCTACTACACCATGCTTTCCACATTATGCAAAGAAACAACACTCCATGTATAGAAACTTGCTCATGCAACCAATCTAACATAGTCTTGCTCATTTGTGTCATTACAGAATGGGCAAGAAGCATCCAAAGGAATACCTGTCGTGACCGGGATCTCGACGTGGACGGCCCAAAAATGATTTTTTAGGAGTCGCCACCCAATTTATTTAATAGGAAAAATTGAGAAAAACCTACATTTAAAGTTAATTGGTCTGCGTAAACTAGATTGGATTCGGGAGTCGGTTATGTATAGGGAAGGGCGAAAAACGTAATTCCACTGCACCCCTAGTACATCTGTCCTAAGACAGTTACCCTAAATTTTGGTTATGCAAAAATATTATTGAGTAATGAACTATCGTTATACCCCTAAAAATGATAAAAAGTAATTATTTATAACGAAATAAAATAAGTCCATTTGAAGAAAATTTAATTTTGACTTGACGGGGAAGCCCCGCTCCTACGTATCCTCCGGTGCAGTGAGAAACTCAAAACACGTAGTTCTTCCCGAAAAAGTTTGTTGGTTGGTTGATTTTATTTTTTGAAGGGGTTTGAGATCACCAAGCTGTACAACTCAGGCGTCTTAAACAAGGATTGCGAGGTTGACAAGATGTACATCTCAATCAAGCTCATTTTTTTTAGTTATTTGGAAAATAGGTGTCAAAGAAGAAAAAAATTGATTATTTATGAGAGAAAAATTAATTTAGCTTGACGGGGAAGCCCCGCTCCTACGTATCTCCGAAGCGGAGAATCTAATGCTACGTAGTTCTTCTAGAAAATATTTGTGGGTTGATTGGTTTTAATTTTTGAAAGGGTTTAAGATCAAAGCCGTACAGCTAAAGTCTCTTAAACCAGGTTTGACAAGATGTACATCTCAGTCAAACCCATTTTTATTTTTATTCTATTTTATGAAAGAAAAAAAAAAGAGAGAAAAATACTTTTTATCTGAACTAACATTTATTTTCATTTAAAAAAAATAGTAGTAATAATACTAACTATAATACTAATAACAACAACAACAACAACAATAATAATAATAATAATAATAATAATAATAATAATAATAATAATAATAATAATAATAATAATAATAATAATAATAATAATAATAATAATAATAATAATATGAAAGGTAAAAGAAACAAACAAAACTAGTAAAAGAGAGGGTGCAGAACAGAAATAAAAGGGGCGCAAATAGTATAAAGCCCCATTTCGTTTTTTTTAGTTGACCCACAAACTGATGGGCCGTATGGGGGCCCGCTTCATAAAATTGGGGAGGTGCCACTATCATTTCTGAACTAAAAAACAGAAACAAAAGAAAGAGGGGTGCTGTCATTAAAATGGGTGGTGCAATTAGTAATCAGCAAAAACACTAGGCTTAATTACAGTTTTGGTCCCCCTATTATGACCAACTCACGATTTTGGTCCCTAAAGTTTTAATTTGACGATTTTGATCCCCCTATTTTCCCAATTTGTAAAATCAAGGTCCCCCTCTTAATTTGGTCAAAATTAAAACTGAGTTTGACTTTTAATCCTACGTGGCAGTCCACGTAGACTGCCACGTAGGCAGCACTGTTCATCTCCCTCTCTCACAGCCCTCTCCTCTCTCTCGCATCCCTCTCCTCTCTCTCACAGCCCCCTCCCCCCACCGTGACCCCCCTCCCCCCACCGTGACCCCCCTCGTTTTCCCCTTCACACCTCCCCTTCCCCTTCGCATCTCCCCCCCTCACCTCCTCTCCTCTTCGCATCTCCCCCCTCACCTCCCCTTCCCCTTCGCATCTCTCCTCCCCTCTCTGGGTCTCTCGCATCTCGTCGCTCTCCCTCTCTCGTCGCTCTCCCTCTCTCGTCGCTCTCTCTCGTCGCTCTCCCTCTCTCGTCGTTTTCCCTCTCTCATCGCTCTCTCTCCTTTATCTCTCGCCTTTCTCTCTCTCGTCGCTCTCCCTCTCTCGCCGTTCAGATCCAGATCGCAGACGAGGGGGATGGGTTCACGGAGGTCGCAGAGGTGGTGGCTGTGGGTGGTGACGGTGAGGGGGGGAGATGCGAAGGGGAAGGGGAGGTTCGAATGGGAAAACAAGGGGGGCTCACGGTGGGGGGAGGGGGCTGTGAGAGAGAGGAGAGGGCTGTGAGAGAGAGGGAGATGAACAGTGCTGCCTACGTGGCTGTCTACGTGGACTGCCACGTAGGATTGAAAATCAAACTCAGTTTTAATTTTGACCAAATTAAGAGGGGGACCTTGATTTTACAAATTGGGAAAATAGGGGGATCAAAATCGTCAAATTAAAACTTTAGGAACCAAAATCGTGAGTTGGTCATAATAGGGGGACCAAAACTGTAATTAAGCCAAAAAACTAAAAAAGGAACTGGAAGCCGTATACACTATAGAGTACCAGCATAACCGATTAAACCTATTTTTCATTCTTCTTCTCAGCGCCGCACAGCTTTTAGGAGAGAGAAAAAAATTTGGATCCAAGAGAGAGAGAGAAAGAAGAGGAAACGTGAAAGAGGGAGGGAAAGAATAGGAAGGAAAGGAGAGAGGGAGGGGGAAGAGGGAGTGACCGACGGTGAGATGTTGCCGGCGGTGGTGATCGGCGACGAACCATGGTGGCCGGCGGTTAGGAGAGAGAGGGATAGAGTGGTTGTGTGGTGCGAAGGTGATGGTGTTGGGTGGCGGATGGTGACGTTGTTTGGTGGACGGTGGCGATGGTTGGAACGGCGGCGGAGGTGCGGTGGACGGCGACCTTTTTTGGACGATGGTGAGGGAAATTAAGCTTCCAAACTTCTGTTTCTCTACATCTCTTTTGATTTGTGCTTAAAACATTCTCTCTCAAAAACTCAACCTTTTTTTTGCTTCTGTTTTTTTTGTTGCTTCTAATTCTAACTTTTTGTGTCTCTCTTTCTCTCTAACTTTGCTTCCACTACAACATTTGGACCCTATGGCAACGCCTAAAATTGCAACGCCAAAAAAACCGTTGCCTTAGCCAACAATGGCAACGGTTTTTTTGAACCCGTTGCTGTTTCAATTTTTTTCTTTTGTTTTAAATGGCAACGGCTGAAAACTGTTCCCATAAGGTCTACGGCAACGGTTATTTGTTTAAGCTTTAGGCAACGGTTAGAAAACGTTGCCATAGAGACAATTATTAAAAAATAAAAAATTTCTGCGCTAAATGAACTCACAAACGCTCTCTTCTCACAAACGCTCTCAGAAACACACAAACCCTCACTCAGAAACGCTCGCTCTCTTCTCTGAAAGCATCAAACCCTCTCTTCTCAGAAACCATCAAACCCTCTTCTTCTCAGAAACACACGCTCTTCTCTCTGCTACGGCCACGGAGGCGGTGGACGGAGGCTGTAACACCCCCTTACTCAATTAGTTATTTAATCAAAAATCAGAGTTAAAAAAAATCTTTTTCCTTTTTAAAAAGGTACATCCTCCAGGGAATGCTACTTTCACCAAAACCTCACTTTAATTTAATAAACAGTGCTTTTCACAATAAATGTAATTGCGTGATACATAGCACGACTTAAATGGGGCGAACCCTTGAAACATCGATTTCTCAAACCAGTCTTACATTACCAATATAATTAAACCTAACTAAAATAATAACAAAACAAATATAACAACCCGCCACCCCCAGTGCTACGCATCAGAGCAATACGCCACACTCAGACTAAGTAAGGAAGAACCTTCACTCAGAAACACCTGCACGTCGCCGACATGAGAAGCAACATAAAGCAGTAGGGTGAGTCTCTTTACATAAATAATAACAAATATGATAAGCATTATATTAGGGAACGCAACTAAAGCACCAATTCCAAAAACAACACCAGCATACAACATCAAATTCACCATCAACTCCTAATCAATCAAGAACCATCACCAAACAATACCAAAAACAACGTGCACAACAACACTGACTTCACCAAACAACACCCACAAATACACTGGGCACAACAACATCGACAGCAACAACAACATAATAATACACACCGCAATAAATAGCCTTGAAGGCACACACCGCTTTGGCCGAAGCCCAACACCGCTTTGGCCGAAGCCCAACACCGCTTTGGCCGAAGCCCAACACCGCTTTGGCCGAAGCCCAACACCGCTTTATTCACCTCAATAATAATCACACCTCAACTTGTGGCTCTAAAGCTAGCCTTTAACTCATCAATAAATACTCAGTTCCCCAATAAATATTCAACTCGCTAACAGTTATACTTCATCATAGACATTGGACTAACCGTCACCTACCTCGTCACTTACACCATCACTTACCTCGTTATTAATCCACCAGAACATCCTCTATAGCTCTAAGGCTAACATCCATCTCATCGGACACATCGACCACTAGCGCTATGGCTAACTCATCGGACAATAGCTCTATATCTAACGTCCAACTCACCGGACACTTCGACACCGAACGTAGTGGACTAAAATGTCACTACAAGGACCAACTCATCACTTAAGGACCAAACGTCACATCACATTGCTTCGCATCCACACTTCGACCAATATACACTTCACTTGGATTAACTGCACTTAGGCATTCTTACTCTACACCTTGACACTTCACTTAAGCAACTACACTTCATCATCACTCACCTCGGGTACTACCTTGGTTACTCTTGGGAACACCACCTCATCGTCATTTACCTCCACAACTACCTCGGCTACACTTAGGAACACCACACCTAAACACAAAAGTTCACTTCGGCTACTGCACTTAAGCACATCACACTTAAGCTCGACACTTAACTTTAACACACATGTCCTTCGACGCACACCTATACTTCGACACACACCTAAACTCGATTCACCTCCAATTCGACACACCCTCTCTTTGACAATCCTACAATTCGACTCACCTACAATTCCACATACCTACTTACATCTCGACAGCTACATATCAGAATTCTAACAAAGATCCGGCAGAGTTTCCTCTGAAATACGGACATTCCAAAATAATATATTCACCTGTAATACCAGTCCAGTCACAATTTCTATTTATAAATGATTATTTCTCACACAATCACGCAACACACACTAAAGCGCGCCCCAAAGTGGGCATAAGGCCACATCGTGCCACGCCTCACCCACAACCATCGCGTACAAGCGCATACAACACGCATCAACAATACCTTTCAACACTTAAACTACGCTATATCGACAACACCTCATCAACACCTAAACATATTTAATTCATTTCAACACATACTCCATAAATTCATCAAATCCAAACGTAGGCCACCAACACCAAAATTAATTCAACAACATTTCTCACATCATATTTCATCAAATACTACCCAAACTTAGGGTTTCACCTTCAACACAATATATATACATAGTCTATTTTCAACACCACCACATTACATTTCACAAATGAATCATGCTCAACTTCAATCAAGGAAATAACACCAAAATCAAACCATCCAACTCTCCTAACACCTAACCCACACATAACACGAATCATATAAGCTATTATATAAGTAAAGGAGAGCCCCCTAACCTTAGGAAAATTGAAGCAATCAAGCAAAACTCCAAGCACGAAACTCCGACGAACTACGAACACGCTCCGGATCCGCTCCGAAAGTTCTAAAACCGAACCCATCAACCGAAGCTCCCCAAAACCACTCCCAATTCGAAACCCCTGCCTTCCAAAACCTTAATCTAACTCCCATTGGGTTCAAACTTCGTCTTCTCCACTTTGAGCTCGGATAGGTCAACAATGGTAAAACGAAAACGGGTAGAAATTAGGGGTTAAAAGTTACTTCAATGCGAAGAGGATGGAAAATAAGAGAGATTGATATAAAAAGCCCCTTACCTAGATTAGAATTGAGGGAGGTCCCCCCCCCCCTTTCTTCCTCGCGGTCGCGACTCCCCCTCCCTGTCTCGCGCTGCTTCTTTTTCCTCTCCCACTGTTTTTCTCTTTTTTTTCTTTCTTTCAGCCGATCCTCCCACTCTCTCGCTGCCTCCTTTCTTTTTTTTTTCTTCTTTCATTTATTTCTTTAGGCCCAACCAAAGGCCCTAATTGCACCCCCCTCAAATTTCTTCTACCACTCCCTAACACACACAAAATACTCACTCTATTACTTCCACCACTTAATTATTTGTTAACACCACTTCATTGATTTAATAAGGTACAATATTATTATTTCTAATATTTCTCCACAAACTAATTCCCTCTAATTAATTAAATAATTATCCAATTATTTTTGGGGCGTTACAACTCTCCCCCACTTAGAATATTTTCGTCCTCGAAAATCTACACCAATTATATGAATGCATCAATTCCATCAGTCATATTCCTGCTCCCAACTATCAACAACTCCTTCTTGTATACTAAGTACTAGGTCATAATTGACATTTAATGTTGAGCACAACTTTTAATGTTGAGCACGAATATGAAAGAACAACGATTGCGGATATGATGTACAATGAATCTTGTTTACATTTGACCAAAATAATTGACATTAAATAATGTGGTCTATGACTGTTTAAACCCATTTGACCCAAAGAACATGCAATGATCCGATAATCAGCAAAAAAAAACAGACATCCTAGAATTTTACAAACAACACATTTACAAGTACTAGATGGGGAGAATGAAGGTTCAACCCCCACAAATCACAATCAGAATTTGGGGCATAATAAGAAGCTCTGGAAGCAGTTAGTATGACTAGAACTCAAGCCAAAGAAAGAATTCAGTTCAAGCTTTAGATCCTTCTTTTAATATCCATTCCTATTTTAAACTCTAGCATTGTAAAACTCTTACATACTTTCACCCCATCACACAACAAAATAATGGTCTCAACAATACACAAAATCATAATTTGATCAAAAGAGATCCATACAAGATCAATCAAAATATCTTTCAAGAGTTAAACAATTATAATCTAATTTAAATACAAGGCACCAATATAATTACCACTAGAATAGAAAATTCAAATGCTAAGAGCCTAAATCCACCAAACATAATATCCTAAAACATTAGAATGGAAAAAAGAAACGGTGGTAGATAGATATAGATGAGTATACTATAGAGCAATATCAACCAACCTAGAAACTAATTAAAAACAAGATTTCATCTAATCTCTTGAAGGTGGAACTGCAAGCAAACACAGCATCATCAAGAAAAGCTCCAATCTTTATTATCCTTACATTCATTAATTATTTACCTACCAAGATTCTGAAGGTGAGGCTACGGTATTGTTGTTACTGATACTGTTACAATTTTCCTTGTGCTGTTGTTTCTTCTCCTTCTTATCAGACATCCTACTTACTATCTCTACCTCTCCCTACTATATCTCCCAACTCAACTACACAGACATCCATAATACACCTGCTTACTTAAATTCAAGGATCACCCAACTTGCACACAACACTCAATTACTCAAGTTGAAATTAATACATATTCAAAATATAAAATAACCACGAGTTATTGTCACCTCTTTCATTGGGGATGAGTCGTTGGGGTGATCAGTCCCTCCTACTCACGCAACCAAGTACTTAAGGTCTCAACCCTTCGTCTTTTCAAATTTTCACATACCTCAATAATACAAACAACAATCACAAACAACTACAAGCAACACAACGAAAATCTACGACAAAGTCCTTGTCGGAGATCGACAAGGAACTCCAAGACACTGCGACTAGACGACTTGGCCGGACAGACCGACTTTTGCTCTGATACCAACTTGTAACACCCCCTTACTCAATTAGTTATTTAATCAAAAATCAGAGTTAAAAAAAATCTTTTTCCTTTTTAAAAAGGTACATCCTCCAGGGAATGCTACTTTCACCAAAACCTCACTTTAATTTAATAAACAGTGCTTTTCACAATAAATGTAATTGCGTGATACATAGCACGACTTAAATGGGGCGAACCCTTGAAACATCGATTTCTCAAACCAGTCTTACATTACCAATATAATTAAACCTAACTAAAATAATAACAAAACAAATATAACAACCCGCCACCCCCAGTGCTACGCATCAGAGCAATACGCCACACTCAGACTAAGTAAGGAAGAACCTTCACTCAGAAACACCTGCACGTCGCCGACATGAGAAGCAACATAAAGCAGTAGGGTGAGTCTCTTTACATAAATAATAACAAATATGATAAGCATTATATTAGGGAACGCAACTAAAGCACCAATTCCAAAAACAACACCAGCATACAACATCAAATTCACCATCAACTCCTAATCAATCAAGAACCATCACCAAACAATACCAAAAACAACGTGCACAACAACACTGACTTCACCAAACAACACCCACAAATACACTGGGCACAACAACATCGACAGCAACAACAACATAATAATACACACCGCAATAAATAGCCTTGAAGGCACACACCGCTTTGGCCGAAGCCCAACACCGCTTTGGCCGAAGCCCAACACCGCTTTGGCCGAAGCCCAACACCGCTTTATTCACCTCAATAATAATCACACCTCAACTTGTGGCTCTAAAGCTAGCCTTTAACTCATCAATAAATACTCAGTTCCCCAATAAATATTCAACTCGCTAACAGTTATACTTCATCATAGACATTGGACTAACCGTCACCTACCTTGTCACTTACACCATCACTTACCTCGTTATTAATCCACCAGAACATCCTCTATAGCTCTAAGGCTAACATCCATCTCATCGGACACATCGACCACTAGCGCTATGGCTAACTCATCGGACAATAGCTCTATATCTAACGTCCAACTCACCGGACACTTCGACACCGAACGTAGTGGACTAAAATGTCACTACAAGGACCAACTCATCACTTAAGGACCAAACGTCACATCACATTGCTTCGCATCCACACTTCGACCAATATACACTTCACTTGGATTAACTGCACTTAGGCATTCTTACTCTACACCTTGACACTTCACTTAAGCAACTACACTTCATCATCACTCACCTCGGGTACTACCTTGGTTACTCTTGGGAACACCACCTCATCGTCATTTACCTCCACAACTACCTCGGCTACACTTAGGAACACCACACCTAAACACAAAAGTTCACTTCGGCTACTGCACTTAAGCACATCACACTTAAGCTCGACACTTAACTTTAACACACATGTCCTTCGACGCACACCTATACTTCGACACACACCTAAACTCGATTCACCTCCAATTCGACACACCCTCTCTTTGACAATCCTACAATTCGACTCACCTACAATTCCACATACCTACTTACATCTCGACAGCTACATATCAGAATTCTAACAAAGATCCGGCAGAGTTTCCTCTGAAATACGGACATTCCAAAATAATATATTCACCTGTAATACCAGTCCAGTCACAATTTCTATTTATAAATGATTATTTCTCACACAATCACGCAACACACACTAAAGCGCGCCCCAAAGTGGGCATAAGGCCACATCGTGCCACGCCTCACCCACAACCATCGCGTACAAGCGCATACAACACGCATCAACAATACCTTTCAACACTTAAACTACGCTATATCGACAACACCTCATCAACACCTAAACATATTTAATTCATTTCAACACATACTCCATAAATTCATCAAATCCAAACGTAGGCCACCAACACCAAAATTAATTCAACAACATTTCTCACATCATATTTCATCAAATACTACCCAAACTTAGGGTTTCACCTTCAACACAATATATATACATAGTCTATTTTCAACACCACCACATTACATTTCACAAATGAATCATGCTCAACTTCAATCAAGGAAATAACACCAAAATCAAACCATCCAACTCTCCTAACACCTAACCCACACATAACACGAATCATATAAGCTATTATATAAGTAAAGGAGAGCCCCCTAACCTTAGGAAAATTGAAGCAATCAAGCAAAACTCCAAGCACGAAACTCCGACGAACTACGAACACGCTCCGGATCCGCTCCGAAAGTTCTAAAACCGAACCCATCAACCGAAGCTCCCCAAAACCACTCCCAATTCGAAACCCCTGCCTTCCAAAACCTTAATCTAACTCCCATTGGGTTCAAACTTCGTCTTCTCCACTTTGAGCTCGGATAGGTCAACAATGGTAAAACGAAAACGGGTAGAAATTAGGGGTTAAAAGTTACTTCAATGCGAAAAGGATGGAAAATAAGAGAGATTGATATAAAAAGCCCCTTACCTAGATTAGAATTGAGGGAGGTCCCCCCCCCCCCCTTTCTTCCTCGCGGTCGCGACTCCCCCTCCCTGTCTCGCGCTGCTTCTTTTTCCTCTCCCACTGTTTTTCTCTTTTTTTTCTTTCTTTCAGCCGATCCTCCCACTCTCTCGCTGCCTCCTTTCTTTTTTTTTTCTTCTTTCATTTATTTCTTTAGGCCCAACCAAAGGCCCTAATTGCACCCCCCTCAAATTTCTTCTACCACTCCCTAACACACACAAAATACTCACTCTATTACTTCCACCACTTAATTATTTGTTAACACCACTTCATTGATTTAATAAGGTACCATATTATTATTTCTAATATTTCTCCACAAACTAATTCCCTCTAATTAATTAAATAATTATCCAATTATTTTTGGGGCGTTACAGAGGCGGTGCACGGTGTGGTCTTAAAGCCTGATGGCCAGATGCCAAGCGACAAAACCGTTGACGGAGGAGACGGCGCCTTCAACACTTTCTTCAGTGAAACTGGTGCCGGCAAGCATGTTCCACGTGCCATTTTCGTAGATTTGGAACCCACCGTCATCGACGAAGTCAGGACCAGCGCTTACCGTCAACTCTTCCACCCTGAGTAACTCATCAGCGGCAAAGAAGACGCCGCCAACAATTTCGCCCGTGGTCATTATACCAGTAAGTAGTCTTTTCGTTGTTCTCTATCTGATCTTTAGATTAGATCCTTGCTTATTTCGATTTATAGTTAGATCTGTTCGATTTCTGACATATGAACCCGATCCTGTTCTCGATCTGATCTTTAGATTATATCCTTAGGTTTACTATTTTTTTTCTTCTTTCTTGAATTTTGATTCACATTTGTTTTCTTTCTGGAATTTTCTATTATCTTGGTCTGTTAATAGTTGAACGTGTTTCTGATTCTTTTAATAATACATTGAATTGAATTGATTAGTTTTTTTTGTTCTTTTCCTATGTACCCTATGATGGCATAATCACGTGTGTTTCTTGATTTCTTCTCCTTTTTTGGTTTATGCTCAATTTATTTGACATTTTTTTATTTATATATTAATTAATTGAGGTATCTGGGATTTTCAGGCTTTTACGGAAGGTGGGATTTGACTAGAAAGGGGGTGGTGGCTGTTGGGAAAGAGATTGTTGATCTGTGCTTGGACAGAATCAGGAAGCTTGCAGATAACTGCACAGGTCTAAGGTTTCTTGGTTTTCATGAATGTCGTTGGTGGTGGAACCGGTTCTGGTTTGGGTTCCCTTCTCTTGGTTTTCACGGCTATTGTGGGTATGTTCTATCTCTCAGTTTTCTATTATATATCCTTAAAATCCAAATCCCATTATTGTTGGTGTTGGTTTTGCAGGTGCTGAGTGGTGGGTTCAGTAATTTGGAAAGTCTTTACCCTTTTTGAGTTGGTTGCCTTTCATTGGGGGTAAGACTGCCCATCATTATATGGTGTTCTTTTTAGATTTGCCTTTCTTAAAGATGATTATGGTCTATCTTTAGTTACTAGTTAGTCTCATTTTTTTGTAAGTCCTTTCTAGATAATTTATTGCTTGATTTTTAATTTTCTTTCTGAATTTCAGATATCCCAACATTCAGAGCTATATTGTGTTTGATGATAGCTTTTGGGGTTATACCAACAGTCACATTCAAGTACGTATAGCTAAATTTTTGAAGTTCAATTTTTTCTAGCCTGCACCGCACGCCATTAGTCCTTGGCATAAAGGGTCTGCACTCTTTTCTAACTTGTAAACCTGAGATACTTATTTTTAAGTTTACTTTTCATGCATTTATCAATCTTGACAAGTGGAACTGTCATCTGAAGTCTTCTCTACTGTTTCCTAATGCCGCCTGTGTGGTGCAACAGCTCGATTTCATTCTGGAAGGTGTAAGGACATAGTTTCTGTCCATTTCCAAATTTGACGGACATAATGACATAGTTTCTGTCCATTGGTGGTATTATTTTTAAGCAAGGAAAACTTTTAGTCAGTTTATAATTAATCTATATGGTTGCAAGTGGAGAGATGAGGGCAGTTATTGTTTCAACATGTTAGTTTTAGGCAATTTTATTTGTGATTTTCAACAAGTCATGAAAAGAATCGGTTGAGATATAGAAGTGTGCATTTGTATATGTGGTGATCATTTACTTTTTACCTCACTTGCATTCAACTATTTAAGTGATCACTCATATTCAAATCAAACTCACTCACACCAACCCTCTTAATTTCATTCTTTGATTTTGCTTTTGCTTAGTGGACTTCCAGCATTCATGGACTTGTTAGAAAAACTCTTGTATCATATTTTGCTGGCCATTGACGAAGCTCGTGCAGATACTATGTCGTCTGTGACCAATGCAAAGATGGGTAGATATACTATTTTAAATTATGGGAATTGTTAGCTTGTTGAGATCTACATGAGTTTCACATTTGTTAAGGTTTTTTCAGTCTATTAGTATTGGCAGTATTGGCTAAAGTTTGTTTTTACCCTTTGCTCTGAGTAAATTTTGAACCTGTGACTACTGATACACTGTTGAAGCTTCAAAGCTAATACCAAAATATATTGATACAGTTATGATAACATTTCCTGCTTTATGGACGAGTTCCTTCTTTTTGTGCAAAGCATTCAAGATGTATTGTATGCTTGAATATCCATTTCCTTTAATCTGAATCTGGAGATTGCCTTTATGTTGTGACTTCTCTGTTTTATGATTTCTGTTATCACTGTTTTGGAGTTTTCTTGTGGTGCCTTGAATTACAAAGTCTGCGTTTTTTTAATAGGTGAAGGGGGTTACCGTTTAATCGGTATTCATGGCTAACGACGCATAATTCATTTGCGCTTCTGGGTCAGAAATCAAAGCCAGGCTCTGTCATTCTCGCTCCTACCAATCAGCAAGACACCATTACGGCTCAGCTTAATGTGGTCTTCTCTTCCATTCCCTTTGGTGCTTGAATCAAGTTCAATTTTAAGATAGGTTTATTTATATTATTAGATGTATAGCCCATGTGTTGAATTGTGACTGAAAAATAGTAGAATCAATACACAGTAAATGTACTTCAGATTTGTCCAGAGCTTAAAACAAGTTTAAACTAGTATGACTTTTGAGGATCTAAATTATTTCAGTTCCAGAGTTTTGGCACCTTAAGCTTATATTTCACATTTTTCTGACAGAATGGCGTACGAGGTTTGATGCTTGATCTGTATGACTTCCAGAATGATGTTTGGTTGTGTCACTCATTTGGTGGCCAATGCTACAACTACACAGCTTTTGTAAGTAAGAATTGGTTTAGTTGTTGCTATTCCATATTAGCTTGCATTTCTCTGTCAAAATGAAATGCTTTTTTACCTAAATAATTAATAGTTATCTGATATGTGAACAATACAGCAACCTGCCATTAATGTTTTGAAAGAGATTCAAGTGTTTCTTGAAGCAAACCCATCAGAGATTGTTACAATCATTATTGAGGATTACGTTACTTCACCAAAAGGCCTAACCAGTGATGATAAAGCAAACATTTAGGTTTGTTTCTCTCATTCACAAATGTCATGACTTTTAGTTGATGAAAGCTCGTTTTATTCTCAGATCAAGTGTCATCTGACAGCAGCATACCGTTATCCCCACAATGGCTTTATTCCAAACCTTGTAAACACATACTACACTTTTAACCACATATGGTACAATGGTAGACTGAGATTTTTCAACTCACTCAACTTGGTAAACAAACATGTGCTTGTTGTTGATGTTTCAATGATAGTTGGTATTTTGAGTAATTCATTTTGAATGTTGGAATTTGGTCTTTGATAAATTTGGTGCTTGAGGTGCTTGATTATGTGAGTTAGAATTTGCCAATGATGGACCCTAATAGTGAGTTTTTGTTGTACCATTATTTGCCAATCGTACTTATTATTAACTTTCAGAAGTTGTACTTAAAAGAAGTTGTACTCATTTTAAGTAATTGATATTCCCCTCTAGTTTTTTCCCCCTTTGTTTTAATATATGCAGTGATTCATGTACAAGAAAATGATCTTTTATATTTCTTAATAGAATTCTGAGGGCATAGTGGTCTATATTGTTTATGGGTAAAACAAAAATCAGAATTAAACAGATGAGAGAAGTCTAGTAAGCTCGATGTTTATGTTTAACTTTATAAAACCTCTGTTTTTAATTCAATATATAGTTGGTGAATTGAATGTTTCATTTCTTTATATCAACGTTGTTATAAACACTAAATCATTAGTGTACTTGTGCATTTAATAGATTTTGAGTTTAACATAAGTAATGGTGAATACATAAAAAATGGTTATTTGCAATTTGAGCTTAATATGCATGCTTGATTTCTAACCAGGAAAGTGAACCACTGTTTGGAACATGTGCATTTTGAAGTGAACCACTAAATTATTGTTTTATATGGACAATGAGCTTAATATGCATGCTAAATAATTCTGTTGACAGTGCTTTCTAAAAGGGTTGAACATTGTTGAAAATTGAGCTGACTCTCTGTTAGAGTCTTAGAGATGCTTTGTTAACACTCTCTTCTAATAAATGATAATGTACTATCAAATAAACATGTATATAAGCATTGAAGTTTCAGGTAATGGCAAGTGTGCTACTCTTCACTCATGTCCTACCGACGCCGTCTAGCTAGTGATGGAGTGGAGCGCCAGAAGTTTTCTAAGAAAAGCATTGTTTTGCTCCTCACTGTTGATGCCATTGAGGTAGTACCGTAGTACTCCCATTTCTCTACATTTTTTAGTTACTATGCATGAGATCACGTGAATGGCAATTTAGCATCAACTCTGCAGTGCATTTTTTAGTCCAGACAGAACAACATACTGTAGACCTTGATGGAAACTTGTATCATATATTCACAAGTGTGAAGGTTCATCTTTACTGTTTGACATTTGTGGATCGTCCTGGATACTGCCTTCCATATACACATCTCTTTATTTGTTTCTGGAGTTATGTTCTTTTACTGTTTTTCTGAGGACAATGGTATTGCGAAGCCAAGTTTGTTTCAATACAAACCCTAGGCGCATCTAGAACTATGCTGCATAATCATTGAGTAGTAGCCAAAAAGGGAAAGATATGAGCCAAAAACTTTGACGATTGTAAAATATGGAGTGTTAAATAAATAGAATATTTCCATTTATCAGTTTGTCTAACAGGTTTGTACATTTATTGTTGTGTAGGGAGTTGATCTAATGGTTAGATCCGCAAAGAAGTCAATGGTAGATGAGCTGGAAGCAATGCTTGATGTGGTGGATCCCCAGCCTACTGGAACATCACTCTCCTTCAAAAGGAGGACATTTGATATGCCTGATGGAGTCATCCGGAAGGAAATTGAAGAAGGCGTTGCTCAGGTTGTGCAAATGCTTGATGAAGCAGAGAATAGCAGCGACACCTTTGAAGCATGCCCGTGAGATCAAGGAAGCTGTATTTATCTGCTTATCTCTTGCTTTCCATCTGCTGTTGTAGTTTGTTTCTAGACATATTTATGTTTAAGATTTGAAGACTTTTAATGAAGGTGTATATCAAGATCTTGATGGCTTGGAATTTGTAACTAAATTGTTTCATTTTAGTAACATTGTTTTGATTAAGAAGTTAGCGATGTGATTGAGATGCGATTGGTATATAATATGCTAGTTATTTGCGGTTGTTCGTAGCAACGATTTTATAGTGTTGTTGTTGACATGGACTGTAAAATACATAGGGGACGGTTTTTGGGTGTAGCTAAGCAGCAACAGTTTTACTTTATCAACGAGAACGGTTTTAGAATGTTGCCAATCTGGCAACGGTTTTTATTTGAATATATGAGGCAACGGTTATCCAGTGTTGCCATATCAGGCAACGGTTTTGACGTGTTGCCATATTTGGCAACGGTTTTGATGTGTTGCCATAACTGGAAACGCTTTCCGACCGTTGCCATAGCGTGGAAATCAAAACCGTTGCGTTTTATCTATCAATGGCAACGCTTTTTCGTTTGTGTTGCCTTAGGGACCAAAAAACCGTTGCCTTTAGTTTAGGCAATGGCCGCAACAACAACGGTTTCAAAATCGTTGGCAAAGGTTTTGGCAACGGTTTTTTGGCTTTAGGAGACGGTTTTTGACCGTTGCCATAGGGTCTAAATGTTGTAGTGTTCTGTTCTCAAGGTTCCCACTTTTCACATTTTTCCCAAAATCAATTTTTCACCCCCTCCACTTTTGTTGGGTTCTGTTTGGTGTTTTTTTTATAGGGTAGCCAATTAATGAGACAAGAATTGCTGTTATGCTTTTACAAAGATGGAGCAACATGAGACAATATCTGTATCAATGACAGCTTGTAGGTGGTGCCTGCAAATTTGTTTGGTTTGAGCAAATTGGGAAACTGTAGAGAACAAGAAGAAAGACCCTTTGGCATAGTCCTCAAAATACATGTCTCAGCAAGCACATTCTGATTTTATTGTTTTAACAATTTTTATACTTTTTTTCTTTTAATTAATTTTTGTACTATTTGCATTTATTTATTTTGTCTACATGTGTAACAAACTAAATAAAGGACACCTATTTAAATCTGATTATATTATTATATTATTTTTTTGTTTTATAATTTTTTTCTTGCAATAGACAAAAAAATTGAAATGGCGCAAAACCGCCGACGAGCACCAAATCACACGTGAAATCAATTTTAATCACAAAAAATGCATAAAATGGTATTTTTGGAATTTTCACAAAAAGGGAAGAAAATACCGATTAAAATTGGATGTTCACAATACCTCTTTAAGCCAAAACACCTCTGGTGGGGATAGAACAATGACATACCTGCCATATAAAAAATTGGATATTTGCTGGACATTTCAACCTCCACACCCATCTCCAATGTTGATTATTCTCCTCATGATAATTCCTCCCATTTAACCACCTATAAGCTGTCTTTGTTGAATACACCCCTGTAGAACAAGGATTCCAAACCCACCTATCTTGCATTCCTTCCACCATGCACAACTTTATATTAGTGATGAGCTGAGTGGTTTCAGCTGGCAGCATTGTGTACAACGAATTTAAATCCCAAGCACCATTTCTAAAAACGTCTTTGAGTAAAAGGTTTACATCATGAATGTCCACGGCCCAAAGAGTTACTAAAAGATAAGTGGAAACCTATTATGGAGAGAGAGAATTCCGGCGTCCATGAGGGTGTTACACCACCTCTGAAACCACCGGATGGTGGTGGTAGTGGAGGTAAAATTTCTTTCAGAGACAAACTAATGGGCAACCAGGAGGCTATTCCAAGGAGGGAGAAAGTAGATTTGTTAGCCAAAAATCTTTTCAAAATAGAGTTGGAGGATGGAGATCGTTTGAAGCCTAGGTGCTACATAGATGAGGGAATACTTCAAGAACTATGGAGACCATGGAAAGATGTTGTGCTAGTTACACTTCTAGGGAAAAGCTTGGGGTTTTTAACGATGAGGGGCAGGCTAAAAGCGGCATGGAGACCAACGGGGGGAATGGACATGGTGGATATCGGGAGCGGATTCTTCATGGTCAAGTTTGATATGGAAGCAGATCGAGAAAATTAAAGTCATTAGTGGTGGCCCTTGGATGATTTTTGACCACTATGTGGCAGTGAGACCATGGACACCAGACTTTATAGCTTCAGAAGTTAAGATCAACACCACCATGGTGTGGATTCGGTTCCCCGGGCTTGGGATGGAGTATTATGATGAGAGCGTGCTCCTGGCTTTAGCATCAGCAGTAAGGAAACCAGTGAAGGTTGATATCAGAACTATAGATGCATCTCGGGGTAAATTTCCCGAGTCTGTGTTGAGATCAATTTGGCACAACCTATTGTGGGAAAGGTCTGGTTCCGTAACACATGGTTCAACGTTCAATATGAAGGGCTCCACCTGTTATGCAAGCAATGTGGTTTGTATGGTGACGTTGGGAGAAATTGTCCAGCAAAGCCAAAGACTCCGGCGGTCGCTCCGACAAGCTCTACGACGGCTCCGGCGGACTCTAGGGAAGTGGGAGTGGAAACGGTTCAGAATGGAGTTAATGGGAACATTATTTCGAAATCAACATTTAATTATGTTCCTGATAATTGGGGATAGTTACACCACGATTCCTTAGTCGTAGAAAAAGTGAGGAAAACGGCGCGTCTGAATCCCAAAAAACAAGGCTCGTCTGTTGGAATCGTGGAAACAAAAATAACGGGAATGATAATTACACTAGTAATTCCTTTCAATTCGTTATTTGTTAAATTATTTTTTGTGTTTTTTAAATTTAAATAAAGTAAAAGATGATGTGGAAATTATTTTAGAATTAAATAAAACGTTTACAGGCCACGTCATTTAATGAAGATGGACGCTACGTCAGCAGTTAACTGCCAGCATGGCGTCCGTTACAAAAACTAACGGCAGAGACCAAAATGAAACGAAAATGAAAGATAAAGGACCAAAACGGACCAAAAAAAGATAAATGACCAAAGTGAAACCAAGAGCAAAGATAAATGACCAAAACTGATATTTAGCCTATTCTATATATTCATTAAATACTATTTACAATCAAATAATAAAAGCGAGATTAAACTTCAATTAAAGTATTGCTTCTAATACTTGTTGGTGAGAAATAACCACAATAAGGGTAGGTTACACTTTACATAAATTAATTTTTGAACAATTCAAGTTTTTCCAAACACTATAATAATTCAAAAAACATTGTTTAGCATTGCATTTTACGTATTTTGTTACAAAATTAAAAAAAATTCACCAAGTTGTGTTATTGAGGAACAAACTTCACGTATTTGAATATTTAAAAAATTTTATGGACACTAAAGTAACTCAAAACACACAGTCTAGCATTGCATTTACGTATTTTGGCACAAAAAATAATTTCCACACCAAACCAATTATTGATGAACGAACTTCACGCAATTAAATATCAAAATTTTTTCCAAACTCTAAGGTACTTCACAACACATTGCTTAGCATCACACTTTAAGTATTTTGTCAGGAATTAATTTTTTTTCCCACAAAACCGGTTATTGAGGAACGAACTTCGCGTATTTGAACATCTAAAATTTTTTCCTAACTTTAAAGTACCTCTAAACACACAGCTTAGCATCGCAGTTTACGTATTTTTTCACAAAATTAATTTTTTTCACTAAATCGATTATTGAGGAACAAACTTCACGTATTTGAACATCTAAAATACCTCAAAACACACTGCTTAGCAGCATACTTTACGTATTTTATCAAAAAATTAATTTTTTTCCACTAATTTGGTTATTGAATAACGAACTTCACGTATTTAAACATTTAAAAGTTTTTCTAAACTCTAAAGCATCAAAACTACACCACTTAAAATATATAAATAATAATATTGTCAATAATATATTCTTAATTCATTGTTATAATATTTTCTATCAATAATACTAATCATGAACATTTTATAAAGCTATTGTCAAATTTTTTTATAAGGTTTAAATTTATATAATGATTTTAATTATATATCATATTTAGATTATTTTCCATTACCATATAATGATTTTAATTATATTAATAGAACTAACTTTTAATAAATACTTTGGTTCCACAAAAAATACTATTAAATTGTGTCACGCAATTTCTGAGTTTAATTAATATAAAGATTTTTTTACTTCCTTAACTAAATTTATGATACTATTATTGTTTTATGAAAAATTATATTGTATTATGATATATAGAGAACAATGTTGACAATTGTAACGGGTAACACATATGGTGAAAAACTGTTTTGTAAATTAAGAACTTAAAATTCATACATATTAGAAAAAACAGCAAAAGAAATGACAAATCACAAACAAATTAAAATTCAGAAAAGGGTGGCTCACTTCACACTTGTGGCTCCGTCAACCAAGCTCAGCATGCTATGAGATTGGTAGGTTATTTTAAAAATATTTGTACTATTTTAGTTTAGTTAGGGTGATTAGTTACCAATATTTGAGAATTTGTTTCATTTTTACAGAGTAAGAAGGCTGGACGCCCTCTTACTATTGCTGAGCTGCATAGGGCCACACATGTCAGGAAGGATACACAGACTTATGTTGATGAGCGCTCGAGGACCACTCAGGTAAATATACAACTTGATTTGTATTATATAATGTTTTCTTAAAATGGACCGCTTATTATGCTATGTTTTGTGGTTATGCAAAACAGGAGAAACATGCTGAGACGATGTTTGAGCCGACTCAGGGGAGCTGGAACCCTGAGTCACTTGGTCCAATGTCTCCTGAGATCATGGCTTTGGCAAACCGCAATTGGGAGAAGTTGGTAGGGGGGATGTACAAGAAACGTATGTTTGGTACGGGGCCCATGGCTCCAAATTTGAGATTTGAGGATGATCAGTTTGAGACCAGCGGACCCTCCTCTAGTAGTCGACCTCCTCGTCCTTCAGGTGAGACAGATCAGCTCAGGCAGCAGATGGAGGAGATGCGTGCTCAGCACCAGCAACAGATACAGGAGATGCATGCTCAGCATCAACAGGAGCAGTAGAAGCAGAGTCAGACTATGAAAGATATGCAGACAGACTTCTTTAGGTTTGCACGTCAGCAAGAGAAGCTATTAGAGTACTATAAGATGATGAAGTCAGATGCCTCTAAGTCTGAGGAGTCCGAGTCTGATGATGGCTCGTTTTAGTATTATGTTGTTATTTGCTGGTTTGGACATGTTTAGAATTTGGATTGTTATTGCTGGTTTGAAGTTGTTTAGGATTTGGATATTTGGTATTGTTGGTTAGTTTGGATGGATTTTATTTGAGTATTCTCAAAATTTTGGATATTTGGTATTGTTGGTTAGTTTTTATATATTTGGTACTAGTTTGGATGGATTTTATTTGAGTATTCTCAAAATTGTGCTGCATTTGATATATAGTTATTAAAAGAAAAAAAACAGGTTTTCAAATTTGGACACGTAGCATAAAATAAAGCGGTTTTTTTATAAAAAAATTAAATTAGCGACGGGTTTGCCCTCACTGAAATCCGTCGCTAATTGGCGACGGATTTGCCCTCACTAATTTCCCTCGCTAATTAGCGAGGGAAAATCCGTCGCTAACATCCCTCGCTAAAATTCCATCGCTAAAATAAAAAATTCTGCCGCTAAATATTAGCGACGCCCTTTTTAGCGACGGAAAAATTCCGTCGCTAATTCCCTCGCTAAACCACTTTAGCGACGGATTTTTGAGGTTTAGCGACGGAAATTTTCGTCACCTATCCTGCTTTTTTTGTAGTGATGTATGCCAAATATGTATATGTTTCATCGTCGAGTTATTTATATCCATACTTGTGTTTTTCTGCCTTCCTAACAATCTGAACAGTAATTAAAATTGGGTAGCTTTCAATTTGCCAGTCAAGCACGTCTCCAACGTGTAGGTCGTTGACTCTAAGAAATGCCCGCCATTCCTCCCCTGCAAGATGCTTCTCCTCCTTTGATCGTTTGGCAACATGCATGTCAAAATCATAATATATAAAGATCCACGCCACGGTGGTGAACCTCAATGGTGTCTAATTCTTCCGGAATCATGTTTCCAATTCGTTTGGGAAAATGCTGCATCGAACAATTGAAAACAAAAATGTCAACGGTCATGAATTACTTAAACAAATTGAAATAATGCCAATATTCAATTGACTCAAAAAGTAGTCTCACCATGACACCTGTATTAATTTTTTTTCAATTTTTTTCACTGCAGGTTGTATTATCAAACACAGAGGTGCAGTTATTAAAAGGCCCAGCCCAATACTCTGGTGGATGGGTAAAACCCGTGCGGAACCCAGCGGGTTGGTACTGTTGCTGTACGCGGATCTGTGTTGCAGTCACAAACCGGGTCACTATTAAATCTTGGTATCTGAAACCCTAGCTCATAATCTTCAAGAAATTCTCTCTCTTTCTTGAAGAACCTCCGTGTTCTCTGCTGTAGTTCTCTCTTCTTCTTCTCTCACGAACCTAGGGTTTCTGTGTTCTTGCTGCTCTGCCAGTGATGAAGCGCAGTCACGCTCGTCCTTCTCCTCCGATGATGACCCTTGACGACGATGATGATGATTACGAACCCACTTGGTTGATTTCTGAGTCTTCAAGGATCTGAGGTTGTAACTGGTTTGGTGCTTCAGTGATGATGCAATCTTCTTCTTGGATCCTTCACTGTCACAGGTAAAAAAAACCTTAACCTGTTCTTGTAATTTTGTTCTGTGATCTTTGTTTGATTTGCTTCTTCAAACCCTAACACAGTGTTGGTGTTTTTCTGCAGATCTTCTCAGATCTGTTGCTTGGATCTTCAACAAGAGGTAAAGAACACGCCTCTGATCTTTTTCTTGTTGCTTTGACTGAGTTATTTCTGTGTTGAATTTCTGATATGCTGAAAAAACTGTTAACCTTCTGAACCTTGTGTTTTCTGCATGAACTGAGACTTCAACACCTTGAACACCACCCAGTTTTGTTTCTCTTCACGAGAACAGCAGGTAAATCCTCACCCTCACTCTTTGTTTCTTTCTTTCTGTGTTTATTTCTTAGTCACAAAGAAAATTCTAACACACTTGCTTGTTTTCTTTGTATGTGAGCCTGAGGTTCAGCCACCTGCTGAAGGAAACTGACTCACACACACTGAACAGAAGATGATTATGCAGAAGAAGAAGAAAGGAAGCAGAAAAAACTAAGGGTATAGACTTAAAATTGTAAACTTTTTATTTCATGAAAAAATGTAATACTGAGAATTTACTGTATATAATGATAGTCTGTGGTTCTGTATTTATATACACAGAGACTTAACTTATCTGTTAGGCCCTTGGTTGTTATTAAACAACCAACTTTAGTTTGTTATATTTAACAAACTGTTTTAGTTAGTTATTAACCAACTTAACAGTTCATAACAAACTGTAACAGATTTGATAACAGTTCTATTTTTTTGAAATAAAACTGTATAGGTTTTTTTAATTAATATAGGTGAAATTGATTACCAATTCCAATACCCTACCTTAATCAAAGAACCTTTTAGGATTAACAGCCCTACCTTAGACTAAGCTAGGTCTAAACTAAAAAAACCAGACAGTAGGCAACAAAAGGCACAGGACAACCCCCAGGTAGGTGATCTTAGATAGTTGGTCTAGGACAAGCCCCTAGACAGTGACTTAGGTTATTTCCTTCTTAGAGACTTAGAAAGAAACAACATTGAGTTGCCTTCTTAGCTTAGAGAACACTTCTCCCTTTAGGGCTTTTGTAAAAATGTCAGCAACCTGGTCCTTTGTAGAGCAGAAATCTAGTACCAAGCAGCCTTTAGCAACCTGTTCCCTTAGGTAGTGGAACTTAGTTTCAATGTGTTTAGTCCTGCCATGAGAAATAGGATTTTTAGCAAGACATATAGCTGATTTGTTATCCATAAACAGTTTAACAGGATTAGTTAAGTTAACACAGATTTCTTTAAGTAGAGTCTCAAGCCAAGCTGCTTGGGTAGCAGCATGGCAAGCAGAAATATATTCTGCTTCACATGAGGACAGTGCCACAGTGGCCTGTTTTTTAGAACTCCAAGAGATAGCAGCCCCTTGGAATAAGAAGACATATCCACTAGTGCTCTTCCTGTCCAGCTTGTCTCCACACCAGTCAGAGTCACAGTAGCCTTCCAAAGTAATCCTTCCTGTAGCCCTGCCATTTGGAAAAAACAATCCATAGTTAGTAGTACCTTTTACATACCTTAGGATACGCTTGGCAGCATTCAAATGAATCTGCATTGGGCAGTTCATGAATCTGCTAGCAATCCCAGTGGCATACAAAATATCAGGTCTGCTATGACACAGGTATCTTAGGGACCCAATAATTTGCCTAAAGTAGGTAGCATCCACTTTAGTGCCCTCTTCTTCCTTTTGAGTCAGGTTTCCTTCAGCTGGATTAATTGCAGAATTGCAATTTTCCAGCTCAAACCTCTTTAGAACTTCCTTTGCATATTTTTGTTGATGCAAAATCAGTCCCTCTTTTACCCTTAGAAATTCTAACCCAAGGAAGTAGGTTAGTTTTCCAAGATCAGTCATTTCAAATTCATCCTTCATAGACTGTTTGAACTTGACAATTTCTTTAGGACAGCTACCAGTCACAAGTAGGTCGTCCACATATAAGCATACAATCAGCAAATATGAGTTTATGTCACCTTTGACATAAACTCCATATTCAGTAGTACACCTAGAGAACCCATTCTGAACAAAGAAGGCATCAATCCTTTTGTTCCAGGCCCTAGGTGCCTGTTTAAGACCATACAAGGCCTTATGCAGGTATAGAACATGATCTTCCTTTCCTTTTTCAATAAAACCAGGAGGTTGGTTTAAGTAAACAACTTCCTCCAAAGTTCCATTTAGGAAAGCAGATTTAACATCCATATGATACATGTTCCAGCCCTTACTACAGGCTAGTGCAGTCACTAGTCTTATAGTCTCATGCCTTGCAACTGGGGCAAAGACTTCAGTGAAGTCAATTCCCTGTTTCTGTTGGAAACCTCTTGCCACTAATCTAGCCTTGTACTTAACTACATTACCCTTAGGATCAAGCTTTAGTTTAAATACCCATTTAACACTAATAGCTCTCTTTCCTTTAGGTAACTTAGTCAAGGTCCAAGTTCCATTTTTCTCAATAGAGGCAAGTTCCTCTTCCATAGCTTTCTTCCAATCTTTAGACTTTAAGGCTTGCTCATAGTCTAAAGGTTCCATATCTGCCACCATTGCAAAATGGATTAAGTCACCATCATTAGTAACCTGATTGTCCATAGCCATATCAAAATCCAGCATCCTCCTAGGTGTTCTCCTCTCTCTTTGAGGCCTAAAAGGAGCCCGTACAGCTTGCTCAGGTTCCTGTTCAGCCTCCCCATTTACCTCTTCATGTGAACCTTGGTCCTCATTAGGTAAGATAGGGTCATCATTAGGTTGACCAGAGCCTTCCTCATCAGAACTTATATCATTAGGATATGGTTCAGTGTTAGAGACCTCATCAATGGATGTAGAGTCCACTGAACCAACTTGTTCAGCTTTATCCCAATCTCACTGCTTGTCCTCAAGCACCACCACATCCCTAGATACCTCAGTTTTATTAGTACTAGGATCTAGTAACCTATAACCCCCTGTAGGATGGTATCCCATAAGGATTAGAGGCTTACTCTTATCCTCAAGCTTAGTTCTCTTACTATCAGGTATGTGGCTGTATGCTATAGAGCCAAATACCTTTAAGTGAGATACAGATGGTATTTCACCACTCCAAACAGTTTCAGGCACCTTTGCCTCCAAACCTCTTGTAGGACACCTATTCAAGATATAGACAGCAGTTACTACTGCTTCTGCCCATAGTTGTTTAGGTAGTCCCTTTGTTCTTGTCATACTTCTGGCCATCTCTAGGATGGTCCTATTCCTTCTTTCAGCTACCCCATTGTGTTGGGGGGTATAAGGTGGAGTCACCTCATGAACAATACCACTGGTGGTGCAGTATTCTTCAAATTCTTTTGAAGTATACTCACCACCACCATCAGTCCTTAGTACTTTCAGCCTTTTACCACTTTGAGTCTCAACCATGGCCTTAAACTTCTTAAACACACTGAAAGTATCACTTTTGGCCTTAAGTAGATATACCCAAATTTTCTTTGAGTATTCATCTACAAAAGTAGCAAAATATTTGTTTCCTCCCATAGACATAGTGTCCATAGGGCCACACAGATCAGAGTATACAACCTCTAGTAGATCCTTAGACCTGTGTTCAGTGTGTTTATTAAATTTCTTCCTTGGTTGTTTGCTTACTAGGCATGTTGTACACTTGTCTTTAGTGTCAACAACCTTAGGTAACCCTTTCACCAGTTTGTTCTTACTTAGGTTATCTAAGGCTTTAAAATGTAGGTGGCCATATCTGTTATGCCATAGCTTAGTGTCACTGTCTGCAGTAGCACTTAAACAAAGTGCATCAGTTTTACCTATGCTGGCCTTAAAAGTCCTATTACTTGCTAGTTGGGTAGTTAAAATTAGGTGATCATTCTTATCAAACAATTTCAACTTAGCATTTTTCATAAGGACTGAAAAACCTTTTTCAACAAGCTGTCCTAGGCTTATTAGATTACAACTAATTTCAGGCACATACAGCACATCATAGACTATAACTTTTTTCCCATCAACCCTTGTTAATTCTAAGTTTCCCTTACCTTTAGAAACTATAGTTTTTCCATCAGCACATCTAATAGAAGTTCTCACTGTGGGGTCAAAGTTAATAAGCCAACTTTTATTACTAGTCATATGATTAGAACATGCTGAGTCTAAGTACCAGATTTCAGTGACAGTTTTACCATCACTTCCAGTTACTACTAAAACAACATATTCTTTAGCCTTTTTCAAATTAGTTTTAATCTTCCTATGTTCAGCTAATTTAGTTTCCTTACACAGCATACTATAGGCAACTTTATCTGATTCATCTGAGTCAGATTCAGATTCTTCCTTAGCCACATTGGCTTCAGAAACTGAACCTTTAGGATTTGAACCTTTTCTGGTGGGACATTCAGTGGCATAATGCCCCATTTTGTCACACATGTAACACTGAACCTTAGACTTATCCTTTTTCTTAGGTGCAGAGTTACTTTCAGATGATTCAGATTTAGACTTAGGTTTAGGCTTACCTGCCTTTCCCTTAGATCCCTTGGTCTGTTTGTTGTTACCTCCTTTTTTTCCTTTCTTGTGTTTGGACTTAGCTGCATACATGGCTTGATCCTCCTCTTCAGAGTCTTCATTAAGGATCTCCATTCTGATTTCCTTGGCCTCTAGCTTGCCCTGAAGTTCTTCTAACTTCAGATCTTCACTTTTTGTAGTTTCCTCAATAGTGTTAGTTACCACATACCACCTTTTAGGCATTGACCTTAGTATCTTCTTGCATAGGGCAGTTTCTTCAAGCTTTTCTCCTTGAAGGGCCATTTCATTTTTGATCTTCTTCACTCTGTTGAAGAAATCAGTAACTTTTTCTTCCTTTTTCATCTTAAGGCTTTCATACTGAGCTCTCAAAGCTTGAAGTTTTTCTTCCTTAATTGGAGCATTGCCAGTATAGTAAGCTGCTAGGGCATCCCAGGCAGCCTTAGATGATTCACAGCCCCTTACCCTTTCAAAGTCAGCCTCTCCACAGGCTCTATGAATGAGAGACAGACCCTTGAAGTCTTTTATCTCATTCTCCAGATATTCTTTTATTTGAGCAGCATTTTCATTACCTGTTAGAGGTGTAAGGCCATGTCTTACCACATGCAGACACCCTTGAGCACCAAGAACAGGTCTCATCTGTATGGACCAAGTCTCATAGTCTTTCCCATTGAGTTTGGGAACATAGCTGTCTTGTCCTCCTGTATTAGCCATCCTGAAATACACTTAGAACACAAACTGAAAGATTAGTAAACACACACTTACACAATTTCTCACTGTGTAAGTGTTTTAGACAGAAAAATATTAAAGAACAATCTAAAGGAAAACAGTAGAGTAGAGTAGTTTTTGCCCTGGATCGTTTATTGCTCTGAATATACCATATTAATTTTTTTTCAATTTTTTTCACTGCAGGTTGTATTATCAAAACACAGAGGTGCAGTTATTAAAAGGCCCAGCCCAATACTCTGGTGGATGGGTAAAACCCGTGCGGAACCCAGCAGGTTGGTACTGTTGCTGTACGCGGATCTGTGTTGCAGTCACAAACCGGGTCACTATTAAATCTTGGTATCTGAAACCCTAGCTCATAATCTTCAAGAAATTCTCTCTCTTTCTTGAAGAACCTCCGTGTTCTCTGCTGTAGTTCTCTCTTCTTCTTCTCTCACGAACCTAGGGTTTCTGTGTTCTTGCTGCTCTGCCAGTGATGAAGCGCAGTCACGCTCGTCCTTCTCCTCCGATGATGACCCTTGACGACGATGATGATGATTACGAACCCACTTGGTTGATTTCTGAGTCTTCAAGGATCTGAGGTTGTAACTGGTTTGGTGCTTCAGTGATGATGCAATCTTCTTCTTGGATCCTTCACTGTCACAGGTAAAAAAAACCTTAACCTGTTCTTGTAATTTTGTTCTGTGATCTTTGTTTGATTTGCTTCTTCAAACCCTAACACAGTGTTGGTGTTTTTCTGCAGATCTTCTCAGATCTGTTGCTTGGATCTTCAACAAGAGGTAAAGAACACGCCTCTGATCTTTTTCTTGTTGCTTTGACTGAGTTATTTCTGTGTTGAATTTCTGATATGCTGAAAAAACTGTTAACCTTCTGAACCTTGTGTTTTCTGCATGAACTGAGACTTCAACACCTTGAACACCACCCAGTTTTGTTTCTCTTCACGAGAACAGCAGGTAAATCCTCACCCTCACTCTTTGTTTCTTTCTTTCTGTGTTTATTTCTTAGTCACAAAGAAAATTCTAACACACTTGCTTGTTTTCTTTGTATGTGAGCCTGAGGTTCAGCCACCTGCTGAAGGAAACTGACTCACACACACTGAACAGAAGATGATTATGCAGAAGAAGAAAGGAAGCAGAAAAAACTAAGGGTATAGACTTAAAATTGTAAACTTTTTATTTCATGAAAAAATGTAATACTGAGAATTTACTGTATATAATGATAGTCTGTGGTTCTGTATTTATATACACAGAGACTTAACTTATCTGTTAGGCCCTTGGTTGTTATTAAACAACCAACTTTAGTTTGTTATATTTAACAAACTGTTTTAGTTAGTTATTAACCAACTTAACAGTTCATAACAAACTGTAACAGATTTGATAACAGTTCTATTTTTTTGAAATAAAACTGTATAGGTTTTTTTAATTAATATAGGTGAAATTGATTACCAATTCCAATAACCTGACCTATTTTTAATATGGCCAGTTATTATTGTGTGCCAAAATAATATGGTAACACCATTCCTGAGTGACGTTGGACCATCCCAGTCGTAGTCATAAGATTTATGGTTGCTCGAAGTGTCAGAACTTATTTCTATGGGCATTTTGCTGGCAACAGAATAACCAAAGCATATTACAAATTATACAGATTACAACTTGAAAATGATGCAATATTTAGTAAAGACTAAATGTTGGGAAGACATTTATATATATGCAAATGGTGAGAATTGCTATAAATCAACATGCAAATTCCTGTGACTAACTAAAAGTCATTAGTTGACTTTAGATACGGCCTATATCAACAACCAACAATGTGAAACAAAATAAAATAGAGTTAAAGGACACATAATGGCTAAATCAAAGATTTATTTCCAATCCTAAGAGTCTGTGAATCCAAATCTCTAATGCCCAAACAAACTTCCAGCAAAGCCAAAAAAGCAATTTCCAAAACCAAAAATCAAATATTGTAGAGTTAAAGGACACATAAGAGCAAGCAGCATGTGAGAGCAATCAAAGAGTAATAAGAAACTAATATATGTAAGAAAGCAGAGAATCCCTAATGGCCAAATCAAGATTAATTTCCAATCGCAACAAATAAGTTCAATAGTAAATTTGTAGTTTTTTTCAGGTAATTAATTTAGTTTTTTTTGACAAAAGGTAATTAATTTAGTTGGTTACGGAAGTAAATAGCATTTCTACATTATCTAATAAAAACACTTGAGCTTATTTCAATATATATGTTACTGATTAAAGGCAACATGTTTAGACATTAAGCTATCACAAAGTTAGTTTAAAGAGTTGAATTTGTAGATGCGATCATTGAACATACAAAATACATTTGAAGCAAAGAGTTGAAATTTATATACTCCAGACTTGAGAATTTGAATTCCCAAGCATCTATCATTGTCGAAGTGTTTGATTATAAATGAAAACAGATGGAATGCATAAAAAAATGTAACATATTCGTTTTTTAAAAAAGTGAGATATTAGAAATGCATAGTATTTGTTAGATAGCAAAGATGGACAGAATTTAAGATGAGCAGATTTTTTTATACATTTTAAAGTTTAAAATTTTTTTGGAATCATTTTTTGGATTCTTCGAAGGAAATGCTGATTTAAGTAAAGAAATTTAATTTATAATACATATAGAACTATTTAAAACAAAAAGGTAAATGAATTAGTTAAGTGTTATTTTACATATCATCACACATGATTTGTTTTTGATATAGTTGGATAAGTTAAATCACTGCAATTTCCCGTGAAAGATTCGGTGTCTTCAGATTCAGATTCAGTAGAACAGCTTATATCGATGACCGCATTTCTAAAACAGAGAAAATAATCTAATATCTATTAATACCAATAAACCACATCTGATTTTACCCAAATAGACATCACTAATCAATGCCACCTGTTTTTACTTCACAATTTTTTTCCCAACTCAGGGGTACATTTGTCATTTTCTAATTTTTCCCCACTATCATCGATGAACCTCGAACGCTACTTCCCGATTAGCTGCTTCTTCTTTCTACCCATTTCTTCCCGGTTCTACTACTCAACATTTCTTCTTCTTTCTACAGACTTCTTCTTCCTGATTAAACTTCTTATTCCTTCAACACCATGAACGAGAAAGGCTGCATCTGGTCTCAACTTCCTCCATTCATCCAAAACTTCATCTTCCATCAAAGTAAGTCTTTTTGGAAACAAACCCTCTCTCTCTCTCTCTCTCTCTCTCTCTCTCTCACACACACACACACACACATCTGGATCTCTCCTCTCTCATTTCATCATCTTCCTTCATTGTATCCAACAATTATATCGCAGAAAATGAAAACCCTAAACGTCGCATGAGAAGAAAGGGCAAACGGGAAGATTGAAGACAGGGAAGCCTAAAGAGAAGCTCTCAACAGCCCCATCTTTCTTCTCCCTCCTTCATTTCTGAGTTCAACTTCTTCACAAGTAAGTTTTTTTTTCCCTTTCATTTTCGTTTTACAAACAAGCATATAATCCTCTGATTCATTCTTCTTCAATTTTTTAACTGTCAAATTCCAATTTTAATTTTGGAATGTTAGGATTTTGCTTGGGTGGTGACTACCATATTACTCATTTTAACCTTGGGATTAAAGTTGATAATTTCTATTGTGGTTTTTGCTGATAGAATTTTTCAAGGCCACTATGGCAGCGAGAAAGGCACAGCGGCGGCGGCGACGGAGAGTGCAATGGGAAGCTGGTACGGTGAACGGCAACGGGAAGCGGCCACCGGATTAACGAATGTGTAGCTGCAGTTTAAATAAGGTTTCTTATTAATAAATGTTGCACATTTGTTAATAAATGCACTTGAGTTTTTTTCTTGCACAATTCGTGGCTTTGCAGCAAATTAGGTGCCCTGGAAACCTTAATTCTTTTGGGTTGTTTTTTTGTGTTGTGCATGGCTTGCTAAAGGTAGACTCTCTTTTTTTCCTTCTTATCTTACTTTAATTACATGCAAGGATGGTATTAAAATAGAGTGGCCCATTTTCTTTTGTCAGAATGGTATTTGAAAGGATGGCGTTAAAATAGACGCATTATCCTCTGATGGTACATTTTCCTTTGTACATCTCCTACTTTTGCAGTGATAGAGGAGAAGATAGAGAAATGCAAAGCTTCTGCTCTGAAATAATTGCTATGCTTTGTAAAAGATCTTGAGCTTCATTTGATATGTCTGCATGATTTTGCAGAATTGTCCGAATTCAAAGCATAGAGACAGAGAGTAAATTCAATCCTCAATCAAATTGTGCATTGTTGGCCAAGATTTTTGAATGCCTTGCCAAGGGAAAGACATCTGATGCCATTAAGAAATTAGTTAGAAACTTAGAACTCACACCTGCAACAACTTTATTGGTTGTTGCATGTCAGTTGAATTATTTGTGCTTTGTTTTTTTAAGAAGAAGGAGGGGAAACAACTATTATGTTGATTTTCTTATTTTCCATACACGCAAAAGGTGTGAAGGATGTATCTACGTTCTTTATATTTCTTTTCCATACACGCAAAAGGTGGATATAGTGAGCTGAAGGTCAACATTTATGAACCTTTGTTGTGCACACAGGTAAGCAAATTTACAACAAGCAAGAAGGTATTGCATTGTAATAATCAAACTTGAATTGTTGGCTCATCAGAATACCTTTATGCATTGGATACAAAGTTATTTGTGCTATAACACGTGACAGAGCTGTCTGAGACTATTGTTCCAGTGTTCAAAAATGGTGGTTGGATTGGTGTGAAGACTTCATCTGAATTACATCGTATAAATGTAATAAGCAAATCAATGTAAACTGAACTTTGTTCAAAAGAAATCTATATTGTTATCATTTTTTGTCAAAAAAAACCAAATTATCATTTAAATTTTATCATTAGTGTCTCTTCATATTGTTATAGCCCATTCACCTTCTTTGCTATCTTCATTTTAATTTCATTCGTTTTCCTGTGTAATTAGAACACTGACCTTTTAGAATTCAAAATTTTAGATTGAGTACTATTCGTAGCACGTAACATGATTGCCTCGTGCGCATGCACGGGTATGTTACTAGTTTGTTATAAAATTAAATATTGAATAAATACAAAGATTAAATATAGAATTGGATATATTATTGTTTATTATTAAATAGCATAAATAATATTTATGGAAGCTAGCTTCTCTTGAAGAATATCAGTATATACGAATGAGGAATAATTTGATAAGTTATGAAATCATTTGTTTATCTCGAAAAAGTTTTTGTAAACCTTTTAACGCGTGCAAGAATGAAAAAAAAATCATTTATTTAATTTGTAAAATGAAGGATATTTATTTTCTTTAAAAAAACCAAAGATCAATTATTCTTCATATCTATGCGTAAAAAAGATAAACACAACAATAGTAGACAGAGTAGATTTTTGTTTTAATAAATTTTTTGTTTATTATTAAAAATAGTAAAAACAGAGTGGTGAAACTAACCTTTGTATCAATGGGATGTTAAAATCTTGAAAATAATGTATGAAACCTAATATTGAAACCCCTCAAAATATATTGAAGGTCTTTTTTTTGAGTATTTTTTTATGAAAGTTATTTTAAAAAAAAAAACAGTAATACAATGGATATTTGGCACAATTTAAAAAAATCAATGTTAAACGTGGCATCAAGTTAAATGTATAGGCATTACTCCAATGTTGAACCGTCGCACCCGTGATAATAATATGAGAATTTATTCTAATTATGTTGACAAATATGTTTCTAAAATTTTAATTTTATATTGTGTAAGAATAATGTCATCATGAGTAACTCTTGAGTTGCTATAACATTTTATAAGTGTTGTAGAAAGTAGCATAAACAACACCAAACTTCTGATGCTGATTTTCCCATTTCAAAAAAAAAAAAATAATGAATATTTTAAACTGTAAAGTATAAATTCAGAAGAAAGATCAAAATGTTGAATAATATGATCAAACAATATACACAAAGTTAAGGTTTGCTTGATTATAAAGATAGAGAAGAAGTTGATGATATATAGTGTAGACTATAATGATTTCCAGCCATACCGCACAAAAATGCATAAAATGTAGACTCAACCAATAAACTATCATTAGCATAAGGACTAAATATTCATTTCAATCAAGTGAGTATATGCCCAATGCAGAAAGTATGAATAAACATAAATAAAAATATAGTATGATATACCGATTATTAGTCGATCACTTTGACCAGTAAATCATTTATGTTTAGGGAAAAATCATGGCCAACAAATCACTTATGTTTAGGGTCTATCAACCTCTAATGATGCAGACTCATTGCATCCCATTTTCTAAGAACAATATAAATAGCATTGCAGTACCAACATGTAGTTTTTTTACCATTTAAATAACACCAACTAACTTCATTTTAATTTTCCACCACTACAGATTCAGCCACTTAGATCCACCATCCGAACATCTTTATTACCCGCCATTGCCATCAATAGTGGAGTGTGTTTTTCTGAAATCTCCCTAGAATTTACTGACGAAATGTATTTTTTCTAATGTGAGAATATTTTCAAAATTCTAATGAAGTTCTCACTTTAACGGCCCGTGTATTATAACCAAATTCACTTATAAAAAATCATTCTAGTGTGTATTTGTACTTATTAATGCAATTAAGAAGTATAAAAAACTTCACTGAATCCAAATCATCACACAGTTCTCTCTTAAGCACACCCACATTGAATCCAAATCATCAGCATTCAGCAAAAGATCTGACTGTTTCTGTTATATTCCCCAAGAATGTCACCAATTGAGGATTTTAAGGGGATATAACAACCAAAAGGGTAATCCAGCTGTCTCTCCCTGTACCTCTATGTGTAACCAAACCATTTCAATGATATGAAATGCCAGGCACAATCATTCTAAACTACCAAATTAAAATTCTGAGTCCAATGACGAATTTCCAATCACGTCGAGCAAGCGGTAATACACTAATTCCCCAAGAACATTACAGAGACACCTTGGTTTCTCAAACAACTCATGACATAAAGCTATTAATACTTCAAATATTCATGTTAAACACTGCAAACATCACCTAGCTGCATACCATTACATGTAAGCCAAAACATTATAGGTAACAAAAGGGACAAAAAGACATTAGAATTGGCTCTAGTTTGTGAGATCCTATCAGATGAGTGAATGACCCAATGAAGTTGCATTGATTCCCAAAGCACTCTTTCCCTTACGCCCCATGATGGGTTGGACAACAACCTACATATTAAATTAGAGAATAAATGTAAGCAAAAAAACCAAAAAATCACAAAAGCCATGGGAAATTATCATTACATGTACTATATGGTCTCTTCACAGAATCACGGGGGCTGAGCATTGGGCTCTAAGAGCACTAAATTGAGGGAAAGTATAGTTATCACTATGGTACCTCTTGGATAACATAATATGCATTCAAAGTTCCAGCTATATGCACATGGTACTCTTGGATATCTCAAGTTGAGTGCCGATCAAACATAAGTAATATAAGAACCAAAACTATTTGTCCATAAACTTTAAAAGCAAAACAGAAAAGACATGTACCTCAAGAGCCAAGTTATAGTAATTTGTCAATTCCCCATTATGACTTAGTAAAAGCTAAAAGCGAAGTTGCGTCAGACACCATTGGTGAAGTTGAGAAGGTATATCATCATCGAGGGTTGAGCAGTGAACATCATCATCATCATCAATTTTATAGTCATATTGGATGGGGTTCTCACACGTGTAGTCATCACTGGGCTGCAAGGATCCACAAACAAAGTCATTGCTGGGCCAGTAGTCTTTGAAATCTATGGGTTTTCACATGAGTAGCAATGGTGAAGCCAAGAACAAACGAAACACCAACAGATCACGCTGAAATTTGAAATCAAAAGTATGTTGGCAAAATTAATGTAGTTTCAGTGTTTTCGAAATTATACCGAAGAAATTACTGGGATGAGTCGCGGACTAGGTCGCTCTCTTTAAGACGTTTCGTGGCACTGCTCGATGGTGCAAGCAGACTATCAACCACGACGCCCCCAGGATAAAACAGCCCAGTTACGATTAAGACTGCACAGTCAGTCAGTAATCGCTCGAGATATACACCTCTCAATATGGCTCGTAGGCCACTCTTAAAAAAGAAGAAGAAGAAGAATATGGCTCGTAGGCCACTCACGAATTTTAGAGAGAAGAGAATTTTGGAGGAGAGTTTTCGTTCAGATCTTTTTTCGTCAAGTGAGGGAAGAGGCTTTTTATATGCTTCAGTAACTGCTTCGTGCGCAAGTCAAGGCACGATTTTAGGCTCCACTAACAACTGACTTGGAGCGCAATTCAGATGGGAACGGAGCCTTCATGCGCAAGTTGTTGCGCGTGTGTGGTGGTCAGTTAGAGTGCGTGCTTGCCCGTTCACAAAACTGGGTACCCCTTGGGCCCCAACCCAAAGGTGTGAACTTCCCACTTATAAGCACTCTTCAAGTGCTTAGTCCAAGCAATGTGGGACTTTGTAAATTTTTTAAATTCACACCAATGTTCCAACAATCCCCCACTTGAATTTAAAACAGTTCCAGAAATAGCGTCAAGCGCCTCCATAAGATTGTGCATAAGCAGAGGTGTCGTACGACTTGAACCTTGCGTAGCGGTTAAGATTTAGATTCAACAAGAGTGACTCGTAGTCTTGAACTCTATCTCTAATCGTCGAAACCACACACAGCCCTTTCCATAGGTGTATTCTCATATGCCCGTGCGTTTATGGCCCTGCACGTCTATCCCAGTTTAGTGAACGCTCTAGGAATTTCTGCCCAAAATGCCATAGGAAGCGGCCCCACTTCCACATTCACAAAGGTGAGTCTATCAAGAGTACTCCTGTAGCTAGGTACTCTACTCCACATGGAGTATAGATCTCATTAAGAGTTTCTATTATCTCAACCTTACATCGCTTCAGAAATCATGCTTATTTCCTTTTAATAGCATGTTCATCTCCTGTCACTTCACAACTTGTTATTACCCATTGAACCTAATTCTTGGGATCTCCAGTCTTTTGGGTCGGGTTGCCATTGTGAGTGACTCATGGTTCTAAAGGCAGTAGTCCCATCTTTTGAGATGTACTTTGGACTTTCTCTCTGGCTAATCCTTTCGTCAAAGGATCGGCTAAGTTCTGATCAGTGCGTACGTGATCCACTCTCACAGATCCTTTTGTTAGTAGCTCTCTAACTGTGCTGTGCTTACGACGGAATTGTCGTTTCTTACCGTTGTAATAACGGTTCTCTATTTTTGCAATAGCCGCGGTACTATCGCAGTGGATCAACACGGCTGGATCGGTTTTTCCCATAAGGGAATCTTTGCTAGTAGACATCTTAACCAGCTAGCTTCTTCACTGGCTGTCGCTAGTGCTATCATTTCAGACTCCATAGTGGACTGAGCCAAAATGGTCTGTTTCTTAGATTTCCAGGAAACGGCACCACCGGCTATACTGAATATGTAGCCACTGGTTGCTTTGGAATCATCTGACAGAGTGTTCCAATCAGCGTCACTGTACCCTTCAAGTACAGCTGGAAATCTCTGATAGTGTAATCCTAGATTCATGGTTCTTTTAAGATATCTCATGACTCTTTCAATAGCATGCCAATGCTCGATACTAGGTCGACTAGTAAACCTGCATAGCAATCCCACAACATAGGCGATGTCGGGTCTAGTACAATCAGTAGGATACCTTAGGCTGCCAATGATGCTCGCATATTCCGTTTGTCTAACACTGTCACCAGTGTTCTTAAAGAGTTTGACACTTGGATCATAGGGGGAACATGCAGGTTTACAGTCAAAATAATTGTATTTCTTTAAGATCTTCTCAATATAATGAGAATGATCCAAGGAAATTCCTTTCTCGGACCTAGTGATCTTGATCTCGAGGATTACATTAGCTTCTCCGAGGTCTTTCATATCAAAGTTGTTGCACAACAATGATTTCACTTTATTTATGACATGAATGTTTGATCCAAATATGAGTAGATCGTCTACATAGAGACATATGATAGTGCAAACGTCATTCTCAGTTTTGTAATAAATGCATTTGTCACTTTCATTCACTTTGAACTCATTCGATATAATCAAGTTATCGAACTTCTCATGCCATTGTTTGGGAGCTTGTTTGAGACCATACAGAGACTTGTCCAACCTACAGACCTTGTGTTCTTGCCCTTGGACTACAAAACCTTCAGGTTGCTCCATATAGATTTCTTCTTCTAATTCGCCATTTAAAAAAAGCGGTCTTTACATCCATTTGGTGTACTTCTAAGTTATAAATAGAAGCCAGAGCAATTAGTACCCTTATGGATGTAATTCTGGTAACAGGCGAATATGTATCGAAGAAATCTATGTTCTCTCTTTGTCTAAAACCTTTGGCTACAAGGCGAGCCTTGTACTTATCAACAGTGCCATCAGGTTTTAGCTTCCTTTTTAGAATCCATTTACAACCAATGGTTTTGCAACCAGGAGGCAAGTCCACCAAGTGCCATGTCTTGTTAGACTCTAGAGAATCCATCTCATCATTTATGGCTTCTTGCCACAAGTCAGCATCCAATGAAGACAGAGCTTCGTGAATGCTAGTTGGATCCTCCTCTAGTGTATAGACCGTGTAGTCGGGTCCATAGTCTTTAGCAACACGTGCTCTCTTACTTCTTCTAGGTTCTATTTCCCTTTCTACGTTGTTTTCAACGCTCCTAGGCACAGGAACCTTACTAGTTCCAGAGCCCCCACTATTTCTTGATTTAAAGGGAAATTTACTTTCATAAAAGTCAACATCGTTTGACTCGATGGTTACTTTTGCATTCAGGTCATAGAATCTGTATGCTTTGCTGTTTACTGCATAACCAATGAATACACATTCATAGGCTCTACTGGCAAGTTTGACTCTTTTTGGGTCTGGGATCCTTACATAGGCCAGACAGCCCCAAGTTCGGAAATAAGACACATTTGGTTGTCTTTTCTTTATCAATTCATAAGGAGAAATTTTATTCCTAGATTTAGGAACTCTGTTCAGTACATAGCATACTGTTATTAAAATTTCACCCCACCAGTGTGATGCAGCGCCCGAATTAAGCATAATCGCAACTGTCAATTCGGTAAGGGTTCTATTTTTCCTTTCTGCTTTACCATTCATTTCAGGTGAATATGGTGCAGTCGTTTCATGTATGATTCCATTCAACTTATAAAAGTCATTAAACAACTGGGAATCATACTCAGTTCCTCTATCGCTTCGAAAACGCTTTATTTTTTTCTCAAATTGATTTTCAATTTCCTTTACAAAAATTTTGAACATGTCAAGCGCTTCACTTTTATTTTTCATAAGGTACACAAAAGTGTAGTCTGAGCAATCGTCAATAAATGTGATAAAATAGCGTTTACCATTTCTGGTCAAGGTTCCGTCTAGTTCGCAAATATCAGAGTATATTAAGTCTAATGGCTCTGATTCTCTAATGACGGATTTGTGAGATGACTTTGTAATTTTGGCTTGAGTACAAAATTCGCATTTATGAAAATCGGTTAACGATAGTTTGGGAATTATCCCTAAATTGCTCATATTCGAAATAATGCGCTTATTGACATGACATAAACGAGAGTGCCAAATATTAAAATCACACAACATATACGCAGAAGGAAAAACTTTATTAACTTCAACATTCAGTTTGAACATGCCATCAGTGGCGTACCCTTTCCCTACAAAAGTACCATTTTTGGTCAAGGTATACAAATCTCCCTCAATAGTCTGAGTAAACCCTGCCTTATTCAGAAGGAAGCCAGAAACTAGATTCTTCCTTATCTCTGGAGTGTGCATCACGTCCTTCAAGATTAGAGTCTTTCCAGAAGTGAACTTCAGCTCAACATCTCCAATACCTGCAACAGTAGTGGTGTGAGCGTCGCCCAACAACACTTTCTTATCATCAACCGCCTTGTATGTTTTAAACATAGCACGGTTATTGCATACATGGCGAGAGGAGCCAGTATCATTCCACCAGACATCAGATCCACCAACCATGTTGATTTCAGTAATCATAGCAGTAAAGTGCTGCTCTTCAGTCAGGTTAGCCTGCGGAGCAGGATTGGGCCCGTTCCTACACTTGCGTGCCATATGACCTGGTCTTCCACACTTGTAACAAAGGAATGGAAGAGCAGCTTCATTCTTTGGTTGTGGTGGTGGCTGAGGTTTGGCATTTGGGGACTTTGGAGGGTTCCCATTCTTGTGGTTGCGGTTCTTTTGAATCTGATTACGGTTCTGATTCTTGAAATGTTTGCCAGTTGGCTTCAGAACCGCTCCTGGTTTCTTGTTCGAAACAAACAAGATTTCATCATTCTGATCTTGTTTCCGAGATTCCTCCTCAATCCGGAGTCGGGTAATCAAACTTTCCAAAGAGAACTCTTTGGTCTTGTGCCTGAGAGAATTTTTGAAATCCTTCCAGGCAGGAGGAAGCTTGTCAATAATAACAGCTACTTGAAATTGTTCATCTAAGGCCATGCCTTCAGAGACAATTTCATGAGCTATTTTCTGTATCTCATGTGACTGAGTCTCTACAGATTTATCATCTGTCATCTTGAAGTTGAGGTAGCGGCTCACAGCATATTTTTTAGTGCCTGCTTCATCAGTGTCATACTTCTTTTTCAGAGCATTCCAGACTTCTTTAGCGGACTTGCAAGAGCTGTAATAATCATAAATATCATCACTCAGTCCATTAAGAATGAAGTTCTTACAGAGGTAGTCATTGTCGTTCCAAATCAATATCTCTTTGGCTGTTTTAGTCTGATCTTCCTGTTCGGCTGTTTCGTCGACTACTGGAATCTCATCAGTCAAGACATTAGCAACTTTTTTCATAGTTAAGAAAAATTGCATCTTTTGTTGCCAATGCTTGAAGTGGGATCCCTCAAACCGAAATGGTTTGTTGAAGTCGGAAACAGTGGGACCAGTAATCTCTTCGGTAGTCATGGTTGAAAGGAAACGTCTTAAAATTGTAGTTTCAGTGTTTTCGAAATTATACCGAAGAAATTACTGGGATGAGTCGCGGACTAGGTCGCTCTCTTTAAGACGTTTCGTGGCACTGCTCGATGGTGCAAGCAGACTATCAACCACGACGCCCCCAGGATAAAACAGCCCAGTTACGATTAAGACTGCACAGTCAGTAATCGCTCGAGATATACACCTCTCAATATGGCTCGTAGGCCACTCTTAGAAAAGAAGAAGAAGAAGAATATGGCTCGTAGGCCACTCACGAATTTTAGAGAGAAGAGAATTTTGGAGGAGAGTTTTCGTTCAGATCTTTTTTCGTCAAGTGAGGGAAGAGGCTTTTTATAGGCTTCAGTAACTGCTTCGTGCGCAAGTCAAGGCACGATTTTAGGCTCCACTAACAACTGACTTGGAGCGCAATTCAGATGGGAACGGAGCCTTCATGCGCAAGTTGTTGCGCGAATTTCGAGATCGTTAACCACTGACTTGGAGCGCAATTCGCAACAGCTCTATCAGATAACGTTCGTCGTATCTGGTCGGTTCAATGAATCTGGACAAGCACGTTCCAAAAAAATAAAATATAAGTTTAATTATTTTCGCAAAAAAAAAAATACTTTACACCTCACAGCCCAAGACGGCGGCGGCGGCGCGTGTGTGGTGGTCAGTTAGAGTGCGTGCTTGCCCGTTCACAAAACTGAGTAGCCCTTGAGCCCCAACCCAAAGGTGTGAACTTCCCACTTATAAGCACTCTTCAAGTGCTTAGTCCAAGCAATGTGGGACTTTGTAAATTTTTTAAATTCACACCAATGTTCCAACAATTAATAAATGATTAAACTAAGCAAAGTATACTACAAATATAAGCCACCTAACTTGATACAGGTTAATAGTTGTGATGAGTTTTTTTTTTTTATCCTGCATTTCTGCACATTAGTACCTTCTTAGCACTTTTCATATAGGTTTCCTTTGTAGGAGTTTTCGTTTTTAGCAGAAATGATGTGCTAGCATAGTTGGTCTTCAAATCCAAATGCATCTACTAAAGCAAATGTTTTTTTAAGCAAAAAGTGAAGTGCAAAACCAAATGTGATCATACATAAAGAAAAGTATGGAATTTAGAAAATGTTTTTCTGAATGCATTCGTAAAAGATCTTTTTCTTTTGATAGTTCAGGAGGTTGTAAAAGATTTTCAAGTAATTTGAATAAAGCTAGAAATGAAAAAGTCTAAGAGATGAAGGAAAACATGGTGGTTGCTTCTCCTATTCCATGGCATTGAGGTCTGCATGAATGGAATAGCAGCTAATGATAACAATAACACTTCTGCTCATGATCAACGTGCTTCAAGGTTATGGTTTGGTTATGGATTTTAACAACCATGAGCACCCGTAGTACAATTGACTTGGTAACTTGTCAAACCTTTTTTTTGCCACAATAATAAAATTTCAGTGTTACTTGCAAAGTAGCTATTCAGTAAACAAACCTGAAGTATGGACATATGAAAGGAGATACACCAAGAGAAGCAATATATGCAGCAATCACAAAGTTTCCCAGCCATTCGGGAGTACCACCATGATTCCTGTTGGGGATAAACACGTGAAAGGGAGAAGAAAAGGAAGTGGCGGCGCTAAGAGACAAGAGGAATGAATAGGGCAATATCAATAGAATAGTAAAAGCTGCAATGAATTTCATAAAAAAGTAGGGTACAAATTACATGCTACTGACGTTTGTATATATATACAATGAAACAGGCCCTGGCCCATTCGACTGGCTCATTTTGACTAGGTTACTAACTACACCTACTATTATTACAAGCAATAGAATTACAAGGCATATCTCAATATTCCCTCCTAATTCACATTGCTGAGTGACATCATCCCAAGCATCGTTCTCAGTTATTCGAATCTTCCCTTTTGCAATGGCTTGGTCATTGCATCAGCTACTTGAAGTTCCGAACAGCAATATTCCAGATTCAGCTTCTCATTGTTTACTTGATCGCGCAGGAAGTGATATGTAACACCCCGATAAATTCTAACATGCAGAATCACCGAAATGCACTAAATGGCATACATCAGAGTAACTTCCTGTTATTGAAATATTGAACACATCTAAAACTTTCGATAACACATATCAAATGGTTCTCTGAACCTTATAAACTTCCTGAAAATGCTTAAGTTCCAAAACTTAAGACTTGTACATGATCCTGGTGTTCAATAATCAAAACATAAAGTAGCGGAAACGATTTATAACTTATACATGATAGTTATACAACCGATATCAAAAGTACTACAAAAGGACAAGGGCCTAAGCAAGAAACATAAACTTCCGGACTCCTCGAGTCACACCAGCTAACCGTGCTTGGTTGCCTTGGCCTTCCCCTGTTTCTCTGTAAAAACCACAAATATGAAGGGTGAGATAAACATTATCTCAGTGAGTCCTATCGAGACCCCTGACCAACTCTAAAGGTTTATTATACTTAAATCTGAACTCGTGGCCCGAAGAAGCAACCACGTGAATACATGATGTTTACTCGTAACTTGTAGCCCTAAAAAGCGACTACTAGTTACATTTCTGATTTCTTTCCTGATGTAGCCCTAGTGAGCGACTACGGATCATATTTTATCTTGAACTTAGCACAACCCGAGATATAATGCTAGACAATCTTGATTGCCCAATATCTACGGAAACCCCAATCCGAAATTCTATTCGAATAATGCTAGGGTCCTAGCTTTGGATTCATGACTCCCCTCCACTAGGTATGCTAATAACTGGAGGATCGTCATCCTCGATATACACAAGGTATACCATCTACCTTTCCCCGAGGGAAAGTAACTTGATTTGAGTTTACATGAATTGAGAGTTTTTATGTCTTTCTAGACTTACAATCAATTAGCTTACATGACTTGATGAACTTGAAGTTCGTATCTTAACATGATTGGACTCAAGGTCCGTTAACATTTCTTGACTTGTGTTCTCACGCGTTCTCTAAGTACGGTTTTCGTCACATTCATAACACCCAAGTTTTCAATCAAACATGAATAACTCCATGATATCAATCTTTACATTGTTGGGGGACCTTGGGGAATGGATTAGAAGAGGATTGGAATCATTCGGAATGGATAAAAAGGTACTTTGAATTTGAAGATCAGAAGGTCTCACACGACCCGTGCGTGTAGGCGCACGACCCGTGCGTTGTTGAACAAAATGGTAAAAGATTTCCAGAAAGATACGCACGACCCGTGCGACTAGGCGCACGATCCGGGCGTTGTTGAATAAAAGTTCCAGAAGGATACACACGACCCGTGCGACTAGGCGCACGATCCGTGTGTGTTTAAAAAAACTCAGTTCGTGTAACATCAGATGGGGGCGCACGACCCGTGCACAGAGGCACACGATCCGTGCGTCTCCATCCGTTTTCCAGAAAACAGACTTTTCATGAGTAAATTCCATTCCATTCCGATTCCAATTTCGTTCCGATCGATATCCCAATATAACAGTCATTATTCCAGACCAGCGAAAGCGATTTAACAGTCAAACAATATATATCATAAATCGACAATCCAATCAATTCGAGCAATTATGCGTTTTACGTTTTTCGATAAAAACGTTTTCGTTAAGTTTTCACAAAGCGGATTTTCCATAATATCATTTCAGAAAATAACATGACTCGACAACAAAACATCCCTAAGCGAGTATAGAACTCACCGATTTGACGACCTCGCGAGAAATCACGTCCTCACGAACCGTAACCTCTCGAACAATCCCCGTAATCACGTACTCGCACCGAACTCGTCCGATACTCGAAACTGAACTTCGGAACAGCAACCAATCACAAATCCAGCTACTGAACTTCCTCCTTGACTACGGAATTGGCGTCTCTCGAACTTTGGCGATTCGATCCGAAATTTGAGGAACTAACACTTCCAATTTCGCATCCGTTTTCCAGAATCAGTGAGCAGTTTTGTAACACGTGTATCTTGGTCAATTTGTGGCCAAAACCCTTCAAACCAGTGCCCATTCTGTAGATAATTTTGTCTACTTTCTGATGGTCAAAGGTTCATACGCATGCATCCAGTAACTTGGGAGATACACCCGAAACAAGGTGACTGGTCCAGGACAGTGGCTGATTCACAACTGGAACTGTGGATACGATATCTTCTTCATTTCTAATTGGAATCCGATGGTTCTTGTGCCCAAAATGAAGATCTTTGTGTCTGGTTTCCAGAGGGACAAAAATCGTGATCATAGGAGTTGTGTACTGGGAGATACGATGCAATCACTGAAGGGTCCCCAAACTGTTTTTACCCAGAATTTGTGTTGCACTTGCAACTACAACCTCAACTTCGAAGTTCATCTCCATCAACTACCCAAAACACTCGAAACTGAACTAACATATCCATATCTTCTGGATAATTCGAGATGTGGTTAGTAATGTAGGCTAGGGTTGCTTTGGATATATATATATATAAGGCTTGGAACTTCACTCTTTGTGCTTGGACAACAACATGCAAAGCAAAACCTCAAGTTTTATCAAGGTGGAACATCAACCTTCAACAATGGTGGACGCTGGCAGAAGAGGAATGAGAGGTTGAAAGTGGCATCAATAGCAAGAGGAGAAGAAATGAATAACAATGATGGTCTCCAACTGAACATGCATCAAGAATCAGAATTTTCCTCTCCCTCTCATCTCCTCCTTCTCTTCTCCCTCTCACTCTCAAGCTTTTCCTCTCTTTCAAGTTTCTATTTCCAGCAACAATGAGAGGTGGCAAAGTGAGAGATATGGTTCAGCTGAGATTCACTAAAAGGGCGTAATGACCATAGTGCCCCTATGTCCAAATTTTGCTTAAACTTCCTTAATTTCTTCTTAAGTCAATTTTAATCACACAATACTTATACAATAATTACATATTGCATATAGTTATGTTCTGTGGATGATGGTTTAGCCGAAACTCATAAATGTGTGGAAAAGACGAAAATACCCCTGTGCTCCTATTTGCTTAAAATCCCAATTAACTCACCATATCATAATTAATCAAAAATGCTTAATTAATCACCTTGACCTCTTGCTAATTTAAATAATTAAATTAGCGAAATTGGGGATGTTACATGATATCTGGTCTCTATGTGCTTCGACCTACCATGTGCGACAGGATTCTTGGCGAGATCTATCGCGGACTTGTTGTCGATTAACAACTTCATTGCTTCGACCTTGTGCACTCCAATTTCGACCAATAGCATGCTCAGCCATGATGCATGACATGCTGCAAAGGAAGCAGCCACATACTCTGCTTCACAAGAGGATAACGCAACTATAATTTGCTTCTTCGAGCACCGAGAGATGGGTGTCGATCCATGCATGAAGACATACCCACTTGTGCTCTTTCGATCACTCTTGTCTCCACTCCAGTCGGAGTCTGTGTAACCAAACACTTCAGCATCATTCTTCGACTCTGACTTGCTAGAGAATAGAATACCATAACTTTGTGTTCCCTTTATATACCTTAGTACTCTTTTCGCAGCTACTAGATGAGAGCTTTTCGGCTTCTCCATGAATCTGCTGATCATTCCGACACTAAACATAATGTCAGGTCGAGTGTTGCACAAGTACCTCAGGGAGCCCACAATCTGTTTGAAGAGGGTGGCATCTACTTCAATCCCTTCATCATCTTTCGACAGCTTGCTGCTTGTGTCTGCTGGTGTCGAAACCTCCTTACAGTTAATCATGTCGAATCTCTTCAGGATATCAGCTGCATACTTCGACTGATGCAGAAATATTTCCTTCTTCGATTCTGTGAATTCCATTCCTAGGAAATATGATAGATGTCCTAGATCACTCATTTCAAACTCAGACATCATCACTTTCTTAAAGGCTTCGACTTCGACTTCATTGCTGCCAGTTACTAGTAGATCATCTACATACAGGCACAACAACAACTGAATCGAAGTTCCATTCTTCTTCACATATACTCTATGTTCATTGGTACATTTCATAAACTTCTGAGCCAAGAAAAATCCATCAATTCTCTTGTTCCACGTTCTTGGGGCTTGCTTGAGTCCATATAGGGCTTTCTCAAGCTTAAAAACCATGTCTTCTTGACCCTTCGACTCAAAACCAGGTGGTTGACAAACATAGGCTTCCTCCTCCAGAGGTCCATTAAGAAATGCTGACTTTACATCTAGTTGATGTAGGGGCCAGCCTCTATGACTTGCCAATGCTACTACCAATCTTATGGTTTCGATCCTGGCTACTGGGGCAAAGACCTCATTGAAATGCAAACCAGGTTTCTGCAGGAAGCCTTTGGCTACTAGCCTGGCCTTGTACTTGGCCACTTCTCCATTGGGCTTGAGTTTGGTCTTGTAGACCCATTTCACGCCTATAGCTTTCTTTTGCCTTGGAAGTTCGACTAGCTTCCAAGTGCCATTCTTTTCGATTGACTTCAGCTCATCAATCATTACTTCCTTCCACTGCTTGTGACTAAGAGCTTCTTCCAGGCTCACTGGTTCTGCTTCACCCATTAATGCAAAGTGTGTCAGGTCTCCCTCTGCTGTAATAGCAGAATCTGGGAACGTGTCGAATCCTTCTAACCTTACTGATCTCTGCCTTACCCTCTGTGACCTTCTGATAGGTTCAACAGCAACAGGTTCTGGTTCGACAGTAACAGGTTCTGGTTCGACAGCTTCATTTCGATCATCTAGATCTTGAACTTCGTCGAAGTCCATCATTGTAGGTTTCTCACAGCCTTCTTCCCAGTTCCATTGTTTCGACTCATCTACTACGACATCTCTGCTTTTCACCATTTTCTTCTGCACAGGATCATACAGCTTGTATGCACCTGTCGAATGATAGCCAACAAGAATCATTTGTTGTGCTCTATCATCCAGCTTGCTTCTTAGTTGCTCAGGGACATGTCTATAGCATAATGAGCCAATTATTCTGAGATGCTTGACACTTGGCTTTCTTCCTAGCCAAGCTTCTTCAGGTGTCTTCCCAATCAATCTCTTTGTGGGGCATTTGTTCAGAATGTATACTGCTGTGGCTACAAGTTCTCCTCATAAACTATGAGGTAGCTTCTTCTCCTTCAACATGCTTCTTACCATGTTGAGGATGGTCCTGTTTTTCCTCTCAGCTGTTCCATTATGCTGAGGCGTGTAAGGTGAAATGACTTCATGTACAATGTCTTCATTTTCACAGAATTTAACAAATTCATGTGAATTGTACTCACCACCTCCATCAGTTCTAAGGATTTTGATTGCACATTCACTCTGCTTCTCAACCACTACCTTAAACTTTTTGAATATTACAAGTACTTCACTCTTCCTTTTGATCAAGTACACCCAGGTCATTCTAGTGTATTCGTCAATGAAGGTGACAAAGTACTTGTTCCCTCCTAATGAACTGTCTTCGAAAGGGCCACAAACATCAGAAAATATCACCTCTAACTTCTTCTCTGCTCTGCTAGGTACTTCTGATTTAAATGAGTTTCTTGGTTGCTTCGACTTGCAGCAACTCTCACATACTTCGACAGGTACCTTTACTGCAGGCAACCCATGAACCATCTTCTTTTCATGTAGTTGACTCAAGCTTTTGAAGTTTAGGTGGCCGAATCTTTTGTGCCACTTCCAGTGCTCCTCTTCGACAGTACTCTTTTGGCATTTCTCTTCGACTACTTGCAACTTGATCTTGAAGGTTCTGTTATTCTGCATCGACACCTTCAAGATCATCTTCTTGTTTGAGTCGAATAAGCTGAGACTATTATCACCCATTTCGACAGTGAATTTCTTCTCAATCATCTGCCCAATACTCAGCAGATTGCTCCTCATGTTTGGTACATAGAATACCTCTTGAATGTAGCACCATTTTCCATCTTTCGACAGAAACTTTATGGTACCAATTCCTTCAGCAGTGACTCTGCTATTATCAGCAAACCTTATTCTTTTGCTAATCTTCTTTAATTCGACAAACCACTCCTTGTGACAGCACAAGTGGTTTGAGCATCCTGTGTCGAGATACCATTCGACAGACTTCTCTTCAGTCGAATTTGTATCTGCTTTCAGAAACAGTAATTCTGGGTCAATAGCTGTCATGAATAATAATTCTTCGTCATCATTGCTGGAAATGTTGGAGGCATCACCAGTGTTACCACTGCCCTGCCACACACACATTGCACAAGTATTTTGAGCGTCACAAGTGTATCCACTTATACAAGTGTTCCCACTGTTTTGCTCGCTAGTTTCAGCAACTTCTTCATTGAGATTAATCTCATCTTCGACTGCCATTAGCATTAACCCATCTGAGTCGGAATCTGTGTCACTATCATCTGCAAATTTGGCTTCAGCATCTTTATTTCTAGGAACTTTCTTGTTTTTACACTTGTTCTTATAATGCCCAAATTGCTGACAGTTATAACACTGCACTTTCGACAGGTCTCCCTTCTTCTTGTCGAAAGATCCTTGCTCTTTCTGCTTACTGCTTGATCCTTTTTCTCTACCCTTCTCATTTTTGTTGTTTTCCTTCCAATTTTTCTTAGAGGAGTATGATAGTAGGGCTTGTTCAGTTTCTTTCTCTGAACTTCTCTGCCTTATTCTCAATTCATGAGCCTCTAAGGAACCCTGAAGTTCATCTAACTTCAACGTATCTAGGTCCTTGGATTCTTCGATAGCAGTGACAACATAGTCGAATTCCTGGGTTAAGGATCTGAGCACCTTTTCGACTTTATTTGATTCAGTCACAGTTTCACCATTGCCTTTCATTTGATTAGTTAACGCTACTAACCTCGTAATGAATTCTCCAATCGATTCTCCATCTGTCATCTTCAAGGCCTCGTACTGTTTCCTGAGCGACTGAAGGCGTATCTTCTTTAGTCTATCTGCTCCTCCATACGAGTTCTTGAGGATGTCCCAAGCTGCCTTTGCTGACTCACTGTCGATGATCAGGTTCAGGACATTGGAATCAACGCATTGGTGAATCAAAAAAACCCTTTTCCATCTTTCTTCCTCAGCGAATGGTGGTTGTTCCTCACCGCTTCAGTGGCGTTTGCTGCCAAGGGTGGAACACCATCATTCACGACATCAAGGACATCTTGATATCGAAACAGCACATTCATCTGCGCACACCATCGTTCATAATCCTTTCCGTCGAAGATTGGGAGGTTCCCCGGAATACCTCCACCAGAGTTGTCTCGCGCTGTCATGAATCATGATAGATTTTGTAAGGATCTAACAAGCTCTTGATACCAGTTTGTTGGGGATAAACACGTGAAAGGGAGAAGAAAAGGAAGTGGCGGCGCTAAGAGACAAGAGGAATGAATAGGGCAATATCAATAGAATAGTAAAAGCTGCACTGAATTTCATAAAAAAGTAGGGTACAAATTACATGCTACTGACGTCTGTATATATATACAATGAAACAGGCCCAGGCCCATAATTTCAACAGGCCCATTTGACTAGGTTACCAACTACACCTACTATTATTACAAGCAATAGAATTACAAGGCATATCTCAATTATTCTTGCACAGTAAAGAAATGTAAATTGGATCCTGACTACCTAAAAGTGAAAATTGATCTTTACACTACAAAATGGATGGTGAAAAGGCAAGTTCAGGAAGGAACAGGAAATAGGGGGCTGAAGAACAAAAAGGAAATAAAGGCAAAGGATGAATACAACTATGAATGGTGTCAGGAAAATGAACATAGCCACCAGAACGTAGAAACCAAAGCTGTATTTTATTGAGTGGCGGATCTGGAATTTTTTTGTTGCACTAAACACCCTATATAAATAGCCTAAATCTCCTGATATTTTAATTTTGACACCCTTGAAAAATTTGAAATTGTATTAGTAGACCAAATTTTGCACTCATTTGACACCAGCCTTAAAAAATTTGACACCCCTGACCCCGGGTCCTGGGTCCGCCACCGATTTTAATTCGCTAAATATGAATATCTACAGTTAGATATAAAATCAGCACTTAGAAAATAGGTCATAATAAAACAACTATAAGGAAACAAATGAAGACACATTGATTTATAGCAAGCCAATTGAGGCAAACTCACCTATAAGAAGGAAAACCATGAGCCTCTTCACCAACCTTGGATCAAATTCTAAATAAATGGCCCAAGAGGAGCAAATTCTTATAGCTATAAGGAATTCTCAATCTAACCTCATCACGTGTAAGCTAAACAATCCATATCATTAGTTCTCTCGTTTCAATGACACTTAATGGCTATCAGACCAGGAATTTAAAAAAAAAAAAGGCTTAAATACAGTTTTGGTCCCCCTATTTTGACCAATTCACGATTTTGGTCCCCAAAGTTTTAATTTGACGATTTTGGTCCCCCTATTTTCCCAATTTGAAAAATCATAGTCCCCCACTTAAAAAAGTCAAAATTGAAACTCAGTTTGACTCACTCATCCTACGTGGCAGTCCACGTAGACTGCCACGTAGGCACCCCCCACCCCCCTTCTTCTTCCTCCCCCTCCCCGTCGCTCCTCCCCCCTTCACTGTTCCCCCTCCCACCCCCCACCCCCACCCTCCACTATTCCTCTTCCCACCCCCACCCCCCAGAGTTCGCAGAGAGAGAGAGAGAGAGTTCGCAGAGAGAGAGAGACGCAGAGAGAGAACGGAGAGTTGCGAAGGGGGGGGGAGAGCGAGCGGCGAGCGAGCGAGAGAACGGCGAACGGCGAGCGAGCGGCGAGCGAGCGATGGAGATCGAAGGGAGAGCGACGGTGAGCGAGGGTGAGATGCGAAGGAGAGAGAGAGCGACGGTGAGCGAGAGAGAGGGAAATCGAGGGGGGAGGGGAGAGACGGTGAGCGAGAGAGAGAGGGAGGTGGAGATGCGATGGGGGTGGGGTGGGGTGGGGTGGGGTTCACGGTGGAGATCGATGGGGGGAGGTGGAGATGCGAAGGAGAGAGAGAGAGAGAGAGAGAGAGAGAGAGAGAGAGAGAGAGAGAGAGAGAGAGAGAGAGAGAGAGAGAGAGAGAGAGAGAGAGAGAGAGATGGTTCACGGTGGGGGGTGGGAGGGTCACGGTGGGGGAGGGGGGAGGTGAAGAGGAACAGTGGGGGTGGGGGAGGGGGAGGGGTCACAGTGGGGGAGGAGGGAGGGGAAGATGAACAGTGGGGGTGGGTGGGGGGAGTGGTCACGGTGGGGTGGGGGGAGGGGAAGATGAACAGTGGGGGTGGGGGTGGGGGTGGGGGGTGGGGGTGCCACATAGGCTGCCACATAGGACAATAAGTCAAAATTGAGTTTCAATTTTGACTTATTTAAGAGGGGGACTATGATTTTTCAAATTGGGAAAATAGGGGGACCAAAATCGTCAAATTAAAACTTTGGGGACCAAAATCGTGAATTGGTCAAAATAAGGGGACCAAAACTGTATTTAAGCCAAAAAAAAAAGTCAATAAGAACAGCAAGAAAAACATGAACAAAACAACGATAAGAAAATATAATAATGACGACATACAAATGATTTAGCAAGATGATAAAAACAAAACCACCTATAGTATATTAGTAAGTTTGAACAAAGATAACATTATGTTTTATCAACTAAACTCAGTAAGCCAAATAATATAAATCAAATTCTTGCATTGATAACAATGAAAATCTGAAGGAAAACTAATATAAATCCAATTCTTGCATTGATAGCTATTAAAATCACTAAGTAAAATCATCTAGCCTGGAATCAATATCTTGCCAAAACTATATACATGTCACCCAAATGAGAAATAAAGAAGTAGATGATCAAAGTAACGTGGATGATCAAAGCAAGTAGGATTCTAATGAGAAATACCAATTATGTGATATCAAAGTAACGTGGATGATCAAAGCAAGTAGGATTCTAAGGCTCAAAAAGAAGTAAAGAAGTAGAAGAAGGAGCTTAAAATAGTCAAACGTATAAGTAGAAGGAGATTTAATGCAATAAGTAACCAAGAACACAAAAGAATTGGTCAATCACACATTCATTTAAATACAACTTGGAGAATCAAACATGTTCAATACTGGGAGTGACTTTATGGTTACAATGTATGATAAGATCCAGAAGTGATTGATACTGTGTTGTGATTGTTCTCCTCTTCTTAAGATCTAAATTATAATTAGTAGAATAAAACAAAGACCAATAGTACTAAGCCACAATGAAATAAATCTAGTGCTACACCAGTATACGCCAAATAGCAAGTGTTAAAGATGGACAGATCTAAATTGATAGAGATTCAATAATGCTCCAAATTGTCAGTGGTTAGTGCTAACACTAATAGCAAGCATTAAAGATGGATAGATTTAGAGAGAAATAGATTCTCTCCTCCTTCGTTCGTTCTCCTTCTTCTAACTGTATATCCTCTGGTTTTTCTGTTTTTCTCACCATTTTTTTGCCTAAGCACCATAACTGCTTCTAGTTGTTTTGCTAAACAACCTCCAAAATGAAAGCTTGACAACCGAATCTAACTGCCCGTATAACCCGACACCCGTTCAAACCGCCACCCGCCCAAACCATAGGCTCTTGTGGTTGGAAATGGATGGCCTTTTTCGTCTTATAGTTTCACTTAGACGGAAGGTTTATAACCCGAAACCGAGCTACCCGACCGTTTGTCCAGTCCGAGTTATTATTGCTATTTATTGTTACTAGAGTGTTTGACCCGTGCTATGCACGTGTATATTTATCCTATTGAAAATAGTTGAAAAAAAATATGTTGTTTGTCAATTTATGAATAGAAGTTAATATTTTCATACAAAAGATTTATTTATGTGTGGTGTAGTTATACTTAGATGTGTCAATTTCTCCTTATACGTAGAAATCCTAGTGGGAACTGCCCAATTTAAGGACCTAAAAATAGATATTATTCCCAATGGGGTTTGGGGACAGAGAACTAAATTGTCGTGAAGGCATGGAAGGGAGGGGAGAGGCTTTATACCCTTACCCCGTGGGGTATCAATTTCTAATAAAACTATTATGAAACTCTGACCAATATATATATATATAACTATTTTATCAAATTAATATTGCTAAGAAACCAAAATTATTAAATAATCCCTCATACCATAACTTTAAACTTTATGATTTTTTTTATACATTTTCCCAAATATATTGCATTTAGTTTATTATTTATTATGTTTGTATGAACAATAGGTTCTCGCGGGGAGGGGGACTCGCCAATGTGGAGTAAGATAAGATGTGGGTACGTGATGTGAGTAAATATTCCCTATCCCCATCCTCGTTCCACTGATATCTCTATTTTTATTCGTGTGTTAGAGATATAAATGTGTCTATAAAAATTAGAAAATAATATAAATATATATACACATATGATATTTATTCAATATTAGTATTTCATTTAATATAAAAAATGATTATACATACGATGCGTGCTTAAGAAATATAACAAAATAAGTATTATGAGAAATTTCATAAGAAATGCATCAAAAGTCAAATAAAATGTTTACAAAAAAATGTTTTTTAATAAATTATTAAAAAAAGACTTCAATTTTGTAAATGTAATGAATTTAAATATGACCTCATTAAAATATAAAAAAATAAAATTAGTCAAACAATCTTAATTTTGTCGAATGTACCAAAAGGATTAGTAGAAAGAAAAATATTTTATTATAAGGATCAATATAATCATGATTTTTGTGGAGATGAATGTAACTGTCTCTTATTATTATTTTGTTTACAAAACTGTCCTTTTAATTTATGGGTATTTGAATGGAGAAAAGAATGTAATAATTATTTTAGAAAAGAAACTTGAAGTTTAATGTAAAAATACTGGAAGAAAAATAGAATTTGAACCCTGCAATATGATATGGACAACAAAGTTGAATGATTAAAGAGAAGATAATTATATTAAGCAAATAACACATATTCACCCTTCAAAAAACAAATTATATAAACAGAATAATTTGAAATAATAAAATCAAACATGAGAAACTACTTGACTTGAAAGGGATCAAAAGAGCCTTGAACAAAAACTTTGGTGCTTTCAGTCTTGTTTGACAAACTACAATATGCTCCATCACCCATTGAAAGATAAAAGAAAATAACGGTTCAGTTACATAATGAGGACCTATATATAAGGGAAAAAACAGAGTTTGCAAGTAGTGTATAGAATGGGCTTTCAACTGTAAATAATAGCCAATAGCTAATAACTAATGATTAAGTCAGAGACAAACAAAAGCATCATAACAGGAACATTTGACTTTTTTATCTATGATAACAACTTCAAAGACTCTAATCGTCAAATTTGTATTGTTTCTTTGTTAAAATCTAAGTGGGGAAGGAAATTTACTTGAGCATGTGAAGATTGGAATTAGAGAACTCAAAATCGAACGACAATTGCGGCATTCACATTGGCTATAATGATGAAAACTCGACAATGGTGCCATGGGAGAGATGGACGAACGCGACCATATAGTTATAGGTATTTCGTTGGGAGAAATAAATTAAGCTAAAACTCCAAATGTTTTAGACAGAGAAAATTATGCTTTCATATTTCAAAATTCAAATTTTGAATTAATCTGAACTTTTAATTTTCATAATTGTATCTTTTTTAATTGCTCCATTAATGTGATTGATATATAAGACTTTAAAATTTTAATTGTTTGTAGAGGAAGCATCATTAATCACCAAAGGGCATTAATTGACAATTTTCTGTGAAGCTGACATCTGGAAAAACATTAAATAAGATTCATTCTCAATTGTTATAGATATAGATTATATAAAATAAACAAAAGTCAGTAATAACTCTATATCCATTTTATATTGAAAGTGATCTAATATCTTCTTAACATATGTATGATGTATGATCAGCAGCAAATGATTGGGTGCTGGATAAAGAAACGTTAAAAAAAGACAGTTGGAATTCACCAAATCACCAGTCATACGAAATGCGCCAAATACCTATGGAAGATGCCACTACAAAAAAAAAAGCTCATTTGCGACGGAAAAGTCCCTCGCTAAATCACCTTATTCCCTCGCTAAACGTCATTTGCGAGGGAATTAGCGAGGGACAATTTCCCTCGCTAATTCCCTCCTCGCAAATGCGATTAGCGAGGGATATGGGTCCCTCGCTAATTAGCGAGGGCAGTGTCCCTCGCTAGATCCCTCGCTACTGCTCAGCCACGTGACCACGCTTCCTCGCTAATTCCCTCGCTACTGCTCAGCCACGTGGCCACGTTCCCTCGCTAATTCCCACGCTACTGCTCAACCACGTGGCAACCTTCCCTCTCTAACCCCCTCGCTAATGCCCTCGCTAATGATCAACCACGTGGCCACGTTCCCTCGCTAAGCCCCTCGCTAATTCCCACGCTACTGCTCAACCTGATGAATTTTTTTTTATTTTATCTGCTTTTATACCTGTTTATTTTATTAATAAATAATAAAATCTAAAATACATAAAATAGTTTAAAATAAAAATTATCCAATAACATAAATTTTGAATCAACAACACTTAATCTGATATGTTATAACAAAATATTTAATCAACAAAACTAAAAGCTGCCACCATCAGACTCCTCAGCTTCCTCCTCATCTTCCTCTTCATCTTGCTGCTGCTCATTTTGCTGCATATTCTTAAAATACTTAAACATCAGCTCCTGCCTACGGGTCACCTTCTCATAATCTTGCTGCATCTTTCTCATCGCCTCAGAGGAGGTCCTGACCTCCTGTCGAGTCTCGTGCAGCTCCTGCTCCAGCCGCCTAATATGCTCTGTCTCCGCAGGAGTATAAGCTGGTCGACTCCGTCTTCTGCTGCTCTCGGCCCCAGACTGACTCATACATGGAGCCATGGGCCCCGTACCATACAGGCGACCCTTAGACCAACCTACTGTCTTCTCCCAATGTTTGTTTGCCAGATCTCTCATCTCAGGAGTAAGTTGGCCAAATGAATCAGGGTTGCAGCTCCCCTGAGTTAGCTGAGTCATGAACTCATTTATTTGCTCCTATTTTGAATAACCACAAATTAGCGCTCCATTTTGACAAATGAACATTATATAATACAAATCAATATGTATATTTACCTGGGTCATCTTGGAGCGCTCATCAACATACTCGCCAGTGCCTTTCCTCACAAGGGTGGCTCTATGCAGCTCAGGAGCAGTGATAGGGCGTCCTGCCTTCTTACTCTGTAAGATGAAACACATTTTTAAAAATTGCTAACTAATTAAATAATATAAAAAACACATAGATTTGAAAAATAATTTACCATTCTAGCAGCATGCTGAGCCTGGTTGATGGACCCACCGCAGTGAAGCGAGCCACCCTTTTCCGAGTTTCTATTATTTTTGGCTTTTGCAGCAGCATCCTTGAAAGCCTGTGAAGCCCAATGGCTCTTGAAGGCATTCCAAATCTCATCACTCATGTAGGAAGGCTTCTTATCTTTACAGCGGAGCTTATAAAGCAAATCAGAAATTTGAGCGCCCATCCTTCTGAAAAAAATTCTCCGCACATTGTCATCGTCTTGTGTCCCAAGTTACCTTGGTCTGCATTATATTAAACGTTATTAAGTAATGACAAAATAATTAACACTTACCCTAAAGAAGTCTAGCAGATCATTTCTTTCATCTTCTTCGACATCGCTCCACTTTTTATGGAACGTTTGAAAATATCATTTGCGGATGACATGAGTGATGTTTGATGAAGCTACCTTTGCAGGAAGAAGCCTGCATATTGAAAGATATATCAAACAATTATCGAATATATATAAGTCGTTGCATAATTAACTTTAAAAAAACAAACAATATAATACTTACGCGTTACCACTGCTATAAATGACTTTGAGTCTGATACCATTAATAACAATCACCTCCACTCTCTCGTCATCAGTGGATGAATCAGCATCAACATTACCCCCACCAACATCATGTACATCATGCTGAATATCATCCTGGGGATCTGGTGTAGGCATAGATAACCCAGCTGATGGGCCTATATGTCCAGATGATGAGCCTATATGCCCAGGTGGTGCGCCAAACCCAGCTGCTGCGCCATACCCAGCTGATGCGCCATACCCAGCTGCTGCGCCATACCCAGCTGTTGGGCCCGTATAATGCCCATGAGATGGTAAATGAAACCATCCAGGGCCAGATGGAGGCGAAGGTTGTGGGGCAGTAGATGGTGGGCCCACAAACGAATTATGGCTCCTCATATTCCCAATATTAAGTTCCACCTCACGATTACGCCTCCTCCTAAGAGGTTCATCGGTCATAGTCTTCTTCCCTTTATTAAGACGTCTCGGTGGTGGGTCAGAACCTCCTCCTGGATCCATATCTATTAAAAAAAAGAAACGAAATGTGATAAAGAACAATATTGATATATTAATTTAAAGACAACATAATGAGTCATAAAGAACAATATTGATATATTAATGATTCTAATAAATTTAAAGACAACATACGGAGTCAACATAAGTAGACAACATATATAAGATTAATCATATACAACTAGGAGTCATCATCACATAAGGAGTCAATCGGTTCAAATTCATATTTCTCTTATTCATCTTCATTCTCTTCATCATCTTCATATTCATTCTGTTCTTCATCTTCATTCTGTTCTTCATCTTCATCAACTTCTTCAACTAGGTGTCGATCATCACATAAGGAGTCAATCGGTTCAAATTCAAGCACCTCATCTACTCCTGAAATTTCATCCACCCGATAAGGAACCTCATCCTCCGCATCAGTGCCTTCAATGTGACCCCGTGGTTTTGTCTTAATTGCAACACACCATCCTCTCTGAGTTGATGGATATGGAACATAATACACCTGCCTCACATTTTCTGCCATGATAAACGGATCATAAAGTTTATACCTTCCATTCATTCGAGTGTCCACGGTATTACATTTTGGATTCAATTTCATTCCTCTAACAGATGGATCAAACCATCTACAGAAAAACAAAACTATTCTCTTTTCATAGTCTAACCGTGGGTATTCAAGTTCATATATGCGTTCGATCACACCGTAGAAGTCATTTTCACCTCCAGTGTCGGATTTGGGGAGTTGGTTCTGCTTCATAAACCTAACTAAACCACATATGGAAAAAATAAGTTATGTCTCATATTTACTTTAAAGAATTATTCAGCGCCTTGGAGATTTGGTTACTTACTCTAGCCTTAAACCAGGATGGAAAACTTTCATGTATACGAATAGAAGATTCTTCAACGCCTATACCCTCAATTCGTAAGAATGCACTGAAAAAGAAATATTATTACTCTTTAGATTGAAAGTTGATCAAATTATTATTTAACTTCATACAGTATAGATTAACTGAATTGGAGCATACTTACTCAAGATATGGTTTAACTTCAGTGCAATTGATCAAGACATGAACATGTGCTGATTTATGCTCTTTATCTGATAAGTAATTGGTTGACTTCTTACCCGAAGGGCGACCGGGTTTGATAAACACAGATAAAGTGAGCGGGTGTCTTTCTTCTTCAATCTCCACTTCGTTTCTATTATTTGCTGACAACATAAAGTTGTTGAAATAATGTGAACAAAAATAAATTGTTTCACGGTGTAGGTAAGCTGTGCAGATCGATCCTTCAACTCTAGCTTTATTCTTCACCGATCGTTTATAATCACCCATTAATCTATTTGTTGAAAGAAAAATACTTCATTAAACTAATAATCATACTAATTAAGATAATTTTAAAAAAATGTTGAAATAGATAATTACCTCTCAAATGGATACATCCACCTATAATGAACTGGTCCACCAAGCCTTGCTTCATACGCAAGGTGAACCGGTAAATGCTCCATGGAATCAAAGAAACCGGGAGGAAATATTCTCTCCAACTTACAAATAATGAAAGGAATATTCTGCTCCATCTTAATAAGATCATCCCTTCTCAATGTTGAAGAGCACATATTTTTAAAATATTGACTCACTTCAATAAGTGGTTCCAAAACACACTTTGGTAATGAATTAAAAGCAATTGGAAGCAAACACTCCATGAATACATGACAATCATGACTTTTCATCGCATACATCTTCCCGGTGTTCACATCGGCACATCTTGCAAGGTTAGAAGAATAACCATCTGGCATCCTCAATTCTTTCAACCATCGACAAACATTTTTCGCTTCATCTGGTGTTAGACAGTATTTGGCTTTCGGTTTTAACATCTTCCCATTAGGCATTTCCACCAAATTCAAATCAGATCGATGTTTGCTACAATAAAGAGCAGAATCCAATCTAGCCTTATTATTGTCTTTGGTTTTATCTTTCACATTCATCACAGTGAAAAATATGTTGTCAAAGAAATTCTTCTCAATGTGCATAACATCAAGATTGTGCCTCAACAAATTATCTTTCCAATATGGGAGATTCCAAAATATGCTTTTTTTGTCCAATTGTGCCACTGTCCATAACCATCCACCCGGGTGAGCTCCCCTACCTCTGTGGCTTCTGGAAAATCCATAACTCTGCTCCAGATTTCACCTGATGTCAACAAAGGCGGTGGTCCATCTGTTTCAACTGCCCCTTTCATGAAGGCCTTCTTGTTCTTTCTAAATTTATGATCTTGCGGTAAGAATCTACGATGCGAGTCAAACCAAGAACTCTTGCCCCCGTACTTTAGCGTAAACGCCTTTGTGTGTTCCATGCAGTGCGGACATGCATATTTACCGTGAGTCCCCCAACCAGACAACATACCATAAGCAGGAAAGTCGTTAATTGTCCACATCAATGCAGCTCTCATCATAAAATTTTTCTTTCGTGCTGCATCATATGTCAAAACACCCCCCCACAATCTCTTAAGATCATCAATCCACTACAACAAAAAGTAGTTTAGGCAACGGCTAAAAACCGTGGCTAGAAGTGAAAAAACCGTGGCCTAAACTTTAGGCCACGGTTTTTTAGGCGTTGTGTAGGTGGCCGTTGCCTATTCCTTCAGGCCACGGTTTTTTGACATTAGGCCACGAAATATCAAAACCGTCGCCGTAGTTATTAAAATAGGCCACGGTTTATTAGTCTAGTTTCTGGCCACGGTTTTCAATTGGCCACACATAAATAACTGTGGCCTATAGGTTTAAGCCACGTTTTTCAATTGGCCACACATAAATAACCGTGGCCTATAAGTTAAAGTCCAGTTTTTTTTATATCAACCATTAGTGATCACCATGAAATAGAAACAAGCCAAAGTCATCAATCAAATTATTTTCTATGAATAAAAACAAACAAGTCATGTATAGGAATGGAATAAATCAATCAAATTAATTTCCCATACAAGTGAAAGCCTAGCCATAGCCCTAAGCTCCCCTATTCCCTCCTTTCCCCTCCCAAAACCTTATCCTAAACACACCCCTAAAAAAATTCACAATTAAATACAACTTTCAAAATTTACAGATTAAATCCTCCTCCTATTATCAACTCGTGCTTTCTTTGATATTGATCCGCTACTGGATTGAATCTGGATGAGAAGAACAATTTGTTTCAAAGTTCAACACTACCAGAGAACAAGGTAGTTCCTCTGAGACAAATTTCTCCACGCGGTTTACCTGAAAGTGCATCATATCCCATCTCTGGCACAGATCCAAGCCTAGCCTCAATGGTTGTCATAGGAACTCCAACTGTTCCACTCATAGAATACACATCCCCAATGGCTGTGAAACATCCAGCACAACTTTCAGTAAGACCTGTCACAACAAAAATGATAATAAATTAAGTTCTGTATAAGAGTTGACTTCATTTAAAATTTAGCCTTCAAAAAACTTTGATAAAGTTCTGTATTTAAGTGTCATCATCAAATCGTTGTGTTTAGCAGAAGATTCTTATATGATAGATATAGCATACCATATCCTTGTGATAATGTGGATCCACTAGTGACTCTTAAAAACTCCTCCACATGGCTAGGCAAAGGAGCAGCTCCTGATAACAGGATTCGAACACGTCCACCTAGTGCTTGTTTTGTCTATAAACAAAAACCAATATCTTAGTTGTGAAAAACCAGACTTTTGAAAAAGAACTCACAAAGATAAGTAGTTTACCTTATCAAATACAAGCCTATCAAACAGAGGTGCTGCTTTGTGTTGTGGAAGACCCTTCTCCAGATATCCTAACTTACTGTCATTGGACTTCCAATTAGTTTAATTATACACAGATATATAACTAAAAAATTCAAGATTTTTGTTTTTTGGGAATGGAAATTCAAGATTTTAGTTTAGTGGTAAACATACTAGTTATATGCATACTGAAATAATGTGCTTTTCACTGCTCCTCTAGATGAAACTTTGCTTTTGATACCTTTAGGTGCAAAGCTTACAGTTAATGCTTATTGGACAATATTGTTACACAAGTATAAGGAAATTAAAGAAAAATGTTTAGATCATTATTTAAATATGGTAGTTAGTGACAAAACAAGAGAGAAACATAAGAAGCACATATTGACAAAACAAGAGAGAAACATAAGAAGCACACAAAGTAAATCGGAGTCTTACGCCTTGCCAAAATCCTATTGAGGAACCTTTGGAGATGCAATAGGTCTCCATTATTTGGTCATATACATGAGCAAGAGGAAGAAAGGAGAAGTACACATCGTCTTCTGCTGCCTAAAAATATAACAATGTTACATTTTTTTTTCAGCACTATATAGTTTACTCATACTAGTATTAATCTTTGATAACAACTAACTATATAGTGATTTCATGACAGAAGCCAGAAGAAAAATTGGTTTTATACAGAAAAAAACTAACTATATAGCTGAAGAAAAATAGGGACCAGTCTGTAACTTCAAGATCAATGTTCACATAAAGTTCTCAGAATTTAACAGAAAAAAAAAAACAATGTTTTATACTCTTGTTTATGATGATTAATGTTTAATGTAGCTTTTCTTCAGCTACTAGTTGTTCATCTTATTTATGATGATTAATGTTTAATGTAGCTTTTCTTCTTTCTTCATTGTTATGCTTAACATTATTCAATATATGTATTCACCATTCAGGGGTTGCATCCAAGTTTGAGGGAGACAAGAACATCTCTGGCAAGAGAGCTTGTGACATTGCAAGAAAGGCTTGATTCTATGATGGCTAATAGACCTCAGCAGCAGATGCAGCAGCACAATATCCAGGAACTAGTTTCAGTCAGTCCACTGAATATTGGGAATGGAGAATATCAGCAAGATAAACAAGAAGAAAAACTAGACGCAGCAAGAGAAGATTCATCTAAAGGCATCAATGATCCAAGTGATGATACCTTGCAAAAACATCAGGATCAGCTTTACATGAAGGATGGCGACAACAATCTTCCTTCTAATGATGGTAAAAGTGAATCTCAATCACCCCCATCAAATGACAGAGAAGAGGAAATCTGTCCAATGGTATCAGTTGATGCATTGGATTCTACAAAGGCTGCATTGGATTCTAATTCAATAATCAGGAGTAAAAATATTTGGAAATATATTTAAGTGATATAAAATGATACACATTGAATAATTACAAACTTCAGATGAAATTCTACCACATACCTCCTGCAACACAAACATTTGATTTATTGTGCTTTCTGGAGACAAGCTTCGATTGCAACTCCAACCAATTAGCCTTGGCAATAGAAAATGATGGTATCATTTCTTCCTCTAAAGAATGCCACAAGCCTTCTCTGGTGTTGGCCTAAAAAATTAGTTACAAGTTAGTGTTGACACTTAAACCAAACTACAGCCATTAACTAATTTTCAACTTATGTGCAAATTCAGAAAATCCTCTAATCTCCTCTAATATTGAAGTGTCAACAACAGACCAATACACATCTATCATAAAAGCATAATATGCTCACAGTCCCCACCTTCTAGCAAATAATAACCAGTTTGCTAAACAGTAACAAGGGCTATCCAAATAGGAAGAGCAGTTTTGACTATCAAAATCCCAAAATACCCAAAAATAAGGGGAGCAAAGAATTAGTTCAACTTACAGCTGAAAGTGATCCAAACGTTCGGTAATCTTCAAAGATGACCTTAAGTGAAGAGATGTTGATCACAGGCAATTGAAGTTTTGTTACCTCAAATGTCCGCCCTGTTTTCTGTAGAGAGATGTTGAATTAATCAAGTACTGTCCAACTAAGCATCAACATACGTATCAACACTGAAAACTATTTCAGGAGTTAAAACAAATCAAACTGTGGCTAGTGCAGAAACATTTTATACAAACAATTGGGTTTTAAGCATATTATTAAATCTGAAAACAAAGTAGTGGCCATTACCTCCACAATTTGAAGAAAGTCACTAAGGAATAATTCCTGTGTAGTCTTGGACTGGTGACTACAAGCCAAGATTTCTGTCATATGTTTGACAGCCACATCATACATCCCAAGAGAAGCATACCACCTAAAAAAACCATCTTAATTAACAAACATAAAAGAATGTAAATGGCATGTTTCTTGATAAAAAATCACAATCTATTATTGCTGAACCATTTCTAACTTACTGTCCTATATGGAAATGAACATGATCGTTAATATAACTCCAAGTAGTTCCTCTAAAAACAGAAAGAGCACTTCTGTACGTTCGAATTGCATGTTTGATCTGAACAATACAAGATCAAGCCAAGAAAATTAAAAAATTAATAAGCAAACAGCAACCGATTGTTTTTTTTTGGGGAGGGGGGGACTATCTGCATACTGTTGACAACCGAATACCTGATCACACTTTTTATACTGCTCACCGGAAAGCACTAGATGAAATCCATATTTGCGAAACATGAAGGGTTTAGACAAGTGCTTACCACGGCAGATTCGGCGATGGTTGAAATTAGGGTTTTCTTGTAGAGAGAAGTGAGAGGGGTAGGAAGGATGCAAGCGCTGAAATTGAATGGAAGGTTTCGCTGAAACTGAAATTGAAGAGAGAAAAACATGAGAGGGATTTGCGAAGAGATGCCAAGGGATTTGCGAAGAGATGCTGTGAAGAGATGCGAGAGAGATGCTGCGAAGAGATGCTGCGAAGAGATGCGAGAGAGATGCTGCGAAGAGATGCGAGACAGTGAGAGCGATGAGAAGGAGTTAGGGATTTGCGAGACGGTGAGAGGGATGAGAACGTGTGAGACAGTGAGAGGGTTTGAGAGGGTTTGAGATTGAATGGAAGGTTTCGCTGATATTTTGTTATTATTAATTACTATATTATTACGGAAGGCAATACTAAAGGCGACGTTTTTTGTTAAATTTTTATAGGCCACGTTTGCATAATTGTGGTATTATATATCTACAGTTTTATAACCGTTGCCTATGTACTTCGAAAGTGTGGCCTGATATCAACTTAAAGCAAACGTCGCCTATTGTCTATCTTTTGGCCACGCTTTTAGAACTATGGTCTCTTCCAGGTTTAAGCCACGTTTTTTTAGCCGTGGCAATGGTTGGCGTGGCCTAAAGCCAAAAATGTTGTAGTGATCAGAGGTTCCAAAAAGATATCAATGTTAGCTTTTGGATTGGATGGACCAGGTATCAAACAAGTCAAAAACATATACGGTTTAGTCATGCACATCTCAGGAGGAAGATTGTAAGGGGTAACAATGACTGGCCAACAAGAGTAGGGTGACGCCGATGCTTGGATATATGGAGTAAACCCATCAGAGCACAAACCAAGCCGAACATTCCGTGGGTCTGAGGCAAAATCTGAATGCACTTGATCAAAGTGCTTCCACGTTTCACCGTCGGATGGGTGGCGTAAAATGTCGTCCGAGGTACGCCTATTGTCATAATGCCAAGTCATTTTCTGCGCAATTTCGGCCGATGCAAACATTCTTTGCAACCTTGGAACTATAGGCAAATAGAACATCGACTTTACAGGGATAGGTTTATAATTACGTTTTGCCCCTTTACGATCATGATACATTGGTCTTCCACAGAATTTGCATTCAAGTAGCTCACCATCATTTTTACCAAATTCGTTGTTGTAAAACAACATGTGCCCTTTCTCACAACAATCAATCTTCTTAAATTTCAATCCCAGCTTTGAAACTAACATATTTGCTTCATAATAACTTTTTGGCAAATTATCCTTATTAGGTGTTGCTTCCAACATCATTTCAGTCACATAGTCTAAACCTACCTCAGAAATATTACTCATGGACTTGAGAGCTAAAAGTTTCACACACATAGATAATTTTGAATGTGGCGAGCCTTCAAACAACGGTGTGTTTGAATCTCTTAACAAATTATAAAAAATTTGTGCTTCTTCATTTGGAAGTTCATCATTATCATCATATTGAGGCTCATCAAATGGCACATTCACCCTGAGACCATCGCAAATCATGTTTTGCATCGACTCAAAAATTTCATTACGTGGAACACCAACACCAGAACTGCTTGAAGCCCCTATCTCAAAATTTTGAAATTGTTGTTCTCCATGGTCTACCCAAATCCAATAATTAGGCCTAAACCCCCAATGATACAAGTGATCCCTGATTTCATCATCGGTCATAATAGGTTCACCGTCGCATTTTAAGCATGGACATCTAACCCCTTTTTCCTGTTGAGCCAATTCATGTCGCCACGCTACCACAAGAAACTGTTCAACCCCAATTACAAAAGATTCCTTTAAACCCGCTCTTCTCGGATATAACCGATCATACACTCAATCACGATTAAATTCATACAAATTCATCAACACGTATTTAAGAAAACGTGTTAGATAACATTCCCAATAATATTTCAAGTTAGTGGCATCAATATGATCTCAGTGGAGATGATTTCGAGCCGAATATGGGGGTTAAGGACAGCACAAAACCCTTTTCCATCCAAGTAGTGAAGGAAGTTATTTCATATAACTCCCAACCTTACCATTGTTAGTATCGTCTCGCAATTATCTCAATGGAGATGATTTCGAGCAAAATATGGGGGTTAGGATGTCCCTCACCCTTTTCCATCAACAACACACAATCATCTAACCTAGGGTTCATCAAAACAATAATTAAATATTTTTCAATTAAACTAACTGTTATGAAATTGACGTCTGGTGCGGTTGTTCGGTGACGATGCGCACTCTGGTGCGGTTCTTAAACTCCAAACACCAACGATGTCAATCCTAAATCAATCAAAAAACATAAATCAAAACAAATTTAAAAAATCAATATCAAAAAAATATCATAAAAAAAATATCAAAACCTACAAAAGGGAGAGGGCAGAAATTCGTGGTGGTCGTGGCGGCGGTGGTGGTGGCGGCGGCGGTGCACAGTTCAGGTTCGTAGGTGAGAGAGAGAGAGGCTGAGAGAGAGACAGACTGAAAGTAGGTGGTGGTGGTGGTGGGTGGTTGTGACGGTGGTGGTGGGTGGTTGTTGGCCGTAGGTGAGAGAGAGAGAGGCGGAGAGAGAGAGGGTGAGATGGCGGAGAGGAGCTGTCGTAGGTAGGTGAGGATGGTGGTGGTGGTTGTGAGGGTGGTGGCCTTGGCGGCGTTGGCGGCGTTTGGGTGGCCGTAGGAAGAGAGAGAGGCGGAGAGAGAGACGGTGAGGAGGCGAAGAGAGAGAGAGCCGGAGTGAGGAGGTGACGGAGAGAGGAGGTCGTAGGTACGTGATGGTGGTGGTGGGGTGGCCGTCGTAGGTGAGAGAGAGAGGCGGAGAGAGAGGCGGAGAGGCGGAGAGAGAGAGGAGAAGAGAGAAATGAGGGGTTCTGTTCTGAGATTCAGATTTGGAAATTAATTTGAGATTAGCGACGGCATTAGCGACGGCATGGGCGGTCGCTAACCGTTACAAACATTTCCACGCGGTGCCACGCGTTGAACGGTCAAAAAACCTTTGCGAGGGACACTATAGCCGTCGCTAATTTTTCCCGCCCAGGACATTAGCGACGGCCAGGCCGTCGCTATTGCTAAAATTTCCGTCGCTAATGCTTAAAAAATTCGACAGCTCTATCCCCTCGCTAATGCCGTCGCTAATATCAGTTTTTGCGAGGGACATAAAGTCCCTCTCTAATTCTGTCGCTAAAGGCAACATTTTTTGTAGTGTGCAATATAATCATTCGATACATTTAATCACTACATTGTAACATAATATATATAGAGAGAGAGAGAGAGAGAGAGGATATATCGACACCAGGTGTAAGTTAAATGACTTACACCAAATCTCAACCATTAAAAATAAGTAATCTTACGGCTAAAAATATTTGACTCAACCAAATAAAAAAATTGGGTCACGTGATACTAATATGTCGGGATTCTGCTATTTCCAATTTTATAGCTCAACATTCTCTTCTTCTTTTCCAGTGTCTTTCTCCCATCGGACTACATATTTCAAATTCAATCTCCTTACAATTATAATTAAAAATCAAGAGAGGGATGACGTAAACAGTATTCTAAGAAATTGTGACAGGGGAATACTTAGAATAGAATATGAGTATCTAAGAAAATAGAGTAGTTTTCAACAATTGAGAATGAGAATACAGAACAAAACTTTTTGATAGCCGTAACATTGCCATTCTCCAGAATTGAATTGAGCAAACAAAACGAAATGGTGGGATGTTACTCGTGTTCCATGTAGAGTAATTTCCCAACTCATCTCTCCTAACCTTTGTGTCCTCATTGTTCATGTGAATGGAAAAACAGGCCAAAAATGTTTTACTATGATAGTGGAAGAGAATAAAAGTGTTGGTTGAAGATAAGAACAACAAAAAATATTAATACTGTACAAAAAACATGTGTAGCTCGGTGGAGAATGATGCTGGAAAATAAGAAGAGGTTGTTCAACTATGAAATAGGAAATAACAGATAGGGAATCAACCACCTGACCCGAGTTTTTAATTTTTTTTATTTGGTTGGGTCAAATCAGTGGCGGACCCAGGACCCCGGGGTCAGGGGTGTCAAATTTTTTAAGGCCGGTGTCAAATGGGTGCAAAACTTGGTCTACTAGTACAATTTCAAATTTTCAGGGGTGTCAAAATTAAAATTTCAGGAGATTTAGGCTATTTATATAGGGTGTTTAGTACAAAAAAAAAATTCCAGGGGGTTCAACTGAACCCCCTGGTTATAAGCCAGGTCCGCCACTGGGTCAAATACTTTTAGTAGTAAGATTACTTGTTTTTAATGGTTGAGATTTGGTGTAAGCCATTTCATTTACACTTAGTGTCAATATATCTTATCTCATTGTCCAATATTCCCTTACAATTATAGAATTTTTGTTTACATCATCTTTCTTGGCAGGATCAGTTACATCACTCAAATGTTTTTCATAAAAATGAAAAGTTGCAGCCTCTTTCAGAATGAAAACAGCAAAACCTGAGTCACCAGCCACTCTAACTTGAATTCTAAACCTATAGAAAATCAATGATAAAAAGTTAAAAGCCCAACAAAGAAATATAAAACAGACATACAAATTGAAAACTTTTGCCTAACCAATCAGCCCAAATTATGATGATAATCCTATTAAAACATTAGGAAGAAACTTCACACAAAATTCGAGTGACTGAAAATCAAAGGAAATCTAGAAAATGAATATAAAAGTCATTGCCTAGTATTTGAATAAAAATTCTGAAAAACAAAATAAAAAGGGAAAGTGAAGAATTTTTTAATTTTGTAGATGTGTTCTAGGATCAGTTAGTTCAGCAATGTTGACATTCCTGTTTAACAACATAAATTCCTCAACCATTTTGAGCACTATCTTCCATTATACACTACAAATCAACGAAAACTTGCTAACAAATAATAAACAAATGCCGGATGGTTTTCACACCAACCCTTCCACCCTTTATATACTATGTTTGCTAGTATTTGGTGGGAATAATTCATGAAATTCCAAATTCAAATTTCAGAAAATAGAGCCAAATGTGTCAAATTGAAACAAATTTGAATTTTGAATTAGTTATTAAAGTAGCATGAAAATTCATACCATTTTCGTATGCAGATTTTTTTTAAGTTCCTGCATATGAATGGAGAAAATGTCTTTAATTCATTTTTATGCCATTTTTGGATTTTTAAAAAATAATCCTTTATTTTTTACCAATTGCAAATTTAATTGTGTTTATAAGCATGAAGTCAGAATTAATAATTTGTTTTTTAACGACCTACTATATTGGAGGTTCATGAAAACCAGAAATTTGAGGTGGAAAATTGTTTACTCAATGAGGTGAACAATGAATTGAAATTTTCAGGTGTTGCATAATTTTAGTATATAACAGTTTAATTTTTCTGAACATACTTTTGTGGGTATTTAGACTGATATATAGTTCAAATGTTAGTAACATTTGGGCAAAATACACATTAATTCGAATTCCTAATTTTAGATGAAAGATTAGTAATATTATGATTTTTTTATAGAAATAGTTAGATGAAATATTATGATAGAAATAGAAGTAGTTGGACACAAAACATAATATAAAATTATACATTTATAAAATATTTTATTAGCAAAAATAGTATATATTGTTAATAATAAGTGGGGTCTTACTAATGTAATTAATGTGTGTTTAACCAGAAGATGACATTTGGCAATGCATTAATGGAGATGCATTGTCAAATGTTATAGATATAGATTATTGTTATCTAATCTAATATCTATTTATATAAATAAACCTCATATGAAATTACAAATTTGGATATTTTATTAACAAGACACATATCTAATTTAAGGGTAAAAATGTCATTACCATCTCTTTCTGTCTTTTTCTTCTTACACTCCATTTTTTCCTTTTTTCTCTTTCTTCTTACACTCTCTTTCCTCCTTTTCACTTTTCTCGTTCTTCCTTTTTTATTTTTAGTTTACTTTTCCCATAAACAATGCTTCTCTTTCTCTTATCACACCACTTTAGTTTTTTTTAACTAAATTTCTAAATTTATACAAACACTACTCTACTAAAATTACCTTTAAAAATGTAAACGAGTCACCCTAAAAAACAAAAATAAACTATCACCTTAAAATTTTAATTTTTCTTTCCGAAATCTGTTTACACTCTTATTGATAATCTATTATCACCTCTTAATTATTGATAATCTATTATCTATCTTTTACTATCTACTGTAATCAATTGAAACAACGAGATAACTGCAATGATATATAAAAAAACACGGGATAACTGCACTGATATATAAAACAACACAGGATTAATATTTGCAATTGATAATTAAAAATTTTGAAGACTACTATAAACCTACTATCTAAAAAACAAGAAGATTTAATTACTATTTAAACTACTGATTAATATTTAAACCAAATATTTCTTATTAATAATCTACTATCTCTCTTTTACTGTCTACTATAATCTACTAATCAACTAAAATAATCAATTGAAACTACGAGATAACTGCACTGATATATAAAAAACTGCAATGATATATAAATAAAACACGGGATTAATATTTGCCATTTATAATTATAATTTTTGAAGACTACTATAAACCTACTATCTAAAAAAACAAGAAGACTTAATGACTATTTAAACTGATTAATATTTTAAACACACGTGACAAATATTTGTCACTAATACCTAAAAAAGGACAAATAATTGTCACTGATATATAAAAAAACACGAGATAAATATTTCTTATTGATAATCTACTATCTATCTTTTACTATCTACTATAATCTACTAATTAATCAACTCAAATAATCAATTGAAACTATGAGATAACCATGATACATAAAAAAACACGGGATAACTGCACTGATATATAAAAAAAAATACGGGGATAACTGCAATGATATATATAAAAACACGGGATAGCTGCACTGATATATAAAAAAACACATGATAACAACACTGATAAATAAAAAACACTGCACTGATATATAAAAAACACGGGATAAATGCACAAATTGTTTTTAAATGATACTTTTACATTTTTAGATTTTAATATTTATTTACTTTAAATTTGTCTTTATTTTCACGCGGTAATGTTTAGACTATTTAAATACTGTCTAAGTTCATTCATAAAAAAACACGAAAGATCCCGTGTTTTTTTATGTATCATGGTTATCTCGTGTTACAACCACAAAATCGAAGTCTCTTACTCGTAAAAAAGTGAAGTGTCTTTTTAAATTTTAGTAATTAGTTACAATTTAGCAAAAAATCTGTCACATCCCACAAATTAATAGTATGTGTTTCATCGGTTAAAACTAAAAATAAAACACCGGCAAAAACACTAGTGAAATCAGGCAATCAGCACAGCCAAGTACCATGGACTGCAGCGTTTCTTTTTCGGTCAAAAACATCGAATGCAATCTTTTCAGTTTCATGGGAATTCTTGATTTATACGATGAATAGAATGGGTTTTCCTCGAAAATGGATTTCATGGATAAAGACTTGCCTTTGTACTAGTTCTATGTCTGTGCTTGTGAATGGTAGCCCAACTCAAGATTTTAAAGTTTAAAAAGGATTGCGACAAGGGGATCCATTGTCACCCTTTCTTTTCCTTATAGCCGCTGAAGGGTTATCCTTGTTGGTGTACAAGGCGGTGGAGATTGGTGCTTTTGAAGGATACGAAATTAATAATAATTTGAGTTTTCCTATAATGCAATTTGCGGATGACACGATGTTGATGGGGAGGGCAACTTGGGATAACCTTTGGAGTATTAAATCCATTTTGAGAGCGTTTGAGCTTGTTTCGGGGCTGAAAGTGAATTTTCCTAAGAGTAAACGTATTGGTATTAATATAGCAGGTGATTTCATATCTTCAGCGTCCATTTTCCCCCATTGTAGAACGGAATCCATTCCGTTTAAGTTTTTGGGCATCCCTATAGGAGCTAATCCTAGAAGATCATCAACTTGGAGACCGGTGTTTGACATGCTTAGAAAAAGACTATCATCTTGGAAAGGGCGTACCCTTTCGATAGAAGGCCAGGTAACGCTTATCAATCTATTTCTTTTCATTTTACAAAGCTCCAAAGGTGGTGATTAAGGCCATGGTAAAAATCCAAAGGGACTTCTTGTGGGGTATTAATGAGGGAGAAGGAGGTATGTATTGGGTGGCTTGGGAGAGGATTTGTCAACCGAAGAAGGCGGGTGGTCTTGGTATTAAAAATTTAGAGCTATTTAACATAGCTCTCTTATCTAAATGGAAGTGGAGGGCTTTGGTGGATTCTAACTCTAGTTGGAGTGGCTTGTTGACTTATAGGTATGGGGATCTTGCTTTAATCTTTACTCACGGTTTGTTGGAAGGGGCTCTAGAGGAAATCCAAGTTCCTTGTGGTGGCGTGACTTGCTTTCTTTGGATTCTAATCTTTCTCCAGCGGGACGGTTTCGTTCGTGTGTTAGAAGAGGCTTGGGAGACGGCTCCTCAGTCAATTTTTGGCATGATCACTGGCTTGGTTCTGAATCCCTTTATATGGTGTTTCCCTCTCTTTTTTTCAGGTTGTAATCATAAGCAAGTCTCAGTGGCTGAAATTGGCGAATGGTCTAGTGGAAAGTGGATTTGGAAGGAACCGTGGTTGGACGGTCAAGACACTGTCAGCGTCTCCAAAGCAGCTGGATGGCACGATGTCTTGTTGGTTGTAGAACCGATTGTGGATAGGCGTGATTCTTGGTCTTGAACATTGGAATCGACGAAGGCTTTTTCAGTTAAATCGCGTTATAGGTGCCTGGCCACTCTCGGGTTGGATGCTGGGCAGCAGCATGCTCCGTGTGTTTCTGCTGAGATTTGGGAAACAATTGTGCCATCTAAAGTCTCAATATTTGGTTGGCGTTTGTTATGTGACTCGTGCCCAGCTTTTCCATAGAAATGTCATTCATTCGGAGGCCGAGACGATGTGCCCTTTTTGTAATCAACATAGTGAAGATATTAATCACTTATTTATGAGCTGTAGTTTCGCCACAGAGGTTTGGAGGCGTGTGGGAACTTGACTGGGTGTGTCTATTGTTGGTTCGCTGAGTTTGGTTGATCACTTTCGCAGGTATGGCATGCTTTGTTAAGGGAAAAAGTCAAAGAGGACTAACCATCTGATTTGTTTAACTACTTGCTGGTGCATTTGGAGGTCACGGAATGGTATCATTTTCAAGAACGAGGAGCCTAATTTAGATTCCATTTTTTCTCGTATTAAGTCTTTAACGTGAAGTTGGTTTATTTACAAATTAGGTTGTAACTCTAATTTGTCCGCTATGTCTTGGGGGTTAAACCCTCTCCAGTGCCTAAACAATTTGCAACCGCTTCTATAGTTTGGGTTCGAGCACCCCTAGTGCTTCGTTAATGAAATTTTTGCTTATCTAAAAAAAATCGAATGCAATATTTTTTTTGGATAGCTTGTTGCGTTATTATAGTTGAACACAGCATCTACCGTCCTATAAATATTTAAATTGTTGTGTTTACAAGTAACAGAAGGTAGAAGAATAAAATTGAAGATGAAAAAGGACTACAAAAAGTTCACTTACACGAACTGATCCAATAATTCAAAGCACTGAATGGCTTGCTTATACAATCTTAATCAAAAGCAAAATTTCAAGTTCAATGATTGCAGAATACAAGTTTCTCTTGAATGACATTAAAGGAATAAATTGATTACATGAGTCGACCAACATAGGTAGCTCGGGGATATTGTTGTTGCAGTTGTGGCCATTGAACAAAAAGTTGGTCAGCCATCCACAACTTGTACAGGAGCAAGCCACTCAAGGAGAGCCTTCTCACTCTTGCAATACTCTCAACGTAGAAAATTGATGACCATCTGATTCCCAGTACCTATTCAAAACTTAAACACACTTCGCATCACAAATTATCAAATTAATTGGATAAATGAAAATATGGAAAAAATAACAGAAGAATGAAGGGAATATGAACCTTGAATATAAATGCAATGGCACAAAGGGGAATGCAAGTTCCAGGTCCATTGCAAAGTATCTAGATAGTAGCAATACAGTATCACTCAAATTGTAACAAAATAACATCAATTAATGTTGTAATCAAATGAGGATAAACATAATAGTTACCACTTCAGGTCTAATTTTAATCATCAGCCATAGTGCATGCACCATTGCAATTAAAGTAGTCCAAACTGAGGTTATATATGATTGACCAACTTCCCTACTTCGATATATCTTCATGAACTGTGCGGTATCAGTAACGCTTGTTCCACTCTGCAGTAAAATCTGTTTCTGATCAGAATCTGTAAACCAGTGTCAGCAAGCAGGAGTAAAATTCAGAACCCATTGAAGTCGTCTTTATAAAATTTCACATTTCGCACCTATATCAATAGAAGAAAATAATAAACAGAAAAGCTAAAGTTTAACAGAATTATATACTTTATTTGCAGTCTCCAAGTCTGACATTGGAAAAAGTTAATGATTCTCAAACAAAAAATGGCAGAAATCAGCAAATAAACCACTGGAACAGTACAGAAAACACTAACTTTGATGAGAATTTATTATTTGGTAAAATTCCTACCAAGGTTGGTATCAACCAATTAATGAATACAAACTGCTTGTAACAAATAGGCAATAGATCTATGAAGCACCGACACAGACACGGACACCGAACCTGACACAGACACGGACACCCAGACACCGGTTTTATTAATTTTTTTTGAAAAATACAAGTAATTGAAGAGTCGGTGTTGGTGTCCGACACGATCCGTGTCGGACACCCGGACACGGCATTCGGAAGAGGTGTCCCGTACTTCAGAGCAATAGACTCCTAGATACACTCCCTTGAATCAAGAGTGTGTTTGTTTCAAGTCTTCTAAATACATTCTTGGGAATAGATGAGTAGATAATGTGTGTATTATAAAGTTTGTTACTAAAATCACGAAATTTTATTCACAGGTATAAAAGATTCCCAAAAAAATCTTTTACATTCCTAACGTTTTATATCCAAAGGAGGGGTTCGGAAAAGAAATCCCTACGGGAGGGGAATGAAATTTACGTGTTACTTCCTCCATACCCCAATCCTATAAGTGATTCTTGGGAATGTTATAATTTATAAATGTTAGCTAAACCCTTGTATTTAAAAAACCCAGGAGCAGAATTCTCAGTAGTAAACTCCTCACAAAGTCCAGGGCCTGAATTTACACCCTTTGCATTATTAAAATATCAATAGGTGAACCACTAATAGTCACGTGAATAATCATCGGTCAAGTCTAATTCTTCTTATATCCAAATATACAGGACTTGGGCCAATATAAATATATTATCCCCAAACAAAAAGAGTTCCCTCTATAACTTCCAGATAATAATAATAACAATTAAAAGCCGATATAAGACATAAAATGTTGAACATCTATAGTTAACATACAACATTAATAATTGATCCGTATATTGCAACAAATGTGCACCAAGTAATCCGCTATCAAATCTATATTGCAGAAACCCCCCTGCACCCCCTCCCCCTTTTCCAAAACAACAACAATAATAAGAGGAAAAAAGACCTAATTAGATAAAATGTACTTATAGAGACAAGTTAGAGAAACAGCACCTCAGATGCCAGGGAGTTCTCCAACAACTGAGCTTTTTGAAGGCTCATATTATCAGTAGCAGCAGCAATGTAGAATCTTGGATTAAACCTATCTTTCTGTAACACTGCCAATAGATTAAGCATCTCGGCAGTATGACCACCTACACCATATGACCATAATAAAACAAAATTTTAGAATTGCCATAAAATGTTTCAATATGGATGGAAAAGAAGGAAAGATAAGCTCAAACCTGATCCTAAAATAATAAGGGTACTAACAGGTTTTGAAGCTCTTTTGCTCAAGGGCTTGCTGCTATAATATATGACATAAAGGACACGAACCAAGATTAAGGTGATAACAAAAATGACACTTGAAAAGGTAGTGACTGAAGATATGCTAGAGAAGTTGCAGCAATCGCCTTTATCCATCAGAGGCAGTTTCAAGACTTCAGTTAGAGCTACACTTGAAACTTTGCTACAAAATTCTGGAGAAATTTAATGGAGCAGAAATGATTAGTTTCACACGCATGTATTTATACTCACAGGTAAATAACTAATAACTAAATATATACAAAAGAGAGATGCGCTGCTAGATTCAGTGTTGTCAATGGCAGATGGCGGTTTATGGCGGTGAGCCAAAAATCCGCCATAAACATATGGTGGTGGCGTCTCTGCATATGGCGGACGCCATGGCGGACCAATTTAATAAAAATATATACTAATATACATTTCAAAAACTGCAAAAAAAATGAAAAATAATCAAAAAACCTATAAATAAATGTCAAAAACCTTAAAACTTAATTGATAGAAAATATGATTTGTCTCCATCAAATTGTCAAAAAAAACTATGTTATCAAAAAAAAGGGCGCCGTGAGTAGAAAGCAGAGAAGAGGGCGAGCCTAGAACAGAGGGCGCCGTCGCGAACGAACATCAGGATGGGAGACGGGGCCGTCGCGAACGAACAGGAGAGTGGAAGGGAAAGGAAACACGAACGATGGTGAGAGAAGAACCAGAAGTGGAGCGTGAGAGAGAAGGAGGTTTGTTAGCGTACCTGTAAGAGGAGGAGACTTTTTTTTTTGACCAGTGAGAGGAGGAGACTGAAAGTTTATTTTTGACTTATTTTTTAATAAAGTAATTACTGAACCATTTTTACTCACGGTAAAACAAACTTTTATCCTAACAAAAATAACTGAACTTTAAAATTTTACTAACCCTAAATGCAAATGGGCCACAAACTGGGTCTTCTTGACCCACATTTTTACTTGCGGGTTGCCCGGCAAAGGCACTGAACCAGAGAACCACACATAACGACCAAAAAAACACACAAGTCTTCCGTTTTTCCGCTTTTCACCGCCACGCCGCCAGGACCGTTACCCTTGTGGCGCCCGCCATGGCGCCGCCATTGGAACTCCGCCACATCTCCGCTTTTGTATGGCAGCCAGCTCAAATTCCGCCACGCCATAACGCTATAGCGCCGCCATTTGACAACACTGTGCTAGAATGAACACACTGCACTAAAGACTATGTTTTACGTAAACAAGCATACGCATAAGAGACTCACCAAAGGGAAGAAAGAGAAATTATAAAGTGTGCATGATGCTCTCAGGCTTCTGCTGTTTTGAAGTTAAAACTTGATATGGACATTGACAAAATATTGAAGAGAGTAAAAAATCAACCAAATCGGCAAATCCTAAACATGACATCTCTAAATATGATCAAAACCATCCCCTGCAGCTTAGAACCTTTGCAACTAGATTTTCTTTTCTCAAAAATGGGCAAACAATCTAGTTGAAATTCGAAATCCATCTGGCATGCAGGCAAGCACCCTCTTCTATTACCCATAAATCCAACGGTGGTCCTTATACCCTCACTAAACCAAACTTCTATTGCAATTCCTTCTCTTATACAATCGACTTTCATTAAGTGATTTATTAGATAATCGAAAACAGAGAATCTTGAGAACTATTCGAAATTCAGAAGAGTAATTATCATCGAGACAAAATTTAGATTTAGATAAACAAACAATGTAGTCTCTGGATAAGAAATATCACAGTGGACTGATTCAAAGCTCCCACGTTTTAAATGCACAACTAATAAGTCAATTTCTATCAAAGATCGACATAGTATATACTTTAAATATATATTTATATAACCTACATTCCAGCCAGAGACAGAGAAAAGTGCAAATGAAAAATATTAATCATTCAAACTGAAAATTAGTACATGACAGAACAAGTCAATTTTCATGCTCATGGGGCTGCTTGGCCCACTTTTTTAATATGTTGGCCCAGCTTTTCTACTAGATTTGAGTTACCTAACGATGATTTCAAATTTCAGTTATATCAGAATTTGATCACATAATTTATAATTTAATAATCACACAGATTTACAATTAGATGTGTTTCTGACTGACAGTATCATAGCATCCTTTACCCTTCTAAAAGAGAAATTGCTATGGAGCATCCTTCGAGTGCATTTACTAAAGGAATCTCAACTTAATTTTCCAAAAGCAAAACCAAATGCAGTAACAAATTGGGATGACAAAATTCAAAACCAGTAGCAAAACAAGAACAAAAACAGTAGCAAAATATTTATTGCATCGGGGAAAAGCAGTTACTTTTCAATTTTCATGCTCGAGCCTCACAAAATTTGTAGAAGTTTGTCATTCGCATAAAAGCTACTTTTCGTGATTTATGTTTTTCACATCTGATCCATACTTAAGTGATTTCCATCCAATCAAAGGAAACAAAAAAAATATATCCATAGAATGAAACTCTAAATAGCAAGCCATAACAAAGTGCAATATATTACCATTTTATTTAAACCAAATAAAAATTAATCCAAAAAAGAAAAGACATACCCAACAAGTGTTACTGGCTGGGCAACGGTTGACGCACTCTGTTCCAATAACTCACGCAGTGATTACAAAGGGCTCCAAAAAATGACCTCTGATGACACCAAACAAAATTTGCGAGAATAGGTTTTCACGACTTTCTTTCGACTACTTAATTTTCGCGAGAACAGTTACAGCCTTGGGGATTTGATGGAGAATCCAACGAAGATGAGAACGGTTTGCTTTATTTTCGCAACGAGAAGAAATCACGAGAAGAAGATCTAAGAAATTGTAGTGTTCATAGCTATGTCGTCGATGGCGTGCGATTGCCGAATCGCGCGGCGGAATAAGGCATTCTGCGTCGCGATGTGTGCTGGTGCGGAGCGGCTTTCATGAGGCATCACTTTTCCCACACCCCTCGCTGGTCACCCCACACCCCCTAACTCCAAATATTTTAAAACTACCCTTAATGAGATGACGTATTTACGTGCGATTCGCTAGGCCCAACCAAACCTGTATTTTTTTGAGACACACCTTTTTTTTACCCCTTTTATACTATTCGGTTGACCTCAATCGAAATATTTCGGTTGACATCAACCGAACGTGTATTACCTCTCCACGTTTCTTCTACATTTTGTAGTCTGAGTCCCCATTCCTCCTTCTCTTTTAGGCTATGAAGCCTCTATACTTCAAAAATGGAGACGTACCAGTGTCGGATACGTATCCGATACTTCCTGATACGTACCCAAAGAGTATCTAATAATTTTTTTAATTCTTTTTAAAAAATATTTGACTCGATACTTTTCAGATACATCTTTGATACTTCTTATCAACTAAGGATACTTCTCAGATACTTTTTCGATACCTCTTACAAACTAAGCACATGATTGTCACTCATATATGATACACTTTAATACCTCAATAACTAAAAGACAAAATTATATGTTTTTTTCGTAATACAATAATAGAAGAAATAATACATTGTGATATGAGTGGGATAAATATACGTAATTATCTCTACTTAATAAGATCACAAGTATTTATTTCTATAATGTGATGAATATATATTGACTAATGATATGCTTATGTTTTATTGACCAATTATGTACTAATATGAATATCTTAGTCTATAAAAAGTCATCTATTTCTGCCACTGACTATTCGTATTATACGATTTCGGGTGGTCTCAGTTACTTGTCCACCATTACTTTTTATGACTAGTCACTCATACATAGGTGTGTCAGTTGTCCTCTTTCTTTCATCCATATATTTTTTGTGTGATTTTTTTATCTATTTGGGCAGTTTTTTTTCATATCTATAAAATGCAATATTTCAGTTTTTCATCTTTGTTTTTTTCTATTTGTGTTTCTATTCTATTTTATTTTTTCTGTTATGTTTTTATATATTTAAATTTTAATTTAATTTTTTATTAAAGTATTCCAGCTGTGTCGTATCTTGATTTTCAAAATTTTCCCGTATCCCCGTATCCGTATCGTGTCGTATCCCGTATCGTATCCGGTATCCAGGCTTCATAGCTTTTAGGTGTTGAGCACTAACTGAGTCAAGCTTTATTTCTAAGCTCCGTATATGCTGCTTGGCATTTTCAAGGGTCGTGTCTCTAAAATTCACAAAATAAGAGGTTGTGATTAGCCATAAGATTTTTCAATAATAATAATAATTACACCTTTCTGCAAGTTTTCCACAACATCAATTACTTGTGATTAGCTATAAGATTTGTCAATAATAATGACACCTTTCTGCAAGTTCTTTCTCATGATTAGCCATAACAGATTGAAGATCTTGAAGAACCTTATCCCTTTCTTCTGTTAAGAGCTTCCTCAAGAGTTTTGAGTTGTTCGGAGTCTTTAGCTGCAGCCAGATCTGCATCTTTCTTTTGAAGAAGGAAGAAATACATGTTCGGTTGATGTCAACTGAAATATTTCGGTTGAGATCAACCAAATAGTGTAAAAAAGGTAAAAAAAAAGGGGGGTGTGTCTCAAAAAAATACACATTCGGTTAGGCCTAACCGAAAGTTTTCAGTTTACCTTAACCGAATCGGTGAAAACAGCGTGCCTCATTAATGGCCTTTTGGTCATTTGGGGTGTGGGGTGAATAGGGAGGGATGGCGAAAAAGCTGGGCCTTCGGGAACCGGCCAGAACGCAGAGATAGAACCTTGAGAAATTGGGTTGGGTTAAACTTGTAACGGGATAAGCCCATTGGGCTGTGTTTATGTAGCCTTGTTGGCTTGGCATCTGGCCCATGATAAATTCAATGAGTTGACCAAAAAAAAATATAAGTCGGCGGTATCACAAGCAAATATAAATCTCAACAATTTTGACCAAAAAAAAAAATCTCAACAAGGAAGCGAAGAAATTGAGGTACCGTACGAGACTAGGATCCTGTTATTACCTTGGTGAAATTCCTATTCAATTCCAGCATGAGAAGGACGAGAGGTAAACAACACCGTCACAATTCTTTCATCGCCGCAGAGTCTTCTTCTTCCACTTCACAATCGCAGCACCAAAACCGCCGCCCCACATTGAAATTCTGCTACGTCAACAAATCCGAACTGATTTCTCCATCACCCAACTCCGTAGCAGTGGAACGTGACCCTAACGATGTTGATAATGATGTCACGCTTCGAAATCACGAAATTGACACCGGTAATGTCAACGGTAATGATATTAACAACGCCGTTGATGAGACACGTGACGTGGATGGTATTAGCGAAGCAACGGAAGGGGATGACGGCGTTGATATTATGGGTAGGATTGATAAATTGTTCAGTGATATCGAAGAACCTCAATTGTCTCAGGAAGATATCACAATCAATGACCAATTTCAGCAAGATGAGGTAATTGAATACTGGTGTAAAAGTATTTGTAGTCACAATCTTAAATTTTTCGGTTTCCTTCAATCTTTATGTGTACAAGCAATGTAGCCTACTTTTGTAACTGGATTCTAAGTTTAATCGGCTTTGATTGCATTTGCTGTGAAGCTGATTTTTACTGATCATGGATATTTCTATTTCTCTAATTCAGTTTGTTGTAAGTATTGATTCAGTTAGTTAGTTGCTTTGTATTTCAGTTATCTCTATCAATCCAGCATGAATCTGAATCTCCTTTAATTTGTATTTTTGAATATAAATTCTCCTATGTAGTTTATCACCCTTTTAAAATCTTCAAGCTTTTGCTTACTATCTGCATTGATTCTGATATCTTTCAATGTGAAATTGTGAACTTGATTCTAGCTCTTCACTGAACTTTTATGTTTTGCAGTTACTTGTGGTGGAGTCAATATATGGAGAAAACGTTATCAGCCTTGAGAAACGGAAAGGCCTGCGTTGTTTTCAGGTCTTGTTCTAAGCCAAATCCTTGTTTTGGAAAACTTTCCTTTTTTTGTCTCTTTCTTAAAATCACAATGCAATTTATCTAAAACCTATTCATGACTCTCTTTTTTGGCCCCTTCATTCAGATACACGTAAACATTGATGTTTTGGGTGAAATAGACGTTACTGCTAAGCTGAACTCTGTTAATGAACTTCAGACTGTAAGCAGCGATTCAGATGACTTCTCATACTCTTTCAAAGTTCAATATCTTCCACCGATTGTTTTGACTTGTTTATTACCTAAGTCATATCCTAGCCACACACCGCCTATATTTACAATTTCTGTTAAGTGGTTGGATTCCATGAAGATTTTGAGTCTGTGCTCCAAGTTGGATTCGATATGGACAGAACAGCAAGGGCAGGAAATAATTTACCATTGGGTAGATTGGTTACACGGGTCTTCTCTTTCTCATCTGGGTTTTGATAAGGAGATTACACTAGGAGGTCCTTATGGCATGAGTCTTGTTGCGGACCGGCGTGTGGTTTCTGGAATTGAATGCATTGATGTTGATATCCCCTTTTTACAAAGCTACAACAATGAGAGACACCATGCCAACTTTCTCAAAGAATTGCACGAATGTTGCATTTGCTACAGTGAATATCCAGGTAATTTCAGTTTATATGTGACTTGATTTTTTTATATTACTAGTTGAATACCCGTGCATCGGGTAGTTCGATATTATGCATGTTTTAAAGTAGACATGTCTATAGAGTGAAGTGTTGATGTTGAATGATGTTAAAATCCCAATTCAATGACAATTATTTTCCGCGTTGCAAAGAAAATTAATATTGATATTGTAATTGTAATACATACTGAAATACACTCTCGGATTATGGAGAGTTCATTAGCAATATCCTTTTATGTAAAACAACAATTCTGGAAACAAATTAACCAAAGACAGGTACTCTAGAATTTCAGTATACAAACTCATTTGTTCACATTGATGTTGGACTGTCTGCAAATCACAATATAGTATAGACAGGACTTAAATAAAAACCGTTGATGTATGGACTAATGAGATTGAACCAATGAAGTTGGTCAAAATAACAAAATAAACGGTAATTTGTGTATACATGAACCCCGTGTCTTTGGCCTGTTTTCTTAATAAAGTGCATGGCTCCATGAGTTTGTACTCTTCGTTTATTGTATATTTCTCTTCCCGTTCTTATGAACTTTATTCTTTATGTGGAGGCTGCCTATACTACTTGAGCTAGTATAGTGCTTGGGTACCTCTGAGGTTCTGACGATTATGATGCATGAATAATTTCATTTGCATTATTGATTTCCATTTAGAGAAGTTTTCTTTTCAACATGCTTAATTATATTCATTTAAGACTCGATTCTTCTTGTATCCATGTTTGCTAAACTCAAACAAATACTGAACTTGGTTCTTACGTCTGCCTTTTTATCCACCAAAATTTTAAGTAATAACTTTTTTTATAAATCAACAGGTACTGAATTTGTCCAGTTACCGTGCAAGCACTTTTTTTGCCACAAATGCTTGCAGACCTTTGCCCAGATACATGTAACAGAAGGCACCATTAGTAATCTTCAATGTCTTGATGCAAAATGCACAACTATGATTCCACCTGGCCTTTTGAAACCCTTGCTGGATGACAAAGATTATGAACGCTGGGAATCCATGATGTTAGATAAAACACTTGCATCAATGTCAGATGTAGTTTACTGCCCAAGATGTGAAACGCCTTGTATAGAGGATGAAGAGCAACATGCTCAATGCCCAACATGCTTTTTTAGCTTTTGTACCCTTTGCAGGGAGCGGCGCCATGTTGGCATAGCATGCATGACACTAGATATGAAACTTCAGATTTTGCAGGTATGGCATTCTGATTCGTTATTGGAAAAATCTCTTTTCAGAGGAAGTTTGAGTTTCAATATCTCAATTATCTGCTCAATCTCTACTATTTTGATCGTTTCGTTGCTTTTAAGAGTTCCCAAGAGTATTCTAACTTTTTGCCATCTATGCAAGTAGCATAGCATGATTGGACTTGCCTATGGAAAGCTCCAAATCACGGTTCGCTCAAAAGCTTGTCTACCATATTTTTTGGATTTCAAATGGAAACCCAATCTCACTTAGAATCGTTGTCATTTAGATTCAACGTGTTAGAGGATTGTATAGTGGTAGTGGGAGGTGGGTGTTGGCTGTTAATGACATTAAGAGGTACCTGCATGGTTATGTTAGTAGGTGTTTGGTGTGTGGTAGTGTTAGTATTAGTAAGTTTGCTGTGAAAGGGAAAGTGATTTTCATTAAACATAACATCTTTGGATATGTAGAGACGACTTGATTTTCTATCTAGATACTTGTAACCATGATGAGATGAGGAATATCCTAAGAAAGTACACTCAGTAGACCGGAATTGGAACTTAGGATTGTTGTATGGTGTCAGGAGAGGATAGCAGGCACACCCAAAGGGCTTAAGAAATTTGTAGTCTGGTAGTTTATGAAATAGAGTTTGGAGCGGAATGTGATGAGCACTAGCTGAAGGCAATCTATTAATGAGATAGACTGCTGTGTGAAAAGCATGGTCCCAGTATATGTATGGTAAAGATGAGTGAGAGAGGAGTGACAGACCGGTTTCAACTATATGACGATGTTTACGTTCTACTACCCCATTTTGATGATGAGTTTGAGGACAGATTACACGGTGAGTGATGCCAAGATCAGTGAGATACTTGGTAAAGGGCCTGAACTCACCCCCCCAATCAGATTGAACCGACTTAAGCTTAGTATTTAGCTGCAGTTCAGCTAATGCTTTGAACTGTTTAAAGATGGTGAATGTTTCAGATTTGTCATGTAGGAAATAAATCCAAGTGTAACGACTAAAGGCATCAATAAATGAAACGTAGTATTTGTATCCCATTGAGGATGTCATAGGGGCAGGGCCCCATAGATCACAAAACACTAGTTCTAATGGATGAGTATAAGAAGATAATGACAGATGAGAGGGCAATCTATGTGATTTTCCAAGACAACAAGCTACACAAAAATTCTTTTCATTCATATGAAATGGTGACATATTACAATGTTTCAGTACTCTATTTAGAGTGTCTAGACTAGGATGTCCTAGTTTATTGTGCCAAGTAAAGTACAGATCAGAATTGGTATTTACAGAATTTACAGAATTGAAACAATCAACCAATCAGCCACCTTTCTCTTTCTCCATCTGTTCTTCGCTTCGCATATGGCTTCCATACCACCAACTCCACCACCGTCACCGGTGGTGGTTCAACCATCAACCAATCAGCCACCTTTATCTTCCTTCAATTACAAAATTTCGGTGAAACTAGATGAAACCAACTACTTGGTATGGATGCAGCAAATTGAACCAGTGCTGAGAGCTCACAGATTACATCGATACTGTGTAGCCCCTGAAATCCCACCTCAATTTCTTAATGAAGAAGACAGAATCAGAAATCTTGAAAACCCAGCTTACATTTCTTGGGAATTGCAAGATCAGTTGCTTCTTGCATGGCTACAATCCTCTTCTCCCTCACTATCACTCACTACTCAGCCAACACCCCACTCACCTCAATATACCTCACCATTACATTCACCTCAACCTTCTCACACACCCTCTCAACTCTCACCCTATCAGCAACCTACCACACCACCTACACCCTTACCTTCTGATGCATCTAGTACTATTGATCCCACCTCACCCTCACCTACTCCATCCCCACCCCACAACACTCACTCAATGCAAACCAGATCTAAAACCGGCCATCTCAAACCACCCTTATATCCTACTGTCAACCTCACAACAACAGAACCAACTAGTGTGCAGCAGGCTCTCACTTCCACTCATTGGTCACAAGCTATGCAACATGAATTTGCTGCTCTACAAGCTAACAAAACATGGGAACTGGTACAACTTCCAGCAGGTAAGAAAGCCATTGGATGTAAATGGATTTTTCGAATTAAACAAAATCCAGATGGTTCTGTCAGTCGTTACAAAGCTAGATTAGTGGCCAAGGGATTTCTTCAAAAACATGGCCAAGACTATCATGACACTTTCTCACCTGTTGTCAAACCGATTACCATTCGAATTATACTAACTCTAGCTCTTACTTACAAATGGGAAATCAAACAACTGGACGTAAATAATGCCTTTCTCCATGGACAATTGCAAGAGGATGTATATATGCATCAACCACAGGGATTTATACAGGGTGATTCTTCATTGGTCTGTCATCTAAAGAAAGCCATATATGGCTTGAAACAAGCACCACGGGCTTGGTATGCTAGCTTGACCACTACTCTATGCTCATTTGGTTTCCAACAATCTAAGTGTGATCCTTCTCTGCTTACATACAACAACAAAGGCTGCCACTTGATGATTCTCATTTATGTTGATGACATCTTAATCACTGGTTCATCAGTTACTGCAATCAACATTATCATCAACAAACTGAACTCAGCCTTCTCACTTAAACAGTTAGGAACTCTAGAGTACTTCCTGGGTATAGAATGCAAGTTCAACAAATCTGGCTCTCTCCATCTAAGTCAGTCAAAATACATCAGAGACATCCTTCACAGAACTGGTATGGAGGATTGCAAGGGCATTTCAACACCTCTTCCAGCCAATTTAAAACTGTCTAAGCATGGAAGTGACTATTTTGAGGATCCCCTGCTATACAGAAGCACTGTAGGTGCTCTGCAATACGTTACAGTTACCAGACCTGAACTGGGATACTCTGTCAACAAAGTATGTCAGTTCATGTCTCAACCCCTCACATCTCATTGGACAGCAGTAAAAAGAATACTACGCTACCTCAAAGGCACTATTGATCATGGGCTCACTCTACAACCTGCCACTGTCAGTCTACCTATTGCTATAAATGCGTATTGTGATGCAGATTGGGCATCAGATATTGATGACAGACGCTCTACCTCTGGTGCATGTATATACCTCGGTCCAAATTTAATCACATGGTGGTCAAAGAAGCAGACACTAGTAGCTAAATCTACTGCAGAAGCAGAATACAGAAGTCTGGCCTTAGCAGCAACTGAAGTGCTTTGGATAAAATCTCTCTTACATGAGCTCAGAATACATACCCCTGCACCAGTAATTTACTGTGATAATCAAAGCACAGTTGCCCTCACTCACAATCCTGTCTTGCACTCAAGGACCAAGCACATGGAGTTAGACATTTTTTTTGTACGAGAAAAGGTGCTTAACAAGTCACTGGTTGTCACCTATGTTCCATCACAAGCTCAAATTGCAGACATCTTAACCAAACCTCTCAGCAAGACCAGCTTCTGCAACTTCAGAGACAAGCTCAGAGTACAAAGTCCTCTTGAGCTTGTGGGGGGAATGTTAGAGGATAAAGGATAGTTAGTCATATATATTGCATTGTTCTATAGCCAGCTGTATAAGTCTGTTAGTCTGTTATCAGACAGTTAGTTTAGCTATCCTGTTATCAGTTAGTTATCATAACTGATAACTGATTAACTGTTTAGTTAAGCATGAATTGCTGTGCTATATAAACAGCATCTCTGTAATATCAGATAATCAATAAACAATTACATTTTCAATGAATTACTCTGATTTCTAACACAACGAGTGTTCTTTGTTTTTCCTCGTATTAATTCAGTCAAGTGGCTTTGGAATTTTTTTGTTGGTTAACATCAATATGAGTACTAAATGGTCAAAATGTCAAATAAAATTATTTTGTTTGCTTCAGATCAATAACATATCTTTATGTATCTTAATTGAATCATGATGGTCCTGAAGTTGTGCTTGTGGAATTTTCTATATGTACTAAATAGTTTGAATGCTAGCATGCACCATATCGGTGTTTGAAAGCCAGCTGCTATTACACATGATGTCTCTTAGTTTTGGATCTAACTTAACTCAACCCACAAAACCGGATTGTAAGGTGTCACATTCTTTATAAACTTTATTTAGACCTTACCTCTGGCCAATGACGGACTTGGGTTGCTATACACCCCTTCACACCCAACACTACTGGGCTTGGTATAACTATGGGTCGCTCATTATTGGATTTAGGATATGCTCTGACACCGTCCTAGATTTTAGGACTAACTCAAGCCCAAAATACTAGCTTCTAATCTAAGGTGTGGGATGCCTATTCTGTATGAACTTTTTCATGTCTCATCTCTAGTAACTAGTAAATGAGGAACTCGTGTTATTTCCAATAGTATCCATAATGGTATCATTGGTAATGGTATGTACTTTTACATTTGTTTGCTGTTATGAATTTGGTTCCTCTGATTTCACTTTCCATACATCTCCCTCCATCCTCTCTATCTCTCTCTTAGTTTCACCACCTTTCATCATTTGTTTATAATTTTTTAATGATGAGAGAGAGTCAAATTAAGAGTAAGATAGAGAGGATGGAGGGAGATGTAGGGTAAGTGAAAGGAGAGAATCGAAGTCCTATTGCACATGATGGCATGTGCTTCAATATATGTTTTCCTATTTTATTATTTTTCCCTAGTTTTTCGATTAAATTTTCAACCTAAAAATGCTTCTCGTTTTCTGAATTTTGTCCTTGTTTTAGGACCGTCAAAATTCGTCTCAAATAAAGGGAGATCAGAAGCGTAGGGAACTTGAGAAGATCAATGAAATGCTCAGTATGAAAGAAATTCATCGTGATTCCAAGTTGTGCCCTTCTTGTGACATGGCGATTTCACGAACTGAAGGTTGTAATAAAATGAAGTGCGGTAATTGTGGACAGTACTTCTGTTACCGCTGCAACAAGGCAATTGATGCATCGGATCCATATGGACATTTCAGGTATGGCTGTATAAATTGTAGAAACTCTTTCACATGTTTTTTAGTTCTCACATTGGAAAGTGAGATGGTCTAAATAGTAGTTATCGGTGGGGGAAATCCTCAACCCACAAGCTAGTTTTCGGGGATGAGTTAGGTCCTAAGACCAAATTTAAGAGTTTTCATTTGCTTAAGATTCCAATTTACAGAATTCTCTTAAAATTTATCTTTTCCTCATTCAAGGGATGGGTCGTGTGAATTGTTCCCTCGAGAAATGGTTGAGGGCTGGCAAGAGCGCATTAATCATCGCCAGGTAGTAGGACAAATACAGGCTGAACTCTTCCATCTACGTGGCTCAACATGTCCTAGTTGTCGTCAATTTAATGCAAAGGTGTGTAAAGCTTTCTGTTTGTTAAGCAGAATAATGTGACATGAAATATTGTGTTTTTTTGGGAATAAATTGAATGATTGCTAAGTTACGGGTTGACATGGTATATTGTAACACCTTAAATTCAACCCTAGGCGAACCAAAAGTATTAACATAATCATAAACAATCAGAGTATAACTTGCTTATAATAATGGACCAAATAAAAATTAAAGCGGATTAATTCCACTTACATAACTTTGAGATAAAGTACATATGATTATGGTCCATCTACAAAACAATGTTATAAAACGCTACATGACCTTGATTACAATTCAAGGATTTAAATCTAATGATACATGAGAAGGGAAAAGAAGTAAATACAATCTAAAGATCACCAAAGGATTTTCCCTCTAACTGAGTAGTTAAGGTATCCGCTACTCCTCCTCTATCTGTTTTGCTTTACCCTGCACATCTGAAAATACCACATAAAAACAGTGAGATTACAAATTTCAGTGAGTTCTTTCGCACCCCCTCACAATTCCTCTCTCGGTGTTTTCCTTGTCTATGAACTGTTCTTGTTAATATCTGTCTTTTAATCTTGTCTGTGGCTTAGCATAATCCGGGAAATAATGCTAGGTATTCTAGAATACCTAATTTCAACGGAAAAACCCCAATTCGTATAGCTATACCGAATAATGCTAGGGCCCTAGCTTTGGGTTCATGACTCCTCTCCGCTAGGTATGCTACATAAACTCGGGATCGTCATCCCCCTCAATATCTTTTATTATTATCTCGGACATTAAGTCTGTTACTCGACACGAAGTCGTATTATCTCAGACATTTAGTCTGTTACTCGACACGAGGTCGTATTCTTTCATCTGATTACTTGAACTTAGACACTTAGGTCTTTGACTTGACACTTAGGTCCTTTCTTACTCGATACAACAATTATTCGAGTATAACTTAGTTTATAACAATAAGCTTTCATTGTATTACTTTCGTAACTTTGCTCTCTCGTTATAACTATACGGTTTTATATACAATAATAACCATACACTTGGAGTTATAACAATTTATCTCAAACTTGAGTCAAATGATAGTATTAATGTATAATTATCATTTGGAAAGGTTAAGAAGGGTGTTAGGAAAGGATTGAACCATTTACCTTGAAAACATGTCAAAAGACAGATTGGGACATGGGCACCCGTGTCAATTGGACACGGGCCGTGTCCACAGTTTTTAAATTTTTTTACGAAACGCAGAGTTGGACACAGGTACCCGTGTCACTTTGACACGGGCCGTGTTCTGATGACAGTGGCCATTTTCTCAGTTTTCAAAACTCGGTTTTGTGTCCTTTTTCGATCCGAATGGTTCCAATACCGAATCCGTAACATTCCTAACTTAACAACAGTTTCTAACAACACAATTAGGTACTCAATCAATCAATTTTCATGCAATCAAACAATCAACAACCAATCATATCAATCAAATAAGTTGGAGCGAGTTCACACCAAAATCCGTCAATAATTCGGTTTAACGATTTTACAACTAAAACGCTATACGACAACGCACGCCAAATCGAGACAACAACTCCACATATCAATTTCATCGAATAAAACCTAAACGGAGTAAGAACTCACCTTGATTGTCGATTCCAACACTCAAATACGCGAGAAATCCTAGCTTTGAGCATCAATTCAAACCTAAGGCACCCAATTTCTTCATTTTCCCCAAATTTCCAATTTCAAACCCTAAGTCACCAACAATCTTCCTATCACCAAATCAATCTCCAATCCTTGCTCAATCTACTATGGGTTTGCTCCTAGACCTCAAAATGCCTTCAAAATCATCATACAACCAAAAATCACATCTCACCTCACTCCCCAAACTCACCATTTTCGCAAGGTTCAAAGTGAAGGAAAAGAAGAATTAGACTTACTTGATGGTAGGGAACTCGAAAATGGAAGAGAAGATGATGATGGCTTGGAGTTAGGGTTTGGGTGGTGCTCCTTCTTCTTCTTCTTCCTTTATTCTTCTTTCTTTTCTCTTCTTTTCTCTCCTTTCTCTCGACTCTTTCTTTCTTTTCTTAATTCTCTCTTTTCTTTCTTCTCTTTTTATATTAAAACCACTTAAGTGAGGGTGTGGGGGTAAATGACCTTTATGCCCTCACTCAATTCTAATATCCTAAAAAAAACCCTTACTATCTATTATTCTCTCAGAACTCCACACCAATCAATAATTAAATTAGCACTTAATTAACAAAATTATCAATCAAGCACCATAATATAATTAAATGGGTTAAACATCAAAATAATTAACTTAATTATTTTGGGGATGTTACATATATATGGCTTGCTGAGGTTCTAGTATTAGATTAGCTTGTGTCGCAGCTCTTGTAAACTCAAATCCATTTGCTTATCTGCTAAAGAAGTGACCTTCTAGTTTATATGATGTATTTGTATATTTTGGGTGGTTTTAATATTTTGGTGGATATCAGGTCAAAATGTTTGGTTCATCTTTGGACCTCATTTTAAAAGGACCATATTAAGGGACACCATTTTTAATGATGTTAAATTGTTTTTTGGTAGAGATCTTCCACAGTAAAAAATGACTATGGAAGATCTGTTAAGTGGTTCAACTCCACTCCACTATTTGAAAATTTCTTCTTTTACATCTCTAAATGGTCCTTCTGTTGATGTCATTACTAACAACTGTCTTTATTGCCATTTTGAATTCATAAACAGATTGGAAACAATAATCACATGTTTTGTTGGGCGTGTCAAAGTCATTACTGCTACTTATGCAACGAGATTGTCAGGCGTGGCACTAAGCATTATGGACCAAAAGGTTGCCGACAACATAGTGAGGGATAACATTACTATAAGGTATAAGCATGATGCCTTGATTTTTTTTTATGGATTGTAAAAATAATAGGTTCATCAAATTTTCCAGATTGATGAAGCCACAATGATTCATGCATAGGTTTTCTCTATGTTTAGAGAGTTTTGTAACAAATAAACTAAATAAAAATAGGTTGTGTTGCAATTACGTTTGGATTCTGGAAGAGTAAGAAAGTCAGTGTGGTTCTAGTATTAGAGCTGTGATCGGACTAAATATGTACATTTGTGTATATTGTTGAAACCATTCTTTAGTTTAATGTCACAATTAGAATGTGATTCTGCTACATTACAACTATGAGAAGAAATTCCACATGTAGCTTTCTCCTTGGTTTTGACCCCACCTAACCATCGTCTGTAAAACCTGAGCCAACTGGTTCAACCAGAAAATTGGTGAAGTGGTCAGGTCATTAGTTAAGCCGTTTTGATGATTGTTTTGGGATTTATCTTTTCTTGTTTCAGTTTTACGCATGTGGATTGTTTAAAAAAGATTTGTTTTAAGGTTTTTGATTACTTGATACAAGGTTCAAAATGATTAGGTTAAAATTGGAAAATAAAGTAAAATTGGAAGATAAAATTAAAACTTGTCTTTTTTTGGTCTGATGATGGGACTGGTAAGTGATAGGACCTAGCACATATACACAAACAGGAAAATCAAAGTTCCACATTTGGGGGATCGAACCCGACAATTAGGTGTCCGTAAATGGCATTTCGCTGTTGCGACGGATCAGCCTCAGACAAATTAAAACTTGTCTATGAAAATAGTTTTTGTCAACTTTTCTCAAACTAAAACCAAACATGTTTTTCAATATATATATATATATATATATAAAGACCGATTAATTGATCATCGCAAATAATAGTTAAGCATTTTGCGAAGGGTAAATAATAGTTAAGCATTTTGCGAAGGGTATTTTCAGTTACTTATTAATAGTTATGCATAAGTAATTGTAATTGATAAACACGATTCTATAAATAGGCATCTAATATGAATATTTTATTTATAAGTGTTGAAGGTGTTGTTATGCTGCCATATCATTTTAGCTATTCTTCAAAATCTCACTGAAGTACAAGTACTCTTCTATTGAGTAGGGTTAAGGTTAAAGGTTTCAATCTTGTACTATCTTAATTTCATGTATTGCAAGTTAGTGAATGATCCCATCTTACAAGTTTAGAGGTTGTGATCTCTAGTTGTTTAGGGAATCCGAAGGTTTGTATTTGTAATTTTGTGACTCCTATCTTTTTTTATAATTTTTAATTACATCCATCCTTTAAAAAAATCAAAAATCCTTAACGCACCCGAGTTTGTCATTACAAAAAAAATAATAACCTCAGCGTATAATAACATTTATAATTCAACCACCGGTTATCTACGAACGGTGAAACAAAATTTGCTTAATTTTGTACACAATTATAGCTAATATATAATTTCAACAGGTATATTCAATTAAGTTTTCATCACCATCGCCTAACTCACCTAAACTTTTATTCAACAACAAAAAAATTCCACCACCATCAAAAAAGCGTCATCATTTTAATAATCATAAACATCAACAATATATATATATATATATATTAATAATATTTTGTTATAAAAAATTACAATTACATATTAAATTCAAAAAAGTTGTATATTATTCACATTTGAGAAATTTCCTTTACAAATGACATGACATTCAAGGTTAGGAAATAATATAAGGAAAAAACTTATATACAGTAACATAGGTGCTGGTGGTACTATACTTCAAAAGAAAAGTAGTAAAACTTCCACCAAACTTCCACCAACCACTTAGCACTTGTTGGATTTCAAATAGAATTTTATATTTTTTCTTTTAAATTAAATAGTGTTTGTGTCTAGACTAATACGACCATACCTATATGATACTGCTCCTAAGTATTGTTCATAATATAATTATTATTCCAAGCCCCGAATATGAAACACGTTTAAGATGAGTCATTGATATTGAATTATTTCACTCCCAATTTGAAATGAAATCAGTTTTACGCTGCCTATTGCATGCACAGTTTATTGAAATATGTTTGTAATTCAATTACTTAGATTGTAACTAGCTATATAAGTTTTCGACACATTCAGTTCGACTAGCTAGATGAGCTTTCGACACCATCGACACTAGCTATATATAAGGTGTCAAACCGTTACTGAATAACAAGTTTTTCATTTTTACAGTTTTCCATTTTTCTGTTATTTTCGCTCTCTCTCTCCTCTCCTCTCAGGAGAATATCCCCAACAAATTGCTATCAGAGCTATAAAGATTCTTCCAATGGCAATGCGAGACAACGGTGGGATCCGGCGAACCTCCCTATCTTCAATGGAAAGGATTACGAACGGTGGTGTGCGCAGATGAAGGTCCTGTTTCGTTTTCAAGATGTACTTGAAATCGTTGATGAAGGTGTTCCACCACTGGCAGCAAACGCCACTGAAGCGTAGAGGAACAACCACCATGCATTACGGAAGAGAGATGGAAAAGGACTGTTCTTGATTCATCAAAGCGTTGATTCAAACATTCTGAACCTGATCATTGATTGTGATTCAGCAAAAGAAGCGTGGGATATCCTCAAGAATGCATATGGAGGAGCGGATAGACTGAAGAAGATACGCCTGCAATCTCTCAGGAAGCAATACGAGACATTGAAGATGAAAGATGGAGAATCGATTGGTGATTTCATCACAAGGTTAGTAGCTTTGACTAATCAAATGAAAGGCAATGGTAAAACTGTATCTGAAAAAAGTAAAGTAGAAAAGGTGCTTAGATCCTTAACTCTAGATTTCGACTATGTTGTAACTGCCATTGAAGAATCCAAGAACATAGATGAAATGAAGTTAGATGAACTTCAAGGTTCCTTAGAGGCTCATGAATTGAGAATTAGGCAGAGAAGTTCAGAAAAGGAGACTGAACAAGCCTTGTTGACACACTCCTCTAAGAAAAATTGGAAGGCAGGCAACAAGAAAGAAAAGGGAAACTGGAAGGGTAAAGAAAAAGAATCTGGCAGCAAGAAAGATGAACAAGGAAACTCTAATAAGAAGAAACACGATCTGAGCAAAGTGCAGTGCTGTAACTGTCAGCAATTTGGGCATTATAGGAACAAATGCAAGAACAAGAAGGTTCCTAGGAATAAAGATGTTGAAGCCAAATTTGCAAGTGATGGAGGCACAGATTCTGACTCTGACTCATAAGGCTTAATGCTGATGGCAGTCATAGATGATGAGATTGAAGAAGACACTCATCTCAATGTAACAGTTGCTGAAAGTAATGAGCAGGACAATGGGAACACTTGTGACAGTGGAAACACTTGTAATGCTCAAAATACTTGTGCAATGTGTGAGGGGCAGGGCAGTGGTGACACTGGTGATGCCCCCAACATGGCCAGCAACAATGATGAAGAATTATCCTTCACGACAGCTACTGACACAGAATTGTTGTTGCTGAAGGCAGATATAAATGAGATCGAAGGAAAATCTGATGAATGGTATCTCGACACAGGATGCTCAAACCACATGTGCTGCCATAGGGAGTGGTTTGTCGAACTGAAGCAAATAAGTAAAAGAATCAGATTTGCAGATAACAGCAGAGTCACTGCAGAAGGAATTGGCACCATAAAGTTTCTGTCGAAGGATGGAAAGTGGTGCTACATTCAGGAAGTATTCTATGTGCCAAAGATGAGGCGTAATCTGCTGAGTCTTGGGCAGGTGATTGAGAAGAAATTCTCTGTCGAAATGGATGATAACAGTCTCAGCTTGTTTGATCTAAACAAGAGGCTCATCCAGAAGGTGCCAATGCAAAGTAACAGAACTTTCAAGATCAAATTGCAAGTAATTGAAGAGAAATGCCTCACAACCACTGTTGATGATGAAAACTGGAAGTGGCAGAGAAGATTTGGCCACCTAAACTTCAAGAGATTGAGACAACTACATGAGAAGAAGATGGTTCATGGGCTGCCAGTAGTGAAGATGCTTGGTGAAGTATGTGATAGCTGCTGCAAATCAAAGCAACCTAGAAACTCCTTCAAATCAGAGGTGTCAGGCAGAGAAAAGAAGAAGTTAGAGGTGATATTCTCTGATGTTTGTGGTCCCTTTGAGGTCAGTTCATTAGGAGGGAACAATTATTTTGTCACCTTCATTTATGAGTACACTAGAATGACGTGGGTGTACTTAATCAATAAGAAGAGTGAAGTACTTGAAACATTCAGGAACTTTAAGGTGATGATTGAGAAGCAAAGTGAATGTGAAATTAAAACTCTTAGAACAGATGGAGGAGGTGAGTACAACTCACATGAATTTGTAAAGCTTTGTGAAAAAGAAGGCATAGTACATGAAGTCACTTCACCTTACACACCTCAGCAAAATGGAACTGCTGAGAGGAAAAACAGAACCATCCTCAACATGGTGAGAAGTATGATGAAGGAAAAGAAACTACCTCACAGTTTATGGGGAGAATTAGTAGCCACTGTGATAAATCTATTTTATATAGAGTTATTCATACAATTAAACTTGGATTATTGCTTATCTTCAAGAACATTAATATATAAATATAGCTTATTTATTAAGAAACAACATTTTAAAGATTCAAATGAATAAGGACAGTGAATTAGGCAAAATGCATATATCTTGTTAGGTTTGATGTTTCTGTTCAGTGCAGCTACTTCAGGTGTGCCCACACTGCCTACACTAGGAGTGCCCACACTGCCTACGCCTGCTAAACCAGCACTTTGGACCAAAACATCCAAGGACCATTCCAATGCTTCAACACTTGATATGTGACGTCATGCCTAGTCATATGGAGCAGATCCACTTGCAGAATTCGGCGCCTACTATCAAAGACTAGTTGAGAAGCTCACTCACTCAAGGCCATGTGGCACTCATTCATTGGACCACCCCATGTGAGCTTCATGCAAAGTGACCAATTTGAACAACTTGCTTGATGGGAGGTCTACAACTAACCATGGTTAATTATCTCAGTTACAATTTCGCGCCAAAGGAAACCCTCCAAGGGAGGCAAGCTCTCATGCCTATAAATAGAAGCCATATCTTCACTTAGAAATCATCCTTCATCCATTTCTTAAAGGATCACTTAAGTTTAGTTTTATTTACGTTTCTGAAGAGAAGGAAGGTAAGGAGGTGCTTGACAACCACTCCCTTCACTTCTACTTGGAGGAAACTTGTGTAAGGATATCATCTTGTACTTCAACTTGGAAATCTCATGCAAAAGTTCTTCTACTTGAGTAATCTCTATCTCTTTTAGTTCTTTTGCAATATTACTCATCTTGTTATGTTCCTTACAGATTCTTTCTATTTTATAATGAGTAATATGAGCTAATTTCCTTAAGTTGAGATGTTGTAAGCTGTGTAATAAACTTCTAAGTAAGTATATGTGGTTCAAGTAGTGTATGCATTTTAACTCTTGTGCAATACTTCTTTCAAAACTTATTCTGAATTTGATCACCTTAGAATAGGTAAACTTGTAACAGCAGACATGGGTTACATTTAAGACATCAAGAGTTGATAAAAATAAGTGTTTGTAACATCATCTTTGTTAAACTAGCTTTAATAAAGAATTGCTTGTTAAAACCATGTTAAGTCCTAGACATAGGATAACATAGTTCTTAGGGTGATACAGTGGGCGCTTAAGAGACAAGAGTGAACCTATTTAGCATGCCTAGACATAGGAAGCTTGTAATGAAACTCTGAAGAAAGTGACTGAAAATCACACACTCATGCAGCTGCACTCAGTGTACCTACACTTCCTACACCACTAAAACTCTTAGAAGTAAGTTACTTGGTGAAAACATCTCAACTACTTTATCTAACTGATTTCTTTCACATATTTACTGTTTATATTGTTTAAATACAATTCATAAACTCCAACCAATTGTGAATAGTGTAGACACACTAAGTATACACTCTAAGCAACATAGAGTTTTCATAATCCCTGTGGGTTCGACCTTTTCTTATCATTATATTAATTGTGTGACTATGTATACTTGCATACTATTTTCCACACCAAATTTTTGGCGCCGTTGCCAGGGATTATTGTAAAATTTTAGTTGTTTAAAAGTGTTAATTTAGTGTTTTTATTTTTAGTACTGCTGGTATTCTGTTTTCTGTGCAGAGTATCTAGTGCAGATACACTTAGTGCAGAAGCACTAGTTTATGCCCAGAGATAGACCACCAGAATTTGATTGTGATCCAGAAATTGAAAGAAGATTTAGGAGATTGCTAAGACAACAAAAGACAAAGACAACAAGGCTGCAGAAGTATGTCTCACCACAGTGAAGATGCCTCAGTGAGAGGGGGACCAAATTCACAGCAACAACCTGAAGGTGAAGCAGATCACAGACAACAATTCATTCAAATGGGACCAATAGGTACGATTAATGATAGGGATAGACCTATGAGAGACTATGCTCAAATTAATCATCAACATATGCAAACTAGTATAGCTAGACCTCATATTGATGCTGTTCACTTTGAATTTAAACCCATAATGTTCCAAATGTTACAAACAATTGGTCAATTTGGTGGATCTCCTCATGAAGATCCCCATGAGCATTTAAAGCAATTCATAGAAGTTTGTAGTAACTTTATCATTCCTGGTATTAGTGAGGATGTATTTAGGCTTAAGTTATTTCCATACTCTCTGAAAGATAGGGCTAAATCATGGTTAAATTCTTTAGAGCCCAATTCTATTCATACATGGACTAAATTAGCTGAAAAATTCTTAAGCAAATATTTTCCTCCAATTAAAAATGCTAGGATGAGACATGATATTACATCTTTTAGGCAAAAAGAATTTGAATCATTGTTTGAAGCATGGGAAAGATGGAAAGAGCTGTTAAGAAAGTGTCCACATCATGGTTTACCTGTCATTATACAAATGGAAACATTTTACAATGGTCTAAAACCACAAACCAGAGTGATGCTTGATGCATCAGCTGGTGGTGTTCTCTTGAATATGTCTTATAATGAAGCATGCGATCTAATTGATAGGATAGCTACAAATAGTTCTAGTTGGCCCACTGAGAGGGCAAGTGCCCAAAAGAAAACTTCTGGGGTACATGAGATTAGTGACATATCAGCCATATCTGCTCAAGTAGCCTATTTAACTAATATAATCAAACAGTTCACTAGTGCACCTACATCTAGTGTAGCCACTCCTAAGGAAAACACTGCAGCAGCCATAGAACAAGCCCCTCCAGGAACTACAAGTTGTGTTTATTGTGGGGGAGGCCATGTGTATGAAGAGTGTCCTAGCAACCCAATCTCTGTCAATTATGTTGGTTACAATAGGAATAACAACCCTTACTCTAATACCTACAATCCAGGATGGAAAAACCACCCAAATTTTAGATGGAACAATGCCAGTGCTCCTGCACCAAGTGCACCTGCACCAGCTACTCCTCCTGATTTTCAATCTCAAAATCAACAAAAACCAAATCCACCTGCCACTGATAATTCTCTAGAAGGTTTGCTTAAATCATTCATTAGTGAAACTAGAACTGCTAGGCAAGCCCAAGATGCATCAATTAAGAATCTAGAGAACCAAGTAGGAGAATTAGCAACTGCATTGTATCAAAGACCTGCAGGTGCATTGCCCTCAAATACAGAAGCATCAACTTCACAAAGGCAAGGTAAGGAACAGGTAAAGGCCATTTCTTTAAGAAGTGGTAAAGATTTAAAAGGAACAGATGAGATTGAAGGTAAAAATAAGGGAGAAAAAATAAAAAAAAATGAAAAAAATTCTCAAGATGCAGAAACACCTGATGCATCTGCATCTCATACAACTCCAACTCCAGGGTTAGTTCCTGAATATCCTCCTCCTCCCTTTCCTCAAAGATTGAAAAAAGTACATGAGGAGAAGCAGTTCAGTAAGTTCTTAGATGTTTTAAAACAATTGCATATCAATGTTCCTTTAATAGAAGCATTACAACAAATGCCTAATTATGCTAAATTTATGAAAGATGTGCTTTCTAAGAGAAGGAGATTAGGAGAATTTGAAACTGTTGTAATGTCAAAAGAATGCATCTTAATCTTGCAAAACAAGATTCCAAGAAAATTAAAAGATCCAGGTAGCTTTACAATTCCTTTTTCTATAGGTAAGTTCTACACTGGTAGAGCATTGTGTGACTTAGGTGCAAGTATCAACTTGATGCCTAAGTCCATCTTTACCAAATTAGGAATTGGAAATGCTAAGCCTACTACCTTAACACTCTCTCTAGTTGATAGATCAATAGCATATCCAGAAGGAATCATTGAGGATATCTTGGTACAAGTTGATAAATTTGTGTTTCCTGCAGATTTTGTTATCCTTGATTTTATTGCAGATGAGGAAGTGCCTGTTATACTTGGAAGGCCATTCTTAGCAACAGGAAAGACATTGATAGATGTGCAAAGAGGAGAATTGACCATGAGAGTAAATGATCAGGAGGTGAAATTTAATGTATTGAATGCTTTGAAGTATCCTACAGAGGAGAGTGAAGAGTGTTCAGCAATTTCTCTTGACCATTTGGTGGAGAAGCAATTCCACAAGCAATATGATCACCTTGCCAGAGTACTAGCACCAGATGCAGCTACACTGCCTGCAGGGGACATCATTGAGAATGGAATGCTAACAGAGAAAGAAACAACACCTAAGGTATGGGCTAGAACTTATGAATCTCTTAATCTAGAAGATCCCAATCTTAGAAAGAATTTACCTTCTATAGAGCAACCTCCTAAGCTTGAATTGAAAGAACTGCCTAAACACTTAAAGTATGCTTTCTTAGGTGAAGATAATACACTTCCTGTAATTATTGCATCTGAATTATCTATAGAACATGAAATTGATCTTATTAACACCTTAAAAAAGCATAAGAAGGCCATAGGCTGGCAAATGGCAGATATTAAAGGGATTAGCCCCTCCATATGCATGCATAGGATAATTTTAGAAGAAAACTCTAAAAACAGCATAGAAGGGCAAAGAAGATTGAATCCCATAATGAAAGAGGTTGTTAAGAAAGAAATAATAAAATGACTAGATGCTGGTATTATCTACCCTATTTCTGATAGTTCATGGGTTAGTCCTGTGCAATGTGTTCCAAAGAAGGGGGTGTAACAGTTATAGCCAATGAGAACAATGAATTAATCCCAACAAGAACTGTCACAGGATGGAGAATCTGTATGGATTACAGAAAACTCAATAAGGCCACAAAGAAAGACCATTTCCCTCTACCATTCATAGATCAAATGCTAGATAGGCTAGCAGGCAAGGAGTTCTATTCTTTTTTAGATGGTTATTCAGGATACAACCAAATAGCCATTGAACCAGAAGATCAACAAAAAACTACCTTCACTTGTCCTTATGGCACTTTTGCTTTTAGGAGAATGCCTTTTGGACTTTGTAATGCACCTGCCACCTTTCAGAGATGCATGATGTCCATTTTTTCTGACTTCATTGAGCAATCAATGAAAGTCTTCATGGATGACTTCTCAGTTTTTGGAGAAACCTTTTCATTGTGTCTATCCAACTTAGAAAATTTTCCAAAGGTGTGAAGACACCAATTTAGTGCTCAACTGGGAGAAATGCCATTTCATGGTGAAGGAAGGCATTGTTCTTGGTCATAAAATATCTAAAAAAGGTTTAGAAGTGGATAGAGCCAAAATAGAGGTCATTGAGAAACTACCACCTCCATCAACAATCAAAGGGATTAGAAGTTTTTTAGGTCATGCAGGTTTTTATAGGAGATTCATCAAAGACTTTTCAAAAATTTCAAAACCATTGTGTATGCTTTTGCAACATGATGTGCCTTTTAATTTTGATGAAACTTGTATAGAAGCTTTTCAAAAACTGAAAAAAGCATTAGTAACAGCACCGGTTGTAGTCACTCCAGATTGGAGTAAGCCTTTTGAACTCATGTGTGATGCTAGTGACTTTGCAGTAGGAGCAGTCCTAGGGCAAAGATATAACAAAGTGTTTCATTCTATCTATTATGCTAGCAAAACACTAATTGAGGCTCAAATGAACTACACTGTAACAGAGAAGGAACTATTAGCAGTGGTTTTTGCTTTTGAAAAATTTAGATCCTACTTGGTTGACACCAAAGTAATTGTATACACTGACCATTCTGCCATCAAGTATCTAATTTCTAAAAAAGATGCAAAACCAAGGCTAATTAGATGGGTTCTCATCCTTCAAGAATTTGATCTTGAAATTAGAGATAAAAAGGGGGTGGAGAACCAAGTGGCTGATCATCTCTCTAGACTGGAAAGTGATAATGCAGGTACAATTGAAGAAATCAAGGAAAGTTTCCCTAATGAGAAATTGCTAGCAATTACCATGAATGTAGCCAGTGTTTCTACACTCAGTGTGGCCACACCTCATACACCTACATCATGGTATGCAGACATAGTAAACTACCTTGTAAGCAAAATTGTACCAAGTGACATGAGCTATCAACAGAAAAGGAGATTCTTCCACATAGTAAAGCAATACTATTGGGATGATCCCTACCTTTATAAGATGTGTCCAGATCAAATCATGAGAAAATGCATCTCTGAAGAAGAACAGCAAGCAGTGCTCATGCATTGCCATGCTGCACCATATGGAGGTCACTTTGGAAGCCAAAGGACAGCAGCTAAGGTACTCCAATCAGGTTATTTCTGGCCTACTCTATTTAAAGATGCTTATTATATGGTCAAAACCTGTGATAAATGTCAAAGAAGTGGTAACATATCTGATAAACATGAAATGCCTAGAACTATTATTCTAGAAATAGAATTATTTGATGTTTGAGGTATGGATTTCATGGGACATTTTCCACCTTCTTTTGGCAATGAGTACATCTTAGTAGCAGTAGACTATGTGTCCAAATGGGTTGAGGCTGTAGCACTCCCAAATAATGATGCCAAATCTGTAAGCAAATTTTTACAAAAACATATTTTCAAGATTTGGCACCCCAACAGCTATCATCAATGATGAAGGCTCTCATTTTTGCAATAAACTCATTGAAAATCTTCTTGCAAAATATGAGATAAAACTCAAGATTGCTACTGTCTATCATCCACAAACAAGTGGACAAGCTGAACTTTCAAATAGGGAAATAAAAAGAATGCTTGAGAAAATGGTTGGACCAAATAGGAAAGATTGGTCACTACACTTAGATGAAGCATTATGGGCATACAGAACAGCATATAAAACTCCATTAGGTATGTCCCCCTATAAGTTAGTCTATGGCAAAGCATGTCATCTCCCAGTTGAACTTGAGAACACGTCATATTGAGCTATCAAAAAGCTAAATTTTGATCTCAGAAAGGCAGGTGAGCAAAGGTTTTTAGAGCTTAATGAATAGAAGAACTTGGGCAATTCTCTTATGAGAATGCAGAGATCTATAAAGCAAAAACCAAAGCATGGCATGATAAGAAAATCCAAAGGAGAGAACTTAGAGAAGGAGGAATGGTTCTGTTGTACAATTCTAGGTTGAAACTTTTCCCTGGAAAACTAAGATCAAGATGGTCAGGACCATTCAAACTAGTTAAAATCTACCCCCATGGTGCAGTTGATCTATATGATGCAACCACTGATACCACTTTCAAAATCAATGGACAAAGAGTGAAAATGTACTATGGAGAACATGTGGTGAGAAATAAGGTCACCACTCATTTTGAAAAACCTTAATGCAAGGTACAAGTCAGGCTGTAAGACTCTTAAAACAAGCGCTTGAGGGAGGCAACCCATCACTATATATAGCTAATATTATTATTTTGTGCAATTTGATGTTTTGTGTATTTTGTAGAAAAATAGGACAACAGAGTAGCCAGTGTTGCTACACTTGGTGTTTCTACACCTGATGCAGCCACACTGCCTACACTAAATTCAAATGCAGGTAATCACTGAAGAGCCTGAGAAAGAGAGAGGCAAAGAAGGTTCTGAGCAGGAGAAGCAAGAAGAAGCTGTCAATGTGCCTACACCTAGTGCATGAGCATCAAAGAAATCCAAAGTTATGGCAACTAGCCCTGCAGCAACAATTACTGCAGTTTTGAAAGCCTTGGTAGAGAAGAAAGAGATGCTGGGATACACTAGGAGGACAATGAAGCCTGCTCCAACAAAGAAGATGTGGACAATGAGCTCACTCTATGGTGTACAGGGTACAGGGGTACAAGCTGGTGAGAAGGAGGTAACTGAGGAAGCAACACCCAAAGAAGGAGAGAAAGAAGCTGAGAAGGTAGCAGAGCAACAACAAGAGGGAATTGAGCAGCAATTTGAGCAAACTCCAGTGCAGAGTGGTGTGCCTGCACTTGAAGTGTCTACACTGGCTACACCAGATGTTCCTACTCAAGCTACACCTGAAGAGGCAGAAATGCCTGAGGCTAGTGTAGATGATTCTGGTATGCCTACCTCTGATGTGGCTGCTACCAAAACAAAGCCAAGGAAGATGAGAGCCAAACATAGCCCTGCTGTGAGAGCCAGTCCCAGATTCCAGAAGAAAGAGTAAAAGGATACTTTTAATGTTGTTTCCTATATTATATTTTGCTTTAGTACTTTACTCTATGTGTTAAATATTATATGTTAACTTACTGCTATGTGTTAAATACTTTTGATTATATCTCCCATGTTTTGGTTCCCATGTTTACTCAACTTAGAGCAGTGAGGACACTGCTCATACTTAAGTTGGGGGGGAGAGTGGAGAATACTATGTGTTTTGTGTATGCACTATATTTTGCAACATGTTTTGTGCTTAAGTAATGATATATGACTGAATATATGTATGTATGATGTGTTTAAGTAAGTTATGTATATGTGTTTTAATAAGTTCTTATAATATGTTAAAAAGCATGTGAGTATGTAGTGTTAGTATGTTTTAAGTTTTAGATGTACTTAACAAAGCATGTGATAACATGATTAAATTGTGTTAACATGATGAATTAAGTGCATCAATTTCTGTTAGACTTAAATAAATATGAAACATGGTCAATTCATATTCTTCTCAAAAATTGAAGAAGTGCATCAATGAGTCAAATTTTTAAATGATGAAAAAGCACTGTTTTTCTAGAAATGATCAGTTTTATAAATACTTTGACACAACAAAATTGAGTTTTGAAAAGAACCATGCTAGATGAAAAGCTATCCAAAGCCAAGGAATTTTTGAAAATTTGAGGTCAAAATTTGATTTTTACTAAAAATATAGAAGAGCATAAGGAATTAAGTTTGGGGGAAAATTCCATGAATACAAAGGGCCAAAGTGTGACAGCTTGGAGAGTTCACGCCACACGTGTCAAAACCACTCAAAAATGTCAAAAACATTCCAAAAAGCTACACTTGCCTGAGTCATATAACTGAACCTGTCCCTTAAGTGCAATTGGTTTGAAAATAATGAACAAAGTTCAAAAAGAAAAAGAAAAGAAAAACAAACAAAGAAAAAAGAAGAAAAATGCATGTGGAGGTCAGTGAGGAGGGCAGTGTACGCTACCAAAAATACTCAAAGAGTTTCAAATGTGGCTACACAAAGTGTACCAACACCACCTACATCAAAAGACACCTACACTCAAAATAATGTGTACCTACAATCCAGAAAAATGATGTCTTTGCACTCACTGCATTGCATCAACAAAAAGCAAACACCACAAATAGAAATAAGTAGGGGTGTCAAAATGGATGGATTGGATGGATTTGGATTTGGATTATAATAGATGGATCGAAGACAATCCATTTATCCATTTATATCCACTAAAATCGTGTCAAAAAAATCCAATCCAATCCATCCGTTTACAAAAAAATTCATCCAATCCATCCATTTGCAATTTTTTTATGGATGGATATCCAATCCATCCACTAATATGTTTATAATATAAAAAAATCTTTTATAAAAAATCTTTTAAGTCAAAAAAAATTTAATATTTTTTTTGTAGAAATTAAATTTATTATTATTTTTTGACAAAATTGAATTTTTTAGATTTATGAATATATATATATATATATATATATATAACTATATGTATATATAATATTGTTAATATATATATATATATATATATAATATAATATATAAATATGTATTTATATATGTGGTGGTGGTGGGGGTGGCCGGCGGCGGAGCTCCGGCGGCCGGTACGGCGGCCGGCGGAGCTCCGGTGGTCGGCGGTGGTTCTGGTGGCGGCGCTCCGGCGTCCGGTGGTGGTTCCGGCGGCGGCGAACGGTGGCCGGAGGTGGCTCGCGGTGGCCCTCCGGTGGTTATATTATATTATATATTATATAGATATATATATATATATATTATATATTATATTAATTTTTGAATGAGTTTTGATCAAAAAAAATTATTTATAGAATGAATTTTTTTAAAAAAAGTTTCTGGAAAAAAAAATATTTTAAAAAATGTTTTTTGGTAAAAAAAGTATTTTTATAATTATGCAATGGATTTATTTAAAAAAATTAATTATCCAATTGATTTTGATTTTGTAGTTATTGTAATTCAATGGATTTAGAAAATAAGGTATTGACTCAACAAGTTTGAAACACCAAAGCCCTTTGTTGTGCTTAAGAGTCTCCTAATTCTTGAAGAAATTGTTAGTCTAGTCCATATTTTGAAAAATCTCTAAGGGTGACCAAAAGAGTTCCATCTTTTTCAAAAAGCTAAGGAGAAACTCTTTGTTTAGTTATGGAACCAATTGAAACTCAACGGGCCACACACTCACACAAATGAGTTTTTATAACTCTGAATGTTTTAAGAAGGCAAGGGCATAGAAAAGAGGTCGTGAAAGAGAAAAGCTCATTAAGATACACTTCAAACACTCCTTGAAAAACATGAGTTGAGATGTCTTCATAATTATAGAAGTCTTGTATTTGCTCTTTGTCGTTGTTTGAGGACAAACAACAATTTAAGTTTGGGAGTGTGATAACTCTATTTTATATAGAGTTATTCATACAATTAAACTTGGATTATTGCTTATCTTCAAGAACATTAATATATAAATATAGCTTATTTATTAAGAAACAACATTTTAAAGATTCAAATGAATAAGGACAATGAATTAGGCAAAATGCATATATCTTGTTAGGTTTGATGTTTCTGTTCAGTGCAGCTACTTCAGGTGTGCCCACACTGCCTACACTAGGAGTGCCCACACTGCCTACGCCTGCTAAACCAGCACTTTGGACCAAAACATCCAAGGACCATTCCAATGCTTCAACACTTGATATGTGACGTCATGCCTAGTCATATGGAGCAGATCTACTTGCAGAATTCAGCGCCTACTATCAAAGACTAGTTGAGAAGCTCACTCACTCAAGGCCATGTGGCACTCATTCATTGGACCACCCCATGTGAGCTTCATGCAAAACGACCAATTTGAACAACTTGCTTGATGGGAGGTCTGCAACTAACCATGGTTAATTATCTCAGTTACAATTTCGCGCCAAAGGAAACCCTCCAAGGGAGGAAAGCTCTCATGCCTATAAATAGAAGCCATATCTTCACTTAGAAATCATCCTTCATCCATTTCTTAAAGGATCACTTAAGTTTAGTTTTATTTTCAGTTTAGTTTAGTTTTATTTACGTTTCTGAAGAGAAGGAAGGTAAGGAGGTGCTTGACAACCACTCCCTTCACTTCTACTTGGAGGAAACTTGTGTAAGGATATCATCTTGTACTTCAACTTGGAAACCTCATGCAAAAGTTCTTCTACTTGAGTAATCTCTATCTCTTTTAGTTCTTTTGCAATATTACTCATCTTGTTATGTTCCTTACAGATTCTTTCTATTTTATAATGAGTAATATGAGCTAATTTCCTTAAGTTGAGATGTTGTAAGCTGTGTAATGAACTTCTAAGTAAGTATATGTGGTTCAAGTAGTGTATGCATTTTAACTCTTGTGCAATACTTCTTTCAAAACTTATTCTGAATTTGATCACCTTAGAATAGGTAAACTTGTAACAGCAGACATGGGTTACATTTAAGACATCAAGAGTTGATAAGAATAAGTGTTTGTAACATCATCTTTGTTAAACTAGCTTTAATAAAAAATTACTTGTTAAAACCATGTTAAGTCCTAGACATAGGATAACATAGTTCTTAGGGTGATACAGTGGGCGCTTAAGAGACAAGAGTGAACCTATTTAGCATGCCTAGACATAGGAAGCTTGTAATGAAACTCTGAAGAAAGTGACTGAAAAGCAAAAATGGGTTTGATTGAGATGTACATCTTGTCAATTCCAGTTTAAGAGACTTTAGATATACGGCTTTGATCTTAAACTCCTTCAAAATTAAAATCAACCAACCAACAAAATTTTTCAAAAGTTCCTCATTGCATCGGAGGATACGTAGGAGCGGGGCTTCCCCGTCAAGTCAAAATTAAATTTTCTTAAATTAGTTCTATTTTACTCTTTGTAAATAATTATATTTTACTCAATATTATTTTAGGGTATTAACAATATTTTATGGCTTATTAATATTTGCACAATCAGATTTAGGGTCACTATCTTTGGATAACTATCTTATGATAGATGTACTAGGGGTGTAGTGGAATTAAGTTTTCGCCATTCCCTATGCATAATCGACTCCCAAATCCAACCTAGTTTATGCAGACCAATAATTTGAAGGTAGGTTTTTCTCAACTTTTCCTATTTAATAAATTACTAAATTGAGTGGCGACTCCTAAAATAATCAATTTTTGAGCCGTCTGCGTCAAGATTTTGGTCACGACACCGCTCCACCTTACTTAAGCACCCGCAAGGAATGGGAGGCTGGCTAACATAGTCAAGTTATGATTATGGAGTCCACGTCTAATGTTCACCCTCCAATCCCCAAGATCGGTCAAAGCTTGAACGGGCAATTACGCCTCTTTGAAGAAGTCGCAATATTCTACCTTTTTTGCAATAAACAATTACTTTATTTTCCCTCCCTCTTATACCAGTTGCTCTATCTGATCTGATGATGATCACTACTACTCCGTTCGCTTTCCCAATCTCTCTAACCTAATGTACCAGATCCTCGCATGTAGAAAAAAATCTATTGAATGGACAATTAAAATTATCTCTATCGTGTTGAAAGCGTTCGATGTATCTACACAAGAAGGAACCGTATGATCACCGGTATCCATATTAGTTTCATTCAACTAAATATAATAATTAGTATTATTAAAAATTAAATTAATTAAATTACAACAACAAATTTAAATAATATTCTGAAAATATTTTTTCACCAAACATTTAGAATATATATTTAAATTCCGGAAATATGTTTTTATAAAAATCCAAACTATAAATAGATATTTCGAAAATAAGTTTTTTAAAAAATCCAAAATATTAATTTATATTCCGGAAATACATTTTTCTGGCAAATAAATTTTTTTTTAAATATTCCTAAAATATTTTTTTCTTAGGAATAGTTATGCGCCGGGAAAAAGGAAAAAAAAAGTTTTCCGAATTTTACTTCTAAAACTTAACCCTAGAGAAATGGTAAAATCTAATGAGGGTAAAATTAGATAAAAGTAAATTAGGAGGTATTGGGTTCAACTGAAGGGGTTCAAAACGCAACAACCAACACCAAAAGACACAAAACGGCCAACAACAGGCCCAACCCAAGACAAACACGCGAAGGCACCGAAGCAAACACACGAAGGGACCCCCAAATCTCCTCCACACCACTGAGCGTTGCAGCCTCCAAAACACACTAGTGCTGGAAGTCACGATCGTTCGTGACAGCCACCACAGAAAGTGTATGGTCCATAACTATGTCATCGATGGCATGTAACTGTGGAATTGCACGACGAAATCAAGGCATGTTGAGCGGTTTTTAGGTGCGGTTTTCAAGAGCTAGCCAGAACACAAAGATGACATAACCTACATAAATTGGGTTGGGTTCAGCTTGTAACAAGCTCAGCCCATTAACCCAGAGCCTGGGGTTCAGCGGTTGGGGCTGAACCTCCCTTAACCAAGGGTCGGGTGTTCGATCCCCGCCTTGGGCACAGAGCAGCGTTAAAACCCCGGGCCAGTTGTCCTGCCCCTCGAGGCACCTACAATGAGCGAGGGATTAGTCACTGTTGTCTGTGCGGTGGATACCCTGGGTTTACCCAAAAAGCTCAGCCCATTGAGTTGTGTTCCTTGTTGGTTTGGCATCTGGCTCATGGTAAATTCAATTAGTTGACAAAAAAACAATTTAAGTCTACATTATCACAAGCATACATAGTCCCAACAAGGGATTGTTTTTTAGATTAATTTGTATATGCATGTAGTGTATTGATCAATTACACTATCTTTCAATCAAGTTCCATCTTTGTGCTATTTCAATTGAATTAAAAATAAATAAAATGGCCAATAACTGCCGGCGTGCATATTTTTTTTGGGTAAACCGAGGTATCGTGACTACGGAGACTAATCCCTCGAGGTACTGGAGTTCATTTAAGGGCTAACCTCTCCCAAGCGATGTCTCTCCATAAACACCGGCCAGAAATCGAACCCCTGACCAAATATTTAAGGGGCCCAAGCAACTTATCACTTGTGCCACACCCGCTTGGTTGTTGGCGTGCATATACAAATTAATCTCTTTTAAGTTTTACAAATTTAAAAAAAAAATAAAGGTCTAAATATGTTTTTAGTCCCTGCAAATATACCTATTTTTCAAATAAGTCCCGGCAAATTTTTTTTAAATAAGTATCTGCAAATACCAACATCCTTTTCTGGCAAAGTTTCCACTGTAGCACCAAAAAAATTTTTTTTTACCAAAATAGCACACCTTTTAGATTATTTACCAAACTAGCACACATCCCATTTTTAGTGTAGAAGTCGCCCCCCCCCCCCAAAGAGACTTCTGAACTAAAAAATTTAATTTTTTTTTAAAAACTAGTTCAGAAGTCGCCCCCCCCCCCCCCCAGGGTGACTTATGAACTGTGTTTTTTAATTTTTTTATTTATTATATATTAATTTAAATTAATTTAATTTAATTATTTTAATTAATTTGGAAAATTAATATTGTTAATTGTAAATTAATTCTTAAATTTTTTCTGAAAAAAAAAATTTGAACACGTTAATGTGTTTAAAAAGTAATTACGGTAAAAAATGAAGATATTAAAAATTGGAACAGAATTTAATATTGGATAAGAACAGAAATGAAAAACACAAATTGCAAAAATAGAAGGATAGGAAATTTAAAACGAAACGACAGGAAAACATAAAACAAGAAGAGGCAAACATGATTTAAACTACTTCTACTTCCACCATACATTGTCAGGTAGTGGCCATCAGATGACTGGAGGGATAACTCTACGGATGATGGATTCGGCAGACTCTCGTGTTTTGACGGACAATTCTAGATAAGGTTCAATCAAACCTTCGAAGCTCTCATGTTTCTCAAACATTTCACGAACATCTTTGTCTTTCTTGATAGGCACGGGGCACATCCGAATACGATTACGTGGGCCGCTAAAGATGTAGGGGGAGTTTGAAACGATACTAGTGATTTCTTGCTCGACACCATCTATGTGAAAATTATCCGTTAATTTTTCTTTCAATTCGGCGAAGGTGATGTTGTTCTTAAGCCTGAAATTTTTAGTTTTACTACCATTAATCACCACACCATGTTGAACCCTGGACTGGTAACTGCCTTGATAGTCAACTTTACAGGTGTGCGTAATGACTCTTTCCGGTATGGGTTCTTGTGGTGCGGGTGGTCTTTGTTGAAGAAGATGAATGATTTCTTCTGGAGTGCGTCTTGTGTCCACGTACAGCTCTAAGATTTGTCGCCCCATGGGAAGTGTAGCATGATATTCCATCATTGTGTGGACGTCGTCGTCGCTGCGGATCTCCATAACTGAAAAATAGCCAGTCCCGTCTTCTCCAAGTTCGTACTTTCGGTAACGTATACGCTCAACGTCTTTACGCCACGCTCCCTCTGGACGAATCTTCCTCTCAGCCTTCTCCTTCAGTTGGGCGAAGGTGATGTCCTTATTCATTCTGCAGAAGACATGGTTAGGACAACGAAAGACAACACCATGTTCGTCGGTGGTGACAATTCCACTGTGATGAAGGGCGGTTAGGAATTTGTCGTTTGAGTACTGGGTTTGGCACAACTGCCATTCCATTTTAGCGGGTGGGGTGATGGTTTTTGGGCAGAAGCAGAGAAGAGAAGATGACTCAGAAGCCAAGGGTAGGTTGAGGGTAAACTGTTGGTGTGAATGTTATTGTAATTTGAGAATGTATTTATAATAGAGGTGATCGTGTGCGAGCCGTTGATTTAGGATGATCATAACCGTTGATTGTAGGGTTTAGTGTCGGCAAAATCTAGGGCGTTAAATTGTGTCGGCAAAATCTTGGCCGTTTAATAATGTCGGCAAAATCTAGGCCGTTAAATAATGTCGGCAAAATCTAGGCCGTTCAATAAAATAAGACCTCAGCACTATGCACACTCTGCACAATGCACACTCTGCACAATGCACACTCTGCACAATGCACACTCTGCACAATGCACACTCTGCACAATGCACACTCTGCACAATGCACACTCTGCACAATGCACACTCTGCACAATGCACACTCTGCACAATGTACACTCTGCACAAATCAATTTGTTATATTTAAATTGATAAAAATATGAATTAATTAAATTTAATTACAATAATTAATTTAAATAAGTAGAATAATTAGAAAGTGGGTTATTTTGGATTTTTTTTTTGGTCTAAGACCGTTTTTTTGCCTGAAACAGTCAGTTACAATTTTAATTAAGCATTTATATCATTGTTTTAAAGTTTTTACATTATGTTAAATTAATTGAAGAAGAATTCATATAATCGTTACAATTCCTTTTAAACTCAATTATTCAGTTATATATTTATATATAGCTATTGATAGTGATTTAAAGCGAATAAAAACCCATGAACATGTTACATTAAAATTAAGTTGTAATTAAAATTAAAAGCTTAAAATAAAACTAATAATACATGAAATTAAAATTTAACGAAGAAGATGAGACCCAGTTCCACACTGTCGTGGACGGGGATGACGCTGTGGACGTTGACGAGGTTGTGGTTGTTCTTGGTCTTCCTCAGTCGAGGCAGGTGGAGGTCCAGGTTGAACTGGAAATAATGCGGGAACTGATGATGAACTTGCACCGCCGGCCCGCTCTTGAAGGGAACGAGCTAAAATCATAGATTCCGGCGTACCGGGGTAGACACCAAAGAGATTATTGAAGAAATCATCGTTCGTATTAGCCGTAGAGTGCCGATTGGTATGTTGAAACGGTGTATATTGTAATGACTGGTTGTATGGTTGGTAGTCCTGAAATGATGGTGGGTGGGAGATAGAGTGGCGGTGAGGGACATAATCGTCTGTCTGAGTAAAGGTTTGGGGAGTAGCTTGAGTTTGTGTCCCACGTCGATGACGATTACGGTTACGTTCTCGACGTTCGGTTTGAGTTATTGGGGGAGGTGGCACCTGTTCTTCATCTTCTTCATTGACATGACCAACATGTACACCAGCACGTGGATCCCTTAGCTGTTGCTCGACTGAAAGGTATGGCCTTGAATTGCTCAGAAACCAGCGCATGTATTTATCGGAATGTGATGGTGGTCCACAACAGGGTCGACCCTCAACACATTTATTTTGTCTATCATTCCATAACTCAATCGAGGGATTGTGATATACAGGCCAATTGACATCATGCTGACCCTGCATGCTGAGTGAGTGAAACTGTGTCAAATCAAATGGTTCAGATGGTATTTCTTGGAGAAGGCCAAATTGCAATTTCACTCTGTCGGCCTGGTGCCATTCTACCATTTGGAAACAGACCATAGCTGTGTTTGTAGTCCATATGGCAGAGCCCTCATATGCATCTGGTGGAAGTGGCAAATCATAATAAGGCAACCACTTAAAATCTTCATGTCTCATGTGGTCGATCCTTGTTCTGTATGAAACAAGGTCTGATGGACATGTTGTGTGGTTAAGTGCCGCGACTGCCCATCTAGTCAAAAAAAATGAACTGTTAACATAAAGAAGACATATAATTGTGAGGATTTGTAAGGTGTTTCAAATAGTTACCTCTTTGCTAGTGGCCAACCATAAGAAGGGATGCAAGACGGGGCTAGGAAAGGCATGCGGTACCAGACCCAAGACTGTAACAAAAGAGTACATCCACCCATAACGTGTGTGGAGTCTGTAGATGTCTTACAGAGCATTCTGTACAAGTTGGTTAAACATGCGGACCCCCAACTATAGTTTGAAATTTCATTGAAATTTTCCAACAGGGGGAGATATTTCATGCTTACTCTGTTAGAACTTTTGTCTGGGAGTATGAATCCCCCGATCAACTGCAACAGCCAAGCCCTACAATATTGCTTCCTTACTGTCATGGAAGCCCCCGCTGGTACTACGTTATATTCACTTCGTAGCCAGGTGTACTTAATTTGGTGGCCGGTCCTTCCATTTGGTGGGACACGCTGACCCAAAAGTCTTTCGCAGACCTCATGCCAATTTTTTTGACAATCAGCAGTCAGAGCATTTCCGTCAACAGAAAGGCCCAACTGCAACTGCACGTCTTGTAGAGTTATCGTGCACTCCCCTACTGGAAGATGAAACGTGTGTGTTTCCGGTCTCCAGCGTTCGACCATTGCAGCGACCAACGATGGTTCAATTTTGAATGTCCCAATTGAAGCTATTAAACCAAACCCAACTCTTTGTATCAAAGGTAATATAGCGTCATCTGGTTTGGGGAGTTTGAACTTGTGGTGAACCTCCATGGCTCCATCTCTGAGAGTGTTGGAAATGTGATTTGATTGGTCTAGTATAAGAGAAGACATTTTTCGAAGAAGGAGGTGAATATGGTGAAGATGGTGTAGTAAGGAGATGATGGAGGTGAAGATGTGTTTATGTGGGATAAGTTGGTGTAGGTTCATATTTATAAGCAACTTGGACGGCCCAGATTGCACGGACAGTTTAAACGGTCTAGATTGGACAATATTTTAAATAATTTTTGAGTATGTTCAAAAAATTGTAAAAAATGAAAAAATTAAATGACATTATTATAGAGGTTCTGAAATCCACTATATAAGTTTCATTTAGGAGTAATTGTGTTAAATTTGAGTTGTATAAGGAAAAAAATTTAGGTTGGAACAATTTTTTACTAAGTGTGGAAAATGATTTTTTAGCTAACTTTAGTTTAATTTTTATGTCTAACACCTTGTAGACAAAGTATATGACTAAACTTTGGTCATGAATTATGACATTTATTCACATGAATTTGTCAAGATCCTTGTGTCTATGTTCTTCACATGGCTACATTATGGTTTATGACATTTATTCACATGCCTTTGTTTGTTTTTAGATGTGTCATATTGTTGTCTAGTTTCAATTAATTTTTGACTATGTTTACAAATTTTAAAAAATGAAATAATTGAGTGACATTATTGTAGAGGTTCTGAACTAAATGATACAAGTTTCATGTAGGAGTCATTGAGTTAAGTTTGAGTTGTAGAATGAAAAAAATTTAGGTTGGAACACTTTTTTACTAAGTGTGGAAAATGATTTTTTAGGTAACTTTACTTTAATTTTTATGTCTAACAACTTTTTTTTTAATTCTTTTAAACATTACACCTTGTAGACAAAGTATATTACTAAACTTTGGTCATGAAAAAAAAAAATTAAAAATGTTTAAGTAAGGAAATTATTTATTAGAAAGTGTAGTGAAAATCATTTTTTAACCTAACCCTAATTTAGTTTTTCACCCAACTTTTTTTCCTTTTTTCCACTAATTTAATTTTTTCCCCATGTTTAAAAAAACACACTTGATGAAGTCGACCTAGGGCCACCATGGAGGGGAAATGATAATTTTGATTTTTGTTTTCATCCCTCATTACAATACTTCACATGCCTTTGTCCATATTCTTCATTCAAAATCATTCACATAAACCTAAAAATGAATTATGACATTTATTCACATGAATTTGTCAAGATCCTTGTGTCTATGTTCTTCACATGGCTACATTATGGTTTATGACATTTATTCACATGCCTTTGTTTGTTTTTAGATGTGTCATATTGTTGTCTAGTTTCAATTAATTTTTGACTATGTTTACAAATTTTAAAAAATGAAATAATTGAGTGACATTATTGTAGAGGTTCTGAACTAAATGATACAAGTTTCATGTAGGAGTCATTGAGTTAAGTTTGAGTTGTAGAATGAAAAAAATTTAGGTTGGAACACTTTTTTACTAAGTGTGGAAAATGATTTTTTAGCTAACTTTACTTTAATTTTTATGTCTAACAACTTTTTTTTTAATTCTTTTAAACATTACACCTTGTAGACAAAGTATATTACTAAACTTTGGTCATGAAAAAAAAAAAATTAAAAATGTTTAAGTAAGGAAATTATTTATTAGAAAGTGTAGTGAAAATCATTTTTTAACCTAACCCTAATTTAGTTTTTCACCCAACTTTTTTTCCTTTTTTCCACTAATTTAATTTTTTCCCCATGTTTAAAAAAACACACTTGATGAAGTCGACCTAGGGCCACCATGGAGGGGAAATGATAATTTTGATTTTTGTTTTCATCCCTCATTACAATACTTCACATGCCTTTGTCCATATTCTTCATTCAAAATCATTCACATAAACCTAAAAATGAATTATGACATTTATTCACATGAATTTGTCAAGGTCCTTGTGTCTATGTTCTTCACATGGCTACATTATGGTTTATGACATTTATTCACATGCCTTTGTTTGTTTTTAGATGTGTCATATTGTTGTCTAGTTTCAATTAATTTTTGACTATGTTTACAAATTTTAAAAAATGAAATAATTGAGTGACATTATTGTAGAGGTTCTGAACTAAATGATACAAGTTTCATGTAGGAGTCATTGAGTTAAGTTTGAGTTGTAGAATGAAAAAAATTTAGGTTGGAACACTTTTTTACTAAGTGTGGAAAATGATTTTTTAGCTAACTTTACTTTAATTTTTATGTCTAACAACTTTTTTTTTAATTCTTTTAAACATTACACCTTGTAGACAAAGTATATTACTAAACTTTGGTCATGAAAAAAAAAAAATTAAAAATGTTTAAGTAAGGAAATTATTTATTAGAAAGTGTAGTGAAAATCATTTTTTAACCTAACCCTAATTTCGTTTTTCACCCAACTTTTTTTCCTTTTTTCCACTAATTTAATTTTTTCCCCATGTTTAAAAAAACACTCTGCACAATGCAGCACTCTGCACAATGCAGCACTCTGCACAATCCACACTCTGCACAATGCACACTCTGCACAATGCAGCACTCTGCACAATGCAGCACTCTGCACAATGCACACTCTGCACAATGCACACTCTGCACAATGCAGCACTCTGCACAATGCACACTCTGCACAATGTCTTCTGTTGGCAAGATCTTGACCGTTTATTAGTGTCGGCAAGATCTTGACCGTTAATTGGTATGTGTACTATTCACCCCACTATCTACAAATAGGGACTCTTAGTCTTGTAACTCACCACACCAACACCCCCAATCCTCTCCTCTTCTGACTCTCTTTCCCCCTTGCACACAAAAATGGCTCCAGTTTTTATCACAGTTTTTTACAACGGTGTCGTTGAAAACACAAACACAGAGGGTGTTGTTTTTACGTGCGATAACACATGCCTTCTCAAACTAAAGTCTAAATTCACATTAGATCAACTTAGACAAGCCATTGAAAGAAAAACCTCTCCTGACCATTCAAAAATGGTTTCTAGTCTTATCTACCGTTACCCCACAACTCTCACAACTGGCCACAAATTTTACGGTGGTTTGCATCTAATTTCTAATGATGATGTCGATCTTATGTTAGAACAATTCAAGACATGTAAACACTTAGGTCTATCTACACCAGAAGTATATGCAGATTTGGTTGATGCTCCTTCAAACTACACACAAACCCAGCCAACTCAGGCGATTCCATCTTCTTCACAATTCGCCATACCTTCTTCTCAAACAGAAACCCCATACCCTGACTTCACTCCATCTACTTACCATCAATTCAATCCTTCATCATCACAGAGTCACCATCAATCCATTCCATCAGCCTCACAAAACCCTCTTGACCTAAACACCACCCCACCTATTAGTATACTTCATGGTGTGCATAACGAAGAAGTTGGCGACTTTAGCGAAAATGAGGATGATATTCTTCAGCGTGAAGACGCTGAGGAACCAATTGTAGCAACTCCCCACAATACTGTTGCATTCCATGAGCCTGTCCCACATTTTGTAAACATCACAGCTGACAACATGGAAGCTGATGATGCTGAGTATGGCCATTCAATGGACAGGAACCACGAGTTAGCTAATGAAGACCCCAACCAACTCCAGAAGGGAATGAAATTTGCCACAAAAGAATTAGCCCAACACTTCATACAGACATATCACCTCCACAAATCACTCGATTTTAGAGTCGAAGCATCTAATACAACTAGATGGATTGTTTGTTGTGTACACGAAAACTGTTTGTGGAGGTGTGTCGTCAGATTCGGTAAAAGGTCTGGCATATGGGAGATTACACAGTTGGAAGAGCCACATACATGTACAACAGGGACTCTTTCTCAAGATCACCGCCAGCTGACCGCGACCCTCATGTGTGATAGCATGCTTCAACTGGTAAAGTCGGATCCGACAATATCCGTGTCCGTGTTGATAGCACACATAAGGGCGAGGTACACATACCAAAGTTCCTACAGGAAGGCTTGGATTGCAAAACAAAAAGCAATCGAGAGGATCTATGGTAATTGGGAGGAGTCTTACAATAAAGTAACAATGTGGCTTCGTGCTTTTTCTCACTACATTCCAAACAGTGTGTGCGACTGGGAGTACAAACCAGTCTATGAGAATGGCCAAGAAGTTTATGGCAAGGGTGTCTTCCACCGCATCTTCTGGAGTTTTGGGCCGTGCATCAAAGGCTTCAATTTTTGCAAGCCAGTTGTCTCTGTCGATGGAACATGGTTGTACGGTAGGTACAAAGGATGTCTTCTGTTGGCAATTGCACAAGATGGAAGGAACAACTGCTTCCCAATAGCATATGCAGTTGTGGAGGGTGAGACAGCTGATGCTTGGTACTTCTTTCTATCCCGTTTAAGAGCGTGGGTGACACCCCAGGAGGGTCTCTGTTTGATATCGGATAGACACGAGTCTATCAAAAGTGCTGTTAGGCGGGTAGACAGCAGTTGGAAGCACGTGTTTTGTATTCGTCACATAGCACAGAACTTCATGAGACACTTCAAGAACACTTCGGCCAGGAAAGCTATGGTCAATATGGGTGAGTATTATTTTTTTATAAAAAAAACCCCTAATATTTTTTTCATAACTTCTTTACCAACATTATGTTTTGTTGCTTCAGCATACTCAATGACACAAATATCCGCCAATCACTACAAAGTCAAGATTGGTGGTGAAGTGGGTCCTGATGGAGTGGCTTGGGTTGATGACATAAACCCCGAACAATTGATGCAGTGGTGCGATGGAGGTTACCGTTGGGGGCACATGACAACCAACCTTGCTGAGTGCATTAATAAAGTGATCAAGGGCCTGCGAAATCTCCCTATACATTCTTTGATAGCGGCCTCATATTTTAGGCTGAACGAGACTTTTGTCAAAAAGGGAACCCAGGCACAGGCAATGTTAGAGTCGGGAACTATGTACTCTGAAAAATTGATGGAAAAAATAGATCACAACCGAGCTGTCTCGAACACCCACAACGTGGCAATTCACGACCGTGCCCAAAAATTGTTCAGAGTGGAAGAAATTATACGACCACAAAGTGGGAGACCCGCGGGCACATTCGTGGTTAACTTCAGAGACATGACGTGTGAGTGTGGGGAATTTCAGGCACTGCACTATCCTTGTTCCCATGTGATCGCGGCATGTTCAAAAGTTAATTACGATCACATGGAATTCGTGCAACCACAGTACACAATGCAGTATGTTTATAATACATACTTAGAGGAGTTCCCACCATTGCCATCTGAGTTGTCATGGCCTGATTTCAATGGCCCAGAACTGCAGCATGATCCATCTAAACGGAGAGATAAAAAGGGTCGTCCACAGTCTACCCGTATTCGTACAGAGATGGATCAAAGAGAAAGGGGTAGTCGAACAAAGAGATGCGGCATTTGTAGAAATGAGGGTCACAACAAAAATAACTGTCCAAACCGCAATCTAGACTAGTCAAAAATAAATGTATTTATTTCTGACATGTTTTAGTATTTATGTTTGTTTCCGCTGTAGTAATATATTTTTCAATCAATGTAATCCGTGTTTTTTTGGTGTTTTTTCAATGGTCTTGATGTTGCCGACACTTTTGGACGCACGATATCTTACCGACACTTTAAATACATTAACGTGTTCAAATATTTTTTTTTCACCAAAAATTTAACAATTAATTTAGAATTAACAATATTAATTTTCTAAATTAATTAAAATAATTAAATTTAATTTATTTAAATTAATATATAATAATAAAAAAAATTAAAAAACACAGTTCAGAAGTCACCCTGGGGGGGGCGACTTCTGAACTAGTTATTAAAAAAAAATTAAATTTTTTAGTTCAGAAGTCTCTTTGGGGGGGGGGCGACTTCTACACTAAAAATGAAATGTGTGCTAGTTTGGTAAATAATCTAAAAGGTGTGCTATTTTGGTAAAAAAAAAAATTTTTGGTGCTACAGTGGATTTTTTGCCACATTTTCTACAACATCTTTGCTACTGTTTCTAGAAGAATACCCATGTGACATAGCATAGTCTTCAAAAATTATCTCAGACCAGATCTTCTTAAGCCATGGTTGTATCAACTTGGTGTAATATAAAAATTGAGACTTGCACTCTAAATCACAAGCTAAAGACGAGAAACGCTTCCTCTCCTTCTCACAGTGGTACCCCAAATTCATTTCTCTCCCTATCCATTCCCCTTGTGGAGGTCGTGATGAGTTGTTTGGATATTGAATCTGCAACAAGGTGGGGGTGAAGGCCATTTAAGGGAAAAGGAAAAAGGTAAGGAGATGGAAATGAGCTTGAGATAACAAAAAAAATTCATCAACAGAGAGATGAAGATTAAATATGGTTTTGGAGAAATGGGTCTCGATGCTTTTTTTCAAAAAGGTCTCTTATTTTATTGTGTGTTACGGTGAGCATAATGTTTGTGGTTTATTTTTTCCCTCTGGTTTTTCTACTACTTCATTTCTCCTTCTATCCACATATGTTTCTCAGATCTGTTAGAAAAATCTAAGCTTTAAAAAAGGGTAACCAAATAGGGGGAAGGAAAAGTAGGGTGTATGCTAGGAAATGAGAGATATAAGGCGAAGTAGGGTGCAGCAGATATTTCCACAGAGGAATGTTTCCTCGCCAACCCTCTTCTCCATTTAAGGCTGTTCATTTAAACCAAAAAACTGAACTGAACTGCCAAACCGAACTGAACCGAACCAAAATTAACTGAACTTTTGCTAATAGTTTAGAACTGAACTGTTAAGACAGTTCGACCGAACTGAACCGAACTGTCTTAGCAGTTCGACGAACTGAACTGAACTGTCTTAATAGTTCGGTTCGGCAGTTCGAGCTCGAACCGAACTGTTTTAAATTTTAATTTTTTTTTTCGAATTCTTGAGCCCGAAAAAAAAAGTTCGAAAAAAAGTTCAAAATTTAAACAGTTCGGTTCGAGCTCGAACTGCCGAACCGAACTATTAAGACAGTTCAGTTCGGTTCGTCGAACTGCTAAGACAGTTCGGTTCAGTTCGGTCGAACTGTCTTAACAGTTCGGTTCAGTTCGGTGCAGTTCACCTTTAGAACTGAACCATGAACAACCCTATCTCCATTTTCGGAGCATGGGCAAGCTTCTTCTATGGTTGTCAGCACATTTCCAGCAGAATACTGAACCTTCCCTTGATAGCGTTGAAGAGGAAAAAACCCTAACTTAATTTGGGGATTTTTTTTTACAAGTCAACATATTAAATTAAAGGAAAATGAAAATAATGACATGTAATTGCCAACATAGATCTCTGTTAGCCACATCAGCAGATGGTTAAGAGAGACTTAACAGAAGGGTATTTATGAAAAAAAATATGTTTTACGGGGACTATTTTAAAAAAAAATTGCAGCGAGGATGAGGAAAAAGGAAAGAAGTGAATGAGAAGAGAGAACTTTTTTTTTTGATAAGCAATGTTAGTGGGGGTGGGGGAATGTTAGTTTCCGGGGTTTGAACCCGGGACCTCCTTCTTGCACTTTTTTGGTGCATTTTTTCGATATCTCTTAGGTCGCCAACTGAGCTACCTACTTGGGATGGGAAGAGAGAACTTGTGAGAGGATAAACGTCAAAGTGAGGAGGTGGCATCCACGTTGGCAGCCACGTCACCAACCACTAACGGTGTTAGCCAAAAACTAACAGCAAGGACCAAACTAGAAGCGTTTGGTAATTGGAAGGACTTTTTTAAAATTTTTGAAATTGCAGCGACGAAACAGGATTTTTTGTATATTTGTAGGGACCAAATGTACCTTTAAGCCTTTAAAAACCGGTTATATCTGTAGGAACGAAAAACATATTTAAACCAAAAATAAAAAAAAAATCAGGTTATTAAAGTTGGAGGGAAAGTGAGGAAGCGAAGAATTTGAGGCACGAACGAGAATCCTGTTACCTATTCAATTCCAGCATGGAAAGGACGAGATGGAAACAACACCGTCATAATTATTCCATCGCCGCAGAGTCTTCTTCTTCACAATCGCAACACCAAAACCACCGCCCCACATTAAAATTCTGCTACGTCAATAAGTCCGAACTGATTTCTCCATCACTCAACTCCGTAGCAGTGGAACGAGTTTCCCCTAACCCTAACGATGTTGATAATGATGTCACGCTCCAAAATCACGAAATTGACAGCGCCTTTGATGAGACACGTGACGTGGCTTGTATGAGCGAAGCAAAGGAAGGAGATGGCGGCGTTGATATTATGGGTAGGATTGATACGTTGTTCAGTGCTACCGAAGAACCTCAGTTGTCTCAAGAAGAGATCACGATCAATGACCAATTGCAGCAAGATGAGGTAATTTGCAAATCAGATTAAAAGTATCGTTCTATGTTCATGTGTACTATGAGTGTAAATTAGTTTTACACTCATACTCATATAACGAAAACTCCATTGATTCCCATACCTTTCAATGTGAAATTGTGACTTGATTCTAGCGCTTCACTGAATTTTTATGTTTTGCAGTTACTTGTGGTGGAGTCAATATATGGAGAAAACGTTTTCAGCCTTGAGAGATGGAACGGCCTGCGCTGCTTTCAGGTCTTGTTCTAAGCCAATTTCTTGTTTTGGGAAAATTCCATTTTTTATCCCTTTATTTAAATCACAATGCAATTTATTTGGAACCTATTCATGACTCTCTTTTTTGGCCCTTTCGTTCAGATACACATAAACATTGATGTTTTAGGTGAAATTGACGTTACTTCTAAGCTCAGCTCTGTTAATGAACTTCAAACTGCAAGCAGCAATTCAGATGACTTCTCATACTCTTTCAAAGTCCAATATCTTCCACCGATTGTTTTGACGTGTTTATTACCCAAAACATATCCTAGCCACACACCGCCTATATTTACAATCTCTGTTAAGTGGTTGGATTCCATGAAGATTTTAAGTTTGTGCTCCAAGTTGGATTCAATATGGACAGAACAGCAAGGGCAGGAAATAATTTACCATTGGGTAGATTGGTTACATGGTTCTTCTCTTTCTCATCTGGGGTTTGATAAGGAGATTACACTAGGTCCTTTTGGCATGAGTCTTGTTGCGGACCAGCGAGTGGTTTCTGGAATTGAATGCATTGGTGTTGATATCCCCTTTTTACAAAGCTACAACAATGAGAGACACGATGCCAACTTTCTCAAAGAATTGCACGAATGTTGCATTTGCTACGATGAATATCCAGGTAATTTCGGTTTATGTATGACTTGATTTTGTACATTATTACTAGTCGAATACACATGCGATGGTAGTTCGATATTATGCATGTTTTAAAGTGGACATGTCTATGGAGTGGAGTGTTTATTTAGATTGATGTTAAAATCCCAATTCGGTAACATTTATTTTCCGCTTTGCAAAGAAAATTAATATTGATATAGTAATACATATTGAAGTACACTCTCGGATTATGGAGGGTTCATTAACAATATCCATTTATGTAAACAACAATTCTGGAAACATATTAACCAAATACACCAACTCTAGAATTTCAGTATACAAACTCATTTGTTCACATTGATGTTCAAATTGCGATTCCGTTTCTATTCAAATTCTTGGTAATGTAACATGATCCCATGTCTTTGGCTTGTTTTCTTTCTTCTTAATAAAGCTCATGGCTTCATGATATTTCAATCCTGATATTGCTTTTGATGGACCATATATTAAACTAAATCCCTTTGCATTTTTTGATCTTATCTCCGAATGCAAAATGAGTTTGTACTCCTCGTTATTTGTATATTTCTCTTCCCTTTCTTATGAACTCTATTCTTTATGTGGAGGCCGCCTATACTACTTGAGCTAGTATGGTGCTTGGGTACCTCTGACGATTACGATGCATGAATAATTTCATTTGCATTATTGGTTTCTATGTAGAGAAATTTTCTTTTCAACATGCTTAATCATTTTCATGTAAGACTTGATTCTTCTTGCTTCCTTGTTTGCTAAAATTAAACTAATATATTGAGCTTGGTTCTTATGTCTGCCATTTTACCCACCAAAATTTTGAGGTAATAACTTTCTTTATCAACCAGCAGGTACTGAGTTTGTCCAGTTACCATGCAAGCACTTTTTTTGCCACAAATGCTTGCAGACCTTTGCCCAGATACATGTAGCAGAGGGAACCATTGGTAATCTTCAATGTCTTGATGCAAAATGCACGATTATGATCCCACCTGGCCTTTTGAAATACATGCTGGATGACAAAGGTTATGAACGCTGGGAATCCATGATGTTAGAGAAAACACTTGCATCAATGTCAGATGTAGTTTACTGCCCAAGATGTGAAACGCCTTGTATAGAGGATGAAGAGCAACATGCTCAATGCCCAACATGCTTTTTTAGCTTTTGTACCCTTTGTAAGGAACGGCGCCATGTTGGCGTAGCATGCAGGACACTAGATATGAAGCTTCAGATTTTGCAGGTATGGCATTTTGATTCGTTATTGGACAAATCTCTTTTTAGAGGAAGTTTGAATTTCAATATCTCAATTATCTGCTCAATCTTTACTGTTTGATCGTTTCATTGCTTTTAAGAGTTGCAAAGAATATTCTAACTTTTTGCCATCTATGCAAGTAGCATAGCATGATTAGTTTTTGCTTGGAAAGCTTCAAACCACAGTTTGGTCAAAGGCTTTTCTCCTGTAGCATTTGCCCAAACCATGTTTTTGAGATTTCAAATGGAAACCCAAGCACACTTAGAATCATTGTCATTTTAGATTCAACAAGTGGTTTTTGTTTTTCCTCATATATTAATTAAATCAAGTGGCTTTGGAATTTTTTTTGTTGGTTAACATCAATATATGTACTAAATGGTCAAATCAAATTATTTTGGTTTCTTCAAATCAATAATATATTATTATGTATCTTAATTGAATCGTGATGGTCTTGCAATTGTACTTGTGGAATTATCTACATGTACTAAATAGTTTGAACGCTTGCGTGCACTATATTGTAGTTTGAATGCTAGCTGCTATTGCACGTGATATATCTTAGATTTTGTATCTAACTCAACCCACAAAACCGGCTTGTAAGGTGGGAGGTGTCCATTCTCAATACACTTTTTTCATATCTTACCTCTGGTCAATTTTGGACTTTGGTTTTGCAATACACCCATTCATGCCCTGCACTATTGGTCTTGGTATAACTATGGGTGGGCCATTAACGGATTTAGGCTATGCACTGACACCGTCCTAGATTTTAGGACTAACTTAAGCCTAAAAACCGGTTTGTTATGAACTTTTTTCATATCTTATCTCTAGTAAACATGGAACTTGTGTTACTCTCAATAATGTCCATAATGGTATCAATGGTATGTACCTTGACATTTGTTAGCTTCTATTGCACATGATGTCTATGATGGCATGTACTTTGACGTATGTTTTCGTAATCCTATTTTATTATTTTCCCCTAGTTTTTTCGATTAATTCTTTCCACTTATAAAATGCTTCCATTTTTCTGAATTTTATTCTTGTTTTAGGACCGTCAAAATTCTCAATTAAAGGAAGATCAGAAGCGTGGGGAACTCAAAAAGATCAATGAAATGCTCAGTATGAAAGAAATTCATCGTGATTCCAAGTTGTGCCCCCGTTGTGGCATGGCCATTTCTCGAACTAAAGGATGTAATAGAATGAAGTGCAGTAATTGTGGACAGTACTTCTGTTACCGCTGCAACAAGGCAATTGATCCATCGGGTTCATATGGACATTTCGGGTATGGCTGTAGAAATTCTTTCACATGTATTTTTTTTTTAATTCTCACATTGGAAAGTGATATGGTCTCAATAGTGGTTATAGGTGGGGGCAATCCTCAACCCGCGAGCTAGCTTTTGGGGATGAATTAGACCCTAAGCCCAAATTTAAGAGTTTTCATCTGCTTAAGATTCCAATTTACAGAATTCTCTAAAAATTTATCTTTTACTCATTCAAGGGATGGGACGTGTGAATCGTTCCCTCAAGAACTGATTGAGGGCTGGCAAGAGCGCATAAATCATCGCCAGGTGGTAGGACAAATACATGCTGAACTCTTTCATCTACGTGGCTCAGCATGTCCTAGTTGTCATCAATTTAATGGAAAGGTGTGTAAAGCTTTCTGTTTGTTAAGTAAAAGAATATGACATAAATATTCTGTTTTTTTGGGAGCACATTGAATGATTGTTGGGTTACTGGGTAGACAGGGTATATGGCTTGCTGAGGTTCTAGTATTAGATTAGCTTGTGTAGCAGCTCTTGTAAACGCAAATCCATTTGCTTATCTGCCAAAGAAGTGACCTTCTGGTTTAAATAATGTATTTGCATATTTGGGATTACCTAAGTGCAGTACAAGAACAAGAAGGCACACTTAGTGCACTACAATTTAATATATTATTATCATCATTTATACTATCTGCTATTACTTGAGAAATCATCTAACATTTTTTTATTCACCTTGTCTATCCTTTTGCAACTCCGTGATAGACCTTTTTGTTTCATGATTGGGAAGTTTTGAACTTATTATTTGAACCTAAAAACTAACCGAGTCTGCATGATGAGGCTGTTGCATCCAATGATGAATGCATTGTGAATTTATTTACATTATAATGTTTTCAGTAGAGATCTTCCACAGTAAAAAATGACTGTAGAAGATCTTAATCCTATTCCTAGTAAAGTGGTTCAACTCCCCTCCACTATTTGGAAATTTCTACTTTTGCATCTCTAAACGGTCCTTCTGTTGATGTCATCATTAACAACTTTCTGTATTTTGAATTCTTCAACAGATTGGAAACAATAATCACATGTTTTGTTGGGCATGTCAAAGCCATTACTGCTACTTATGCAACAAGATTGTCAGGCGTGGCACTAAGCATTTTGGACCAGAAGGTTGCAAACACCAGAGTGAGGGATAACATAACTATAAGCATGATGCCTTGAGCTTTTTTTATATGAACCAAGTAAATCATTGATTTACATGAAACACAAGTCATAAATCAATCTGTCCAAAGAAAGTCAACCTATCTTTAAGAAGATACTAACTGTCCAATGGTGCCTCAAGATTACTGAAGATGCTATCAATTTACCAAGGATATCAATTTTGCAAATCTACATAAGAACCTTTCAATTTTAAGAAGCTATCAAGTAAGTAAACCAATATTCTTAAGAAATGAACGCACAGGGAGAGCAGACTTAAACAGACATCGAAGCAAACCAAACAAATTTATCAAAATACCTTTCAAATTAGAACTGAGAATAGTCGTCTTACTTAAATGAATTGCACAAAAGAAATGAACGTGTCGCATAGGAGGAGAAGCAAGACAAGTGTGAATAATTAAAAATAAGTATTGGGATGCATATACCCACTATTCCCAGTCATGTTACCTGGACCACCGGTGGACCCATTAAAAGAAGTCCATATTAGCGGACCCATATATATATATATATATATATATATATATATATATATATATATATATATTATTAAATGAGTTCAAGATTTTCTCAATAGAAAGCCAAACCACCATGATCTTGATTTAGGTTTTAAGGTGCGTTTGTTTGGGATTTTTTTGTCACAAAATTGCTTTTTTAAAACAAAAATCATTTTGAGTTAACTTTATTATGTTTGTTTCAGATTTTTCTAAAAACATTTCTGTAAAAAAATCAATTTTAGGCCTAAAATGAAAAGCTAATCCTATTAGCTTTTGGAGAGTAGCGATGCGTTAGAAGAGAGAGAAAGTTTTAAGAAACACGTAACTAAAGACATTTTGATGGTTATTTACAAAGTTGACCTTACCATTTTAAATAAAGTCTTAAATATGTTTTAGGCCCCTGCAAATATAGCGTGTTTTGATTTAGCCCCCTGCGATTTTTTATTTTTAAAAAACTCCTTGCAAAATACTGATTTTTGATTTAGGCCCTTCTGTTAACCCAACATTACAAAAAACGCTGAGTTGGCTAACAAAGTTTTAACTTGTCATTTTTTTCTTTTCTATTTTTTTTATTGCTGACTTGTAATGCCAAGTCAACTTCTCAATTCCCCCACCTTCCCCATCTTCCTCATCCCATTTCCAGAAAACGTGAGTATGAATCAGAACACTCTCTCTTTCTCTTTCTCTCTTCCCCAACATAACTATTTCCTTATCCATTTTTGTTACACTTCCACCATTGGTGAAACCATAAAAATCTAGTTGCGGATCGGGAGGTATTTGCAAAGGCTTTGATAGGAAGGTCTGAGAAGAGCAACGATGGTGATGCTTGTGTTGCTGAAGAACAACTCATAGAGAGCGATGAGACAATCGCACACGCCCTTAGTGAGAAGAAGAAAAAGAAAGGCGAAATAGATCCAAATGGTAAGGGGTTTGAGGATCACACTTCCTATTCTGGCGAAATAGATCCAGATGCAAAAAAAGCATTTCTAGCTAAAGAGGAAACTTAGTAAAATTCCGCATAGAACCTCACAAACCTTTTCAAGGAAGACAAGAAAGGGGTACTGGAATGTTTTTGTGTTACTGTTGATAGAAGAAGGGTGGATATGAACTTCTCTTCTTCCATCATACCAGCCTGTTGGTGTGCGAAAAAGATAATGTGCAAGTATACACAGTCGACAGCAAGTAATAAAGTGAAAATAGAGTATCGTACCCACAGGGATTGGATTAATTTTTAAGGTTTAAAATAGATAGATAAATTAGTATTAAGTAACCAAGTAACAAACAATAATTGGTGATGTGAAAACAGAAAGTAAACAACTGAATAGAATGAGTTTGTAGTTAAGTGAGAATGATAGTTGAGATGTTTTTTACCAAATAAGTCACCTTCAATAGTTTTGTGTTTAGATGTGATGCAGGTGCACTGGATGCTGTTGCATTTAGAATTGTGCTTTTCAGTCACTGTCTTCAGAGTTTCATTACAAGCTCTTATGTCTAAGTTGCTAAATAAGTTCACTCCTGTATTTTAAGTATCCACAGTATCACCCTATGGACTATGCTATCCTATGTCTTGGTTTTAGCATGATTTCAACCAAGTTTCCTTAATTGAAACACTTACCCATATTAGTTCTTGAGTTCTAATTATAAACCATGTCTGTATTTATAATTCTACTTGTTCTAAGTGATCAATCTCAAAATAAGTGTTGAAAGAAGTATAAACCAATAACTAAAATGCACACATCTCATATGATCACAATAACTTATTTAAAAGATCATTATAAGGTTAGAACATCCCAACTAAAAGAGTTTAGTTCATGCTAGATATTACGAGGCATATATAAACAGAATAAATCATATTCATATATTTGATATCACAAAAGGGAAACAATAAGGTAAGAGTTTACACGGTTTGAGTTCCCTTTGTATGAAATTGCCAAGCAATGCATGTGCATCAACTCCACTGCATTCAACTAGCACTACTTACTTGTGTGGAAGTAAAGAAAGAGTTGTCAATTCCTTTCTTGCCTTCTTACAAGAGAATGAAAAAACTAAATCTAAAACTATCTATATTAGTGTACGGAAAATGAGAGATGATTTTCAAGTGAGAGATGGAGGTCTTTATATAGGCTTCCAGTGGAGCTTTCTTTCACAAGAGGGTTTGCTTGATAACAAAATTAGGATTGCCTTTAGTCACTTCAGCCCAAAAAGTAATGCAAATCCTCCACTCAACCAAGAAGGGAGATCCTCTAATTGATGGCCAAGTGTCCCTAGGTGAGTGACTCTTCAAAGCTATCTTTTTGGTAGGCGCCGAAATTTGTGACTTGCATGCATGACATCATCAGCTGAGTGCTTGAGCATCTTGATGTTCTAGGATTTCTTCAAGCATTGTAGTCTATTTTGAGCGCAGGTGCATCCAATGCAGGTGCATTGTTGAATTGCTAATGTAGGGGCATCAAGTGCAGGTGCATTGAACAAACATATCAAAAATACCAAAATATATGCATCATGCTAAGTTGTATGCATAACCCTCTTTTAATTTTGAATGTTGTTATTTTATTTATAAGACTTTATTTACTATATATTTTTACTTAGAATTGAGCAATTATTTAGGTTTAGATGCGTAAATAACTCTATATAAAATAGAGTTATCACACCCCCAAACTTAAATCATTGCTTGTCCTCAAGTAATGACAAAGAAAATCACAAACAAGATTTGCATAATCAAGAAGAACAGATCAGGTAATTTCTAGAAAATGATTTTTCCAATGATGCACTCTATGAACTTCATTTTTCAGGAATTTTTCTTTAAGCCTTAGTTCTCAAATCATCCAAGGTTATTACCGCTTATTTGTGTGTGTGTGCCCACTGAGTCTAGATTTAGTTCCAAAACTAAGTAAAAAAAAGTTTTCTTAGCCTTTGAAAGAATTAGCTCACGTTTGATCAAGCTAAAAGATTTTTCAAAAGATGGAATAGACTAACAATTTCCTCAAGTGTTGGGGAAGTTCTAAGCACAACAAAGGGCTTTGATTCTTGATGCAGATGCATTGAGTGCAGGGGCATTGTATTTCTGAAATGCAGGAGCATTGAGTGCTCATGCATTTAGACTACATTTTTAGCATATATTACCCTCCTCACTGACCCCCTTTTGCATACTTTTTTTCTTTGTTTTTCTTTTCTTTTTCTTCTTGTATTTTTCTTCTTTTTCTAATGCATTGTTGGAACGGGTACAGTTTCTGATTCAGGCAAATATAGCTATTTTTACAACAACTTTGGTACTTGTAGTACTTTCAATAAACCTATGGCATTGACTTCTCTAATTTCTTCATACCCAGCCTTAATTTTCATTGAAACACCCTTAAACTTAATTCTTTATGCTATTCTAAGTTTTTAGCAAAAAATTAGCAAATTGATCTTGGCTTACTAAAAATTTCTTTTGCATCAGATTGTTTTCTAAATAGCAATGTTCTTTTCTAAAACTCAGTTTTGACGTGTAGAAGTAATAATAAAATTGGTTTGAGAAAAACAAGGCTTCTTTCTATTTCTTTCTTTCATCATTAAAAATCAGATCAAAGAGATGTAATTGTTTTGTTGTGAAAGATTCTAAGATGATCATGCTTCAAAACTATCAAATCCTATTTGAACTTTTTATACTAAAACAGAATTCATACACCTACTATTTTTAAAAAGAGAAGTGTCACTTTTGAAAATAGTTAAATGCATTTCATTCTACTTTGTTGAGTACATCTAATACTAATATTTAACTACATCTATCATATATTCAAACAAATAAAACATATATCTAGCATCAGATAAAAACAAACACACATATATATAAACTGCTCCACCCACTTAAAGTTGAGCAGTGTCCTCACTGCTATTTGAAGTTCAAAAACAGTTTTTTCAAAAATGGGGAGAGGGGTTGGTAGCAAAGTAGGATAGTGCAAAATATAATAACCTATAGTACTAATAGCAAAATAGTTATAACAACTTCAAAAGTTTACTGTTTCTTGGCTCCACTCCTGAGCCTTGAGCTTGACCTCACTGGTATGTGCTTGACCTTATGCTTCTTCTTCTTGTGCTCCTCAGTTTTTGGTGCACCTGCACCAGATGCAGTTGCATCAGCTACTTCTGTGGTTGTTGCTGGTTCTTCAGGTTTTTGGGATGTAGGTGCATCAGGTGCTCCTGCATCAGTCTTTTCTGCAACAGTTTGGTCAACAAGTGGATCTTCTTCAGTTGGGGTCTCCATGACAGATGTGGCAACCTCAGCAGCAATCTTCACTATTCCTACGAATGATGTTTGTGTAGCCATTATTTCTTCACGTCTTTTGGCATCAAGTTGTTCTAAGACAACTTTCAGTGTGGCATCTTTGTTGGCAGGAATGATAGTAACAATTTGGGATTGGCTGGGATGCACCTGCATCAGATGCAGGTGCATCAGTTGACATCTACACAGGTTCTCCTTCTGATGTATTTTCACCAGAGCTTGTCTTTTCTGCTTCTGTTTCTTCTTGAATGACCTGTAAAGTTTCATTTAAACTAACAAATGAAGTGTTAGTAGGAGCAGTAATGGGTTCATTAGCAGCAGGTGGTGATTCTGATTGTTTTTCTGGAATTGTAGGGGATGGATCACTGGTGGTGGTTCCATGTGTTGGTTCTGATTGTGTGGTATTGGGTGGTGGTGATGGTGGGTGATTTGGGTGGAGAATTAATTTGTGGGGATTGATTATGGGGAAGTGTTGGGGATTTGGGTGGGGCTTGTGCTGGTGGTGGTGATGGTGGGGTTGGTGTTTTGGTAGGTGATTTGGGCGGAGAATTAATTTGTGGGGATTGATTATGGGGAGGTGTTGGGGATTTGGGTGGGGCTTGTGCTGGTGGTGGGGATGTAGGGATGGATGTTTGTGATGGTTGGTTGGTGGTTTCAGAGGGTGGGGTTTGTATTGTGGTGGCATACTTCTTTCTTGGAGCATCCTTCATGATCACATCTCATTCTTCAGATTTATTACTCTCCTCCTCACTCTCTGTTTCATCTTTCTCAACATCCTTCTCTATCTCCTTGACTGCCTTATTAGCGTCTTCATCCTCCTCACTGTCTTCTATTTCCTCACGCTGCAGTTCTGGTTCGTCCTCAAATAACTTTCTCTTCCCCTTCTTCTGTTTCTTACTCACTTCCTTTTTCTTTGGTCTTACCTCTTTTTCCACAACCTCTTCTTCTTCAATTTCTTCTTCCTCAAATTCTTCTTCCTCTTCCCTGTCTGATATTTGCATAACTCAATTGCGAAATATTGGAGCTTCAACATGTGTTTCCACATTAGAAATCTCCTGAAACCTTAACTGTAGCCAATCAAATTGTTCCTTTTGAAATTTCCATATAGCTCGTTGCTGGTGCACGAAGTGCTCCTGCATTGAGCTACTGGCAGCTTCCTTAACAGTTTTGGCTTTTTCCTTGAATTTAGCAGAGAGAGCATGATAACTCATATTTATATGAGTTATTTATACTTATTCAAAGCTAAATCATGCAAGTTCTCTGGCAATAGTAGGTTGTTTCTATTAAGTTTCTGTTAGTTTATTGCTTTTTAGTTAGAAAGGGGCTAAATTACAAATTCTATGCATTTTGGCACCAATTGGCGCCTTTGTGAGCGTTTTGATGCTTCTTGTGTTTGTGCAGTAAACTGAACGTGGCAACGTCCCTCATCACGTCTGAAGGAAGGCAGCAGAGCAAGAAAGAAATATCTTATTTTTGGCGCACAAGAAATGATGGTCAAAGATCTAGAAGTGCAGAAGATCTTCTCTCTCCTCATCGCTGACGCGGCTGACGCACTGTAGCAGTGCAGTGTCATTTCAGAACAGAATTAATTTACAAGCAAGCTTGGAAGGTGGGGAATGACATCAGCAAGCATATGACCTTCTGTTTTTTTGGCTATTTAGACAAAGCTTATCTCTCTCTACGAAGAGGAGGGGGGCATCATACCAGTCCATCCATTCAGCATCCACCTTCCTCCATTTTCCAGAGGAGTTTTCTAAAAGAAGTTCTGGACACAGACTTCTTCATTCGAACTCTCCTCAAGCTCCATTTTTTATTTCCATTCGCACCCATTACTGTGAAGCTCAGACGTTGCAACGTCTCTACAGCGTGCATGAAGGAAGGCTACTTAGGCGTATCTTCTGCGCTTAGTCTCCTTTTCTCTATGTGCGGTATTTGGATCTCACTTCCTCTTCTTTCTGTAAAGATGCTCAGCATGAGCTAAACATTTGGAGTTGGGTTGTTGTTTTGCATGTAATGAACCTTTAGTCTAATGCTATGAAGTATTGATGTTTATGCGTTTTAAATCTTTGCATGTTAATATTTCCAAACTTGTTTTGAACTGGCCACTTAAAATAAGTAGATTCATAGGTACAGACATGGTCTATGAAAAGAACTCAAAGATTTATGTGAATGAAAAGATGCACTAAAGACATTTAGGCATTTTTATCTAAGTCTAGACATAGAATGGATAATAGTTCATAGGACATTGCTGTGGGTACTTAAAATACAGGAGTAGGCCTACTTAGAACCTAGACATAGGAATTCTAGTACTTGAAGCTCTGACGTTTTGTGACTGAAAAGCACAGCTCTTTTGCAACAGCGCTCAAACGTTATAACGTCTATACAACATAGCATTTGTACGTGTTAACATTATAACGTCTGACTAGAGGAAATTTACTTGCATGCAGCAATCCAACTCATACTCTTCCATATTCACAACCACTTCTTATTTACTTGCTTTATCTACGTTCTTAGTCTTAATACCAACTTTTAGTGCCGATTTATCACTTGTTTCACTTGTGTTTTGAAGACTTGAACCTTGAAAGTAAATCAATCCTCGTGGGAACGATCTCTTACTTTTATCCACTTTATTACTTGTACGACGTGTATACTTGCACTGATATTGCGACTAGAACACACACGCGCAAACAGAGCACCAGGGGGAAATTTTCTTACTTCTTTAGCATCAATTGGTACCCCAGTTTTGATGCATAACTTAGTTATCAAGCATTGGAAGAATAAAAAGCCTCTTGTTTTGTTCCTCCTACAACTTAGGATTTCTCTAGCAATGAGTTTTCCTATATCCACATTACTTTCTGTTAAGATTGAATCCATAAGGATCAATCTTTCTTTTGAGAGGGTGTATGTTTGTGATGTAGGGAGAATTGATGCAGCAATGAACAAATGCCAATTTCCTAGTTCATTAATGATGTATCTACTTTTCAATTTGAACTCAGAATTGGTAAATTTATCCCATTCAACATTTTTATCAGCTATCCTAGACTTTATCCTAGTCATCTCCTTCTTGCCAAATTTTTCAGATTTTTCCTCAAAATCATTTCCATTATAAGGCAGCATGTAATGATCATTGATTCTTTTGGGCTCAAACAATACCCTTCTACCTCTAACTAGAGAATAGTACATAGGCTTACCTTCCTTAGGGTCAGGAATCCCAGTATAGAATTCCCTTACCACTTGCTCCACAAATGATCCTCTATGTTGAATGAATGAGTCCCATTGAAGATTTGCTACAGTTGATGAGAATGATGGATGAGCCTTCTTCAGATTGTAGCATCGTTCTGGCAGTAGCTCCATTTGCCAGAGATGTGCATTCTCAGGGGTTACTGATGCAGGGATATTAGTGGTTTTCCTTGATGCTTACCTTGTTGATGCTCCAGTACTGATTGAACCCTTGCCTGAGTTTTTGCTTTTAGTTTGTTTGCGTCCCATTTCTGAGTTTGATTTTTGAAAATAAAACTTTGATCTCTGAGGTTGAAGGCGAATGTTTAGGTTTGGAAATGGGAAAGTTTGCTGTTTAAGAGAAAGTTTAAAATGTGAGAGAAACGGTAGCTTGGGTTTTATCGAAATGGAGGTTATAGGTTAGTGGGTGGATAAGTTTGAGAGGGTTTTGATTTGATGGCTAAAGATGACCGTTGTGGCTAAGTGGTAACCCATGCATGTTGACACGTTCCCATTTAGGAAAGATAGTGCATTTCCTGATTAGTTGGTCTGGGCACATTTTGTAAAGAAAGGGATCATCCCAATAGTATTGTTTGACTATATGGAAGAATCTCATTCTTTGTTGATATGTCATGTTCATTGGCACCACTTTACTTGCAAGGAAGTTTACTATATCAGCAAACCATGGTGTAACTGTATTTGATGCATCTGCATTGGGTGTAGGGGCATGGGTTGCTGTCATGGTAACTGCTAACAGTTTTTCATCAGGGAAAATTTCCTTGATCTCACCTTCCTTTGTACCTGTATCTTCACTCTTAAGTCTAGATAAATGATCAGCAACTTGGTTCTCTACCCCCTTTTTGTCACGAATTTCAAGATCAAACTCTTGAAGGAGGAGAACCCATCTTATTAACCTTGGTTTTGCATATTTTTTTGAAATTAAATACTTGATGGCAGAATGATCTGTGTAAACAATTAATTTGGTGCCAACCAAGTAAGATCTGAATTTATCAAATGCAAAAACCACTACTAATAATTCTTTTTCAGTAACAGTATAATTCATTTGAGCTTCAATTAATGTTTTGCTAGCATAATATATGGAATGAAAGACTTTGTCATACCTTTGCCCTAGGACAGCTCCCACAACAAAATCACTAGCATCACACATTAATTCAAATGGCTTGCTCCATTCTGGTGTAACAATCACTGGTGCTATTACCAATGCTTTCTTGAGTTTTTGAAATGGTTCCATGCAAGACTCATCAAAGTTGAATGGTGCCTCATGTTGTAAGAGTACACATAATGGCTTGGATATTTTTGAAAAATCTTTGATAAATCTTCTATAGAAGCCTGTATGGCCTAAAAAGCTCCTGATACCTTTAACCTTTGTTGGAGGTAATTTCTCAATCACTTCAATTTTGGCTTTATCCATTTCAAGGCCTTTCTTTGATACTTTGTAGCCAAGCACAATGCCCTCTTGCACTATAAAGTGGCACTTCTCCCAATTTAAAACCAAATTTGTTTCCTCACATCTGTTGAGAATTTCTTCCAAATTTGATAAACAAAGTTGAAATGTCTCCCCAAATACTGAGAAATCATCCATGAATACTTCCATTGATTGCTCAATGAAATCTGAGAATATTGACATCATGCATCTCTGGAATGTTGCAGGTGCATTACATAATCCAAATGTCATCCTTCTAAATGCAAAGGTGCCATAGGGACATGTAAAAGTTGTTTTCTGTTGATCTTCGGGTTCTATTGCAATTTGATTATAGCCTGAGTAGCCATCTAAAAAGCAATAAAACTCATTGCCTGCTAATCTATCCAGCATTTGATCTATGAATGGTAAAGGGAAGTGATCCTTTTTTGTAGCCTTATTGAGCTTTCTGTAATCCATACATATCCTCCAACCTGTGATAGTTCTAGTAGGTATCAATTCATTTTTTTCATTGGCTATAACTGTCACACACCCTTTCTTTGGTACACATTGTACAGGCCTAACCCATGTACTATCTGATATGGGGTATATTATGCTAGCATCTAGCCACTTGATTATCTCCTTCTTTACTACCTCCTTCATAATTGGATTCAGTCTTCTTTGCCTTTCTATGCTGTTTTTGGAGTTTTCCTCCAAACTGATTATGTGCATGCATATGGAAGGGCTGATTCCTTTTATATCTGACATTTGCCACCCTATTGCCTTTGTATGCTTTCTTAGGGTATTAATGAGATCATGTTTCTGCTTTGAGGACAAGTCAAAAGCTATGATCACAGGGAGAGTCTCATTCTCCCCTAAGAAGGCATACTTGAGATGTTGGGGCAATTCCTTTAATTCAAGTTTGGGAGGTTTTTCTATTGAAGGTAGATTCTTCTTGAGGTTTGGATCTTCAAGATTTAAAGATTCATAGTTTCTTGCCCATACCTCTTTAATTGAATTTTCTTCTGGCAGAATTTCATTTTCTACCATGTCTTCACCTAGCAGTGCAGGAGCATCAAATGCAAGAGCATTGATCAGAGAGATTATGGCTAACACTCCTCAATATTCTCTGTAGGATATTTTAATGCATTCATCACATTGAATTTCACCTCTTGATCATTTACCCTCATGGTTAGTTCACATTTTTGTACATCAATGAGTGTCTTTCCAGTTGCCAAAAATGGTATTCCAAGGATGATTGGGACTTCCTTATCCGCATCAAAATCAAGAATAACAAAATCTGCAGGAAACACAAATTTGTCAACTTTAACCAGAATATCTTCTATAATTCCTTCAGGGTATGCTATTGATCTATCTGCTAATTGAAGTGTCACAGTTGTGGGATTGGCATTTCCAATTTCAAGTTGTGTAAATATTGATTTAGGCATCAATTTGATACTTGCACCTAAATCACATAATGCACGACCAGTGTAAAATTTTCCAATTGAAAATGGAATTGTAAAACTGCCAGGGTCCTTCAACTTCCTAGGAATTTTGTTTTGCAAGATTGAACTGCATTCTTTTGACATAGCAACTGTTTCAAACTCCCCTAATCTTCTTCTTTTTGTTAGTACATCTTTCATGAATTTTGCATAATTTGGCATTTGTTGAAGTGCTTCAACTAAGGGCACATTGATGTGTAACTGTTTTAGTACCTCAAGGAATTTACTAAATTGCTTCTCCTCATGAGCTTTTTTCAATCTTTGTGGATAAGGAGGAGTAGGGTATTCAGGGACTAACCTGGGTATCTGAGCAGAATCAAATGCATAAGCATCAGATGATTCAGCATTCTGTGAATTTTTTTTCTTTTATGTTTTTCTCATTTTTTCTTTTTCTCCCTTACCTTCACCTTCTATCCCATCTTCATAGGGTTCTGATAGATCTTTCCCATTTCTTAGAGAAATGACTTTTACCTGTTCCTTACCTTGCCTTTGTGAGGTGGAAGCTTCTGTGTTGGATGGTAGTGAACCATTTGGCCTTTGATACAGAGCTGTTGCTAATTGCCCCAGTTGATTCTCCAGATTTTTGATTGAAGCATCTGGGGCTTGCCTAGCTGTTCTTGCTTCACTTATAAAGGATTTGAGCATGGATTCTAAGGAGTTATCATTGGCAGGTACAGGTGGTCTTTGATAGTTCTGAGATTGGAGTCCTGATCGTGGAACAGGTGCAGCTGCATTAGCTGCAGCAGCATTGTTGTTGCTCCATCTAAAATTTGGGTGGTTCTTCTATCCAGAGTTGTAGGTGTTTGAGTAAGGGTTATTATTCCTATTATATCCTACATAATTGACAGAAATAGGGTTGCTAGGACATTCCTCATACAGGTGACATCCTTCACAATATACACAACTAACAGTTCCTGGAGGGGCTTGTTCTTTTGCTGCTACAGGTGTTTTTGTTAATGCAGCTGCATTGAATGCAGGAGCATTAGTAGGATTGAGGTTTTTGATCATGTTGGTTAGTGAGGCTACTTGAGCAGACAGAGCTGATACTTCACTAATTTCATGCACCCCTGATGTTTTCTTTTGTGCACGCACCCTCTCAGCAGGCCAACTAGAGCTATTAGTTGCAATTCTTTCAATCAATTCACAAGCCTCATTGTAAGATAGGTTTAGTAACACTCCTCGAGATGATGCATCAAGCATTATTCTGGTTTAAGGTTCCAAACCATTGTAAAAAGTTTCCATTTGAATAATGACAGACAATCCATGATGGGGGCATTTTCTTAAAAGTTCTTTCCATCTTTCCCATGCTTCAAACAATGATTCAAATTCCTTTTGTCTAAAAGATGTAATATCATTTCTCATTCTTGCATTTTTAATGGGTGGAAAGTATTTGCCAAAATTTTTTCAGTCAATTCATTCCAAGAATGGATAGAGTTGGGCTCTAAAGTGTTTAACCAAGCCTTAGCTTTATCCTTCAAGGAATAAGGAAATAGCTTTAATTTAAAAGCATCTTCACTAACACCAGGAGTGACAAAGTTACTCCATACTTCTAAAAATTGTTTTAAATGCAAGTGGGGATCCTCATGAGGAGATCCACCAAATTGACCTATTGTTTGAAACATTTGGAACATCATGGGTTTAAATTCAAAGTGCACAGCATCTATATGAGGTCTGGCTATGCTAGCCTGCACATTCTAATGATCAAACATAGCATAGTCCCTCATTGGCCTATCTCTATCATTAATCATACCTATGGGACCCATGTTGATGAATTGATTTCTGTGATCATCCTCAGGTTCATGATGTGAGCCAGGACCACCTCTAACTGATCCTCTATTTGAGCCTAATCTGGATTTTTCTCCTTTACATTGTTGAGACATTGTAATTTTGTAGCTTTGGAGTCTTTGTTTCTGGAGTCTAAGCAACTTCCTAAATCTTCTTTCTATTTCATGATCTAATCTGAATTCTGGTGATTTGGTCCTGTGCATATGCTAGAGCATCCTGTGCTCCTCCATTCAGAAACAAAATACCAGAGTAATAAACACTAATTTACTATATATCTAAACAACAAAAATTAAAAGCAATCCCCGGCAACGGCGCCAAAAACTTGGTGTGCGCTCCTATTCTCAAGTAAGGAATCGATTTTCAACTTCCTTTTATTCAGGCAAGGAATCGATTATGAGCCTAACATTTTCAGAGCAAAGAATCGATTACATACTCCCTTGTTTTAAGCAAAGAATCGATTATTTGTTTCCTTTTTAAGAGAACAATCGATTATGCACATTGCACCTTCAAAGCTCATAATCGATTTCAACATAGTGTGTTTTATTTCAACGGTCAATTTTTCACATTCCCTATAAATAAGGAGCTTGGATTCACAAATCCAACACACCACTACACTTCTCTTCTACATACAGTTTCAAATCAATAGAAAAGAGAAAAAGAGCTTTCATTGTCAAATCTTTTGTTAAAGTTCTTCATTTCAAAACCAATCATCTCTCTCTACTATATTGTTATTCTGCTGGAGTGATTGGTTCATAGTTTCTATATTGTATTGATCTGTATTCGTGGTAGCTTAGAAATCTTGGGACGTGTTCTTGGGTCTCTCAATCTGGGAGATTGAGTTGGTTTGAAATCATGGGAGGTGATTTTGGATCGTTCAACCGGGGAGATTGAAGCGGTTATTGTGAAATCCTGGGAAGCATTCTTGGGTCGTTCAATCAGGGAGATTGAAGCGGTTGTGAAATCCTTAGCTGGGAGCTCGGGTTCTCAAATTGGGTAAATTGAGATTTGCTATTTGAAGTGGCTTGTTTGTAAAAAATTCTTCATCATATAGTGGTTGTCAGCAAGTCCAAAGATTGCAAAGCCTGAGGCTGAGGACGTAGGACTTTTATCCCGAACCTCGTAAAAATCCTGGTGTATCTCTATCCCTCTCTCTCTTTACTTTTGTTATTGTTCATATCTGCTTATAGTTATATTTGATATCATTACGCTGCATATAAATATCTGTATATCGAGAAATCTGATTACTGAACCGTTAGCGTAATATTGCAACTGTGAATAATCTGTCATAAGTAAAGTCTGCTTAGTTAATGCATATAGTTTAAATCTTAGTTTCCGCATCTGATTTAAACAAGCATTGTAAAAGTTTTTGAAAACTGAAAAGAATTCAAGTTTTACATATAACCTTATTCACCCCCCTCTAAGGTTATCATATAGTCCAACAATTGGTATCAGTAGCTAGAAATTGCATATAGAGCTTAACATCTCGCAATTTTAATTTATCTATATTTGATCATGGGTTCTTTTATGAAAGAGGGGATGTCCTTCAATAGGCCACCCCTGTTTGATGGGACTAACTATGACTATTGGAGTAGTCGAATGAAATGCCATGTGCAGGATATAGACTTCACTCTATGGAGGATTATTGTTGATGGACCACTGATTCCGATGAAAATCAAAATTAAAAAATCTGGTGGTGCTGTTGACGGAGATCCTACAAAAATTCAAGATACTAGCAAAGCAGAAGAAGTTCCTGTTGAAGATATCTACACCATTGATCTGAGTGAGCTGAGAAGGTCCGAGTTAGACAAAATCTCTCAGAATGCCAAAGCTATGAACATTCTTCACCTATCTCTATGTGAAGAAGAATATGGAAGGGTAAAAGGGTGTCAGACAGCTAAAGAGATCTGGGATTGCTTGGAAGCTACACATGTCGGTACAAGCCAAGTGAAGGATACAAAAATCAGAATCCTCACGTCTGAGTATGAAGCCTTCAAAATGAAGGAAGGTGAATCTGTTGCAGCTATGCACCAGAGACTGAATCTGATAGTGAACAACTTGAGGGCACTAGGGAAGAAGTATTCTACAAAGGATATAAATGGAAAGATTCTTGCATCCCTGATCAGTGAGTTCTTTCCAAAAACTTGTGCAATCACTGAAGCCAAAGATATTGGCACTCTTGCCCCAAGAAGACTTGATCGGATCACTTCTTGCATTTGAGGTGGTATTGGCCGCGAAGAAAGTTCAAGAAAAGGAAGTAGTCAAAGAAAAGAAGTCTCTTGCTCTTGCTGCTAAAACTCCTAAGGTGGCAAGGAAAAAGGTTGAGTCTGATGATGAATCCGATGATGAAGACATGGTTAAGATGTTTGAAGAATTCATGAGATTCAACAAGCTTGGAAAGGGTGACTACTCAAAGAAATCCAAGTACCAAAAGAAGAAAGATAAGAAGGCTACATGGAACTATTTTGATACTGATAGTGATTCTGATGAAGAAGAGGAGGTTGCAAATGCTATTTGTCTCACGGCAAGTGAAACACCTAAGGCTACAATATGGGACAGTCTTGGCACTGATAGTGAAACAGATGAAGAAGAGCAAACTGCCAATGTTGTTTGTCATATGGCAAATGACGCACCTGAGGTAATCCTTGATAACCATAATCTTTCTGATTCACTTGAGCATGATAATTTAATTGATGATATGTATAGTAGTCAAGATTTGAGTGAGGCTTTTGAAGCTCTTTATTTTGAACATGAAGCTCTCTTGTTAAAATCTAAGGAATTGACAAAGAGCAACAAAAGCATGCTCACTCAAATTGAGACTCTTGAAAATGAGGTAGCTAAGTTGAAGAATGAACTACATAAAACAAAACCTTTCAACCTTGAACTTCTTGAGCTTAAACAAAATTTTGAAAAAACCAAGGTTGAAAATGAAATTTTAAAAGAATCTTTAAAAAGGTTTGAGGCAGGTAAAATGACCTTAACCAAGATACTCCACTCCCAACATGAATATGTTGATAGGAGAGGTATCGGGTATAAAGGTGATTCCACCTCCTCTGATTTGAAAAAGAAAGTAAACTCTGTAGCTGCTACTTCAAGTTATACACCTACTGTTTTCTCTTGCACTTATTGTCAAAAAGGGAACCATAGCTCACTTAGATGTCCTATTCGTAAATTGTGTGAGCTTGGTACCCTTATACCTGCCTGTGAGAAACTAAGGTGGATTGTGAAAACAAACCCCTTGATGACTAACCCACAAGGACTCAAAGAGAATTGGGTACCAAAATTTTCTACTTGATTTTAGTGCAGGCGTGCTACAAGGTATGGGGGTTAGATCAGTACCTTGATAGCAGAGACTCGAAGCTCATGACTAGAGACGCAAAAAAAAAATTCTCTTAATACTCAAAAAGCAGTCATGTGACTTGTGATAACAACAATAGAGGAAGAATCACCGATGAAGGTTAGATTGGTAAAGTTTTGTTCACCTCTATTGAAAATGTGTTATATAGAAGAACTTAAGAATAATTCATCAAGTCTTAGACACATATGTGAAATAATTCTTTTGTGTGTGCATCAAAGTTTTTTTAAGTGTTATCTTTCAGTTTTTTTTCTCTGCCTATCTAAAATAAAAACTCTATTGTGCTGGATCTTTGATGCAACCTATTTTGAAGATTAAATATGGTACCTATATTGTTGAACCAAGTATGACATATCTCATGGGTATCCTAGTTTCTATAATATCTTTTTTTTAAAACTGTGATGGTCCACCTTCTTTTGGCTAAGTTTTGCATTCTACAATCAATCAGAGGGATCATCAAGTAAGGGGGAGCATAGCATTAAACTGTTTTTTGATCTATCTTATGCTATGTGCTACTGTTGCGTGATTTTGCAAGTTTATAGTATGATTATGTATCTATGTGTTCCCCCCCCCCCATCCTGTTTGATGAAAACAAAGGGGGAGAAAATATATGCATGGGGGAGAAAATATCTACTTATAATGTGATTATGTGGGGGAGAAAATATCTGCTGCTATCTGTGCTTATATTGTGATTAATTATATGTTTGGTTTAGTTGAATATTTTTATGCTTATGCTTAGGGGGAGCTCTTTCAATTTTTTTTTATTATTATCACCCCCAATGCATAATGTAATTTGTTATCATAAAAAAGGGGGAGTTTGTTGAACCAAGGACAAACGCTCTTTGTTTTGTATGATAACACATTACATCTTGTCTACTAATCGTTGCAGTTGAATGAAAGTACAGGGACAAAATCAAAGAACAGGGATTAAATCAAAGAGCAGGGACTAAAGTGCAATGGCTTGCAGAAGAAGCAACAATGAAGTTGAAGACCTAATTGTTTATATGCTTTTGATAGGACTCAAATGTAAGATCCTATCCCTTCAGCTTTATGACATTTAGTAGAAGAGAAATGATGTTTTTAAAAATAAAATTGTTGTGTTAAAAGCCTTTGAAAAATATTTTAGTCAAATGCATGCATGCATGTGAAAGGCACACAACATGGGAAAGCTTTTTAAAAGTAAAGAATCGATTTTCACATGGTCTCATTGTTGTTTGAAATCGATTTCTAACTCCAAATGAAAGAGAACAATCGATTTCCTAATCTATTGTTGAAGCAATGAATCGATTTCAATACACAATGTTTCAAAGCATGAAATCGATTTCTCCTTATGTTTTCTCAAGTAAGGAATCGATTTCCAACTTCCTTTTCTCAAGTAAGGAATCGATTTCCAACTTCCTTTTATTCAGGCAAGGAATCGATTATGAGCCTAACATTTTCAGAGCAAAGAATCGATTACATACTCCCTTGTTTTAAGCAAAGAATCGATTGTGATTTGTTTCCTTTTTAAGAGAACAATCGATTATGCACATTGCACCTTCAAAGCTCATAATCGATTTCAACATAGTGTGTTTTATTTCAACTGTCAATTTTTCACATTCCCTATAAATAGGGAGCTTGGATTCACAAATCCAACACACCACTACACTTCTCTTCTACATACATTTTCAAATCAATAGAAAAGAGAAAAAGAGCTTTTATTGTCAAATCTTTTGTTAAAGTTCTTCATTTCAAAACCAATAATCTCTCTCTCTACTATATTGTTATTCTGCTGGAGTGATAGGTTCATAGTTTCTATATTTTATTGATCTGTATTCGTGGGGGCTTAGAAATCCTGGGACGTGTTCTTGGGTCTCTCAGTCTGGGAGATTGAGTTGGTTTGAAATCCTGGGAGGTGATCTTTGGGTCATTCAATCGGGGAGATTGAAGTGGTTATTGTGAAATCCTGGGAAGCATTTTTGGGTCGTTCAATCAGGGAGATTGAAGCGGTTGTGAAATCCTTAGCAGGGAGCTCGGGTTCTCAATTTGGGTAAATTGAGATTTGCTATTTGAAGTTGCTTGTTTGTAAAACAATCTTCATCATATAGTGGTTGTCAGCAAGTCCAAAGGTTGCAAAGCCTGAGGCCGAGGACGTAGGGCTTTTATCCCGAACCTCGTAAAAATCCTGGTGTATCTCTATCCCTCTCTCTCTTTACTTTTGTTATTGTTCATATCTGCTTATAGTTATATTTGATATCATTACGCTACATATAAATTTCTGTATATCGAGAAATCTGATTACTGAACCATTAGCGTAATATTGCAACTGTGAATAATCTGTCATAAGTAAAGTCTGCTTAGTTAATGCATATAGTTTAAATCTTAGTTTCTGCATCTGATTTAAACAAGCATTGTAAAAGTTTTTGAAAAATGAAAAGAATTCAAGTTTTGCATATAACCTTATTCACCCCCCTCTAAGGTTATCATATAGTCCAACACGAAAAAGATAATGTGCAAGTATACACAATCGACAACAAGTAATAAAGTGAAAGTAGAGTATCATACCCACAGGGATTGGACTCATTTTTAAGGTTTAAAATAGATAGATAAATTAGTATTAAGTAACCAAGTAACAAACAATAATTGGTGATGTGAAAACAAAAAGTAAACAACTGAATAGAATGAGTTTGTGGTTAAGTGAGAATGATAGTTGAGATGTTCTTTACCAAATAAGTCACCTTTAATAGTTTTGTGTTTAGATGTGATGCAGGTGCACTGGATGCTGTTGCATTTAGAATTCTGCTTTTCAATCACTATCTTCAGAGTTTCATTACAAGCTCTTATGTCTAAGTTGCTAAATAAGTTCACTCATGTATTTTAAGTATCCACAGTAGCACCCTATGGACTATGCTATCCTATGTCTAGGTTTTAGCATGGTTTCAACCAAGTTTCCTTAATTGAAACACTTACCCATATTAGTTTTTGAGTTCTAGTTATAAACCATGTCTGTATTTATAACTCTACTTGTTCTAAGTGATTATTCTCAAAATAAGTGTTGAAAGAAGTATAAAACAAGAATTAAAATGCACACATCTAATATGATCACAATAAATTATTTAAAAGATAATTATAAGGTTAGAACATCCCAACTAAAAGAGTTTAGTTCATGCTAGATATTACGAGGCATATATAAACAAAATAAATCATATTCATATATTTGATATCACAAAAGGGAAACAATAAGGTAAGAGTTTACACGGTTGGAGTTCCCTTTGTATGAAATTGCCAACCAAGGCATGTGCATCAACTCCACTGCATTCAGCTAGCACTACTTACTTGTGTGGAAGTAAAGAAAGAGTTGTCAATTCCTTTCTTGCCTTCTTACAAGAGAATGAAAAACTAAATCTAAAACTATCTATATTAGTGTACGGGAAATGAGAGATGATTTTCAAGTCAGAGATGGAGGTCTTTATATAGGCTTCAAGTGGAGCTTTCCTTCACAAGAGGGTTTGCTTGATAACAAAGTTAGGATTGCCTTTAGTCACTTCAGCCCAAAAAAATAATGTAAATCCTCCACTCAACCAAAAAGGGAGGTCCTCTAATGGATGGCCAAGTGTCCCTAGGTGAGTGACTCTTCAAAGCTATCTTTTATGGTAGGCGCCGAAATTTGTGACTTGCAGGTGCTTTTATGACCAAGCATGACATCATCAACTGAGTGCTTGAGCGTCTTGATGTTCTAGGATTTCTTCAAGCATTGTAATCTGTTTTGAGTGCAGGAGAATCCAATGCAGGTGCATTGTTGAATTGCTAATGCAAGGGCATCACGTGCAGGTGCATTGAACAAACATATCAAAAATACCAAAATATATGCAAGATGCTAAGTTATATGCACAACCCTCTTTTAACTTTGAATATTGTTATTTTATTTGTAAGACTTTATTTCCTATATATTTTTACTTAGAACTAAGCAATTATTTAGGTTTAGATGCATAAATAACTCTATATAAAATAGAGTTATCACACTCCCAAACTTAACTTAGTGATATTAAAAACTAATTCATTTAATATAAATTTTGGAAATCGTCGAGGTGAGTAGATAGAGTATTACTATGCCCAAGAAAGTAAATACTTATTACTTTCTCTTTCCGGTCGCTTCATTTCAATTTTTTATACTATTTTTCTTTCTCTTTATGTTAACTATTCACCTCTTTCTCTGCAAAAAGAAAAGTATTCACCTCTTTCGTTGCCTTGCATCTCCACCTTTTCATTTCTCAGTTCGCATATCAACAATCAACGATGAGCTACGATGCAAATCTAGTCGCTATTGTGAGAAAAGAGATGGTATCGTGGCTAGCCAGAACTGCAAAGATGCCTGAGATACTACCGTTTGTGCAACGTTTTAAGATCTGAGAACGCGACATTTTCTGATTTGGGCGTGTGGCCGGAAAACGTCTCTGCAAAACACTGCTACTTCATTGCAGCGATCTTCATGTGATATTTTCTTTCTACTCTAACCGATTAAAACCGCTCGAGACAATCGTTAAACCGCCAAACCGCCACCCGTGGTAACCGCACGCTCAAATGGTCGGATGTGGGTGCATTTCTTAGCACGTCAGTTTTCCATGGGTGAGGAATTTTTGGCCTGAATCCGACCACACCCGACCGGTGTCCACCCCTACTAAAGTGAAAAAGTGAAAAATATAAAGGACATAAGAATATTATTTTTTTAAAAAAATGAATTTTATGATGGTAAACAAACACAAATTAATTTCTGATTTTCTTAAAAATCTCTAAAATATAATCTCTAAATTATTTTATAAAAAAAATCATTTTACAAGAATAAATTTTGTATAAATGTGGTTTTATTGTTTTAAATTAATAGTCGGGCCTATTGTTTTATTGTTTTAAATTAATAGTGAGGCGCACAATTCAAAAAAAAAAAAACATATATATTCAATTTTTTTTATTCGACAAAAAAAAATTTAGGATTAGTTTGATTTTCAAATAAAAATAACTTTTTGTAGAAATTTATAAAATGACTTTTTTTAGTTTAGCAGCATCTCATGTGCTTAAATGAGTTTTTATTTTCAAATAACACTTTTTTCTAAGAATTTATAAAATGACCTTTCTTAGAATTGAGAGTATCTCATGTGCTCAAATGAGTTTTTATTTTCAAATAAAAATAACCTTTTCTATTAATTTAGTTTGTTTGTAAATGAGTTATTTTTAAAATTTATATTTTTCTATTTTGTTATTTGTATTTCGTTGTAAAATATATTACAAGCATCGTGTTTGGAACCACGTTGAAAATTTGTCAAACACATGCTTAATGTGAAGTTTCACTCTATTCATGCGTTTCAGTTTTCATGTCTCTTTCATTAGCCACCCATCCAAATTCTTTAGTCAAGCTCTGCCACTGTCTCAAGTACCATGCATCACTGAGATGAAGGGTCATCCACCACAAAGAGGTCACACACAGAAGACAAGAGAACCACCAAGACAGAGTCAACAGAAGCGACACTACCACACCAAGATGCCACCCAAACTCTTACCTTCTTCAACACAAACAGTAAAAATCTGAGCCATTCATTTCACGACATTTATCCCGCGACCCTGACTTATTACACACACACACACACACACACACACACACACACTCCTACTCACAAAACACTCATGACCTTGTGAAAAGACCAAAATCCCTTAATGAACAAAAAAGTTTCAAGCGCATCCCTTTTTTTCCCGACTATCAACGGGTATGGTACTTTAGTACCGAACCAAGTACGGTATGTAACGCCCCAAATATTTAACTAATTATTTAATTAATTATTTAGGAATTAAGTGGTACAAAAATAATAGAATAATAATATGCTAGTACATGTGGGCCTATTGTTAGGGTTAGGAGTAGTAAAATGAGAGGTGTTAAGGAAAGCCCATGATGTTAAGTCGAATTAACCTAAGAAAAGCCCATAAGACTAAGTTAAGTCGAATTAGGTTAGGGATTGCTCACTTAGAAGAAAAACAAAAAGGTTTGAGAGAGAGCACTAGAGAAGGGCGCGACGGCCAAGAGGGAAAGAGAGATGAACGGCGCAAGAGGAGAGGAATAGGGCAAGGAACTTCGAATCTTTCAAGGCTAAGGTAAGGGTGGGGTTCTAGCTCTATAATGGGTCCTATGAATGGCTTTATGTAGAGGTTAGGGTTTGATAAGTTGTCGCCATGTATGATCATATGTTTATGTTGCCTTGTTGAACAATTGTTGTGTGATTGGTGTTCTATGTTATTAGCCTAGAATTATATTTGTGCTTTGCCATGTTCATAAGGAAAACGATTTGGTATGCAGAAAATGGCGCCCTAGGCGCCCTGTCCCTGTTTTGTTGCCTGCTGCTGAAACTGGCGCCCTAGGCGCCCTGTCCCTGTTTTTTGTTGCCTGCTGCTGAAACTGGCGCCTTAGGCGCCCTGCCCCTGTTGTCACTGGGCGCCATGGGCGCCGTTGCTGTTGTTGCTGGGCGCCAGTTGTGGCTGCCCCTGATTGTTGCTGGGTGCACTGGGCGCCATGGGCGTCAAGTCTGGCTGCCCTGTTGCTGTTGCTGGCGCACTGGGCGCCAAGTCTGGCTGCCCTGTTGTTGTTGTTGGGCGCACTGGGCGCCATGGGCGCCATGTCTGGCTGCCCGTTGCTTGTGTTGCTGATGTTGCTGGGCGCCATTGGCGCCATGTCTGGCTGCCCGTTGCTTGTGTTGCTGATGTTGCTGGGCGCACTAGGGCGCCATGGGCGCCAAGTGTGGCTGCCCCTGATGCTGCTGGGCGCCATGGGCGCCGTTGTTGTTGTTGCTGGGCGCCAAGTGTGGCTGCCCCTTATGCTGCTGGGCGCCATGGGCGCCGTTGTTGTTGTTGCTGGGCGCCAAGTGTCGCTGCCCCTTATGCTGCTGGGATCCACGGGCGCCGTTTGTTGTTGTTGCTGGGCGCGAAGTGTGGCTTCCCCTGATGCTGCTGGGCGCCGTTGTTGTTGTTGCTAGGCGCCAAGTGTGGCTGCCCCTGATGTTGCTGGGTGCCATGGGCACCGTTGTTGTTGTTGCTGGGCGCCAAGTGTGGCTGCCCCTTATGCTGCTGGGCGCCATGGGCGCCGTTGTCGTTGTTGCTGGGCGCCAAGTGTGGCTGCCCCTGATGCTGCTGGGCGCCGTTGTTGTGGTTGTTGGGCGCCAAGTGTGGCTGCCCCTAATGCTGCTGGGCGCCGTTATTGTTGTTGTTGGGCGCCAAGTGTGGCTGCCCCTGATGTTGCTGGGCGTCATGGGCGCCGTTGTTGTTGTTGCTGGGCGCCAAGTGTGGCTGCCCCAGATGTTGCTGGCGCACTGGGCGCCATGGGCGCCATGTCTGGCTGCCTGTTGCTTGCTGGCGCCCTTAGCGCCTGTGGCTGTTGCTGTTTGATTGGCGCCCTTAGCGCCTAGGTTCCCTGTTGTTTTGTTGGCGCCCTTAGCGCCTACTGTTGTGGCTGGCAGTTGGCGCCCTTAGCGCCCATTGCTGTGCCTGTTTGTTGCGGCCTTGTTCCTTGTTGCCGTCTTGTTGGCTGATGAGCGCCTTTGGCGCGTTAGGCCCATAAGTGGCCAACTGTTGATTAAGTGGCTAAGTGTCGAACTGTTGAATTAATAAATTAATGAATTGCTGATTTGTCGAGTTGTTGAGTTATTAAATTGTTAACTTGTTCGGTGGCTAAATTATTGGCTCAGATGTTGTGTGGTGATAATGTTACACCTAGTCGGATTGCCTCTATTTATTGGCATGGATATTATGTCGTAGGCCTGTGGCCAATGTTGGGATTCAGGTCGTTGTTGTACTGAGATATAATTATTGTTATTGACTGTCTGTGCTTCCACCATTGCGTCGCATGCATACCATTTGCATTATAGGGCAGATGGCCCTGGAGTGAGTCTCCAACAGTCGTTGATGCCTCTATTTATTGGCAAATTTTAGTCGTGAAGCCTCTATTTATTGGCTGGATTATGGTACCACGTGCATGTGCATAGTTTTGAGTCGCATTCCGCATTCATGCTGCATATTCAATTGATTGAAATTATTGAATGCCGTGAAGTGATGATTTTGACTAATTATTTAATTAATTATTTAGGAATTAAGTGGTACAAAAATAATAGAATAATAATATGCTAGTACATGTGGGCCTATTGTTAGGGTTAGGAGTAGTAAAATGAGAGGTGTTAAGGAAAGCCCATGATGTTAAGTCGAATTAAGCTAAGAAAAGCCCATAAGACTAAGTTAAGTCGAATTAGGTTAGGGTTTGCTCACTTAGAAGAAAAACAAAAAGGTTTGAGAGAGAGCACTCAAGAAGGGCGCGACGGCCAAGAGGGAAAGAGAGAGAGGAACGGCGCAAGAGGAGAGGAATAGGGCAAGGAACTTTGAATCTTTCAAGGCTAAGGTAAGGGTGGGGCTCTAGCTCTATAATGGGTCCTATTAATGGCTTTATGTAGGGTTAGGGTTTGATAAGTTGTCACCATGTATGATCATATGTTTATGTTTCCTTGTTGAACAATTGTTGTGTGATTGGTGTTCTATGTTATTAGCCTAGAATTATATTTGTGCTTTGCCATGTTCATAAGGAAAACGATTTGGTATGCTGAAACTGGCTCCCTAGGCGCCCTGTCTCTGTTTTGTTGCCTGCTGCTGAAACTGGCGCCCTAGGCGCCCTGTCCCTGTTTTTGTTGCCTGCTGCTGAAACTGGCGTCTTAGGCGCCCTGCCCCTGTTGTGACTGGGCACCGTGGGCGCCGTTGCTGTTGTTGCTGGGCGCCAGTTGTGGTTGCCCATGATTGTTGTTGGGCGCACTGGGCGCCAAGTCTGGCTGCCCTGTTGCTGTTGCTGGCGTACTGGGCGCCATGGGCGCCAAGTGTGGCTGCCCCTTATGCTGCTGGGCGCCATGGGCGCCATTGTCGTTGTTGCTGGGCGCCAAGTGTGGCTGCCCCTGATGCTGCTGGGCGCTGTTGTTGTGGTTGCTGGGCGCCAAGTGTGGCTACCCCTGATGCTGCTGGGCGCCATGGGCGCCGTTGTTGTTGTTGCTGGGCGCCAAGTGTGGCTGCCCCTGATGTTGCTGGCGCACTGGGCGCCATGGGCGCCAAGTCTGGCTGCTGTGTTGTTGCTGGCGCACTGGGCGCCATGGGCGCCAAGTCTGGCTACCCTGTTGCTGTTGCTCGGCGCCATGGGCGCCATGTATGGCTGCCCGTTGCTTGCGTTGCTGATGCTGTTGGGCGCCATGGGCGCCATGTCTGGCTGCCTGTTGCCTGTTGCTTGCTGGCGCCCTTAGCGCCTGTGGCTGTTGCTGTTTGATTGGCGCCCTTAGCGCCTAGGTTCCCTGTTGTTTTGTTGGCGCCCTTAGCGCCTACTGTTGTGGCTGGCAGTTGGCGCCCTTAGCGCCCATTGCTGTGCCTGTTTGTTGCGGCCTTGTTCCTTGCTGCCGTCTTGTTGGCTGATGAGCGCCTTTGGCGCGTTAGGCCCGTAAGTGGCCAACTGTTGATTAAGTGGCTAGGTGTCAAACTGTTGAATTAATAAATTAATGAATTGCTGATTTGTCGAGTTGTTGAGTTATTAAACTGTTAACTTGTTCGGTGGCTAAATTATTGGCTCAGATGTTGTGTGGTGATAATGTTACACCTAGTCGGATTGCCTCTATTTATTGGCATGGATATTATGTCGAGGCCTGTGGCCAATGTTGAGATTCAGGTCGTTGTTGTACTGAGATATAATTATTTTTATTGACTGTCTGTGCTTCCACCATTGCGTCGCATGCATAGCATTTACATTATAGGGCAGATGGCCCTGGAGCGAGTCTCCAACAGTCGTTGATGCCTCTATTTATTGGCAAATTTTAGTCGTGAAGCCTCTATTTATTGGCTGGATTATGGTACCACGTGCATGTGCATAGTTTTGAGTCGCATTCCGCATTCATGCTGCATATTCAATTGATTGAAATTATTGAATGCTGTGAAGTAATGATTTTGACTGCTGTGAAGTGATGATTTTGATGTCCTAACCCGAATATATATTGTTTTTCATATGATTCATTATATGGTTCGATATCTCACCCCTTCTGTTTGAATGTTACCCCGATGTTGGTAACGTGCAGGTAACCACGAATGAAGGCTTCTACCTTCATTAGTTCGGGTCGGTGTCGTCACTCTGATACGTAGCACTCGGGGGGGATGGCCGCTTATTTTTCCTATTACTTATGTCGTTTTATTTGTTGGATTTCGAGTTTATTGCTGTTATGAATCTTGCTTAGATGCCACGGTTAATTAAGTTGAACCTTTTGAATTTCCGCTGCGTAGTAAATGAAATTTGACTTGTTTTGAAAATTGAAAATGTTGTGTGTCGGTTCATCCAAGTTAGGGTGTTATGTATCCGCTTTTAAAAAATGACCTTATTATGTTTGTTTATGGTTTTAAGTCGAAAAATGTAGCATCCGTTTGTTTGTGAAAACTCTGATTTTACTATATTTTACCGGGTAGAAATGGGTGTTACACGGTACCTTGGTACTGTGGCATCTAGTTTCCCACACGCCAAATCCACAAAAAGATCACCAAATCCCCTATCTGCTACATATGTAACTCTGCTTCTGAGATTATTGAACACCTATTTTTGCTATGCCCTTGGACTACCCCTCTCTGGTTTGGTCTTAACTTAACCCCCTCCTTCTACTATTGGCCTCACCAATATTCACTCTTGGATATTCCAATCTATAGAAGACATGAAGAATTCTCCTAATGACTTCCAATTCCAAGTATCATGGCTCTTATTCACTTTCTGGAATATTTGGAAGACATGGAATGAAGTATCCTTCAAATGAAAGAACCCCAAGCCCCTTGAGACTCTGTATCGTATTAAGGCCAATTGCTCATAATATCTATGTTCTATCACTGGAACCAAGATTCCTACTTCTAGTGGCCCCAATTTCAAGGCACAGAGCTACTAGAGGCCCCCTCGCCCTCCCTACTGCAAAATTAATTTTGATGTTGCATATGATAATTTGACATGGAAATGATTCACTGGTTAGTCTGTCGAGATGAGAAAGGTACTGTGTTAACTGTTAGCTTGAAACGCATTTATGCCTCTTCTCCACTTATGGCTGAAGCTCTGGGTCTTCGCGAAGTAGTCTCGCTTGGTCAAAATCTCAACATTCGGGAATTTGGACCAGATTCTCTAGTGGGACCCACTATATCAGCAAACGGGTTTACCTGTAGTAGAGGTAAATCCGTTAATCATTAAAACTGCATTAAATACGACGCCAAACAAAAGTAAACGGAAAACGATACTTCCGTTAGTTGGCTTTTTTCTCAAAACGGAAGTATCTCAAAAGGCGTACTTCCGTTTGGCATTTAATTGTGCCAAAACGAATTTACGTTTAAAAATGTAATTCCGTTTTTAGAAATTTTTTCTCCAAAACGGATTTATATTTTGCAAACTTACTTCTGTTTTTATATTTGCTTGAAAACGGATTTATCTGTTACCACATAAATCTGTTTCGAAAAAAACCAAAACGGATTTATGTCCATAGCAGATAAATCCATTTCGTAATTATATTATTATGTCTTATGTTTTATTTTTTCTCGTAAAACTGAAACAGACATGGATACGGAGTCATGGTTGGTTCCGGTCGAGATAGATACATCAGGGTCATTCAGGACGGAGACGGTATATTTAATTAATTATTTTTTAAAACATGTATGTAGATATTTAATTAATTAAGTACCTAACAATTTTCTATTTTGTAGCTATTTCGTTCACGTGAGGATGTTATACGTTGGGTCAGAGACGTTGGGAGAGGCATTGGAGTTGTGTGGTTATCATTCTTAGATATGACAAAGGTGGAGGTAAAAAGGGGACGAGAGATAAAATTATTTTTGGCTGCGAGAAACATGAGAAGTTCACTAATAATTCTAGAGTCATCTGGTCAAAAAAGTGCGACGGTCCATTTAAGTTGAGAGCTACTTGTACTGTTCGTGATGGGGATTGGTGTGTGAAGGTTAGGTGTGGACTCTTCACACATGAGCTGCTTACTACCTCGACCGGCTCGGCAATGTTTGGTCGGTTATCGAAGGAGAAGAAGGCTATGGTCGATGAGCACACTTCATTGAGGGTTGTCCCAAAAGATTGTCTTAATGCATTGAAGAAAATTTTTTCGGGCAATGTGACTTCTATGCCCCACATATATAGGCAGTGTTACGCCTATAGGTCTTCTTTGAGTCTGGGAATTATTTATGTTGGAGCAGGAAAGTTGAGGGGTCAGATGTGGTTAGTGACATCGTGTGGGCACATCCCACTTCTATTAAATTATTCAGGCTGTTTCCAAAGGTTCTTATTCTCGACACGACTTACAAGACCAGTAAATACCGAATACCTCTATTGGAGATTGTAGGAGCCACTTCAACTGAGATAACTTTCTCAGTTGCATTTGCATATCTTGCACATGAGCGTGATTCTCATTTTACTTGGGCATTGCAGCAATTGAAAGATTTGTTTGATATACACGGCCTATCACCTCAGGTGTTCTTGACTGACAGGGATCTTGGTCTTATGAGTGGCATTCATGAAGTATTCTGACCTCTGTAAATTTGTTGTGTGTGTGGCACATAACTAAGAATGTGAAAGCAAAGATTAAAGAGTTGTTGGTGCACGTGGATAGGCAAAAGTCAGTCATCTCTCTTTGGCACGATCTTATTGATTCACTTGATGAGGTTGAGTACTCACAGCGGTTGAAGATATTGGAGGACTCATGTGTCGATTTGCCCTCTTTTCTTAAGTACTTGAATGGCACATGGTTGACTAATCATAAGCACAGATTTATTTTGGCATGGACTAACCGGGTGGCACACTTCAGGAATATAACCACCAACAGGTATTTCGACACTTGTTTAATTTTTTTTTACACGCGTTTATTTATGTTATTATATAAGAGTTGAGTCGGCTCATTGGGCTTTGAAGAGGGCGTTGGGGAGTTCTGGAGGAGACCTATGTAAGTGTTGGCAATCTGTGCATGGTCTTCATTTTGATAAAGTTGTTGGCACTTTCCAAAAAAGCATCAACCGTATTGAAGTGGCTCACAATACTCCTTTCTACAAAAAGCTACGAGGTCTTGTATCTATAAAAGCTAGGGGTGTTCGTGGGTCGGTTTGGATCGGATTTGACCAAATCTGTTGCCCGAACCAATGATAATTATTCGGTTTGGGTTGGTTCGGATTTTACATTTTTTCCTCCAAAATCCGAACCAAACCGAACCGATATTGAACGGGTTGGTTTGGATTGGGCTCACGGGTCATTGACTAAAATATTATTTTTCTAAAATATAAAAAAAAATTATGATATTCCAACACTTTAAATAGCTAAAAAAATTGAAAATCACACGAAATCAAACTCAAATCCACTAATAGTCTTCCCATTCATAGTATTAAAATTTTACAACTTAATCATAAATTATTAAGGTAAAAATTCTAAGCATATAAAATCGTTATGACGTAATATGGGTTGGTTCGGGTTATGACGTAATATGGGTTGGTTCGGGTTCGCGGATTTGTTTTTTAAAATCCGTTGCCCGATCCAAACAACTACGGGTTGGTTTGGATTTGTTCGATTTTGACCCGAACACGAAAAATATCCGAACCAAACATATCGGTTTGGATTGGATCGTGGGTTGGTTTGGATTTGCCCAAACCACTGAACACCCCTGATAAAAGCTCTGAATCATATTGCTAAGGAGTTTGCGAAACATCTGTTGCCTTGTGCTTGTGAGCTTGGTGTCTATCATGTCTCTGGTACTTCTATTCAGTTGGAGGTTGTTGACGGTCATTGGAGAAATTTGAGTTTGGATTCTTTGGATGAGGATGTCTCTCAAGAAAAATATGCTGAATGTGACATTACTTACTCTATGGAGATGATATAGGCGAGATATAATGGTATGACTCCGGAGGAGAAATTTCTGTTCAAGAAATAGATTGATGAGCTTGCATTCCCTACCACTTCTTCAATGGTTCCACCACCATCAAAAATTAAAACAAAGGGTGCACCCAAGAAAAAGAAGCAAAAATTCTATGATGTGAAGCGTGATCCTTCTAGTTGGGAGCATGTGGATGACTCTGAAGCCCCGATACGAGATACGATACGGGATACGACACGATACGGATACGTGGATACGGGAAAAATTTGAAAATCAAGATACGATACGGCTGGGATACTTCAAATAAAAATTAAATTAAAATTAAAAATAATAAAACATAACTAAAGATAGTCACTTTACTAACCGACAATTTCTCAAAATATTCAATAGATATGATCACTCTTACAAAAAAGCTATTTGTGATCAAAATTAGTGTGCGCATAGTTACATTTTTCCCCCACCTATTCAAAATATATTCTTTCTCCAAAGATCAGGTCACAAAAAATATACAATTTAGTGCCCAAGTTAGAGTATAGCAAAAAAAAACATTATAAGTCACTACTAAACACCAATTGTGTCAATATCCTCCCCTCCATTAAATAGTTACATTAAATATATTTTTTTATATTGAAGTATCGAAGACCAATAGTGCCCAAGTTAAAATAGTTACATTAAATATATTTTTTTATATTGAAGTATCGAAGACGTATCCGGAACGTATCCGGAACGTATCCGAAACGTATCCGGGATTTTTTTGTTTAAAAAATAAATATTAATTCACCGATACTTTATGGGTACGTATCCAGACGTATCCAGACGTATCGGAGCCGTATCGGTGTCCGATACGTGTCCGACACCGATACTTAGGCTATTTTGGAGTATCGGGGCTTCAGAGGTGGATGAGAAGATGAAAAATACTCAAGACTCCGGGACTTCTAATAAATTATCACAGCGGTTATCACAGTCATATGGAGCTTCTCCTAAATTATCACAGTGGGCTTCAAATAAATTAACACAGCAAGAGACTTCTAAATTGCTATTACTGTGGGTTCCTCTTCACTTCCACTCTTATGTTGCAGATATTATTGATGTGGAACCGGATGATAATTGTCGCTTCCGAGCAGTCGCTGTTGGTCTTGGTCTTGGTGAGGAAAGTTGGTCTTTAATTAGACAAGATTTAATCCAAGAAATAAACTCTCGTTCTGAGCTATATTCTGAATTATTTGGGGTTGATAGGCTTGCAGTTATTAAGGAGTTCCTATTTGTTAGAGGTTATGGGAGGCAGAACAAGGACAAGTGGCTGAGCTTGCCTGAAATGGGGTACATTATATCTACCCAAATATAATGTCGCCCTAGTTGAATTATCTTTGGGACAGACATTTACTTATTTGCCTTTGAGAGGTACTTATTCTTTTACTAAGAGTCGCAGCAACATATCTATTCTTCACGTGAACCACTGCCACTGGGTGCATGTTGCGCTCTTGCCCGACTGTCCGTTGCCTCCAATTTGTCTTCAATGGGAGCGCTTTACATCTCCTGAATCTACTTCATGGTTGGATCCATATACCGGGCGTTTTCAGCTATGGGTTGCTCACGCTCCGGTCCTGCCACCACCCGCTCATCCGCCCATCGTTGTAGACTTAGCAGCTGATTCAGATGATTTAGATTGACGTTTCATTTACTTATTTTTGTTGTAGTTTTTTGTAATTATTTTTCCACATTTATTATTTACAGAGGTGTTATAGGTTTATTTGTTTTTTTTTTTAACAAAACGGATTTATCTAATTAATAGATAAATCCGTATGTACAAATTACAAAACGGGAGTACCTTGTTAATAGATAAATCCGTTACCTTACATTGCTAAAAACAGATTTATTTAATAACAACTTACATTCGTTTCGTAAAATTAACAAAACGGATGTAAGTTTCTCCAACTACTTCTGTTTTACAGTTTTTGTTAGAAACGAAAGTAACTGTCAAAACATACTTCCGTTTTTAGATTTATTTATAAACGGATTTACCAGTTAAACAGGTAAATCCGTTAAATTTAAATTTTCAGGGGTATTTTGAGATTAACACAAATTGTGGGGGTATAACTTTTTTTTTATAAACAATGTTAGTGGGGTGGAGGAATGTTAGTTTTCGGGGTTTGAACCCGAGACCTCATTCTTACACTCTTTTGGTGCATTTCTTCGATATCTCTTAGCTTGCCAATTGAGCTATCTACTTGAGATTTTTCGGGGTATAACTTGATGATAGGGGGTAAAAAATAAAACCGTAGTTTGGGCATTGCCCCATGATCGACGAAATCATTCATTCTTAACAAAAAAAACATACGACCAAGAATAACTCCCCTCTCTCTCTCTCTCTCTCTCTCTCTCTCTCTCTCCCTCCTTCGTATGAAGTATAAACCTCTTCAACGTCCCTCTAACCCCTGTGACACAGCTACCTGCAACAAAATAACAAAACATTACAGTAACAACAAATTCCACGGCGGTGCCAATTGGTTTGGTTATTATTAATGTGTTATTGTTCATGTCGGTGACATCATAGCCGGAGCTACACTAAGTTCGGGTCACTTGCACACTGAAAAAATAAAATTTCATTTATCCCTAATAATTTTTTTTTGACCCCTGCGCCCACACTGCACCAGACCTTCACTCACCGCACCAGACCCTCACCCGCTCTCCGTATCTTCTTTCCCGTGCGGCCGTGCGTTACCAGTAGCGTTTCTGCTTGACTGCTTGACTGCTTGCATAACTCTGCAACCAGCTCCGCCGCTTCACCCCATGCCCAGCTCTGCGACCGTCGTTCAGCAGCCTCCTCCGCGTGCATCTCGCTTCCATGCCCCTTCTCTGCTGCGACCTCTGCGCCTGCAGAATGCAGTTCTCGCCTCTACATCTTCTTAATCTTGTCTCCATGGTGAGAAATCAATTTCTCAGGTATGGTTTCCCCCGCAGTAGAGTACACTTTTATCAACTACGCTTCTTTAGGATGTATTCCCCTGCATCTTCCGCATTGATGATAGAAGATGAAAGTCCAAATTTTGATGCCTATTATAATGCCCCGGTTACTCAAACCAAGAAGGGGTTGTTTGGTTTGGCTGTAAGGGTGTTCAAATCCTTGAATTGGACGGTTACAAGAAAAATAAGGTTCAGAAATTGTGTTGAAATTTATGGGTTTTCTCATTCAATCGATTCCTTTAGAATCATCATTCACACTTTTGCTTTGGCTGGGATGCCTTCGGAAGCATTTTCTTTGCTTAGAGATATTGTTAATTACTATAATGAGGCTAACCTTGACGTTTCCACATTGGTTTCAACTTTGCTGGATTCACTCTATCATGTGGAAAGGTCAGTTCTTGTGTTTGATTTGCTCATCAAACTGTTTGCTTCTAACACTATGCTTGAACATGCCCACCATGTGTTTGTGAGTGTTAAAATGAGTGGGCTTGAACCTGATATTATGTCTTGCAATTTCTTGCTGAAATGTTTGGTAGACGCAAATAGAGTGGAGTTTGTGAGATGTTTTTTTGAGGAATTGAGAGACTTTGGTCCATCGCCGAATATCTACACCTATACAATAATGATGAACTTTTACTGTAGAGATGTTGGAACCAATGCTAATATTAGACGGGCTGCTGAGATTTTAGGAAAGATATATACAACTGGGGAAAAACCTACGGTTGCCACCTACGGTACTTATATTCATGGACTTTGTAAAGTTGGTTCTGTTACTGCTGCTTGGAACTTGATTTGTAACTTGCAAAATACAAACCAGCCTCTCAATAACCATTGTTTTAATGCTTTCTTTCATGGATTTTGTCAAAGAATTGCAGGATCTGAAGCTTCGGAAGTTTTTGAAGAATTGAGGAACTTTGGACAATTTCCTGATGTTTATAGCTACAGCATTTTAATTGAAAAGCACTGCAAGAAAGGAGATGTTGAGAGAGGCGTTCACTTGATGAAGGAAATGGAGGACCACCGGATAAAACCATCCATTGTTACCTATACTTCCCTTATCCGCGGTCTATGCAAGAATAAGCTTATGCAAAGGTCTTTGGATATCTTCCATGAGCTTCGTGCTTCTGGTTACAAATATGATCAGACTATTTATGAAACTTTGATTGATGGACTTTGCAGAGAAGGTGATATGGATTCAGCCATCAAGTTTTTGAAGGAGATGACTGGTAATAATTTGGATCCTTCTGCTTTTAGTCGGTGCAGTCTAATTAGGGGATACTACAAAGTGGGATTATACAATAAGGCACTGAAAGTTTTCAGTAGCATGGTACAAGATGATATCTGGCCAGATACAATGACTTGCAATCATATTCTTAGTATATACTGTAGGAAAGGTCTCTTCAATGAAGCCTTGACACTGTTGGAAGAATTGCAAGAACAGGGAGTTAACCTCGACTCATATTCATATAATGAGTTCATTCTCAAGCTTTGCAAAGAGAAACATTCAGAAAAGGCACTGGAGCTTCTGCCAAGGATGTTTAAAAGGAATGTGCTTCCAGAAGATGTTAATTATGGTACTCTTATAGCTGGCTTTGCCAAACAGTCAAAATTTAAAAAGGCGGCGAGGTTATTCACTAGAATGACAAAAACAGGAATCACTTTCAACACCATTACATATACAATTCTTATGAACATATATTTCCGTGATTGCAAAGTGGATAAAGCAAATGGCATATTTAAGGAAATGAAAAAAAGGGGTTTGAATCCGGATCAGACAACATATACCACTCTAATAGTTGGCTTTTGTAAAACTAAAGAAATTGATATGGCACTGGACTTATTTGAAGAAGTGTCGAAGGAAGGCAGTTTGCATTGTTTGATTGATGCATGTTGCAAGTTGGACCCGGAAGTAGATTCTAATTCTATTTCATGGCTTTTTGATCTGTTTCATAAAATGCACAAAAATCCATATATTCCTGATTTTGTAACTTATACTGTCCTCATTACTTGCTACCTTAAGCAAGGAAGCATAGTCCAGGCACTTAAGTTGTATAACAAAATGAAGGAAAACGGTATTTTGCCAGATGATTTAACTCGGAAGGTTCTGGGTCTAGAGTTTGTCAAAAAAAGAAAGATTCTGGATCTAGAAATCAGTGCAATTGAAGGCTAGGTAGCTGTGTCAAAGCTTCCATTATATCCAGCTGGTATGTCTTCTGACATAATTTGTTGTTTCTTGACATCTCCATTCTTATATCTCCATTCTCATTTCATTTGACTATTACAGTCCATTTTAGTTTCTCTACTTATGATAAATCATTGAGCGGGCCAAGCTAATGACTCATTTTCCGGTAGCCAAAACTAAACTGATTGTATAGACTACTTCTGATTCACATGACAAACTATTGCTGGATTCTTATCACTAATAATCATCTAACCAACAATTCCTTATTCTAACCTTTAATAGACATATCAACCCTTAGTGGCCTCTCAACAGGGTTCTGAATATGAATATGCTCGAGTTCATAATCATATTCACAACTTGCCTCAAGGCCACTAAGTTCTTGCCACCTTTTCATGATCCTATTTGAAATCTATCTCAGGCTCTCATCTACACTAGTTGCCTCTATTTTCCACCAAACCCCTCGGCATTATGCCGCTTCACGGCACACACTCACATATAATTCCCCAAATACAATCAACTCAAGCACAACAATAGCAAATTCAAACGTCAAATCAATACTAGGTTCCCTCTAATGACACCAATTGAACACACAAATCATATTGACATCAAAAGCCCTTCGCAAGGAGTCCTTCATACTGTTTCAGAAATTCAGCTAGCAAATTAATAATCCATCTGAAACAGTTTGATCTTAATAAAACCTATGTTGCTCAATATCCGTATCACTCATTGACCTCCACTTATTATGAAGTTTGGTAATAAAATGGTTATGCTAGTTTATATACAACTGTCCCCACTAGCTAGTTATTTTGTGAGCAATATTTGAACTATTTTTGCAGTCAATAAATTGAGATGAATAACGCTACACGTGAAATATTCTTACATATGAAACTTCACATATCCATCTACAGATTCTACACAACTATATTTTGGGTTATGCATGGAGAGTCTATAGTATAAACTACCGGTTTAAAAGTTCACTTGTATCCTACCCTTTTACATATATTTTGGGTAAATGAAAATTTCAAGAATGGTCGCATACTCTTACATGTATTACACGGAGAATCGATTTTCAAGAATAGTGCTATAAAATGGTGACATAAATTCTCTTGTAATACTATTAGTATTGATGATTATAGTGCTGAAGCCTGAACATCTAAAAGATATCTGTATTACTAATTTATTATTATAATCATCGTCATCAACATTTTTTCTTGTCATGTGTGTCACAGAATAAGAAGGTCGAATGTTTCATTTCCAGTGCAGTCCTCCAAGGAAGACATATTGGCTAGTAAAGAGAGTCAAACTTGGTAAGTTAAATTGGACACTCATGGCATTGCCACTAATTGATATTTCAAACATGATGTTTCCTGCTAAGTATAGCATCACATTGCTTTTGGAGAATGGCTGGTGGGTACTGTTTGTTAAACTATTTTATAAAAGTTATTTTCTATTATATTTCCCTTTTGATTCTTATTATGATGTAGCAGACATTATGTTCATGATAGGTCAGGACAATGAATTCACTTTCAAGGAAAATGTTGAATTATCATGCAGAAGTGACTGAATGGAAGATATTTTCAGTGCAGAAACACAGGTCGGTCTCAATTCATATTTATAATCTTTGGGGTCACTGATGTACTTGGAACGCAAAATTCAGATGTTGGAGTCATAATAAGAAGGTGAAATAATTTCATAAAGTCAAGGAAATGCATAACTGTTAATTATGGGTATTCTATAAAAGAAGGTTAAGGTTCAAGTTGACATGACTGAGCTCTTGTACGAACTCTTTCTCTTGCACTATTGGATAAAAGCTAGCCCATTCCGCTTTGTTTTTCTTTTTTGTGCCTTATATACTTCTGTAGAGGCATTTTACATTTGATGATTGTTATAAGAAACAATATTTGGTATTCAAACATCCTTGAAGGAGCGCCAAAAGTTTCCATTTTATTGTGCGGCAAAGCTTCAATCTTTGCTGAGGAACTTTACAACATGATTTCTGATAAATATTAATACTTTGGTTGCTGTGCTATCTTAGGGCTGTATCAAAGAACACTCTATACAAGCATGGTTGCAGCCATTATCTTCATTTGGGCTCTTAGCCCTTGATGAGGACAGTGTGTTTGACGCCCACAAGTTATTGCTGAAGAACAAGCGTTGACGTATAGGGGGTACCTCACTCATACATTACGCCATGTAGCAAGCTTAAAAAACTGCTTGGTGTGATGCTATTTTAATGAATGGTTGAGATGGTTTACCGGCTACTTGGTGAATAGGTTAGTGCTAATGACATGGAATTTTCTGTGGTCCTTGTGATTTTTGTTTGTTGATAAGTAATTTGCTTGATCGTCCTAGGACTCCTTTGCGTTGAATGGAGGCTATAAGCATCAGTGGCTCTCTCATTGAGGAGGTAGCGGACAGGATCAGAATCATCTTAAGGTATGGGTTTTGGCTTCATCACATCCGAAATGTGATTCATACACTGATTAGCAATGTTAGGAGGTGCTAGAATCGAGAAAATGGCACATATAAACAAGATAATTTCATTGGTAGAGATTCTGGAATAAACCAGATTCAGAAATAGCATCGCAATACACCTAAGCCCAACCAAGTCCCTAACATAGAGCTCTCCTCTCTCAAACAGAATCAGAAAAACTACCCACAAAAGCATAACTATCATGCTGTACATAAAAAATTAAAACACATAAGTGACGCAAATGGTACAGTCAATCTTGTCAACGGCGGATGGTGGTTTATGGTGGCAAACCAAAAATCCGCCATTTTAGGCCGCCATAACAGCCATAAACCGCCATCCTTCACAAATTGGCCATGGCGGTTGTCAAGAAATCCACCATGGTGCCGCGCTGCCGCCAGAAAGTAAAATGTGTATGCTTAGGTGGGGTATTTTTTAGGGTAATCCGGTAATGTAATTTTATTTTGGGGGGTAATTAAAATGTGTAGTTTGGGTAATAAGTGAAAAGAATTTTTAAACAGGATTTTACTACACAAAAAATGAAGTAATTGAAGTTCCACCTAATTAGAGAGAATTTGGGAATTACTCACTCTCTCGTTCCAGCCAAGAAGCAGAATTAGAAGTTAAGCTCACGATTTTATGGTCCCTGTCAGATTAAAAAGATTGGTCATGTTGCTTTTGAATTGGACTTGCCACCAGAAAGTAAAATACATCCTGTTTTCCATGTTTCTCTCTTGAAGAAAGCTGCGTCGGCAACAGCAAATCCACAACCTCTTCCACCTATGTTATTTGAAGAACTAGAGCTCCAAGTTTTTCCGGAGGAAGTGAAAACTGTCTGTAACAATCCTAATGGTTCTGCTGAGGTGTTGATTAAATGGAAGTTCTTCCAGAATTTGTCGCAACTTGGGAAGCAGTTGAAGTGATCAAGGAACAATTTCCTTCATTTCACCTTGAGTACTGTCCTGCCAGTTATTAGATGTATTTGTGTGTGTATAAACAGTTTTGTGTGTTAGTTATTGTTAATAAGTAGTTTTGGGAGGGTAGTTATTAAGTTTGGGTATGTTAGAATAAATAGCAGTTATCCAGAAAGGGAGAGTTCCAGTGTCTCTCGAACTGCTCTGGGGTGTGGGTGTGAATGTGAATCTGTATTTTTCCAGTTTGTGTGTTAACTAGTATGTATGCAAGGGTATACATCTTCTTTGTTGAATTTAAATTTAAATTTAAATTATTTTGTTGTTAAAATATTATAAATATATATTTATATATTTATATATATATATATATATTTATTGTAGATGTTTGTAATTATATAATTGTTATTTTCGGTTAAAAAGAATGCACCTTTGTAATTAAAAAACCAATATATTTGAGTCGGGTATGTGGGCGGCAAAACCTGGCCCGCTATCCCTCTCCCACCTGATGAATATTGACACTTAATTTGAATTTCAAAAGTAATCTTGGCGAAATTAGAGGGAATTAAAATGATTTCAATTGATTGCCAAATGTTAGTTTTATTGTTTGTAGCATAATAATTTCTCGATGGCTACAGTTGTTTTACTACGAAACCAGTGTAGTCACTAAGGACATTTTTTTTATTGGCAATGTTAGTGGGGATGGAGAAATGTTAGTGTTTAGGGCTTGAACCGATGACTTTCTTTTTGCACTCTTTTGGTGCACTCTTTCGGTATCCCTTAGTCACTAACGACATTGATTTGTCTTCCTAATCATAATATGCAAAAGGAAAATAGGATTTTAGCATCTAAAACTGATCGGATGTATTAGGAATATTTTAAAATAATTTATCAACTCATTTATGCTATTACGAAATATGAATTTGCAAAAAATTTAATTTTTTTTGACTAGAAACGTATTGCTCCTTTTTAGGATTATTCATTAACAGCAATGAATTTGAGCTGGTGATTTGGGACGAAGTTATCCAAATCAATTAAATTAACTATTTGGTCCGGTGCTCTTATACATTGATATTTAGGAATATTTTAAAATACTGGCAATTTAAACAGGTGTTAATTTTTTTCCCAAATTTAAAATTAATTTTGATTATTGACACCTATATCGAATTTTAAAAATAACCTTGGCGAAAATTAGAGGTAATTAAAATGATTTCGATTTATTGTCAAATGCTATAGTTTTATTATTCGAACCATAATAATTTCTGGCAGCTAAACAAAAGTTCTTTACGAAATCAGTGCAGACACTAATGACATGGTTCTGCCTTCCTAATCATAATATGTATGCATTCAGGAAAATCAGATTTTAAGGATTAATTCAGGCATCTAAAAAAGATTCGAACATATTAGGAATATTTCTAACTAATTTATCAACTCATTTATGCTATTACGAATTAGGAATTTGTGAAAAATTTAATTCTTTTGACCATAAACTTCTTTCTCCGTATTAGGAATATTCATTCACAACAATAAATAAATATTGTCAAAAAAATTAACAGTAATAAATGGTAGCTGGTGATTTGGTTTGAGGTTATGCAAATCAAGTTCTCCCTTCGATCCCTGACCGGTGCGTATGGAAAAATATTTGTTGGAAAATATCAATCTCTTAAATGAATCTCAAATACATCAAAAGATTGGTCTCCACAGTCGCCATAGAGGATACTTTGGTTTAAAAAAAAATCTCCTTTGATTAATAACGGTGTTAATTTTCGACTATTGTGATAACAACACCAAGGAATGAGTACTCCTTCGTGATGTTATCCCAATAGTCGAAAATTAGAAGACACCCCTTTATTTGGGTTTGACTTGTCACATAACCCAATCATAATTTCTCCCAATTGTATAAATAATACTATAATACTATTCCATAATCATTTTCGTCGGATCAACGTTATCAGTAAATAATTTTTCTCATTCAATGTTCCATTGTAATCTTAACTAATATTTATGCAAATCAATATTATTTATTTATTTTATTATTTTTAAATTGAAGAAAACTAAAATTCCGTGTGAAAGACATTTTTGGAAGTTTTTTTTGACATTTGTGGAAGTTGATATATTAACCCCTTTATTAGTGTCTTGTTTTGACTCTAAAATTTGGTTTATGTTTTATTTTTATATAGTAACATCAATAATAGTTATTGATTATTTTAAAAATGGAGTCAAAAATTTATATAATAATCAAAAGACATTTTTTGTTTTGATGTATAAATTTTTATTTATATGTGTTCTTACAATGTTTTGATTTTTTTAAAAAATGGTAGCATTTGTACTGGTGTTGCCTAATGTTTAAATCTCATAAAACATCTAGTTGTTGAATATTTTTCCATTTTTCAAAATATATTTCGGAAATTTATAGTCTTGGAACAATAAATTTTTGAAAAAACATTGTCAAAATCATTAGTGTGTTAATTTCATATTCAAATTTTTCTTTTATTTTAAACTACCATGTCTTCTTATTCTTTTAGGAATTATCATCCATTTCAATGTTGTGTACAATGTTATTTAAGGGCCTTTTCAAGATTTTTTTTTGGGTTTTACTGAGGGTATCCACCGCCGACCGCAGTGACTAATCCTCTCGCTGAATTGTATGTGCCTCGAGGGGCAGGACAGCTGGCCCAGAGTTTTTCTAAGGCTGTTGGGACAATTCTGATTTAAATTCTTTAATCTTTATTGTGTACAAATACATATATAAAACTAATCGTGCAGATCAAGAACATAATAATATTAGATAATCTTTGATACGACAAAGGAGTATCGAAACTGAAAACTGATTATATTGCCATAAAAAAATTGCTATTTACATAAACAACTATACGTATTTTTTTTTTGGTTCGGATCATCGCTGGCTACCCACGGAGTGTCTCAACGCTTTCAACGAAAAACTAATCACCGCTCGTGCTTAGGATCAAATTTTGCACCGGCCAACACCGAGTTTGTCCACTGCGGGAATCGAATCGGCCAGGAGCACCGAGTCGACCCCCCGTGTCCCAAGATAGATTAAGCCTGGGCCAACGGTATTGTTTAAACAACTATACGTATGAAAACAACTATACGTATGAACCAACATATAGTAATATATGTTTTGTCACTCTCCACATGTTATATAAAAAAATCTGTTTATTTATCTTGATAACAAAAATCATTAGCACCAATAATTGCATTAGATCATAGAACATTTAACCAACAATTATCGTAATACTTGTTGGCATGACTAAATATTTGTTGCTGCATAAATTCTTTTTCTGAGGCTCTTGTCGAGATTATATAAAAATGTGTCTACTCCGTGATCTATGCAGTGGCGGACCCAGAACTCCGGAGTCAGGGATGTCAAATTTTTTAATGCCAGTGTCAAATGGATGCAAAACTTGGTCTACTTGTGCAATTTAAAATGTTTCAGGGGGTCCAAAATAAAAATTTCAGGAGATTTGGGCTATTTATATAGGGCGGTAAGTGCAATTTTTTTTCTAGGGGTTCAACTGAGTTGAACCCCCTGGATACAAGGTAGGTCCGCCACTGGATCTATGGTTGCCCTAGTAGGTGCCGTTGTGACAGTTGAAACAACATTAGTCATTGCCGAACGAAACGAAAGATACTCCTACAATTTTGCATCATAAGAAAAATTAGACAAGTTCTTTTTCTTCAAACCAGAATAATCACAGTCCCAGTAAAACTTAATTTTTTTTATTCTAAAGAGCATAATATATATTACCTCTTCATCCAACTTATGCAGGACAAAATGTTCAATAATGCATTTTATCATGCATATCCTAGTCACAATACACGTATTCTAGATACTCATCGACCGTTTGTTGGGACAACAAACCTTTAAAAGATAAGTCTGTCTGAAATTATATTATCCAGACGATATGGATCATAGATCTGCAAATGATTTAATAACCACCTTTATAAGTTAGACGTGAGTGAAAAGCAAAGAAGTATTGAAAATAATGAAAGGTATTTACATCTTCAGCAAAAACATTAGGTATGTCAATGAGGTGCTGATCATAAACATTAAGAGTTGCATCGCCTGATGAGTTAAAAAATGCAGATCTCGTGTGGTCTGCTACCCTAATTGTAATCCCTGACCTATTACAGCACAAAAGATAATTTTGATTTGTATTAACAATTTGTTGGATAAAAAAATAGGATAAAGGTTTCGCAACAATAGAATGTTTGTGCATGTCAAATTTTTTACCATGTTGTTGAGATGACTTCAACAATACTGTCGATGACAATATAATGAGAATTATCTTAAAGTTCACAGAAGCATAACATAAAGAAGCAAAATGCATAAAAGCCAAGATAGGCATAAAACCAACGAAACAGTACACTATTGAAGAAAATTATGGAGAATGATTCATTGATATTTTCATGATGGGTACCGACACAGTACAGTTGATTATATAGTACTAGGGGAGGTCTATGATAGACCACTACACTAATGGCTGCATACTAGATAAAATAGAAAAAAAAACTATTTACATAGACAGCTGGACACTAAGGAATCCTAGGCATTTGGCGCCTAGTGCAAGGGCGCCATCGTATTTTCCTGAGACATCGTGATCTTGGAGTCTGGCACATGGGCGCTTGACTCAGCAGCATTGTTCCTTGGCGCCTGGTACATGGGCGCCTGATTCAGCAACATTGTCCCTTGGCGCCTGGTACATGGGCGCCACAGGCGCCTTATTCAGCAACATTGTGTACTTGGCGCCTGGTGCATGGGCGCCTGATTCAGCAGTGTTGTACACATTGTTGTGCTCATTGATCTCAACCATATTCACTTTGCTTCCATCATCTTCCTTTGATTCTACTAGCCCCTTGCAAGCCGGACCATGATATATGTTTATCATTCCAAGCTTGGAAATAAAAGATGTGAAAAGAGTAGGAGTTAAACTCTTTGTGAAGAAATCAGCTAGCTGTGCTTTGGAAGAAACAGGCAGTAGTTTCATGAGCCCTTGTTGAATCTTCTCTCTTACAAAGTGGCAATCAATCTCTAGATGTTTTGTTCTTTCATGAAATACAGGATTTCCAGCTATATGCATGGCACTTTGATTGTCACAATAGAGGACTGGTGATCTGTCACAGCGGACTTTCAGCTCAGCAAGTAGGAAGGACAACCATTGCAGCTCACAAGTAGCTGTAGATAAGGCACGATACTCAGCTTCTGATGATGACCTTGACACTGTTTGTTGCTTCTTTGTTCTCCTAGACACAAGAGATGATCCTAAGAAAAAACAGTAGCCTGAAACAGACTTCCTGGTGTCCACACAATTGGCCCAATCAGCATCAGAGAAGCCAAATGTTTGCATGATAGAGTCTCTTGGGAATAGTAAACCACGGCCTGCGCCTTTCAAATATTTGAGAACTCTGCAGATGGTGTTATATTGAGTCACAGTAGGAGAGTTCACGAATTGACTTAGTTGTTGAACTGCAAAAGTGATGTCAGGTCTGGTATTTGTTAAATACAGCAGCTTCCCTATCAGTTTTCTATACAGTGCAGTGTCAGTGAATGGTTGTGTAGAGTCCTGACAGATTTTAACATTTGGTTCCAAAGGAGTAGATGATGGTTTTGCAGCAAGTTGGCCTGTTTCTTTCAAGAGATCAAGGCAGTATTTCCTTTGGTTGACAACAATTCCTGTCTTGGATTGAGAAACTTCAAGGCCAAGAAAATACTTTAGGGAGCCAAGATCTTTGATTTTAAAAGCATTGTCTAGCACATTTTTGATTCTGGAAAATTCAACTAAGGAATTTCCAGCTAGGATAACATCATCTACATAGACAAGGAGGGCTGTGAATGTGTCATTCTTTTCATTCATGAACAGAGAATGATCACAATGTGACTGTGTGTATCCCTCACTTAGTAGCAAAGTGGTTAGTTTCTCATACCACTTTCTACTAGCTTGTTTAAGACCATAAATTGACTTTTGTAACTTGCAAACCTGGTTATGCTTTGAACAATTGACCCCTTTAGGAATTTCCATATATACATCTTCTTGTAGATCACCATGTAGAAAGGCATTGTTGACATCTAGTTGGTGCAAGTGCCACTGTTTCATAGAGGCCAAAGCTAACAGTAACCGTATTGTGGTAAGTTTGGCCACAGGACTGAAAGTGTCAAAGAAGTCTAATCCTTCAATTTGATTATACCCTTTTGCAACAAGCCTAGCTTTGTATCTTTCAATTGAACCATCAGACTTGTGCTTTACTTTGTACACCCATTTGCTCCCAATTGGTTTCACATTGGGAGGCATATCAACAATTCTCCAAGTGTCATTCTTTTCAAGTGCCTCTAGCTCTTTACTCATAGCATCAGTCCAACACTGATTTTGGCAAGCCTCCTCATATGAATGTGGTTCTGTGACACAACTTAAGGATAAAGAAAACCTGTGCTTGCTCTTTGGACAATTTTGTGAGTGAGTGATAACTAGAAATAGGATAGGAGGTACCTGGAGATGTTTCTGCGAGATGATCATTGGAATGAGTGGTGCAAAGGTACTCAGATAAGTGATGAGGCTGCTGTGTTGACCTTGTTGATCTTCTGAGTACTGGTAGGTTAGGAACAGATGTGGCAGGGCTTGTAGGCGTTTGTTCAGTTGGTGTATCAGTATCTGTGGGGCTTACAGGGGAGTTTTCTGGTGTAGAAGACTCTGGTGTGGCATTGTGAGGTTCAGGTGAGGGAGTGGAGTTTGGTGAGGAAGGAGTGGCAGACTCAGTTGCTGTGCTGTTGGGTGAGAAATAATTCCATTTGGACAGTGACTGGGAGTTGTTGTAGGGTAGAATATGTTCATGGAAGGTGACATTTCTAGAGATAAACAACTCCCTATTATGCAAGTCTAACAACACAGCACCCTTAACACCTGGCTTGTATCCTAGGAAGATGCATTTTCTAGCTCTAGGATCAAGCTTTGTTCTATGTATTTTTAAGATTGATGCAAAACTGAGACAGCCAAAAACTGAGTGTTTCAATATTTGGCAAGTTGCCATTTAACAAGTAATAAGGACTTTTGTTGCTCAAAAGGGGGCTGAGGACCCTATTAATGATATAAGTGGCATGGAGCACTGCATAGGACCAAAATTGTTTAGGTAATTTTGCTTGAAATAAGAGGGCTCTAGCTACATTTAGTATGTGTTGATGTTTTCTTTCTACCCTACCATTTTGTTCAGATGTTTCGACACAAGTAGTTTGATGTATAATGCCTTTGGAGAGGTAGAAATCATGGAGTAAAAGTTCTGGTCCATTGTCAGTACGTACAGTCTTGACAGTGGCCTCAGATTGTTTCTCTATGGTATTTATGAAATTTTTAACATGGCTGCTGACTTCACTTTTATTTTTGAGAAGAATTATCCAAATATATCTAGTGTAATCATCAAGGGCAGTTAAGAAATACTTGTGGTCATGGATGGAAGAAGTTGAAATGGGTCCCCATATATCAAAATGAATAAGTTCATAACTTTTTGAAGCTCTACTAGAGCTTAATTTGTAAGACAATTTCTTTTGCTTAGCATAATGACAAATGTCACAAACACAATCCTCATCAACATGAATAGAGGGAAAATCACTATGCATCAACTTCATTCTTTTGTTTGAAAGATGCCCTAATCTAAAATGCCATAGGGCTGAGTTTGGTAAGGTTAAAGTTTCTGGCCTTTCAACAGAGTTTACAGCAGCAGCATCATCACTTTCTGATATCTCCAAATACACCAATCCTTCAAAGATCATACCCGAACCAATCATCTCCTTTGTCTTCTTGTCCTGTATAATGCATTTAGGAATATCAAAAAGAACACTGGCTTGTAAGTCAGTCATCAATCGAGGCACAGAGATGAGATTGAAGTAAAATTCAGGTACATATAGGACATCTATAATGTATAATTTTGCAAAAAAGGCAACAGTTCCCTTAATAGTGGCAAAGGCTTTTTGGCCATTAGGTAGTTTAATGCTGACTGGTTTGATTGGAACATAGCTTGTGAAGTATTTTAGAGAGGAGCATATGTGGACACTAGCACCAGAATCCAGTATCCATAGTCCTAGGGAACTAGATTTTAAAGAAGATATGTGGAAGATGCTACCTGTTAATGAAGGAGAAGGGCCTGCAATCATGTTCACAGCCTTGGAATTCTGAGTTGTAATCCCTTGAATCATGTTCACCAGTTTATCATATTGATCTTTTGAGATTCCCACAGTCTTGCTGTCATCAGTTTCAATCTGCTCTTCTGGCTCATCAGTGACATTTGAAGCAGATTTCTGCTAACTAGGAGGTGTTCCATGATTTTTGTAACAAGTCTCAATAGTGTGTCCAATTTTCCCACAGTAGCTACAGACCTTGCTTGTGTATTTGTTTCCATTTCCTTGAAAATTTGTCTTGCCACGATTAAATGGCTTCTTGTTGTCAACACTGGCAATAACTGTTTTGGTTTCATCAACATTGCAAAACTGTCTTTCATGTTGAATGACCATGGAAAAAACTTTGTTTAGTTTTGGTAAAGGATCCATCATTAAGATTTGAGATTTAACCATTGCAAAATTTTCATTCAAGCCAGTCAGGAATCTAATGATTTTGTTATGAGTGTGGTGCTGTTTGGCTATGCTCACACCAGTGAGACACACACACTTTCTTGGGCAGCCACACATAGGTTTTGGTTGGTAGGTTTCTAGTTCTTCCCACAATTGGCGTCTAGTACATGGGCGCCTTATTCAGCAACATTGTGTACTTGGCGCCTGGTGCATGGGCGCCTGATTCAGCAGTGTTGTACACATTGTTGTGCTCATTGATCCCAACCATATTCACTTTGCTTCCATCATCTTCCTTTGTGGCACTGTCACGTTTTTTTACAAGACACATCCTACGTACTAGCTAGTACTATTAAGTTGTTGTTGGTAATACAGAGCAGAAATAGATGTGGTTGGGATCAGGTTAGTTGACGCATGACATTCTAGTGGAGGATTTCAAGGAGAAATTTGTGGGTGTAGTCAGTATGATGTAACAAATGCAACAAATATGAGATTACTACTCTGTAAATTTGATCAATAATGTCGTTCGGGGTACTCTTTTTCCTCCTTGGGTCTTTTTCCCTTTTGGTTTTGGCCTCTGGAGGTTTTAACGAGACCCTCCTATTCCAGTCATTTGTAACGACATGGGCAGAGTATTTCTTGTGCTCCCCTAATTGATCAATAAAAATTCTTTGCTTATCAATAAAAAACTATTCCAAATATTTTTGGCCAAGCAGCAGCACAACCAATTTTTCCTCACAGGTTTTTCAAATATAGTTTTATCAACCCTTTATCATTTAATCCTACACCAATTCCCATGCAGAATACTCTTCTCCCTTACCTTTTCATGTGCCACTCCACTACTTGGCCTTTATTAATATTTCAAAAAAAATGTGTTTTTCATGCATCATTTTTTTCGATTAATTGGCCATTTTCCCCAATACCTGGCCATTAGTTGACTCTATTCGCATGCCTCTAGGGGTGTTCACGGGTTGGTTTGGATGGATTTTGACTAAATCCGTTATCCGAACCAATCAAATTTAATCGGTTTGGGTTGGGTTGGATTTTGAGTTGTTTACTATAAAATCCGAACCAAACCAATCCGATATTGAATGGGTTGGTTCGGATTGGGCTCGCGGGTCAAAAATGAAATAATCCCTGGAACTAGCTACTTAATCATATGGTAAATTAAATATGGTAGCATTAATGAAAACAAGGCAGCCTAATATCCATTACTGTCTAATATCCTGGAAATGGAATAACAAAAATGACAAAACCCATTACTTACAAGGCAGCCTAATATCCTGGAAATCCATTACTTACACAAAAATGACAAAATCCATTACTGTCTAATATCCTGGAAATGGAATAACAAAACAGTAGGCAGTAGCATGGAATGGCTAATATCCTGGAAATGGAATAACAAAACAGTAGGCAGTAGCATTACAGATAGTAGCATTACTGTCTTTACAGATACAGAGATACTGCCCGAACAAAAAAGTTGCATTACAGATACTGGAATACGAAACAGTAGCATTTTTAATAAACAAAACAGTAGCATTACAGAATACAGAAATTTCAGACACAACCAGCTGTTGCAGCCTGCTTCTAGCCAGTTGTTGCAGCCTGCTTCTAGCCCGTTGTTGCAGCCAATAATTCTGAAATTTCAGACACAACCACAACAATCTTATTAGCATACAATAGAAATTTACATTGATATTCATATTATAAACAATCAGCTTCAAAGAACTACGAAATTAATACCTTCTTCAAGTCTCTGCACTTCTTCCAATTCAGCTTCTAAATCAATCACCTTTGGAGATTTTATCCAATTTTGAGTACAAATTAAAGCTTGGACAGTAGAAGGGCTCAAAGAACTACGAAACGATTAACGAGCAGAGCAGATTAACATATAATAACAATTAACGAATCTGAACAGAAACGATTACCTAAGCAGATAAGAAGAATGAACGATTAACAAATATGAACGATTACAGAGTTACAACTTACAAATAAGATTAACAGAATGAACGATTAACAGAGAATGAACGATTAACAGAATGAACGATTAACAGAGAATGAACGATTAACAGAATGAACGATTAACAGAGTTACAGAGTTACTGAGTTACAAATCAGAAGAATGATTAACGTACCTTTCGCGAACGACTAAAGAAACCAAGTGAGAAGTGAACGGAAGCGATTCTGGGAATAAGAAGAATGGGATGAATCTTAGGGTTTGTGAATTGGGGTTTGAAGATGATTGATGAATGATTCATTATATAGATACTGAGAGAGTGAGGGGATTGAAGGCATCGAAGCATTGAAGGGATTGAAGGCATCGAATCGAAGCATTGAAGGGATTGAAGGCATTGAAGCGTTGAAGGGTTCTGGGCTTCGATTGGAAGGCATTGAAGCTGGAAGCATAATCGAAGGAATTGAAGGCTTCGAAGCGTATTGATTTGTGGAGAACAACTGAAGCGTCATATTGATTTGTGTGGGGATAGACTTCGAAGCGTTTTTGATTTTGAAGCGTCGTACTCGTATAATGAATCGAGGCTTGGGTTTCGAAGCGTAGGAAACTAGGAATTAGGAAAATTAGGAAATGAATATACGGTTCGGGTAACGGGTCCGCGGGTTTAAATTAGAAAATCCGTTGCCCGAACCGAATTAGAACGGGTCCTTACGGGTCGGATCGGATTTGGCCCAATCAAAAAAATTGCCCGAACCAAACGCTTCGGTTTGGATTGGATTACGGTTTGGTTCGGATTTACCCAAACCACTGAACACCCTTACATGCCTCTGATGCATCATTAACCGCACCAAAATCCAATTCATGCCTTTCCATGTTTTTTCTCAAAAATCCAACTGTTTTGTTCTATGCGGAGATAATCATTATGCATGGCTTACTACACAATTCCAACACTTTCCCGTTATGCCATGAATATCCTCATTCAGATTTAAATCCCCTCACATTTTGGAGGATTACCCCCATTCTCCATATTTATTTAAGAGCCCAATCAAGGCACATGTTATTTTCTACAACATTTTGTGCAAAACATGGCCTAAATCAATGTTTCAGAATTTTTCCCATACGGCTATTTTGATATTTTCCCACTACTTAGCCATCAAGCCATTCTCTCACTCTTCATGTGTTTTAACTTTTGAGCTAAGTAATTCCACTGAGGAAATTTTTGAGGCAGCACTTAGAGGAAATGGATTTGAATGTACTTTTGATAATGCACAGAGGAGTTCAATCAAGGAATGGGATCCGGGTGATCAACTTTTGGTTTTTACAATGACTCGGTCCTCCCAATTCAAACAGAGGGATCCAGGAAAAAATTGTAGGGCTTTTTTTTTTTACCCCCATCAACTCCCATCCACTCCCATCAAATTGTTAAAACCCAAAAATACCCCTGCCTAACTTGCAATTCGCTCGGATTTACCTTCATCTAAGGTAAATCCGCTTTGTTATTTTTAAAGTCGGATTTACCTCAGATGGGGGTAACCAAAAGGTAAATTCGATTTCAAAAATAACAAAGCGGATTTACCTTAGCTGAAGGTAAATCCGCTTTGTTATTTTGGAAATCAGATTTACCTAGTGGGCACATAAATCCGATTTTCCTAAAAAAAGAGAAAATCGGATTTATCCCACCTAAGGTAAATCCGATTTCCCTAAAAAAAGAAAATCGGATTTATCCCACCTTAGGTAAATCCGGTTTTGTTATTAAAAAAATTGTTTTTTATTTAATTTTTTAAAAAAGGTTATAAAAGGCTACTAAAAATCCGTTAAACAGTCAAAACTAATCCAAAAATTATAAAAACACCACTAAAAATCTAATATAACCAAAATAAGGTTATGCAAATTTTTTCAGATTTTTTGGAGATTATGAAAAATTAAAAAATGTGGTTTCATTACAATTTGAGTAGGTTTCCCGAAAACTGATTTTTTAGCCTAAATTATTCTCCCGACGTACAATATCGTCACGTGTTAATGAACTACACATTAAACAGAACCAAAAGACGGTCGAAATTTGTATCTAAAATTTTAATTAATTAGGTTAACAAAGGGGATTTACCCCCACATAAGGTAAATCCGCTTTGGTTATTTTTAAAAGCGGATTTACCTTATATGGGGGTAGATCCGCTTTTAAAAATAACAAATCGGATTTACCCCCACTTAAGGTAAATCCGATTTTAATTTTTTAAAATTTTTAGTGGAAATCGGATTTACCTAAATCCGATTTCCAAAAAAAAATTGAAATCAGGATACGTTCGAGATTTTTAATTTTTGTGAAGGGCAATTGCGTCTTTTTGCAGGGTTGATGGGGGGTAGATAGGGATGTGATGGGGGTACAAAAAAAAACCCCAAAATTGTAATTACATCCCTTTTTTTCAACCTTGAGGACAAGGTTGCTGTGAGGGGGAATGAAATGTAATGACCCATCCAAGAGAAATAAGCCCAAATACCAATTGATCCAAGAAGAAATATCTAGAGGCATATGAGTCATCATTTCACACTTTACTATTTGCCTTTTAGTTAGTCATTGGATGCCTTAACCTTTTTGGAGCACTATGTATTTAAAGTGCTATATATACCATTGAATGTAAGAGGCCAATCCAACAATGAAAAAGAATGTTAAGAGTATTTTTATTTTCTTAAAGGAGTCGCTCTCCCCTCAAAAGAAGTTTTTATTTTCCGCTATTGTGTTTTGAAGGTTCACCCATTTTTGGGTACCTTATAGAACACGGTGGTATCCATGCGTGTGCACGTGTATTCTGCTAGTAAATGATAAAATAACACTTCTACCTCCCCATTTTTATGCACGCTAGTATTTTACCCGTGCATACGCACGAGTGATACTGTATTTGTTATAATTTGCTATGAAATTATAAATACGTTGAAAGTTGCAAAATGTAATAAAAAAATGAATAACTTTATAAAAGGCTATATTTTCAAATTATTAAAATAGTTGTGTTTGAAAAAGTTTAATAAAAGTCGGTCTTCTTGTAATGTTAATAATGGAGTAAAAATGAAGAAAAGGGAAAATGAGATTTCAGGTAAAATATGCATCCCCGTTGGCCCCCCGTTGGCACTCCAGTTGGCCCTTCCGTTGGCGCTCCGTTGGCGCTCTCGTTGCCTCTCTCGTCCACTCTCGTTCCCGTTGCCGCTCTTGTTGCCGATCCCATTGCCAGTTTCTTGTTGCCGCTCCCGTTGCCACGTGTTATGACTTATTTTTTTATATATGATTTAATATTAACTTAATTATAAAAAAGTTATTTTGTAATATTTTGTAGTGGTTAAAGTTTTTTTTACAACTCTTACTGGTTAAATTCATTGATTTTAATAGAGAGATTATAGTAAATAGTAAATATTATAATATTTAATTAATGAGGATAATATTAATTTAATAATTTAATTTTTTGAAAAAAAATTAATTTTAAACTTTTGTTAGAGGTACGTCTTTTTTTGACAATGGATAGTGGTTAAAATGATTAATGTTCCATTGTAAAAAAAATGATTAATTTTTTTGACAATGGATAGTGGTTAAAATGATTAATGTTCCGTTGTAAAAAAAAATGATTAATTTCAGTAGTTTGAGTAGCTTATAAAAATAATGACTAATTTTTTTTAGTAAAAAAATGAAAAAAATTAATGCTTTTGACAAAAAAATTCGGGAAAAAAATTATGAAAAAAAACAGTTTTTTAAAAAAAAGTAAAAAAATAAATAAAAATAAAAATTGAGACGCGTCAGCACTTCAGAAAATGTGTTTTTTAAAACTGTTGTTATTTGTCTTTTAGTGGTTCATTTACTATTTTGCCCCCATTTTTTGACAAATGACAAAATTTTAAGATATCTAAAGATGTCATTTTGCTGGCATATATTTTTATTATAGAGATTTTTATTATACAGATGAGGAGAGATCACGAAAAATGGTGGGCCCATATCATTTTATTGGGCCTATAAAAGGAGGCTATGTCACAGTGAAAAATACACCACAGTGATTCAACAAGAACACTGAACACATTCTCTCCCTCTCCCCCTCCCTTTTTTATTTTATTTTTCTTTTAACTAGTTTATTTTTAAATATTATTGATAATTATTTTTCACTAATTGCACTTTTCATTTTTTCTTCTTTGTTAACTTTTCGTTCATATTCAAAACAGAAAAACAAAATAATCATTTTCCTCCAAAAATAAAAATCTTATTTTTAAAATAGGGGATTAAGTCAGCCGTACAGCCGGGTTAGTCGTCGTTTTAGGACAAATGGGCCGTACGGCTCAAGAGTCCTAAAATACCTATTCAAATAAAATCACTCCCTACACAAATAGTTTTCTTCCAAAAAATCAAAAATTTTATTTCAAAAAAAGGTGATTAAGTCGACCGTACGGCCAGATTAGTCATCGTTTTAGGCAGTAGATTGCGGGAGAACTTTTTATACTAAAGGCAAATCTAACACACAAATAAAACTGTGATGAACGCCAAAAAAATGGAATTTAAGGCCCCAACGATGGTATATTATTGGTTATTGACCAAAAATCTTAGGTAGAACTTTTACGAAATTTAGTTATTAAGCAACAAAATTTCGTAATAACAGATGCCACATGAAACATATTCAAGGCTAATACATTTTCTTCGCTATTGGCAGCTTCGTGTAATGCAACAGCCAAGTACTCAGTAGGGGTTGGTCCAGAATTAGACTTGACAAAAACAGCAACTGACCCCCCCCCCCCCCCCCCCCCAAAACTATTAAACAGTAGTTATTATATAGTATATAGTATATTTTAAACTAAAATACTTACTAAAATGTAAAGTTGTATCATTGGCTCAACTATACATAATCAAAGATGAGAAGTTTTCAAGGATTATGGACCTACATTAAAGTGGTTCAATATATAATCATACAACTTGTAAAAATAATTCTAGCCATTTGTCACATAAACTGGAATTGCTTCTTTGTTTCTTTTAAATGTCTGACTTTTTTATCTAGAAACCAACTCTGCACAAACACAATTTGTAAGAATGATCCAACATCTAAATACCCTACAACATAACTCCGGCATTTCCGATGTGTCTCTGCTTAGGAAATAAGCTTCACACAGACATCATTAAGTATTTCCTATGTATCTCTTTCTCAATTGCACAACTCCACAGCTCCAATCCTTGTACTGATGAAATATGTTCTTCGTAGCAAACCAAAAAATATCTAACTATGTAATAGAAATCTCACTACAGATTCTAAGATTTGTGCTAAGCAAGCACCATTGTTGTTAGGGAAAACATATAGTATAGAAAGGCTCAAAAGCAAAGGAAATCAAGACTTGCCATGAAGCTCAGAAGCAAAGGAAGGTATGACTTTAAGTGAAATACATAGTTACACAGTAATAAACCCAACGATTATAACATGTTTTCCACCATAGCAACGTGATATCTTTTTTTTGAAACTATAAAGGATATTCATTGGATAAAAATAGTACAATACAGCTTAGACAAGCATCAAGTGCTAAGGCATTCCCTAATCGCACATTGGGGGTCTTAATAGACTTAATATCCAAATTAATGGCATCATTACATAGAAATTTAGGCCAAAGTAAAATTACATCGTGCCAAACATTTAATCCTAACAACAAAGCCAACATATTCCACATATGGTTATAGGCCAAATGAGTTGAGAAGACCACAGTTTTTGATTCTATATCCAGCTTTGAAACATAATTTTGACTGATGCAAGCTCGAATCGACTATATAATGATATCATATCCCCCACAATATAGATGTCAAAATTTTGTAAGCATAAATGCATATCGTGCAACATTTTTGCGGTCTCCACAATATTGACACCATACCCCACAAACTAGCAGGCCTTCCAGTACCTTTTTTTTACATCAGTAAACTTATGGCATTTCATTAATCAAAATAGTGTCAATACAGGATGGTGTCAAATCAAAGACATTAGAGCTAGCATACAATCTTGATGTCCTGGCTAAAATATGAGCTGCAAGATTTGTTTGCCTTCGAATAAAGCTAACCTGAAAGCTTGTCTACTATCTATCTATATCATTAACCTTCTACCAAAATACAAATTTTACCATTTTCCCAACTAAACAATTTTAGGATATTTATGTGATTTCACTTTTTTACTTTTTCAAACTTTTTCACTATCTCTCTCACTTTTTTCAAACTTTTCACTTTGTCAGTCTCTCTCATATACTTTTTCAAACTTTTTCACTCTTTCTCACACATTTTTTTCACTCTCTCCTCCTCTTTCTTCCTCTAACTCTATCTCATTTTTCTATTTTTCACAATATATCTACTTTAGTTTCATCTACATTTTTCCTTTATTTTTTTAATATTCTATTTTTCTCCGTCAATAAGTTTTATTTAGTCTCTACGAGAAATATTACAACTTGTAAAAATTTGAAACTTTATTACAATTTTGTTTTTTAATCTCTACAAGAAATATTACTTATCACTCTCTCTCATATATTTTTTCAAACTTTTTCAATCTTTCTCACACATTTTTTCACCCTCTCCTCCCCTTTCTTCCTCTAACTCTATCTCATTTTTCTATTTTTCATAATATATCTACTTTAATTTCATCTACATGTCTCCTTCATTTTTAATATTCCATTTTTCTCTATCAATAAGTTTTATTTAGTCTCTACGGGAAATATTACAATTTGGAAAATTTGAAACTTTAATACAATTTTGTTTTCCAATCTCTACGGGAAATATTACATATTGCTGGTAAATGTTCACGGGGTAATGTTCAGACTAACTCAATTACAATTTAAAACTTTTTGTTTATCTACTTTAAATGAGTCTTGATTTTCACGGGATAATGTTCGGACTAATTAAATTATGTCTAAGTCTAGTAATAAAAATAACACGACAACCCCCTGCGTCCGCACGGGTATACTGCTAGTAAAAGTAGACAAAAATGTCCTACACTTAGATATTAGCGTGCCAAACTCAGTATTTTGTAAAGGGTCTGCCATCAAGCCATTTACAACTGGATGGCAATCCAGTTCTATGGAAATAGAAGTCAGCCCCAATTCCTCCAACCAGAGTAAGGTTTGCCATAATCCCATAGCCTCCGCCTCTTGTGGTGTTGGAATACCTCTGAACCACATTGCCTTGCATTTGTAGAAACTGCCGGTAGAGGACCGGATACACACACCAATGCCAAATTTATTTTCAGATTCAAAAAGTGCTGCATCTACGTTACATTTGAGAGTACCATGACATGTGGCTGCCAGCGAATTTCATTTGCATGGTGCTGCCTATTTGCTCCACTTGTTGTACCGTGTTTTGTTCGCAGCCAGCTCCACTCGTGGAAGTAATCCATCAGTTTGCTGACCACCTGCGAAACCAGCTGCAAGACTCCCTCCCATACTTTATCATTAGGCCTTCCAGTACCTAACAATGATAAGTTGCACACCTTTCTGCTGATCTAACCTTCCAATAAAACAAATTATCTCTTTATGCAATGATGAAACCTATTTCTAGAGAAAATGCATGATTGAAATTTGGGCCAACAAAATTTAGTTATATTATTACCACGTGCTAAGGCCTCACCAAGAATATCCTTCGGTAGGTAAGAGTCAAGTTCAAGATCCGAAAGCATTGAACAAAATAAACTGTCAAGGGAATATATAATTCAAAACTAAAATCCTTTTCAAAACACAAACTCATTGCTCATCAAAATGCCTCATTACCTGTTCATATTACTCTTGCACTTCTTGTAGAGATCAATCAAATCAAATTTCTCAGCATCGAACCCTCTATAATTTACTTTAAACTCAATATCTGCTTCGGTGACCTAATAGTCCAAATTGCAAAACAACACAAATTGAAAAAGTATAACAAAAGATTCCAGGAACAAAAAAGGATCATGTACTAAAACAAATACCTCCTTGAAAAAGCATAAAGATCTAGACATTATGTAGACACTAGAACACTCTCCCGTGCTCTTCACGGGTCTGTTTTGTTGCCAAACATGTTTACTTGAGACCTAACAAATATTGTCCTACCAACAACAACAGACATAACTACATAGACATTGTCTTTCAATATTTATTTTTAAAACTAAATAGTCTGGTTCATCGGCGTCACTTTGTTGATGTAAGATTGTCACTTGGATCCACCATCATCATCCTGAATAGAGACTTCCTGCTGCTGCTGCTAGCATATATTGTAGTCCTCAAGAATTTGCAGTGTTAAACTCAGTTCTAATTGCTTCAAGAATATTGGGGTTACTACTCAAGAATATCAAGAGCAATAATATGCATGCTTAAATAAATCTGTCAAAGTAACAAAGATCACTTGCAATTTTATATAACAGGACAATGGTATACTTCCCTTCTATATTATTCAATATCAATATATAGAACTGCATCAGAGATTTTAAACAAAAGAAGCTAAAGCTAAACTAAAAATATTTGCACACTAATCATCAAAGAGTATCGACCATAAAGTATATCTAAAAATAAGGTTGATTGATACAATAGATAAAAGCGCTAATTCAATACCAGCTTTGCTAGGTGTTGCCCCTTAAAACACAACCTTACTGCATGTGGAACTGAGGTAGATTAAAGCGCTAATTCAATTAGATTGGGAAATCATTGCTTATCAGAAAAAAAAAAAATAGATTGGGAAATGGACTGCCAAATTTAAAGAAAAATGAGAATTTTTTTTTTGAAACTTTAGATGAAGGGAAAGAGAGAAAGAGGGAATGTCTGACCCTTATGATATATTGGAATACAATATCAAAATAAATTTACACCGTTGACTAAATTTATGATATCAACATACACCTGGGAATATCAACATACACCTGGGAATAAATATTTTTTACACCGTTGACTAAATTTATGATATATGTAATGTATCTTTCATGATGATTAAAATAAAAGTCAAAATTTATGTCAAAATAAAAGAATACAATTCAATATTCTTATGACGTGTCAATTTCTGATTGATTGCTAGCCATAATAATGTAAATAAAATATTAATATTAGTAATTGCTTTTTTGTTGACAATATTATTAGTGATTAATTGTAAAACTTTTAGGGACTAACGTAATATATTTTAAAAAAATTATAAACTGCTTATTATTTTCATATAATTTAAGGACTACAACCAATAGACAAACTAGTGTTAATTTTGAGACTATAATAATGATTTACTCTAATTTTTATTAGACTACCCAAAAATACAAATTTTGAGTCCTCTTTTCTTTTAATAAAATATTTTCTTTAGACTTAAAACCTTTTTTTACAACTTTAGAATATTTTCTTTATTTGACATTTTTGATCGTTACAAAATACATTTTCTCAGTCATAAAATTATGATAACAAAATGTAACTTTTTCCTGTTGAATCAAATGCAGAATATAGAATAGTTATTCTGATAATGTGTAACGTTCCAACATAAAAAATTAAATGAAATTATAGCAACAACATATAATGTTTACCTGCTGAAGCTTAAAAATAAAAAATAAAAAATAAATTTTTCGACAATATCTAGTACTTTATTGTCGCGGCTCAAAATATGATTATATCGACAACTAGTGCAAAAATGAGATTAGAATTAGACATTTAAAGTCAGTCGCTCAGATCCCTGACTACATAAGTGACGCGGTGGCAAACTTGTAATTAAAAGGCAAAACTCGCGAGTTTTAAAGTCAAGCAGATACACGTCTGACTTCTAAAGTGAACAAATAGGGAAAAAAGTAGACTTTAAAAGTCAGGCGTGTATTCGCCTGACTACATAAGTGACGCGGTGGCAAACTTGTAATTAATGGTGAAATTATTTGTTTCTATTTTAATACTTTAGAAGTCAGGCGTGTATTCGCTTGAGTTCTAAAGTACCAAAATATAAAAAAAATAATTTCAGTTACGCGTACCCTATCTCTCCACTCTCAGTACCCTAGCTCTCCACTTCTGAGAACCCTTCACTCTCAGCCTCTCACTCCACGAAGCCTCTCACTCTCAGATCGAACTCCACGAAGCCTCTCTCTCAGATCGAACACGCTTCCAGATTCTTCCCTGCTCAGAATTCATGGCTTCTCCCTCAACGCACACGCTTCTCCCTCAACGCACACGCCTCTCTTCTCCTCTCCTCTCCTCTCCTCTCCTATCCTCTCACACGCCTCTGCTAAGGTTTGTCGATTTCGTGAGCAAACTTGATGATTGAAGCTTGGAACAGCTTCAATCTTCCACCACGAAGCTTCGAACGCAGGTTATACACAAAACCCCTTTGTTTTGCTTTACTGATTTGAGGTTTCGCAAAACCCTAATCTTCGTTTTCGTGAATCTCAGGTTCTTGATGCTGGGTTTTCCAACGAACAACAACACGAAGGTAATGAAACCCACTCTTCACTGTTTTCTTTCTTATTTCATTTTTGGAAATTGTAATCAGGATGAGCATGAAATTAAACCGTTTTTTTATGGTTCGTTGTCTTCAATAAATCTAGATCTTTGATTGGTTCTTCTGATTTTCTATTTGGTAAGCCATGTTATGTTGTGTTTCCAAAACGGTGAGTTTTAAAAGGAGAATTGTTTTTGGTCAATTTTTATGGATGCTCAAGTTTTCTATCTGTAATCTTCATCTTAGTAGATTTGGGGTTATAACTTGTGTTTTGTTGGATTTTTAACTTGTAATTCGATTTTATGGTTATTATTATTTTAATATATGAATTTATGTGTGTTAGAATGGTTTTGTGGATTGGTCTAACTTGCTTCTTGCCGTGTAGGGTTGCGATTGACAACAATGCTTGTGAAAATGCTACAGTTATTCAGGTAAACTCAATGCTTTCCTCTGCTTAGATTTTTACAAAATAAAATTAGTTCACAGGAAGAAACAATCTTTCTTTTTCTTTCAATTGTTCTTTTAAAATCCTTGATTGTAATTTTCCCTTAGGATTGTTTCCAAGTTAATTTTAATAATTTAATTTTTCAAGTATCTTGTTATTCATGATTGAAATATCCTTCCAGGTTGATAGTGTCAACAAACATGGGATTCTCCTTGATGTTGTCCAAGTAATTTCAGATATGAACCTTGTAATTAGAAAGGCTTATATATCCTCTGATGGGGTTTGGTTCATGGATGGTAAACTCCTTTTTTCCATGCTGTCCAAGTTAATATTATTATTGCTGTTATTATCTATTATTGACTTTGATTCTGATCCTGGTATAAATTTGATTTTATTTTCAGTGTTCAATGTGATTGATCGTAATGGAAACAAGATCAAATATAAGGAAGTTATTGATTATATTCAGGGGGTATGAAGTTGTATATTTCTAATTTCTTCTAGAATTAGAATGCTTCACTTGACACTTATTTTTGTTGCTCCATCTCTGTGGAAGGTCTTCTGTTTTTCCCACCTTTAGGAATCTTCTTGTTAAATAAGCAGGACACTTATATTAAAATATGCTAATTTGAATTTGGTTTCAATTTTGATAACAAAAGGACGTGTGAGGTGTGATAATTTAAGCATCCTTTTACTCCGTTTTCTCCATTGCCGATTTCATGATTGCGCTATGAACTGTTTTTTACCTAAGTGGATGATTTTATGGGAGGTCATTCATGCTCATTCGTAACTGATTTTCATGTTCACTTTTCATTTTCGATGATGGAATTGGTGCTTGGTCATGGGGTGATACTACTTACTGGAACAATTTTCAATGGAATGGTAACTTTCCTTTACTTTTTTTTTATTCCTCCTTTTTTTTATTCATTGAATGTTGAATAATAGTCATTGTGATGTTTGTTAAAGTTTTTTTTAGATATTCCATTTTAACTTCTAAATCTATTCTTGGAGCAGACTTATGTTCAACTACTTACCATGCATGCTATTATTTGATCATGCATATGAGTGTATTACAGAGCATCTATTAGTTACTTTGTTTATACTTGATTCTTATGTTTCTTGTTTTGAAGTTGTTGTTTTAATTTCTACTCAAAGTTTCATTAGATGTTATAATTTATAAAAGTTGCAGATATGATATGAAACACTAGAACATGGTCTATCCTCACTGATAATATATCATGTTTCGAGCTGAATGGATTGGAATTATAAACTGGACAGTTTGAGATTATCAATTGCATTCATCGTCTCTTGTCCTGATTGTAGATAGAAATGAAAAGGCCGCTAGAGCTGCTTTCAATGCCAGTATTGATGAAGTTTTAACCTTTATTGACACTGATGAAGTTTACGGCTCTGGGGTGAGTATGAATCATATCGATCTAGGTTTCTTTCATAGTTGTAAATTTATTAATGTGTGCCTTTGTTCTGTTTTTCAGCTCGCTTTCGGTGCCATAAATTCCGAGACTCTTCTTGGAAGGTACCTACTTATACTTTTGGTATAATTTTCATATGCAGTGTGCAAGTAAGGTTAAGATTAATGCTTCAATGTTTGTCATCTGAAGATATATTAGGGAAAGAAAAGAAAAGGGACCAGACATCGAGGTTGAAGTTGCAACCAAGTTTGCTGCATTGCCATGAAGATTAGGCCGTCAAAGTGTTCTCACTGCTCTTAAAGATTCCCTCTGCCGACTAGGAATGACTTCAGTGGATCTATATCAGCTTCATTGGTTTGTATTTTATGAGCTTTTTTTTAATGATTTTAGATTTTATTGAAGAATGAATAAATTATGTAGCCTTCCTACCAGAAGGTGTTTTATTCATGAATAAATTAGTCCCTAATATGTATTCCAGTAACCAAATTCGTATAACTTCTGAGCATAATTTCAATTATTAAAAGGATTGATATGAGTGGTGCTATATGTTTTCATGAATTAATTTTTCTTTCTGTTTAACTAGTTTGAATACTTCATGAATTTAGGAATTCACACTTTTTTCTTTGTACCTTTCCATTGATTGATTGATACATGTTTAATATATATGCTCGTGTGTTTTGTGGTGAGGAAGACTACTAAAGCTCATTTGTTTGAACAGAATGGTTTCTCTATTTTTCTATAAAAAGTTTCTTCTCCACAAAAACTTGTGTTATTGATATTGATAAATGAATTTTGTAAATTTGCTCTGACTGCTTCTAGAATAGTCAGAGCAAAATTACAAAGTCCATTTATCAACTATAAGTGTACTATGATAATTATTGGAGTTTACTGTTTTAATTACTAACTGTTCTGTTGATATTATCAATTCAGATAAGATGTAACTTATTTGTTTCTTTGTAGCTGCTGAATTCACAGTCTTGAAATTCTGGTTTCTTTATAAAATTGTCTGAATTTTTCCAAGTTCTAGTACAAATTCGGTTTCAGCATCTTCAAATAAAGGTGTGGATCTCTGTATTGGAGAATCCTAAAATCAGTTTAAGGAGCAAAAAACAAAGAATTCAATTTAAAGATGGGTTATATATGTGACTTTTGTGGAGATCAGAGGTCGATGGTGTACTGTCGCTCTGATGCTGCGTGTTTATGTTTGTCGTGTGATCGAAATGTTCATTCAGCTAATGCTCTTGCTAGACGGCATTCAAGGACACTTTTATGTGAGAGATGTAGTTCACAACCTGCTCTGGTTTGGATAAGTATTGGGTTGGTACATCTTCAATGCCCGAGTCAAGCTCAGAACCTCGTATGTCGAACCAGCCAGCCGAACCTACCAATGAATTTCTTCCTAAGGTAATACTTAATAGATGCCTAAGGAGAGGTAAACGCTCTGAGGTAAGCTTTAACATGCTTTCAAATCACTTGTTTTTTAAATAAATTCTCCCATTTTTGAGTTATTATAATACTGTTTAAATGCTTGAAATCCTTGTATTTTGTTTAAATGCTTACTTCACAGTTTCAGAGTCAATTGGCAGATCTATGGGATCAACTTGCTGATCTATGCAGTTCTGATCTTTCAATTTTTAACGGTATCTCTATGTCTTTTATTTTGATAGGCATTATCTCTGTCTTTATGTTGCGGTAACAGTTGTGTTGGGATCTTTTAATGGTGATATATTTACTTATTCTTCTTCCCTAACTGTCTCTAATGCATCATGGTTTTATTACCCCAAACACTAAAATAGTGATTTTCCATTATTTTGACATTGTTTTTCCTCCGAGAATTGATTATGGGCCATGAAGAATCTTAAAGAAACATACTTAAGTGTTTATATAAACTAAGTCTCCAATTGTTGTTTCTTTGTGAAGTGAATAGTTGAGGTTCATTCGCTATTGTTTGAAAGTTGATTTTTCTGTGTGCTTTGGTTTGTTTCCAGATTCTGGTTGTATTTTCACTTGTGGGGATGGCTCTTTCGGTCAACTTGGGCATGGGGATTACGCCTTACACGCTTCCCCTGTAAATGTGTCATACTTTGTTGATCAGCCTGTTGCAAAGGTAGCATGTGGCATGCGTCATTCCCTTGTCTTGTTGAAAGGTATTGGATTGGTTTAAGTTGTTACCTATGTTGATTGCTTTAGTTTCTGTTTCATTAAGAATGTATGTTTATCCCTCACTTTGTGGTGCACAGGTTGTCCATTAAATCAAGTTTATGGATTTGGCTCTGGGAAGCGAGGTCAACTGGGTGTCTCTAAAGATAGAATTAAATCTATTAATCTTCCTAAAGTTATTAGTGGCTTTGAAGATGCAGAAATCATCGACATTGCTGCTAATGGAGATCACAGTGCTGCATTATCTGGTAAATCCATCAGTTCTTCCTTGCATGATGCCTCACATTTTTCTTAACAATAATTAAGATAAGCTAAATCATTTGGTGGAAATTCATACACTAAAGAATAGTTAATAGTTAATCTTGTCTAATAAACACTCTTTTGGTTGTTGTTGCATCAGTTGATGGACATCTTTACACCTGGGGAAAAGGCTTTAAGGGATTTGAAGATTCTCACATTCCGCAGTGTTTGAATTCTACATTGAATTTTACCAAAGCCACTTTGGGATGGAACCATGCTTTAGCTATGACTGGTATTTATTGACACTATATACCTAAATTTTTTTATTTCCTTTCTTCTGTCACTTATATGTTTAAGAAGTCTGCATTTTTGTTTTTAAATTTGTTTCAGATGAGGGAGAGGCCTATATGCTTGGTGGCCCACCTTGGAGTGCTTAGTGATATTCACAATGTAAACCCAGCTAAGCAGTTACCAAGTAAGACATCATATTACTGATATTGCTACAGTTTTTAAATTTGTTTTGAGTTATTTTTAACCTTTTAAGACATCATATTTAGAACCTGTCCCTAGGATGGGTGTTCGGGTTTTTCTTTGGGTTGAATCGTGTCTTGCTCACCCTAGTACTGGGTAAAGATATACAAAATATTGTTAACTTCCTTGTTTTAAGATGTTTCTGGTTGCATTTGCAGGCGGCGCACCTCAGGATAACAAAGGTGTTGAAGACACAAACCGAAGAAGAAGAAATCTAGTAAAGAAATGGATGCCGCTGCAAGAGCTGCTGCTCAAGAAGCTGCTGCAAGGAATGCAAGGCTTGCTGCTGCAAAGAAAAAAGAGAAGAGCCATTACATAGATACTAAGGAAGTGAGGTATGAATATGACAATAACCTGATTATGCAGCATGTCATTAGAGTTACTAATTTAATGGTATTTATTAATGAAATATATCTTAAATTTGGTTATTCTTTTGGCACTTGGAATGTTGCTGGAAAAACTCCAAATGAGGATCTTGAGATTGATGATTGACTTTGTTCTGAAGATCCAAGTGATATTTACATTCTTGGGTGAGTTGTCCGTGAACTTTCAGAAGTATATAGTTTTTATTTATTTGTTTCTCTACATAGGAACTGTTGATGATTATGAGCTGCAAAAGCTTGAAGCTAGTAACATAATTAGTATAGGGAATGATTTAAATGACTTAGATAAGACTGTTTCTGTGTGATTTGCATTGGATATACACTATGATCTATCCATTTATACTAGTTTCTTCTTCTTTGTTTCTTCTTTGTTTCTCTTCGTTTCTTCGTTTGTTTCTCTGCTAGGGTTCTTAAAAATCAACACTGATCTTGATGATTTCTATCTTTCAGGTGATGATTCTTGTAGATGCGTGCTACAACATCAATCACAAAGCTAGGAACTCGGCTAATCTTGCGTTTTCTTTCTTCGTTGTTACTGTTTGTTAGATACTTCCATTTTGTCAGATATACATTATACATATACAGAATGGGAAAATTTATTTACTTGTACAAATCATGGTATTTCAATTTCAGATGCAATGTTCAAATACTTTGCTTATCTAATGGTGATTAGCTTTGGACATTCTGTTTGCCTTGTAATTTATAGTAGTAATGCCTTATGTGTGTTTATCTTGATTCTTTTGTGATTTTTGCATTTGTCAGCTTATGCTTGTTTTAAATTAAGTTTCAACATAATTGTATTTTCTTTCTCCCTATTTTGTAGTTGAATTTTCTTCCAGTGATTTTTTTTCGTAGTAATGAACCATATGTTGCCACTTCCAGTGGCTAACAAATAAATTTTTTTTTTTTAAAAAAATGAACTTTTAAAGTCAGGCGGAACTAAAGCCAGACTTCAAAACAGACTTACGAAGTCAGGCAATAATAAATGCTTGACTTTAAATCATACTTACGAAGTCAGGCAAGAATAAATGCTTGACTTTAAATCATACTTACGAAGTCAGGCAATAATAAATGCTTGACTTTAAAACAGACTTACGAAGTCAGGCGAAATAAATGCTTGACTTTAAAACTGACTTACGAAGTCAGATGAAATAAATGCTTGACTTTAAATCAGACTTACGAAGTCAGGCTATCACTTGACTTTAAAACTCCTGACATACAAAGTCGACTTAATAAAAGTCAAGCGGGTGTCTGACTTTAAATCCCCTTTTCGCTTGACTTTAAATCCCTTTTTTGCACTAGTATGTGTTACATTTCTCCATAAGAAATCAAAAATAATGAAATTATAGCAACAACATGTAATGTTTACCTTAAAACTCAAAAGAAAGATAAAAAAGTAATTATTAAAAAAACAAACTATCCATTTATATTAGTAAAGATATGGTTTTCGTCAAAAAAAATAGTAAAGATATTTTCCCGTCCAATATTTTAGACAGGGGTAGGTTGGTATTTTTAATATTGGTTGACTTGATTAAATAGATAGTTGATAGTTAATAAATAGATAGTTGATGATTAGTAGTTTGATTAAATAGACAGTAGATAGTTGATGATTAGTTGTTTGATTAAATAGATAGTTGATAGTTGATTAATACTTTGATTAAATATGGTTGAGTTTGATTAAATAGAATAATACTTTGGTAAAAAAATAAAAAATAAAAATATGGAGAGAGAGAGAGAGGTGGGAGAGAGAGAGAGAGAGAGAGAGAGAGAGAGAGAGAGAGAGAGAGAGAGAGAGAAAATTGATAAAGATAAGAGCGAGAGATAAAAAATTGAGTTTTAAATGTGGGATAAAAAAATTTAAAAGATAATGTGAGAAAGTAGAATCCACAAAAATAAAATATGAGATAAAAGAATAGTAAATTTACAAATTTGTCCTCAATAAAGAAAAAATTAAAAGGGCAAATTGATAATTTGATCGACCCATTTTTTTCTTAAACGGTTAGTTGATGATTAGTTGATTTTTTGACGATTAAAGTATCCTAACAGTCAATCAAAAAACTGTTGCACCTACGCGCCTCCATTGCCCATGACGGCTACTAGGAATCCACCAAGAGCCACGGTGGCTACAGCTGAAGAAGCTGACCTCCTGCAAAGAAGTAACAAGAAAAATAAGATTCAACAAGAAGAAATGAAACATCAAGAAGCTGAAATGAGCGAAGTGCAGGAAGAGAAAAATACGCCTTCATTCAAAGATGCTTTACTACATGATACAAATGAAAATAGACTCCAAGATGCTACCTGGAGTGATTTGATTAACAATGTAACTACTGAAGATGAAAACTGCAAGGAGATGCAACCCAATGAAACAGAAACCAGTAAAACCCTAATACAGGGACCAACTGTCATCGTCTCAGATGAAGAAATGAATGAACTGACTAAGCCCTGGAGAAACACCTTGATAGTCAAAGTGTTAGGTAAGAAAGTGAATATCAGAATGCTAGAGAACAAGCTAAGGTGGGATTGGATCCAGAATGGTTCTATGCATATCACTGATATGGCTGAGGATTATTTCCTGGTTCAACTTACTGACTTTGAGGATTACAAGCATGCTCTATTTGAGGGACCTTGGAAGATAGCTGACCACTATTTGATTGTCCAGAGGTGGAGACCTATGTTCTCACCAAATGTCTCCCTGGCCAAGAAAGTTGTTGTCTGGGTAAGGATCCCGAAATTACCCCTAGAACTATATAATGAAAGAATCCTAACTAGGATTGGGTCAGCTATAGGAAACATGCTCAAGGTAGATCAACTAACTTCACTACATTCAAGAGGAAAGTTTGCTAGGATCTGTGTTGAACTTGATCTAGACAAACCTCTAGTCTCTCATTTCTATATAAGAGGTATGAAATTATTTTTGGAGTATGAAGGTCTACATTCCATATGTTTTAGATGTGGAAAGTATAGGCTTAAGAAGGATAATTGCAGAGAGCTCCTAGGAGTGGAAACTGAAGAGAAACAGACTGCTGTAGTGGAAAGAAAAGAAGAAAAGGAGCAAGTTGAGATGGAAAGTACTGTTTTACCAGAGGAAAAGGCTGTAGTGGAGGAGAGTGAAACTCAAGTGGAGAAAGGCAAGAGAAAATTGACATGGGGCCTTGGGACATTCCAAAGTACATAGCAAGGAAGAAGAAAAACAACATCAGCAAAGAGAGTTCCAAAAAGATAGAGAGCAAGCAAGTCCCTGAAGCACACTCTGATGAGAGCAGAAAGACAAGAGACAGTCCTAGAGACAAAGCCAAGGCTCAACATAAGCCAAAGGTTACTCCTATGAGTGCAACACCCACACAGCCAGAACCAAGCCAAGTGCAGCAGACTTCTTACACTCCTAAAGAAATGAACCAGAATGCTGCAGTTATCAATACGATCAAGAGGAAAGTCAAAAATCCTGCTAGTGGTAAGAATCCTCAACTAGCTGTTAAGGATAGGAAATTTACTAAGTCTGGTAAGAACTCTCTTCGCAAGGATAAAGGAATCAGCAAAAGCATTCCTTACAAGGAAAAAGGGGGCAATCATCATCTGAGGTCCGGGAAGGAGAACATCCCCTCCTCAAGTAATGTTATTGACCCCATGAAAAAGGCAGAGGAAGAGGCTGCATTGGCCTATATGAAGACCATCTACATGACTAAAGGACAGACCCTACTCAACAAGTTTAGAAGTAAGGAAAGTTTTAGAACTGCTTTGGGGAAAATTGATGATAATGATATCAAAAGAGCCCAGGACTTGGAGATCCAAACCATGCAGAGGAATGTGGAACCTATGAATGTTGAACATCTCAAGTGCAATGCACAGAATGACAAGGGTGCTGGTGGAGATTCTTCTCCTATGGATGACCTTGAGGAAGTAGTTCCTCAATAAGAAAATCAGTCTTGATGAATCTAATTTGATGGAATTGAAGAGGTACTGCCTCCAAAGGTTTTGCAGGACTGATCAAAGATATGAAAAGAGATTACTCAGCCTCTTTTATTGCTTTACTTGAGACACATACAAGTGGCACTCTTGCTAGGAGAATTGCCAAAAGAACAGGATTTGATAATCAATTCATCAAGGATGCTAGAGGGCAGGCTGGTGGTATTTGGATTATTTGGGATAATTCTCATTGGGACATCTCCATTCTTCAAGACTCTAACCAGTTTGTGCATCTTAGAATTGATAACTCCACTACTAGGAGTTGGTATCTTACAATTGTGTATGGAAGCCCCCATTACACTCAAAGACAGGAACTCTGGGACAATATTCAGGAACTCCACTCAGAAATTGAAGGTCCTTGGGCGCTTATAGGGGACTTCAATGCTACTCTCAAAGGCTCTGAGAGAGTTGGCCCTATCATATCCCAAACCCGTATCTCTGAACCTAGATTTCAGAGGACAATGGAGAGGTGTGAATTATTGGATGCTGGATTTAGTGGAGATCCCTTTACTTGGGCTAAAGGATCAACTAGAAAGAGGCTTGACCGTGCTCTGTGTAACTTAGATTGGCGCCTTAGATTTTCAGAAGTAGGGATTTTCCACCTTCCTAAACTGAAATCTGACCATTCCCCTCTCCTTATGGCTTTTGATGTGAATAGACCTATTAACAAAAGAAGGCGCCCTTTTAGATTTGAAGCTATTTGGTTGACTCACCCCACCTTTGACCAACTAGTTGAAGAAAATTGGAGACCTAATATGGAAAACTTCCCTCAACAACTTAAAGAGTTCCAAGCTGTCCTCAAAGCTTGGAACCAGGATGTATTTGGGAACATTTTCTCTCAAAAGAAAGACCTCTTGAAGAAGCTCAAGATAATTGACAGGAAATTGCAATTCAATTGGACTGATCATCTGATTGAGCAGCAGAAGCTAACCTGGAATACCTACGAAGACATATTAGCAAAAGAGGAGCTGCTATGGTATCAAAAGTCACGTGCTAAATGGCTAGAATTTGGTGATAGGAACACTAGGTATTTCCATGGGGTTACTATGGTTAGAAGAAGGAGGAATCAGATTAAAGCTCTTCTTAACAGTGAAGGTAACTGGATCACTGACCCTTGTGATCTTGAAGAGGGGGCTACTGAGTACTTCAAGGATCTATTTACTGCTAAAGAGCCCATAGTGCCCTATGTCCTGGAAGGTCACTTTCCTGCCATAGAAGATCAAGTGGCTAAGGAGATGGTGAGGAACATAACCAATGAGGAAATCCACTGTGTGATCAGAAACATTGATGCCTACAAAGCCCCTGGCCCTGATGGGTATCAAGCTATATTTTTCCATAATCAGTGGAAGATTATTGGGGACTCTTTCTGTCATATGATTAAGGATTACTGGGAGAATCCTTGGAAGATTCAAGGGATAAATTCCACTTGCCTTGCTCTTATCCCTAAAGTGGACCATGTTACTTCCAAACACTTTAGACCTATTGGATTGTGCAATGTTGCTTACAAAACAATCACCAAGCTGATCACAGGAAGACTAGGAGGGTCCCTCCAGAAACTGATTGGGCCTGCTCAAGCCTCCTTTATCCCTAAAAGGCATATTCATGATAATATAATAATAGCCCAGGAGATCTTCCACTCCATGAGGAACAAGAAGGGAAAGAAAGGCTGGATGGATATCAAAATAGACCTTGAAAAGGCCTATGACAGACTTAGATGGGAATTTGTGAAGGATACTTTGGAAGATATTGGCATCCCTCAGAAATTGGCTCAAATAGTTTGGTACCGTGTTTCTACACCTACTATGCAAGTGATATGGAATGGAGAAGCCTTAGAAGTGTTCAACCCTACTAGAGGCATTAGGCAAGGAGACCCTATTTTCCCTTATCTATTTGTCCTTTGTATTGAAAGGTTATTCCAAGTGATTGAAATAGAAGTGGAGAGCAAGAGCTGGAAACCTATCCAATTATCCAGAGGGGGCCCCAAAATTTCCCACCTTGCCTTTGCTGATGATCTTCTTCTGTTTGCTGAAGCCTCTACTGACCAAGCAGAATTAATCCATCAATCTCTTCTCAATTTCTGTAGCAGTTCTGGACAGAGAATTAGTCAAGAGAAAACTAAAGTGTTTTTTTTTCAAAAATGTCCCCTGGAGCCTCAGGAATGATATTAGCCATATCCTTGGGTATAATTCCACTGAGGATCTGGGAAAATACTTAGGGATTCCTATACTACACAAGAAAGTAAGCAGCAATACATTCAAATTCATTGTGGATAAAGTTAAGCAAAGATTAAGCACTTGGAAAGCTAGAACATTATCCTTTGCTGGAAGGGTAACTCTAGCTAAGTCAGTAATTCAAGCTATGCCTAATTATGCGATCCAATTTACCATGCTTCCTAGAAGCACCTGTGATGAGGTGGATAAGCTGTGCAGAAACTTTGTTTGGGGATGAGGAAGAGCAAAAAAAAGTCCATCTCCTTAACTGGGATAAGCTCTGCATGCCTAAAAAAGGAGGAGGACTAGGACTGAGATCTACTAGGGTGGCCAACTCTGCATTCTTAATGAAAGCCCTATGGAATTTTTGCTCTAATACTGATAGTCTTTGGATCAAAGTGATTAGAAGCAAATATAATTATGGATGGAGAGACTTCCCTAAAATTGACTGTAAGAAGAATGGCTCTAACTTTTGGCTTGCCTTGAAGAATACGTGGGAAAGGTTCAGGAAGAATCTTGATTGGCATCTTGGAGATGGAGAACATATTAGGTTTTGGAAGGATAAATGGCTCAACAATTATGATGAGCTTGCTAGCTACTGCTGTTCCAGCACAAGGGATGATATGTTGCTTCTTCCTATAAATCATTATGTTACATATAATGGTGCTTGGGATATTGATGCCCTTAAAGAGCATCTGCCTGACAATATTCTGCAGGACATTACTGCTATAAATCCACCCTCTATTCTGCAACAGGAGGATGATTTTAAATGGGGCTCTACTCCTGATATAGTCTTCGCCACCAAATCTGCCTATGCCACCATAGCAGGCTTCTCAAATATAACTTATCAGCCTATTTTTCAAGGGATATGGAAATGGAAAGGGGCGGAGAGGATTAAAATCTTACTGTGGAAGCTTGGTCATGGCTCTCTGATGACAAACATGGAAAGAAAGCGTAGAAAAATGTCCTCTGACAGCACCTGCCCCGTTTGCAATGAAGCAGGTGAGACTCTCTTCCACTGCTTTAGGGACTGCAGAAAAAGCTTCAGTTTATGGATGGGTTTCAAAGTGAGAAACCTAAATCAGTTTTTCAGTAATCAAGATTGGAGAAATTGGATTGAATCGAACCTGTCCAATAAAGCGACTTTGAAGGAAGAGGATCACTGGCAATTGGTGTTTGGGATCACCCTTGACACAATTTGGAGAGCAAGGAATGATTGGGTCTTCTCCAAGAAACCTACAACAGTCCAAACAAACACAATCACAATCAGAAAACAAGTTGAGTGGCTTGTGGAAAGCAAGATTCAAAAGCTGATACAACACTCTAAGCCTAACATTCAAACTGATGTCTGTGTTGATCGGTGGCTCCCCCTCCCTCTGGTGTGTGGAAACTCAACTGTGATGGATCTGTCTTCAACAATGGAAGAGCAGCGGCCCGTGGAGGTATCCTGCGCAACAACCATGGAAAGATGGAGTTTGCTTACGCGCATAAACTTGATCCTTGCTCCTCAAAGGAAGCGGAGCTATGGGCGATCTACCATGGCCTTAGCATTGCGTGGAGCAGGGCTTCAGAGATCTTATTGTGGAGTCGGATTCGATCGAGGAAATTGAAGAACTGAGAGGATTCAATGGTCTTGGTGCTACAGGAAGCCCTATCACGAAGAGCACGCTGGAGATTGGAAGAGGAGAAATGGAAATCAACTGGCAGTGGATCAATCGGGACTTCAATTCAGTGGCAAACAAACTGGCAACAAGCAGTTATGACAGTAGGGGCATGTATGTAATTTATGATGATGTTCCAGAATTTTTGGTAACTTTGTACTCCTTGGACATGCTCGGGTTAGTTAGCCCATCTTTGTGTAATTGATTCGTTTGGGCCTTTGGCCTATATTTCACCCAAAAAAAAAGTCAATCAAAAATTCAAAATCTGTCAAAAAAAATAAAAATTGAAAAGAAAGTGCATTTTTCAGAGACCAATGAATTGGCACTCACACACAGACTCACACAGTCAAAGTCAAAGGGCAAATAATCTTTTTCATCAAAAAATAAAAAAAAAGAAATCGCAAACAGCCCAAAAAGGGAAAGGGTATACTGTATAGTGTCCTTAATAAATCCCTACACCATACATAAATGGATATAAATCCATCTTCTTCTCTTCCCTCCCATCACTTCCATAACCAATCCCATCTTCTTTCCCTCTCTACAATCTCAATTTCTAATTCCATTTCTCTACATTAAATTATACCCCTAGGGTTTTCGTTTTTGCAACACTTTCTTTCGATTATTGTATTTTTTCCTTCGTTTTTCAACAGAAGTTCAATTTTTTCGACATGGACGGAGCGAGCGGCGGAAGCGGCGGCGGCGGTGATGGAACAGCCCAGTTGCCGACGCCGACGCCGACGCCGACGCCGACGCCGATTTCGAACGCAAACTCGCCGCCGCCGTTTCTGAGCAAGACGTACGATATGGTTGATGACCCATCGACGGACGCGATAGTGTCTTGGAGCGCAACGAACAACAGTTTCGTGGTTTGGGACCCACCTGAATTCGCGAGGGACCTTTTGCCTAAGTACTTCAAGCATAACAACTTCTCCAGCTTCGTCAGACAGTTAAACACATATGTGTGTTCTCTTCTCTTTTCTTCCCACCCCCTTTTCTTTTTATTTGCCTCGCTTTTTTCTTTTCTTCTTAATTTGAATGATTTGAATTACAGGAAGTGATTCCCGGTTCTTGTTATTTTTGTTGATGATGTGAATTAACAGTCCTTCTTGATACTGTTTTAATCTGTATTAATATGATGATATGATATGATGTGTAGTTTGTTTGATTTGATTTTGACGTTTTTTAGGTTTCTGTGGGTAGGTTTAGTTCTTGATTATGCTGTGGTTGTGGATTTGACGCAGTGGGGTGGTTGTAAAATTTGATCTTTTTAACTGTTTCTTTTGCTGAATTATAAGGAGGAGTGAGTGGAGAGATGGTTCCTCCCTCCCCATCATTTTTTAGGGCTTTTCGCTTTGCCCTAGTGATTAAACTTGAAGTTAATTTTCAAGTTAAGTGGATGGTGGCCTCAATTGATGAACTAGGAAAATTTGCTCCAGCCTTGAATTAAGGTGAAAGAGCAAGGGTGGTATTTGTTGTTTTGTTTTCTTGAATCAAAAGAATGGATAGCCTGTGAGATTTAAATTTAATGTTTTACCCTCCTGCATTATGTCAGCAACTAGATGGAGCAGAAGAGGGAAATTTGGCAAAGAATGCTGTTCTCAGGTTACTCAGTTACTTGATTATGGTTTATTGATGCACTGTATATCAAATGTCAACAGCACCTATTGTATATTAAGGTATAAACCTAACCGAATTAAGGGCCCGTTTGTTACGGATTAAAGAATTAGTGATTTTGCTGTTAAATAATTTAGAGATTTTTAAGAAAATGAGAAGTTGTTTTGTGTTTGTGTAACATACTGGAAATCACTTATTTTAAAAAAATCATTCTTAAAAAAATGATTTTTTGAGAAGCTACTCAAAACAGCACAGTTTTTAGATTATTTTCAGCTTTTCATTTTTATAAGAATCTGTAACAAACAGACAACATGTCGTCATAAGTGATTATTTTTTAAAAAAAATGATTTTTTCTTAAAAAAAATCCGTAACAAACGGGCTCTAAGACAGCTAGTAAATTGTTATTAGGAGGATTTTGGGGGTCTAGGAAAACAGGTTTGCTGGCAAGCTGTTATAATACGTTACATGGGTTTATTGTTATTTTTTTATACAATTAAATTGGTCCTCTGTTATTTTTTATAGGAAGAATGATTAAGGTGACATAAGGATGAGGGTTTCTAAACAAACAATGTAGGCAGCCCTGGATAATTGGCTGCATTTAGGAAGATGGTGTAAACGTTGCAACTATGTTGTGGAATGAATCAATCAGTTGGCATAGTTGCGTAGAATGCATGTTTTTATGGAGTATGAGGCTGTTTAGTGTTTAATGTTTTTTATATATTTGGAGGATTTGGAGGATTTAGAGGATCATAGGAATGTTCGCTTGGCGACTTACTGAATTCATCATAATTGATTGTATCAAAACACGAAGACATCAGTTCAGGACTGCAATAAGTTATTTGCTGTCTTCCTGTTGAACCAAAGCTAGGTACATGGCAGTGTAGCTAATTCACTCAGGATTCTACTTCTAATTTGCTAAACTCTCTTGGGAGTTGAATGCAAATTTTATTTTTGGCTTATTATGCTTTTGGTCTCTGCAAATATAGAGGTTTTTGTTTTTCATCCCTGCAAATTTTGCTTTTTGTCTCTGTCATAAATATATATTTTTGGAGTTAGTCTTTATATAGTCCATATTATAGGGACTAAATTCATCATGGTCTCTAATTTCAGGGACTAGAATCAATCAAAAATAAATATTAAGGACTAAATCAAAACAACGATCAAAAGCAAAAAAATTCTATATTGTCGGGATGGGGAAAAAAAGTTAGTCACTAAAAAATAATATTTAAGTCTCTATTTTTTAGTTTATTTCCTTTTCAACAGACCATTTAACATAGATATTTTAGCAATTTTTTTTTGTTTGGGAGGTAAACTTTGTCTTAGATTCAATTTCTGCAACAATGCACTTGAAAGACTTAGCTTATTCATATGTGAGTTCCATTACTGGGTACGGTAAAACATCTGCATCCATTCTCCAGTCATTAAACCTGGCTTCGGATTTGAATGTGTAATATTACAGTTTTCATTGCGAGGTTAGCTCCAGATGTCCAGATTGGAGTTATGTGGAACACCTCCAGATGTCTTTGATTGGAGTTTTGTGCATCCTTTTAGCCATATTATTACTCATTTTTAATTATCTTGTATTTTTTGGTTTAGTTGTATATGTGCACTTTAGTGTTTTATATAACGACTCGAAAGTTATGTGCTTTTTTAATTTGTGTTTGACCTCCCTGTATCCATCTTTTCTAATATCGTCAATTATCATCATTAAACAGGGTTTCAGGAAGGTTGATCCAGATCGCTGGGAATTTGCAAATGAGGGATTTTTGAGGGGTCAAAAGCACTTGCTTAAGAGTATAACTCGACGAAAACCGGTGCATGGTCATAGTCAACAACAGGCTCAGCAACCACATGGACAGAGTTCATCAGTAGGGGCGTGTGTCGAAGTTGGGAAATTTGGGCTTGAGGAAGAGGTCGAGAGGCTTAAAAGGGACAAGAATGTTCTCATGCAAGAGCTTGTGAGGTTGAGACAGCAACAACAGACCACTGATAACCAGCTGCAAGCTATGGTTCAGCGCCTTCAGGGAATGGAGCAACGGCAGCAGCAAATGATGTCATTCCTTGCAAAAGCTGTCCAGAGCCCTGGCTTCTTTGCTCAGTTTGTACAACAGCAAAATGATAGCAATAGGCGCATAACTGAAGTCAACAAAAAACGTCGGCTCAAGCAAGAAGGTATTGCTGAAACAGAGGGTGCTCCTCTTCCCGATGGACAGATTGTTAAATATCAACCTCTAATGAATGAAGCAGCAAAAGCCATGCTAAGGAAGATCATGAAATGGGATACTTCTCGTGTAGAATCTTTCAATAAAAATCCTGATAGTTACTTGATTGGTGATGGTTCATCACCAGCCACTGCAATGGATAGCTCTTCAAGCTGGAATTCTGGAGTAACTCTTCAAGAGGTTCCTCCATCTTCAGTGCAGTCTTCTTACATTCCAGCTGCAACGGGGACTCAAAGACATATGCCCTCGACAGAAAAACCCGAAATTCTATCTGTCCCTCAAGCTTCAGCTTCTGAAAAAGTTTTGAAGGATAGAGCACACGAGACACCCACCATCCCAGTCTCTCAAGCAGATGTCCTAATGCCCGATATACCTTCAATACCAGAGATGGTGACAAGAAGCATTCTTGATATTCCTGAAGATAATAATTATACCGATGAGGGATTTATGGATCCTGCTTCACTGGGGTCATTTCCCATTGATTTTGGAGGGATGTCACCCGGTGCAGACATTGACGATTTGTTAGGAAATCCTTCTATTTGGGATGATCTTTTGCGAAGTCCGCTTCCGGAGGATATTGAGACCAATGGTGACGAAGTATCCAACGGAAACGAGGTGCAGCCAACACAAAATGGATGGGACAAAACTCAACACTTGGATCAACTTACAGAACAGATGGGCCATCTTTCGTCTGATACAGAAAGGATTTGATTGTCTCTGAAATTTGTATTGATCTTTCATACTGTCCGAGGTAATCCCTGACCCAAAAACAATACATAAGTGATGTCTATACTATACCCACTTGCTCCCTGATAAAGTAAATTTTTTTCATTTGGTCTTTTTTGTGCATAAGAGACCTAAATCTAGTTTTCTCTTCGGTGCAATTGCATTGATAATTGCTTGGACTTCATGTTAAGAGTTTTTTTGGCTTTGTCATGGAATCCTGGTGGAGTGTTTGTCCTTTTACCTGATCAGTTCTTCCAATGTTATAGGAAAGCTGTGGAGTTGAGTATATGTGAATTACATTTCAGTTTTCTCCCCAATCTTCATGTTTCCATGTTAAGGGGAAAAGTGGGAAAAAGAGTGAGCGTTGGCAATGATTACTCAAGATGTCTGACAAGTGCACATTGGTTTTTGCCTGGAACTGGAAGATTTGCTTTATGAAAAAGGCCAGAAAAAATGGATGGCAGTGGTTGCAATGCTTAGCTGCAGGCTGTTTGTTCTTATGTTTACTGATTGATTTATCCTTGGGCTATGTTTCAGTTGATGAAAAAGAATGAAATAGAAAAGAATGGAGTTGAATGTCATTAGTTATCATTGTTAAGTTGTTTAAAATAGATGGAATGGAACCTAATGATATCTATTCCATCCCATCAATACATCTTTTTTTGATATAACCAACTTGGGGAGTATGAGATGGAACCAATTTATTGTTTGCTCATCGTTCTAACATTTTGATCACTTCTTCAACATCATTGGAATGGTAATTTTCCTTCCCTCGATGGTTCTATCGTAAATATTCAAACACCGGCATGATAATTTTTTTTTTTTTGAGATTCCAGCATGATAATTTATTTTAAGTAAAATTGCAATTAGGGTTTTTAATTTTATTTAAAATTTTGGATTCGTCTTTTAAATTTTGTTTTTATCATTCAAGTCTTATGTTTGTTTATGTTTCAAATTAGGAATTTGTGTCAAATTAGTCTTTCTTGTTTTCATTTTTATTTCAAATTGGTCCTCCACGTGTTCTATTTCTAAGGGCTAATTTATGAAAAACAAAAATAGAAATATAAATGATTAAACTGAAATATAAATGGAATTATGGAGTTCAAGTTTAAAAATATGAAGGACTAATTTAATAGCTCTACTAAAAAATGATGCACAATAATTATTTTAACTTTGGGGACAAAAAACAATTATTTTAACTTTATTTAATTCAACATAATGCATTCTTCTCCATTGGGGGTGATATGGAATTTGGATTTAGTGTAGTCATGCATTTAGAAATTGGAGCTGTCCAATCAAAGATTTGATAGTCCAGATTTTAAGTGCAATTTTTTATTTTTGTTTAATATAAAATTCAAATTTAAAATCTAGACTCATGTGTCACATTGTTTTGGAGAGTCGATGTTTTTGCAGAGTGAGAGAGGTGAATAGAGAGAGAAAAATTGGGAATATTAGGATTATGGGATTTTAGAAGTTTTTTTTTGTTATAGACGGAGTGGCAAATGTCACTTGAAAGTCACACATGAATTTTAGATGATGTGACAGTCCGCATAAGCGCTACATCCATGTCACTCATTTCATGTGACAAATCATCTGTCTAAAAAATGTGACACATTAGCTTTAAAATGATCTCAGGGACTAAAATCAATAATTTTAAATTTTGCACGAGCTATTTGAAAAAAAAGCAGGAACCAAAATAGATGTTCGCTGTAATTGCTGGGACCAAAATGATATTTAAACCTAAAATATAATTAAAGAATAACAAAATTCTTCTATAGGTAATTTGGCTCCATAACATGAATTTGTGGGGGTATAGCTGAAAGTAGTTTAATTATAACTTTTTTTTACAATAGTTTAATTATAACTTGTTTTTATCAAACTGGGCCTAAACAACTTTTACATCTCACATTTTATCCAAATAAATTAAAATACTCATTTCTTTTTTGTTTGTTAAGTGAAGACCACATTGTTACATGGTTTTGCCTTCGGTTTCGGATTGTGATCTGAAAAATCTGATCACAGAAATCACTACTACTAATTAATCTCTTTCAAGTTTGAATATTTTTAAGTACTTTTATATCAAATAGGAAAGAGAGTAAAACATATACAAAAAAATAATAATATTTTATTGTATAACATAACAAGTATTGAGAGGATCCAAACTCCTTGATTATAGCTAGGCATCCGCCGCACTTGAGGCACAAATTTCATCCCAACCGTAACAAACACCATACACATGTTTAATAAGAACCATAAATTTTGAGGATTTAGCTAAAATTAAAAAACTAACTGAATTCTGCAAAGATAATAGTAACAAATGGCAGCATAAAAAACATCCAAATCTTAGATTAAAACTACTTTTATATTGACATCACCAATAAAACCTCACCGGTCCATTAATTTCGGATTCATCATAAAATACTTGTCACCACACCACACACTCTCATGTTCAACAACCATACTCAAGCACGTATCTTTCTTGGACCTTGATCCCCTAGGATACTTACGGTAACTGCAGTCGATAAATCTTGGCCAATAGATACGGATCGGATGGTTACGATTTAACTTCAAAAATTCAGATAAAAAATAATGCTTTAAATCTAAACCGTTAGATAACTATTGTATGGCTGAGATTGTGACTGCTGCTAAACTCGACAGCAGGAGATTCATATCCATCTTTCTTTTGAAATTATTCCGGATCCAGCTTAGCCTAATTAATAGGTTAATTAATAAACTTCTATCATAAGCAGACCCAAATTTATGGACTTTTATTATGACAAGCTCGTGAGAGCTATATATACAAACATCACCTAAAACTAAAGTATGTTTAGTAGTATCATCAATTACTCACTGACTTGGGCATCGGAGTGTCTAGCTGATGGCCACCACCGCGTCTTTCTTCAGAGCCGGTTGTATCCTCCTCAATTACGCCATCGTGAGTTACATTTCTTGAGTTTCGTTCGGAACATAAATCTACCCCATTCTCACATTCTTAAACCCCATTTTGTATTTTTATGCAAAACTAAGAGTCTTCATTTTCTAAATGACATTGGTTATCAGAGAGAGGAGGCATAGGAAAGCTCTAAGGCTTTCCTTACCAAAACCTCAAATCCTTCCTTCATCTGATTTCCACATGCCATTATTGTTGCCACCATCGCCATTTTCTCAAGCAAACTCTTCTCCAGGGATAAAAAACCTCTCAGATCTAGAGAAAGTAGAAGTACTTGGCCATGGAAATGGTGGCATAGTCTATAAAGTTCATCACAAAAAGAACCATTCATTTTATGCTTTAAAAGTCCTACGTCAACCCGCTACACTAGAGGCTGAGATTCTCAAAAGATTAGATTCCCCTTATATAGTAAAATGCCATGCAGTTTTTGACAATGGTAGTGCATGCAGGGAAGCTGATAACAACAACAATGGAAATGGAAATGGAAATGGTCTCAGCTTTGTGATGGAATATATGAAAGGAGGGTCATTACACGATATATTGAGAGAAAACAATAGATTACCTGAAGAAGTTATTTGGGTATTGGCGAAACGTGTTTTGGAAGGGCTAAACTATTTGCATGACATGCACATTGTGCATAGAGATATTAAGCCATCAAATTTGCTTGTGAATGAAAAAGGGGAGGTGAAAATAGCAGATTTTGGAGTGAGTCATGTGGTGGAAGGAAAGTTTTTTGAGGAAAATGATGGGGCTGGGACATGTGCTTATATGAGTCCAGAAAGAGTTGATCTTGAAAGATGGGGTGGTGAAAATGCTGATGAATTTGCAGGGGATGTTTGGTCTTTTGGTGTGGTTATGTTGGAATGTTTTTTGGGTCATTTTCCTTTTATTAGTAGTCCGGAACAGAGACCAGATTGGGCAACGTTGGTTTGTGCAATTTGTTTGGGTGAGAGGTTGGAGATGCCAGAGAAAGCTTCTTTAGATTTTCAAAGTTTTGTTAGGAGATGTCTTGAGAAAGATTGGAGGAAGAGAGCAACAGTTTCTGAGCTTCTTAGACACCCTTTTGTGAATAGAGATTATTGTTCTTCTTGCAAAGGGCTTGATGATTATGTTCTTCGTGGTTGAAGTTAATTCACTAGATTTTGATTTTGGTTCTTTTTTTATTATGTTTTAGGTTTTTTGAGTTGGGTTTTTGAAATCTCAACATCAACCTCAGATGTGATCTTGCAAGTTTAAGTGTCAAGATTGAATAAACAATTACTTTATAAGTTGGGTATTGAGAACGCATTTGTTCAAAGTTTATTTTACATTATTTCTTTTTTTGGAAATATAACAATTTAACTTTTTAAAAAAATTATTTCAGTTTCTTTTTATTAGCAAAATATATTCATTCAACAAGTTGAAGTATTGTACGAGGAGAACTAATCAACAACAGCAGAATTAGCAAATATATGTCGGCATCTTTACAAGAATCCAACAAGCCAACTAAATAAAAAAAATCGCAATGTGTTTTTATAAAATATGTGCTTTTAAAGTTTTTTCTTCCTTCTGAAAGCTCTAGTTAATAGGTTCATATCACTAATCTCTCTATAAAGATGCAATATGCTCTACACTCCTGTCCTCTCTATGATGAGATAATAGTTTTAATAGATAAAACCTCAATTTTATTTCATAACCTTGAAGTCACTTGTTTTGCAAGTTTGAACAAAAACATGCGATACATCTTTTTTTTATGTACTGCATAAAAAATCATTTTTTTTAATATCAAACAAACATCATTCAATACTATTAGACAAGTATTATTGAATTATATAATTAACTAAAGAGAAAATATCATTTGATTTAATATGCAAATTCAAGTGGGTTGTCCCAAAATGAAAAAGACTTGTGATCAAAAGAGTACACACAAATCATCTTTAAGAAATAATTACTAGAGAAAGATAAAAAAACCATGTAGGTTAAGGGTAAATAGGTACTCAAACCATCCAACTACCCTTTTTTCCTCAATCCAACATTTGTTTTTTTTAATGATTCTCCGTACATAAAATACTCTTAAGATTTGAAACAATCAACTGCAATCTCAATCATTGATCCCTCGAAACTAGATACCACCAGAAGATGTAGCATAATCGATATGATTACTATTAGGGGAAATTAAATGCAGCATAACAGTTGTTATTTGCAGATCACATCCATAATCACTTGATAATTAACAGTGGCATGGTGCTTTTGAGGTGAGAGTTCCAACTATTTCGGCGGAGTCAAATTCCAATTCTTTGAAATTTCTGTGGGCCTATGAAGATAACCACCTGCAGCAAAATATTCAGCAGAAATAAAGCCCAAGTGTCTCAAGATCTCCAAGGTCAATGTAAAGAAGGGGTATGTTAGTATAGGTAGCTCATCTATGAGGAGCATAAAAAGAGATATACCCTACTTCATATCATTCTACACTTGAAAGTTTGCATGGAATTTTGATAAGAAAATAAGAGTTCTAACTAAATATATTAGTATAGGTAGACAATCATGCTTAATCCATTGCAACTTCCCTTTATGAGAAGATTATTGCCTAGAGATCTCGTGGCCAGTTGCAAACATGTACCAAGGAAAGTGATTGTTTTCTAGAGTTTATATCATTAGAAAATATAATAAGTATATTGGTAAGGGGCACGGAGTTGAGTTCTGTTTGTTCATAGCTTAATCAAAATGAATTGGAGAAATAAGCAACAACATAGAAACATACGGCAAAACCAGGAGGGTTATGAAAAATACCAGAGTTGTTAATTATTAAATTTGATTTAGGTTTCATATAATATATGTTAATTTTGACTATCATGCCAAATATGAAACTGCATCCAATAATGAAAAATACAAAAATACACACCAGAACTGATATATATATATATATATATATATATATAGACAACTATTTTCAAACCACATTCAGAATGATTTCGTAAGTGTCGACACCATGGAATTATGGTTATTATGAGCATAGAGTGGAGTAAATATCAGTATTAACTCGATGCAATAATCAGCTAACAATTATGGTCTCAAGTTTTGATCCATTAAAAGTTAAGAACAAAATGTATAAGAATAATGCTCTAAATTATTCCAAGAACTCAAGATATTTAAGATACTCCGATAAGGTCATTATGCAATCATATACTAACCACCTCGGTGTGATGCAAGGTGGATCCGAGAACGAGGTCCTTCAAACTTCCAGTTATCTTCATCCAAGGATTTAACCTCCTTGTCAAGTGCAGCCATGAGATCTGACTTTAACACTGCGAGAATAGGAAATCAGCATGTCTAAATGTATGTGTTATGTTCAAGTCCAGGAAGACCATAAAAAAAGGCACTATAACTTATTAGAGTACACGCATAGACGTGCATCTAGAAACTGTTAGTTGTGCTGTTAGTTAAGCTGAGTAAGCAGGTTGTTAGGCGGACTTAGCATCTGTTAGCTTAGGGGAAGTTAGCGCTAGTTACTCAGTTAAAATTCTGTTAGTCTTCTCTAACTGATTCAAGTCAGTTAGCTCATCTATATAAGGCACATGCCATTGTATCTGCTCATTCAATCAATAGAAAGAAAATATAGTTCAGTTTTCTCCTTTAGAATTCTCTCTGCATTCTCTGAATGCAGAACTTAAGATTTAAGTAGTCAATCTTGGAAAGCGAAGTGGCCGACACCAAAAACGCTAAATCCGTATGCCGACTAGCAGTGCGCCCGCTATTTTGACCTCTAAAATGCAGTATATACTAAATCGCAGGCAACATAGATAAATACTCAAAAATAAAAACTACACAAATCAAAAGGATAGTCATAATTCATAAGCCCTTAATAATATAAATTCAATTGTCACCATCAGAAGCCGCACCCATTTGAGAAGCTGACGGCTGAGAAGAAGATGCCATTGAAAGGATTAACGAATAGAAGAACTGTTGAAGCAAGAACAGCATAACTGTTGAGGCAGAAACACAGAACGCAGAGCAAGAACACAGTTTTTGTTTCACAGAGACAAAATAGAGTAACTGTTGAAGCAGAAACACAGAACGCAGAGCAAGAACACAGTCTCTATTTCACAGAGACTAAATAGAGCACTTGTTGAAGCAAGAACACAGGGAGAGATGCAGAAGCAAAATCGTTTCAGAGAAAAACAGAGCAAGAAGAAAATAACGCTCAAGCAGAGTGTTAGGAACCAAGAATTGATATAGGAGGGAATGTAGTTTTATTGAAAAAAAATAAGAAAGGAAAGAAAGGAGAGATTATCTCCAAAATGATACCCAATAGAGAATACTCTCCGATCAGAGAGAATACTCTCCAACGATGGTTATTCACCACTCAAAATACAAATGTCTAAAGATGATTTCAAAGGGAGTGGAAGTCTTTATTTACAGGCTTCCTATACAAGAGATAAGAGGGATATGATCATTAACCTTCCTAACAAACATAACTAACTCCCATAACAAACATAACTAACTTCCCCAACAAACATAAGTAACTCCCCTAACAACCTTTAACTACTTTAGTTACCCTCTATTACGCATTTAATATCCTAACACGGAGCACGTTTTTAACGAAGAAGCCAAGCACATTTTTGGAGAGAAATAGAGCAGAGACTAGAGAGAGAGAGATGGGAATAGGGGAGAGAAATAGAGCACTTTACACGATTTACCCCATAATCTCATTAATTAACCCTAAAATGCATTAATTAGGAAAATAACATTCAGATTTTTGGAAAAAACAGAATCTGAAACGATACCCCCAAAAGCGGCCGTGATCACCACTTGGAACCGCTATTGTGCCGCGAAAAGTGGGCGCTTCAACCGCTACATCGGAACCGCCCCGCACAGCAAAATTGAAACGCTAGGGTGTGATTTTCGCTTTGCTTTTCCACTATAGCACGCGATAGCGCCACTATTTGTTACCTAGTTCAAGATTCATAGAAATCTAACATAATTCAGTTCCGAAACCACATAGAAAGATGCTACCTATGCCTCAAACCAAAGATTCATCTTGGCCCTGCATTGTTTCTGTAACCATGATATTGATATAGTGCACCCAGTATACAAGACAATACAAAAACTGCATTGCTGATAAGAATCCTAACCAGAACACAATTTAAGGCTACATAATAGTTCAAATCAAACCCTGAGAAAACCCAAACTAAGAACATCAAGAAACAATTAATCTGCATTGAACGTCAAATTCAAGTAGCTGTTAACAATAATTTGAAAGAAAACTCAGGAATCACACAGTTAAAGTTCTAAATACTCAGACAATATACAAAATTTAATTTTAACTGAGATTATAACAACATGCCTGCAAAATCATGAACTCCACGGAATAATATTAATAGGGTATGTCAAAATCATATTCATATCAATTTGGAAATGACTGCAAAGTTTCAAATTTTGAGGAGGATCTTAACAAAATTAACAACAAAGAAAGCGAATTGAATAAAGCATAACACATAGTAACGTTAAAAATGTGATGGGGGAAGTGGAGAGGTAACCTAGCATAGCCTCGTCCTTTTTCTCTTCAGTCGAGGTGAGATCATAAGGGAAATGGAAATCGTCAACAGAAATGGCAGCGTTGCTTATACCACCGCCCACGACCGCCGTCGTCGATATCGAAGAATGAGCCGGTGAAGTATTATTCATCGTTCCCCCCAAAAAAATCCCTTTCCGGCTACTGAATTCGAATCACTCGCTGTGAGTAATGGAACTTAGAGGTAAAACGTTAGTATTTGTCTTCAGCTTCCCTCGGATCGGAAGTCAGTATAATCGAATTTTCGGTCTACACGACAACGACGACGATAACAGTTATCAAGTGCTTTCAATTGCAGCAAAACCGCGAGAACTCCTGATAAATTACTCTTGAAGTGCGTCTAAAGCAAAAGCTACCGTTGGTTCCAAACTTAGTCTAAATAAGAGTAAACCCTCTATTTTTTAATTTCCTACACTATTTTTTTTAACTCAAGTCCTAAACTATTTCAAATCTATTAAAATAGTCCCTTAAGTACTCTCAAAATAGGAGACAGAATGATATTTGAGGGACTAATTTGATTGATTTAAAAGAGTTTATAAACTACTAGTATATATGACTCGTACGCTGCACAGGTGTTGTCTTTAGAAATTTTGAGTAATAAAATATTGGCTAAATTATAGTTTTGGTCCCCTTATTTTCAAAAATTCAGACATTTGGTCCCCCTATTTTAAAACTCAGACATTTGGTCCCCCAATTTTAAAAAATCAAAGACATTTAGTGTAACACCCCTTTCTACCCGTCACTTTGTTTATAAAAATCAGAGTTTGAAAATTTCGTTCATAAGGAATGTTACACATACTTCAAACAAAACGTCGTTTATCAATTTCAAAAACAGTTTAACTCAATGATCATTCATCCACGTAGCACTTCAACATAAAAATCTCAAGCCTCATTTAACGTCGCTTATAAAACTCAACATAACACAACCATCTACGCAGCGGAAAATAGTAAAACATAACCAAATAGTCCACATGGACCCAACAACCAAAAATCATTAATAAATGCCGAGTTCGTTTCCCCCCTGAGTGCTACGTATCAGAGCATGACGACTCGACTCGAAGGAAAAGTGAAGCTAAGACCTTCACTGGGAATCACCTGCACGTTACCAACACGGGGGTAACATTCAAACAGGAAAGGGTGAGCATCATTTCAGTCTATATAATAGAAAATATGATAAGGACTAATCATAGGCTACGCACTAGAACGATCATCCAAAACACTAAACATCCACATCACAGTCATCATTCACATCATTTACAATACTCAACTCATGTCGTGTAAGCTTATGAAAATGCAACCCACTCGCGGGTATATGCATGAGGTACCTTTTCACAAAACGTCGCTTAGCCACTCAGGCCTCATCATCACTTAGCCACTCAGGCCTCAAAACGTCACTGATTTTATGCATATGGGCATGAGACACTATGACATGCACCATTCACAACACACAACCACACAATTACTCAGATCATAGTCAACAATGTGACCCGTCACTTACCGGTTTGCTCGCACGGAGCACAGCACCTGCCAGATTCATAATCATCACACAACGTCACTAGGCCATTTAGACCTTAACATCACTTAGCCCTTCGGGCCCCAAACGCCACTGGTTTTTCATCGACACTCACACATAAACATCAATCAACTCAAACTATAACCACTGAGGGCAAAAACGTCATTTGACTAACCACTAAGGGCATCCTCGTCATTTACACATCATTATCTACAATTTTGGCCACTAGGGGCAATACAGTCTTTTACACGTCATAACTAATAATAATTAGCCACTAAGGGCAAAACAGTCATTTAACTAGCCCCGAGAGCATCATCGTCAAAATCATCATTTTTGACATTACTTCGCTAAAACTGTTGTTTATACACCAAAAGGGATTTTTAAAGAGCTTCATATCATTTTTCAATGTCACGGGAAGGATCACCGGGGACGGCCACTTGGCTCCCACAAACAATCAGAAAATAACAATTTTTCGTTTTCAAAAATTAGACCCATAGATGGACAACGTAAAGAGCTTCACGACACTTTTTGAATCGTTCAAAACGGACGTCTGAGTCAAAAGTTATGATAAAAACAATTTTGGGAAAAATTTAGGCAACATCCTGGGAACACGCGCCTTAGGCGCCCAGGCAACCAGGCAACAAGTGCACAGGCGCCCAGCGCCCAGGCAACAACAACGCAACACAACACGGGCGCCATGCGCCCAGGAGCAACAGCGCGCCATACAGCGCAACACAACACGGACACGGGCGCCTAGCGCCCAGGCGCAACAACGCATCACGCAACACAGCGCCACAGGCGCCCAGCGCCCAGGCGCGCACAACGCAGCACGCACACGACACGGGCGCCTAGCGCCCAGGCGCGCCCCCACGCGCAACAACACACAGCACAGGCGCCCAGCGCCCAGCACAGGCGCTTAGCGCCCAGAAACCAGCAACCAACCCAGAATTTGTCCAACACTTTTTAACACTAAAAATTGGTTTTTCTAACAAATTTAAAGTGTAAAAACTCAAATTTTTCCAGCAACTAAAAACGCATTTATCTCATTCCAAATTACCAAAACTCAATTTGTCAAAATTCAATTAAAACAAACAACATCACTAACCCCCTCATGCGACTTCACTTCCAACAAATCAACGCATAGATCAACACCATATTTCTCATTACATACGCATAGCACCATCAACAACGCAAATTCGTAGATCAAGAACCAAGCAATAAATCAATTCGCATGAACTCATGATTGATATATATATATATACGAAAATTTGCATCAAGAACATCAAGAACGCGAAGAACATCAAAAACGCAAAAAACATCAAGAAACATACGGTTCTAATACAAACCCTAGATCTAGAACCCATCATATGAATTATTAGATAGAATGATAGAGCTCCCCTAACCTCGAAATTGAAGAACGGAGGCTCCGGAGATAGTCACGTACAGGACCACAGCAACAAAATCACGTTTTCCTTGCTCTTCCTTGGGTGCGACTTCTCTCCTCTTCTTCTCTTCTCCTTACGGCGCCCCTTGCTCTCTCTCTCTTTCTCACGCTATTTCTTTCTCTCCCTTGTTCTCTCTTTCAACTTCGCAATTCCTCCACCAAAACCCTAGCCCCCAACACCTAACCACTTCGCATATGACAAGAATAATGGGCTTGGGCTTCTCACTTAGGCCCAAGTCCATTTGGTTTGGCACCTCCACTTTCTAATACTTCCTACACGTATTAGTATAATTTCTAATTAATTAAAATACATCAAATAATTTAATTTAAATCCCCCAATTACTTAATTAAATAAATTAATTAAATAATTTTAGGGTGTTACAACTCTCCCCCACTTAGATTATTTCGTCCTCGAAATTTACCTGATCAAACAACTCTGGGTAGGATTCTCGCATCTTGCTCTCGAGCTCCCAAGTCATACTTTCGCCGGCAGCTCCTAGCCAGACCACTTTTACCAATGCAATCTCTTTGCCTCTAAGCGCCTTCACTTCACGATCCTCAATCCGTACGGGCATCGTCTCCACAGTGAGATTATCCCGCACCTCAACATCGTCCATATGGATCACATGCGATGGATCCGAAACATACTTCCGAAGTTGTGACACGTGAAACACGTCATGCAAGTTCGAAAGATTTGGCGGTAAAGCCACTCTATAAGCCACATTTCCGATTCTTTCAGAAATCTGATAAGGACCAACAAATCGAGGAGTGAGCTTCTTCGATTTCAACGCTCGACCAACACCGGTAATAGGAGAAACCCTCAAGAACACATGCTCACCCTCCTGAAATTCTAACTCCTTCCTCCGCTTGTCATGATAACTCTTCTGACGACTCTGCGAAGCCTTCATCTTCTCACGGATCATCTTGATCTTCTCTGTAGTCTCCCGGACAATCTCCGGACCCAACACTACACTTTCCCCCGACTCATACCAACATAACGGCGTCCTACACTTTCGACCATACAATGCTTCAAACGGTGCCATCCCAATGCTGGAATGGTGACTGTTGTTATAAGTAAACTCAATCAATGCAAGGTAGGAATCCCATGATCCCCGCTGTTCCAATACACAAGCCCTCAGCAAATCTTCTAACGACTGAATTGTCCTCTCTGACTGACCGTCTGTCTGGGGATGATATGCCGAACTCATTTTTAACTTTGAACCCAATTCTTTCTGCAAACTCTTCCAAAACTCGGAGGTGAACCTCGGATCCCTATCTGACACAATACTCTTCGGAACACCGTGCAGCCTCACAATTTCTTTGACATATACCTCTGCCAACCTCGACACTGGATAAGTGATATTAATAGGAATAAAGTGAGCAGACTTCGTTAACCTATCAACGATCACCCAAATAGCATCATGACCCTTAACTGTATTCGGCAATCCCGTCACAAAATCCATCGCTATGCTATCCCACTTCCATTCTGGAATCTCCAACGGTTGCATTAACCCTGCAGGCTTCTGATGTTCAACCTTCGACTTTTGGCAGGTCAAACAGGCATACACAAACTGTGCCACATCTCTCTTCATACCATACTACCAAAACATCTTTTTCAAATCTTGATACATTTTCGTCGCTCCAGGATGGATACTCAACTTGCTACGATGACCTTCCTCTAAAATTGCCTTCCTCATCTCTTCGTCGTTCGGAACACAGATCCTACCCCGGAACCTCAACACACCACTGGAATCTAATTTGAAATCTTCATCCTCAGATTGACCAACCCCATTAATTAAATCCACTAACTTGACATCTGACTTCTGAGCCTCTCTGATGCTGCTCAGGAAATCATTATCGATCTTTAACATTCCCAGCTTGACACTGCGAGGTGTCATTTTACAAACCAGACCCAAATCTCTGAATTCTTCAATTAACTCTAATTCTTTCACCATCATTGCCGACATATGCAACGACTTTCTGCTTAAAGCATCAGCCACGACATTAGCTTTGCCGGGATGATAATTCAAACCAAAGTCATAATCCTTCAAGAGTTCCAACCACCGACGCTGTCTCATATTCAACTCTTTCTGATCAAACAGATACTTTAGACTCTTATGATCACTGAACACTTCGAACCTCGAACCATAAAGGTAGTGCCTCCAAATCTTGAGCACAAATACCACAGCTGCCAACTCCAAATCATGCGTAGGGTAATTTTTCTCATGAATCCGCAACTGCCTCGACGCATACGCAACGACTTTCCCATCCTGCATCAACACACCACCGAGACCCATCTTCGAAGCGTCACAATACACAACGAACGGTTCCTCTGGATTAGGCAACGTCAAAACAGGCGACGTCGTCAATCTCTTTTTCAGTTCCATAAAACTTTCCTCACACCGAGCATCCCAAACAAAAACTTTACCCTTGCAGGTCAACTGGGTCAACGGAAGGGCCAACTTGGAAAAACCCTCGATGAACCTCCTGTAGTACCCAGCCAAACCCAAAAAGCTTCTAATCTCCGTTACGGACTTCAGAGACTCCCACTCCAATACTGCTTCCACTTTTGCCGGATCAACCGCAATACCATTACCAGAAATCACGTGCCCAAGGAAACTCACCTCTTTCAGCCAGAACTCACACTTCGATAGCTTAGCGTACAGCTTTTTCTCTTTTAAAACTTCCAACACTGACTTCAGGTGCTCAGCATGCTCTCCCTCTGACTTAGAATAAACTAGAATATCATCTATGAAGATCACCACAAACCGATCTAGGTAATTATGGAAAATACGGTTCATATATTCCATAAATACACCAGGAGCATTGGTCACACCGAACGGCATCACTGAATACTCATAATCCCCATACCTTGTCCTGAACGCCGTTTTCTGAACATCCTCATCCTTTACCTTAATCTGATGATATCCGGACCTCAAATCAATTTTGCTGAAAACACGAGCACCCACTAACTGATCCATCAGATCGTCGATCCTCGGAAGCGGATACTTATTCTTGATAGTTACCTTATTCAACTGACGATAGTCCACACATAACCTCATGCTCCCATCTTTCTTTTTCACTAACAATACCGGAGCTCCCCACGGTGATACACTCGGTCTTACAAACTTCTTCTCAAGCAATTCTTCAAGTTGCGTCTTCAACTCAGACAGTTCCGACGCCGACATTCTGTACGGAGCCATAGACACAGGCCTCGTACCAGGTACAAGGTCAATCGAAAATTCAACTTCTCTTTCCGGTGGCACACCCGGAATTTCATCAGGAAAGACCTCAGGAAATTCACGTACTACCTTCAGTTCTTCGATAACAGCCTGACTCTCAGCAGACAACGAAGCCATCAACGCAAATAATTGGACTCCTTCTTTCTTCAACTTCTTCAACTGATCAGCAGATACCAAAACAGAACTTTCTTCACCGAAACTAACTGACTTGCTACGACAGTTGATATGAACGTGATTATCCTCTAACCAGTCCATGCCTAAGATCACATCCAGACCTCTCAATGGCAAACAAACAAAATTCACAACAAAGTCCCTGCCGAAGATCGACACGGGACACTGAGAACACACCTGGGACGTAATCACCGACCCCTTCGCAGGAGTATCGACAACCATATCCCCACACATAGCAGATAACACAAGACCCAATCGTTTACAGCAATCAACAGATATAAAACAATGGGTAGCACCAGTATCAATAAGGGATTTCAGAGAAGTACCATTAATAAAACACGTACCTCTAATCAGACCATCATCATCATCAGGCTCCTCTCCTGCCAATGCAAATACCTTCCCAGTAGACCTTTCCTTTTTCGGCTTTGTACACTTTGTACTGATATGCCCAGACTCACCACAGTTGAAACACACCACATCTTTGACCTTACACTCAGCTGCCATATGACCCTTTTTACCGCAACGGTAGCAATTCCTTTCATCAGACCTGCATGTGGTACTCTTGTGGCCAGGTTTGCCACACTTATAACAGACAACGCTAGCAGGGGCATCTCCCCCACTAGAACCCTTACCTCCAGCAGCCCTCTGATAGCCCTTACCCGCAGGAACCTCATACGGCTTGCTTCGACTCTGAAACTTGCCCTTTTTCTCCGAAGTAGCTTTGTAGCGAGCAGTACTGTCCTCCTCGAAGATCCTGCAACTGTCAACCAGATCTGCGAACACACGAATCTTCTGATAACCAATGGCCTGTTTAATATCAGGCCTTAACCCATTCTCAAATTTGATGCATTTTGAAAATTCAGCTGTAGCCTCACTGTAGTGTGGATAAAATTTTGCTAGCTCCACAAATTTTGCCGCATAGGCAGTCACAGACATACCACCCTGCTTCAGCTCTAGAAACTCTATCTCTTTCTTCCCTCGGACGTCTTCAGGAAAATATTTTCTCAGAAATTCCCTGCTGAAAACCTCCCAAGTAATCTCTTCCTGCACAGCCTCTAACCTCTGCCTAGTAGCCAACCACCAGTCGTCGGCCTCCTCGGCTAACATGTGGGTACCAAAGCGGACCTTCTGCTCAACAGTACAGTCCATCACCCTGAAAATCCTCTCGATCTCCTTCAGCCAAGCCATAGCACCATCTGGATCATATTTGCCCTTAAAGGTGGGCGGATTCTCCCTCTGGAAGGTTGTCAGACTCCGAAAACCAGCATTGTCTCCAGCATTCTGCTGACCCTGCATCGCCTGAGCCATAGCTTGTAATGCAGCAGCAAGAGCAGCGTCATCCCGTCTGGCCATTCTAGCACTGCAACAGAAAACAGAACTCAAAAACGAGTAACAAACTCAATGTTACTCAACACGACGACTCAACCACCGGCCGGACAGACCGAACTGCTCTGATACCACTAATGTAACACCCCTTTCTACCCGTCACTTTGTTTATAAAAATCAGAGTTTGAAAATTTCGTTCATAAGGAATGTTACACATACTTCAAACAAAACGTCGTTTATCAATTTCAAAAACAGTTTAACTCAATGATCATTCATCCACGTAGCACTTCAACATAAAAATCTCAAGCCTCATTTAACGTCGCTTATAAAACTCAACATAACACAACCATCTACGCAGCGGAAAATAGTAAAACATAACCAAATAGTCCACATGGACCCAACAACCAAAAATCATTAATAAATGCCGAGTTCGTTTCCCCCCTGAGTGCTACGTATCAGAGCATGACGACTCGACTCGAAGGAAAAGTGAAGCTAAGACCTTCACTGGGAATCACCTGCACGTTACCAACACGGGGGTAACATTCAAACAGGAAAGGGTGAGCATCATTTCAGTCTATATAATAGAAAATACGATAAGGACTAATCATAGGCTACGCACTAGAACGATCATCCAAAACACTAAACATCCACATCACAGTCATCATTCACATCATTTACAATACTCAACTCATGTCGTGTAAGCTTATGAAAATGCAACCCACTCGCGGGTATATGCATGAGGTACCTTTTCACAAAACGTCGCTTAGCCACTCAGGCCTCATCATCACTTAGCCACTCAGGCCTCAAAACGTCACTGATTTTATGCATATGGGCATGAGACACTATGACATGCACCATTCACAACACACAACCACACAATTACTCAGATCATAGTCAACAATGTGACCCGTCACTTACCGGTTTGCTCGCACGGAGCACAGCACCTGCCAGATTCATAATCATCACACAACGTCACTAGGCCATTTAGACCTTAACATCACTTAGCCCTTCGGGCCCCAAACGCCACTGGTTTTTCATCGACACTCACACATAAACATCAATCAACTCAAACTATAACCACTGAGGGCAAAAACGTCATTTGACTAACCACTAAGGGCATACTCGTCATTTACACATCATTATCTACAATTTTGGCCACTAGGGGCAATACAGTCTTTTACACGTCATAACTAATAATAATTAGCCACTAAGGGCAAAACAGTCATTTAACTAGCCCCGAGAGCATCATCGTCAAAATCATCATTTTTGACATTACTTCGCTAAAACTGTTGTTTATACACCAAAAGGGATTTTTAAAGAGCTTCATATCATTTTTCAATGTCACGGGAAGGATCACCGGGGACGGCCACTTGGCTCCCACAAACAATCAGAAAATAACAATTTTTCGTTTTTAAAAATTAGACCCATAGATGGACAACGTAAAGAGCTTCACGACACTTTTTGAATCGTTCAAAACGGACGTCTGAGTCAAAAGTTATGATAAAAACAATTTTGGGAAAAATTTAGGCAACATCCTGGGAACAGGCGCCTTAGGCGCCCAGGCAACCAGGCAACAAGTGCACAGGCGCCCAGCGCCCAGGCAACAACAACGCAACACAACACGGGCGCCATGCGCCCAGGAGCAACAGCGCGCCATACAGCGCAACACAACACGGACACGGGCGCCTAGCGCCCAGGCGCAACAACGCATCACGCAACACAGCGCCACAGGCGCCCAGCGCCCAGGCGCGCACAACGCAGCACGCACACGACATGGGCGCCTAGCGCCCAGGCGCGCCCCCACGCGCAACAACACACAGCACAGGCGCCCAGCGCCCAGCACAGGCGCTTAGCGCCCAGAAACCAGCAACCAACCCAGAATTTGTCCAGCACTTTTTAACACTAAAAATTGGTTTTTCTAACAAATTTAAAGTGTAAAAACTCAAATTTTTCCAGCAACTAAAAACGCATTTATCTCATTCCAAATTACCAAAACTCAATTTGTCAAAATTCAATTAAAACAAACAACATCACTAACCCCCTCATGCGACTTCACTTCCAACAAATCAACGCATAGATCAACACCATATTTCTCATTACATACGCATAGCACCATCAACAACGCAAATTCGTAGATCAAGAACCAAGCAATAAATCAATTCGCATGAACTCATGATTGATATATATATATATATACGAAAATTTGCATCAAGAACATCAAGAACGCGAAGAACATCAAAAACGCAAAGAACATCAAGAAACATACGGTTCTAATACAAACCCTAGATCTAGAACCCATCATATGAATTATTAGATAGAATGATAGAGCTCCCCTAACCTCGAAATTGAAGAACGGAGGCTCCGGAGATAGTCACGTACAGGACCACAGCAACAAAATCACGTTTTCCTTGCTCTTCCTTGGGTGCGACTTCTCTCCTCTTCTTCTCTTCTCCTTACGGCGCCCCTTGCTCTCTCTCTCTTTCTCACGCTATTTCTTTCTCTCCCTTGTTCTCTCTTTCAACTTCGCAATTCCTCCACCAAAACCCTAGCCCCCAACACCTAACCACTTCGCATATGACAAGAATAATGGGCTTGGGCTTCTCACTTAGGCCCAAGTCCATTTGGTTTGGCACCTCCACTTTCTAATACTTCCTACACGTATTAGTATAATTTCTAATTAATTAAAATACATCAAATAATTTAATTTAAATCCCCCAATTACTTAATTAAATAAATTAATTAAATAATTTTAGGGTGTTACAATTGCAGCAAAACCGCGAGAACTCCTGATAAATTACTCTTGAAGTGCGTCTAAAGCAAAAGCTACCGTTGGTTCCAAACTTAGTCTAAATAAGAGTAAACCCTCTATTTTTTAATTTCCTACACTATTTTTTTTAACTCAAGTCCTAAACTATTTCAAATCTATTAAAATAGTCCCTTAAGTACTCTCAAAATAGGAGACAGAATGATATTTGAGGGACTAATTTGATTGATTTAAAAGAGTTTATAAACTACTAGTATATATGACTCGTACGCTGCACAGGTGTTGTCTTTAGAAATTTTGAGTAATAAAATATTGGCTAAATTATAGTTTTGGTCCCCTTATTTTCAAAAATTCAGACATTTGGTCCCCCTATTTTAAAACTCAGACATTTGGTCCCCCAATTTTAAAAAATCAAAGACATTTAGTCCCAAAAGGAATTTTCAGTTTTTTATGGCTAATAATCAAAGACATTTGGTCCCTCAATTTTAAAAAATCAAAGACATTTGGTCCCCTAATTTTAAAAAATCAAAGACATTTGGTCCCTCTTTGGACTAAATGTATTTGATTTTTTTAAATTGGGGGACCAAATGTCTGAGTTTTAAAATAGGAGGACCAAATGTCTGAATTTTTGAAAATAGGGGGACTAAAACTATAATTTAGCCTAAAATATTTTAATTTATAAATAATATTTATAAATGTTTGGCTTTATAAAATCATAGTGTACATCCTATTAGGAGTAGTGTGATTAACGCATGCAATGCAGATGTATATATACATGATCTTTTAACAAATTAATTAGAAGTTTTTACTACTATTTAATTGGTATTGCAAATAAAATATAATAAATATATTTACGCACATGGAAATTTTATAATTATAGATTCACAGTGGAATATAGAATATTTATTTAGAATTAAATTAAAAATTGCGTGTCCAATAAATTACACCTCAATCGAAATTTATATGTTAAATACTATTATATGTTTAATAAATATGATACGTATATATATACTATTATATGTTTAATAAATATGAAAAAACAAAAAAAAATAGTCCAATGCCTAAATTTTTATACTACTATACATATTTATTTCATTATTTACAATTATAGTAACATTTTTATTGAGATTTGATATAATTATTTAGGTCATATGTAGAGTTATATATAGAGATGTCAACGGGTATCTGTGGACACGAATAATACTCATACGTTATCTACCCTGTTGGATAAAAATGATATACGTGTCATCTCCATATTCGTGCAGGTATCTGTTAATGCGTGTATTTAGCAGATATTCCAATATCTACGGATATTTGCAGATATGCCCAAATATTATAAATAACTTTTAGAAATACGCGTGTTTATAAAGTTATTATTTTTGATTGTATAGAATTAATTTCTTCCTTTCTTTTGACAATAAAATACTAATTGCTCATTTTTTTCTTTTTCTTATCAGTATACTAATTGCTAAATTAATAACTTGAATATAAAATTCTATCAAACATAGAATTTCTACATTCTTTAACAACAAAATAATCTCCGTAAAAAAAAAAAAAATAAATTGTCTTCCTCTTAAGCAAACTGATATATATATATATATATATATATATATATATATATATATATATTTGAAGACAAATATATGGAAAAGAGCAAAGATTAATTGCCTATATTGGTCAAAAAGTGTCTAAATCAATTTTATCACTCATTAGAATTAGTAACAAATGGTGCTAAATATAATCCACCGAAATTATTTTTGTCAAACTCGAATATTTTCTCAAATTTATTGAAACACAGGCGCACACACATAGTGTTGTTCTTTATAAGCAGATTCAATGAGATAAAACATATATGTCCTGTATACCTTAAAATTCTCAATGTTTCTGAACTTCTAATGTTTCTATATTCACGGCATTCTCAATTAAATTAGTGCTATGATTTTGCTCGGTTATATTTTTCCTCTGATCTAATAAATGACTAAGTCATGTGCTTATTCATTATTTACTATGACGCATTCTTGTTTCCATCTACATATTCCAGAAATTAACACACATACGACATGCCTTAAGAAAATACTACTAAAGTATGGAAGGAACAAACAGAGAATGAAGTTACCATTTTACATAGTCAGATGAACTTGACAGCTACGTATCAAAGCCTCTAAATGCAAGAATTAGTAAGCAAAAGAAAAGAAAAGAAAAGTATGTAAAAGACTATCATTTCTCAACCTTCAAAACACGTGTCTAAAAGTTCAACTTCATCATTATTGCAAAATTTCTTGATAGTGAGGAAAATCACTTATTAAACATATTATGAAAAAGTACTTACACCATGTAAGGAGACAAAAAAAGATAAAGAGAAAAATTGCACCCAACTCCCAACTATAATTGAAGATTTGTTGTCATTCTTACCATGTTAAAGCCTCGTTCTTCAGATTTAAACATAAAATTCAATTACAATCATAACCAATACACAAATCTTAAAAAAATCAAATTGAAATAAGGTTACAACCCTGAAGCATGTGGAAATCGGCATTGTACATGTGAAACATAACTCAATAAGATGGATACAAAAAAACAAATATGCTTAGAACTGCGTCAATATTTTCTTACTATATATTATAATTACCTGGGAACACCACAATCCTCCAAAGCTCGCAAAATGAACAACCAATATAAGTTAAAATGTAAATCTAGCAAGAAAAATCAGAAAGGTTAGCACAACAAAAATTACAAACTCTAGAATTGAATAATTGATTGATTTCTGAAAAACAACATTGAAGTATAAGTGAATGAAGGTTTGGACCCTAAAATGGAAAAACAAAAAAAAATAGTCCCATATCAGAATGCCTAAATTTGTAGTTTCTTTTACAATACAACAACATTCAAAACAAAGGGAAATAGATTTGGTCTGGTTCCTTAGCCCCAACACAAAAACAGAGAGCGATACAATATGTATTTACATGAAACTCGTGTGAGAATTAAATGAAAGGATTAGAAAAGCATATAATGAGTTATTTATACACATCTATATCAAATGGTTTGGCACTCATCTCAATTTCTTGATATAATAAGAATAAGAATCACACACAATTTAAAGTGATAAATAATCAGAACCATTAAAATACAAGATAGTGTAAATTAATACCGTAAACAGAAAACTGGATAATTGGAGATGGGCAGAAAATATTCAAACAGGAGCTGTTAAACTGGAAACCTGTGAATAGAAGGAAGAGAAATTAGAAAAAAATTTAGTTGGATCTGCAAGTGGAAAGAAGAAAGTTGCAGCATACAAAATCAGATTTACCGGAGTAAAAATATGCACACTATTCCCATCAATTATCAGCCACTCGTTAGTAGTGTAGTACAAATGGTATACGATTAAAGTATACGATTCTTTTGTGTGTAGTATTTGTTTTTTTTTATCAAATTCTTTGGTGTGTGTATTCTGATAATCTCTGCCAGGGGAACAATGGGAAATTCTAAGAAGAGAATTATTACATTTTTTATTTGAATTTTATTTATTTTAAATGGAAATACATTTATGGAATTCAGAATAATGGCGATGCCTATACTATTATGGTAATTATTTGACTTGGTCAAAAAAAAAAGTAATCATTTGAATCCTTTTTTATTTCTCATTATATACTGAAATGTATTAATTGCGCAGATTGTATGATCCATATTCCTTCTTTATCACCAACATAAAATTCATTGAATGAGTTACCATTTATACCTAAAGCAAATTGTAGCGCAACTTTAAAATTGAAATTTGTAATACCAAAAAAAAAATTGAAATTCGAATTTAAAAATTAATTAAGTATTTCTTTATTTAAACATCTGTTGGAAATTTGAGATGTCTTCGTATTTAATTTGAGATATCTTCATATTTATTTCTTTCCATGTAATTTAAAAACCAATTTGAGATACCTCCGTATTTAATTCTTTTTTTAAACATCCGTTGGCAATATGAAATGAAGGCCATGTGATGAAATGAAGGCCATACAAGACTGGTTTAATTGAATCAGTAAATGTGTAATAATGATGACGTTGATTAAGGATTGAGCTGGAAACAGTTTCAGCCACGTTGATGAGTTGGTGTGAGGTGTAATAATCATGAATTTCCATTTTTTTTCGGTTATAGATGGAGTCTTTCTTTTTAGGAAGTTTTAATGTTTAATGTTATTATAGATTATAGATTTTATTTACAGTTGACTAATAAACCGTGGAAAAAGTATGGCATGGTTGTTACCAATTAATTACTATTATTGACAATTAGCAACCGTTTTTATAGGATATTGAATTAGAGTCAGTTTTTTTTTCGGACTACGTGGATGCCATGTGTAATAGTAGCAATGACGTGGTATTTCGTCATCAATGACGTCATTAATTTGGTCGGCTGATGTGGTCATGCGACATGTCATATTTATGTTTAGTATTATTAAGATTTATTGTATTTCTATAGTTCAATGGCGAGATTAGAAAGACAGAGATAGTATTGGAACCAAATTGAGGGTTTACTCGTCTAAATAATAATTTTGGTACCTCAAATCGTGTAATTTAATCTTGACATATGTCATTTAATTCCACACATGTCATAAACTACTTATAGGTGTTATTTTATTTAATTTTAAAAATCATATATATATATATATATATATATATATATATATATATATCTTCTTATTAATCCTAGAAGTCATACCCACAGTGCCATGCAATTTTTTATTCACTTTTACGTGATTTGGACATAAAGGCGGCAATACTTCATTCAATTAGGAGGGAAAATAAAAAACCATGCAAAATGCTACGTGATTTAGGCACCAAATGTCAGCATGTTTGCTTTCTTTTAACTTACTGTAGTAACAAAGAAAATGTCTCCCACCTTTTTGACAAATGAGGCAAGAAATAAATTTTATCCAACCTACTTTGACAAATGAGGCAACAAATTAATTGTATGCCTACCTACTTTGACAAATCTATTTGCATTCACACTTCAGAGCATTGTTTCATCATCTTTGTCAACAAGTTTTAATTGTCTTGCAATCTCCAAAAACAACCCAAACAACACACCTTCCAACTTTCCAACTCTCCTCATCTCCCTCCTCTCATCCTCTCTCTTCAAACTTCAACCACACCAGAAATGGATTGCAATGTGTTGTGGGCTCAGTTGGTCCTAATGGCAGAATGCAACAAAGTGTTGCTTCTCGCAAAGGGTCAGGTATAAAACAAAGTCAGTTTTCCATAAAAAGCAAGAAAAGGTACACAGCTTAAGAAAATGAAGGAAGAAATTGAAGGAGCAAGAAAAGGATCTGACAAGAGAACACACCAAGTGTGAAGAAAAGCAAGGCAGCCAACTATTTCTTCTACACAACAAGTAATCTTTCTGGTGCGTTGCTTGCTTGCTTTATCATCAGTTCATCACGATTCATCTTTCTTGCTTGCTTCATCATCTGTTCATCACAATTCATATCTCTTGCTTGCGTGAAATAGTATTGGATTTGAGACCCTGTTCTTTCTTCTTCACAACAACTATTTCTTGCTTCACCATCTCTTCTATTGTCAGTACGAATTCTGAAGGTATTAATTTTACATATAGTATTAACTTGATAAGTTTTAGGCATGTTGTAAAATGAAAACATGTTGTAACTGAATAAATTTAAACATGCTGTAACTGAACATTTAAACATGAAACTGTAACTGAAGGACAAAATTGCTTATACAGGTAAATCCCCCTCCCCACTATCAATTTGCATGTTGTCCTACAACTAAAAATTTAAACATCCATGTGCACCCAAATGTAAAGTACACCCACCATCAGCTGTCTTTCTATCTTTTTCTTCACAATCTCTCCCCCTCTTCACACCCACCAATTTAAACAAAGTTTTCTATGTTTATTTGCAGAAGAGAAAACAACTTAGTGTTAAAACATGAAAAATTGGAATCATCTCAGAATCCATGGTAAGAAATCAAGACATTTGTAAATCAGGCTTCAACAGTTATGGATTTCAGAATCATCTCAGAATCCATAGCTTGAAAAATTGGAATCATCTCAGAATCCATAGTATTGGATTTCAGACCCTATACTTCACAACAACTAATCTTGCTCTTGTATTCTCAGTTTGAATTTTCAAGGTATTAACTTTATAAGGTTTGGGCATGCTGTAAAAGGTAAACATGCTGTAACTGGATAAATTTAAACATGCTGTAACTGGAATTTAAACATGAAACTGTAACTGAAATGTGAAAGCTGTAAATAAACTTCGACACGTGAAAGCTGTAACTGAAATGTGAAGGTGTAACTGAAATTTAAACATATAGTATTAACTTTAGCAATAAGTAAAGGTGTAACTGGAATACAAACTTACTTACAAAATCCACTTTTCCTTTTCAGCAAAGTCTACCTCCTATGGCTGAATCAGTTCACCCATAGTGCATTGATTACTTGGTGCACTTTAAAATTATACCCATAGCATCAGTTCACCCATAGTGTCCCTTTTAGCGAAATAATTAGTGTTTCATGCATCTGTTTGTACATTAAATAGTGGCGCATCTGTTTAGTCAAAGTAATCAATAAAATACTTCAACTTTTCTCTTTTTTAAGCAAGGAAAAAGGGTATAAATGGTGGAAGTAGAGAAGAGTGATATAAAACAGAAAAATGGTGGTCAGTGAGAAGAAAACAAAAGAGAGAGGAAGGAAATTTTACCTCCGGCCACAGTCAACGGTGGCCGCCGCCGTAATCTCCGCCACAATAACCACCCAAAACCACTGTCAAACGCCATCTCTGCCTCTCACCGTCGGCCACCAACACAGGAACCACGCCGCACCACCGTCGCCAACCCCCCTCGTCATCGCAACCACCACGTCCCTCTCTCCAAAACTACCCACAGTCCCCACCCCGAAACCATCGCCCAATAACAAAACACAACCACCACGCATGACCGCCCTTTTCCCCTTCATAATCACCACCCGTCACCCATCCACCACCAAACGCCCACCACGGCGCACCAACACAGCCCAACGACCACCGAACAACTAGGTGGCAAAAGAGGGACGAGGCTTCGCGAAAATGGTGGGGAAGGGGGAGCGCCGTCGCGGAGGGTGTGAGACGATTGCGAAGAGGGAGAGGGGTTGGCTACGGTGGTGAGGGAAAGAAGAAGAAAGGTTGGCACCGGTGAAGAGAAGAGAGATCGAGAGTAAACGACGGAGGGGAGAAGAATGGAAGCGGCGGTGAGGGGAATAAGAGGATTAGGGTTAGGGAGGAGGAGTGTTGCGGCGCTGACAATGTGAGATTAGAGCAATTAGGGTTTGGTTTTTGTCCATTTACCTTAAATAGTCTAGGTCTGATTTTATTTTAATTTAATTTTTTAACTAGACTGCTTTTTTCACCCCTCCTCCTCATTATCACAACCCCCCGTAGAAGCCCAATTTCGTGCAGACCCGGAGCCACAAACAACACGGGTTGGGTCGCTAAACACACCCCCTTTTTTAAAAAATACAGCATCTGTTGCTATCCACACCTCCCTTTTAATAACACAACACCCCTGTTAATTATACTTCCTTCTTACAACTCATTTTGTTTCTTTTTCATTACATTATGATGCTTCCAAACCATTATTTTTCTAACAATCAAACTCACAAAAATGAGTTGTTATTAATGGTCACTCTGAGTTTAGCTTGTTTGACCGTTAATAACAACTTTAATTAGTTTTCAAAATGGGCTACGAGTGATGGCCACTTTGAGTTTTACTTGTTTGGTCATCACAAATGTCTATCCCAATTTCAAAATACCTAAAAAACACCAAAACACAAACTTTTTCTACACAAACTAGCGTCAATAGTTTCTATAGAAGTTAATGTATAATTCAATGGCTTTTAGCATACTAATTTTATTACCATTAGAGTATTTAAATTAAATCTGTAAAATAGTTTTTAAAGAGATTATTGGTAAATATTTTTTGATCATATAGTAAAATTAGATAAAATGATATAGCTAAATAAAGGAAAACTAGAGAGAATACTGAAACTGGATTATCATTGATCTAACATATTATCAGCTTGATTACAAAAGAGAAGATTTGGGGTTTATATACAACACCCTAATCCAGAAACTGAAATCAGTTAATCTGTTACAATGCAACAGCCATAACAGTAATCAGTTACACTAAGCTAATCTAGATGCTTCTGGAAACTTCAATCAGCTTCTGGAAACTTGATTTGGTTAGTGCTGCCATTGCCTTTGTTAGCTTGAGCTTCATTTGTCATAACCACACTCTCTATCATTCCCCTGTCAAGCTCAAGTAAGTTTCTTACTTTGAGCTTGTCACGCAGTAGCAGAAATGAACTTGTGCCGAGTGGTTTTGTCAGTATATCAGCTATTTGCTGACTTCCAGGGACATGCTTCACATTTAAGGTTTTGGAGGCAATTTTTTCTCTTATAAAGTGTATGTCCATCTCAATGTGTTTGGTTCTAGAGTGCAAAATTGGGTTGTGGGCAAGTAATACAGCAGACAGGTTATCACAAAACAGATTAGGTGTCATGTGAGGTACCTTCAATTCTGTCAACAGAGATTGCAGCCATAGCAGTTCTGCAGTGGCTTGGGCCATTGCTCTGTATTCTGCCTCCGCACTCGACCTTGCCACCAAACTTTGCTTCTTTGCACTCCATGTAATGAGATTTGGGCCAAAAAATACACACAGACCAGTAGTGGATCTTCTGTCATCCACGTCGCTTCCCCAGTCACTGTCACAGTAGGCATTTACAGAGAATTTGGCGCCTGCTGTACCAGGTTGCAGTAGTAATCCATGGTGTAGTGTGCCACTGAGATACCGTAAGAGCCTTTTTGCTGCCTTCCAATGGGATTCAAGAGGCTGAGATATGTATTGGCACAGCTTGTTAACTGTATAAGAGATCTCTGGTCTGCTTAAAGTCACATACTGCAGCGCACCAATTATAGATCTGTACTGCTGAGGATTCTGCAGAACATCACTGCCATGTTTGCTAAGTTTTGGATGAGTAACCATAGGTGTAGAGATGCTATTACATCCTGCCATGTTAGCTTTGTGAAGTAGATCTTGAATGTATTTGGCCTGTGTAACCAGAAGTGAACCATTCTGCAGGTGTTTCAGTTCAAGACCCAGGAAATAATCGGGTTTGCCTAACTCCTTGAGAGCAAAGATTTTGTTTAGCTTCAAAATCAGATCATGAATGAGTGTGGGAGATGTCCCTGGATGATGATATCATCCACATACACTAGAGCATACAAGATTGTACTTTTGGCAGAGTATACAAATAAGGATGTGTCACATTTGCTAGATGTAAATCCAAATTGAAGAAGCACTTGAGTCAGCCTTTCATACCAAGCCCGTGGGGCCTGTTTTAGGCCATATAGAGACCTATGTAGTCTACACACTTGAGTTTTATCACTGCTTGTAAACCCTGGTGGTTGTTTCATGAAGATTTCTTCCTTGAGAAACCCATTAATGAATGCATTATTTATGTCAATTTGCTGCATTTCCCATTTGTGGGTTAGAGCAAGTGTAAGAATGATCCTAATTGTGGCTGGTTTGATGACCGGGGAGAATGTTTCCCCAAAATCTTTGCCATGGACTTGATGAAACCCTTTTGCAACTAGACGGGCTTTGTATTTATTAATTGATCCGTCAGGGTTTTGTTTAACTCTAAAGACCCATTTACAACCTATAGCTTGTCTACCCGGAGGGAGACTAGTTAGAGACCACATACCATTCTTGGTGAGAGCTTCATACTCAGCTTGCATTGCTGCTTGCCACTTAGGATCTTGCAAGGCCTGCTTAACTGTGGACGGTTCTGCTACTGTGAGGAAATTTTTTGGCTTCAGGTGAGCTGTACGTGACCTTGTCACCATAGGGTGTGTGTTTACTGGTTGTAGCTCAGGGAGTGAGGCATTGTGAGGTGGAAGTATAGGCTGATCAGTGACATTGTTTGGTTGTGCAAGAGACTGACTGTCATGAGGTAGTGAGGTAGAACCAAGAGATGGCATAGTAATATCAGTGGCATTATTTGGTGAGACAGTGGTTGTGGTTGTAGCAGGTAAAGGTACAGTGGGTATTGGTAGAGAGGCTTCATTTGATTGAGAGGAACAGGCCTGTGGTGTTGTGGTAGTTTGCTTGAACAGAGTGGGATAAGGCATGAGGTTCTCTTCAAATAGAACATCTTTGGAAATATAAATTCTTCCTTCAGCATTGAGGCACTTGTACCCTTTGTGTTGAGCTGACACACCCAAATTAACACACAAAGCACTACGGTACTGTAACTTATGCTTATTGTAGGGTCTCAAAAGAGGATAGCATGCACATCCAAATACCCTTAGAAGCTTGTAATTGGGTAATTTTCCATACAACACTTGATATGGTGAGTAAGAATTAGAGTGAGCTGATGAAGGAAGCCTGTTGGTGACTTGTGCAGCTGTGGTAAATGCGTGATCCCAATAGCACAAGGGCAGAGAAGCTTGAGCAAGCATAAAGAGACCCATTTCAGCTATTTGCCGGTGATTTCTTTCAACTGAACCATTCTGATGGGAGGTGTGAGGGCATGTTAGCCTATGACTGATGCCTTGTTCTGTCAGGAGCTCTGTAAATGGTTTGAACTCACCACCAAAATCAGACTGAACAGCTTTGATGGTGCAGTTGAATTGATTTTTGACCAATGCTTGAAATTGTTTGAATGCAGTCAGAGCACCAGATTTGTGTTTCAACAAGTAAATCCATGAGAATTTTGAATAAGCATCAACAAACAAAATATAATATGTGTAACCAGACTTGGTGGGGGTAGGAGAGGGTCCCCACAAGTCTGTGTGAACTAGCTCAAATGCATGGTGATATTCAGTGGTAGATGCTGGTGCAAACAGCTTGTGTGACTTGCCAAGGCAACAATAATGACAAAGTGAAATCTCAGCTTTATTAGGTGGTTTGATATTACACATTTTGAGGACTACATTGACTGTGTTTACATTAGCATGGCCAAGTCTTGAATGCCATAGCTTGTACTCAGTCAATGCTTTAGAACTAGGACTAATATTTGATTCAGAAACAACATTGCAACTTGAAACAGATTTACAATTAGAACTAGAGCTAACAGTTGACTCAGAAACAGAATTGAAATTGGAGGAACTAGGTAGTCTAGATTGTTTAACTACACTGGCAGTGTTTACAGTAGATTTATCTAATAGAGAGGGCTTCAATTTTGACTTTAGCTGAGTAGAAATCTTCACTCTAGGCTTGATTGCAACTTTGAAGGGCAGAGACTTGAATGAGTAAAGTCCATCTTGTCCCACCAAGCCTTTGAGTAGTACTTTCTTAGTTGCCTGACATTGGATAAGGCACATTTTGTCATTGAATTTGAAGGTTACATTATTATCTTTTGCTAATCTTGAAACAGATATGAGATTTTTCTTAATGTGAGGAACATGCAGCAATTTGTTCAATTTAAGTTTGACTTTAGGATCATAAGGTGATATTATAGTGGCTGTGCCTATAGACCTAATGGGAATTTTATGGCCATTGCCCATAGAGACTCGTGTTTTACCATGATAAGGTGTACTAGACTCAAGTATATTAGAATTAGAAGTCACATGGTGTGACGCACCTGTGTCCTCGAACCACTCTTCCTCATTCTGAGATGAGTGTTCTTCATTGGTAGCTGCTGCATAGCTCACATGAGGCTGTGTAGAAGTGCTCGGTTTGTCCTTTGTGTCCTTCTTCACATCTTGGTCCTCCTATTTGGATTGTTGCAGGCGTGTGTAGTGCCTTGGAACAAAGGTCTCATCATATCTATGCCAGCAGTCAATCACCGAATGTCCAAGCTTACCACATAGCTGACAAACTGGTCTGGAGCCAGAGTTAGTTGTAGCAGTTGTGTTGTTGAAGTGTTGGTTGCGCCCACGACCACGACCTCGATTGTTACGGCCCCTACCACGGTTGCCAAAGCCTCCATTGCGACCACCATGGTTAGCTTGCACCAGATTAGCGCTAACCGAAGCATTTCCAAGCTCTTGATGATGTTTCTGGAACTGTGCTTCTTGCACCAGAAGTAATGCTTCAACTTCAGAGAGTGAAGGCGAGGATCTGCCAAAAACCATCATCACAAAAGGATTGTACTCCTCAGGGAGTCCATCCAACAACACATCAAGACGATCTTGCTCAGAGATATTCTCACCAATTGAAATCAGTGAGTCAGCGAGGGTGTGAATTTTCGTCAAGTATTCAGCAACTGTTAGGCTCCCTTTCTTTGTGTTCTTGAACTCCGATCTAAGTTACCGTGTCTTTGCTTTGAGATGGGAGTAGTAGTGGTTGTGAATCCTATCCCAAACCTGATGTGCGTGTTTGCAGGTGAGAACACGCGGTAACACCGATTCTGAAAGAGTTGATAGCAACCACGTAAACACCATCTGGTCCTGGACAAGCCATTTTTCATACTCTTCTGAAGGATTATTCGCAATGCGATCTGCTTCAGAGTTGAACTGTGGCGGTGTCGTTGGATTAACCAGAAGGCGATGCAGTTTGTACGACGTAATTACGCCGGTGACTTGCTGACTCCACATCAGAAAATTCTTATCCTCAAGTTTGATGGATAATTTGGGAGTATGAAAGCCTTGTGACGAATTGGTGCCACTACCACCAAGAACGAACACATGCGAGCCTAGTTCTGTTTGGGATTGTGCGACTGGAGAAGTTTCCGACGCCATTGGTGAAGCTCGGAGCAAGAAAAGATGAAAGCGGAAGGGGATTATGGATCGGAACTTGCGATTGATACCATAAAGGAAAACTAGAGAGAATACTGAAACTGAATTATCATTGATCTAACATATTATCAGCTTGATTACAAAAGAGAAGATTTGGGGTTTATATACAACACCCTAATCCAGAAACTGAAATCAGTTAATCTGTTACAATGCAACAGCCATAACGGTAATCAGTTACACTAAGCTAATCTAGATGCTTCTGGAAACCTCAATCAGCTTCTGGAAACTTGATTTGGTTAGTGCTGTCATTGCCTTTGTTAGCTTGAGCTTCATTTGTCATAACCACACTCTCTATCACTAAATAATATATTTTTATTAAATAATAATCTAAACAATATCTATGTATTTATGTATAATAAAATAGTTTTTTAAAAAATGCTTAATATGAAATGTGATTTTTCAACTTGGAAGCATATATTACTATTTATTTTACTAAACTGCTAAAATAGATAGCTCTAAATATACATCTCACATTAGAAATCCATCAGACAAGTGAAGTTTAAATTCTTCTGTGATATAATTTTAAATTCATCATAATATCTAAGATTGTATATTATTATTACAAACATGATTGATTCACATACCACTATACGATTTTCAGTTAATATAACCTCATTACGCAACTATTTTATATTTTCAGAGTCAATAAGTCATTTATGTATGCCGCTTATGCATAATACTCCTTTGATGGCGGCTTAACCCTATACCTCGAAGGATCACTCCTTCGGATTTTTCAGTATAACTGATTGTCACTATTAAAGAATACATTAATAGATTTTTATTCATATACATTTTTAGCAAACAATACGGAATAACCACAAATGAGTAGTATATTATAACTCAATTGTTAAATTATTAAAGATTTTTTTGAATTTAAATGGTTTATGCATATCGTTTAAGTAGCAACAAATTCACAATTGTAGCCCGTGCATCGCACAGAAATCGCCCTAGTATATATAAGTATGTTATACAAATCTTTCATACAAAACGATGAAAAAAATGGTAAGCAAAAGAGGCAGAAACACCCCCCAAAAGCAACTAAAAAACCTGTAGGGAAATAAATCTCCACGAAGTCAACCTTTACGGCATCTACAGCATAATTAGAAACAGAAAGGAAAATCCTACTACAAGCTTGTAAAGATAAATCGAACTTTGTAAATGCATCAGCCACTTGATTGGCTTCTCTAAAAATATGGGTAACTGAAGCTTCCTTAAACCACCTGAGCCACTGCTGAATCGAATCCACGACCACAAGGAGAAAACTAGGATGTTACAAAGAACATCCCGACAAAATAAATTTTGATTGATGTCTTTGAGTGAGACTCAATGACAATATTGCGATGCCCATAGCACTTGGCTAACTTTAACCCCATCAGCAACCACCAACGAACAAGGCCCCATACCAAAAGAAACGAACCAAAGTCATCTCTGATACTGCCACCTATGGCCGCCTCACTCCCCCGATTACTAACTGGCCCATCACAATTTAACTTCACCTTCCCTGCACTTGGAGGAAGCCAACGAGCTGAGGTAAGTGGAGCATTGACCAAATTAGGAATAGTCACCCCACCGAACTCAAACCAACAATTATCCACATTTTGGGCTAAATGGGAGATACGCTCAACAACCGAAGAAGGAAGGGGGCTTTTATTCTAGAAAACAAACTCATTCCTCGCCATCCACAAAACCATATTCTTTCAATACTCTACGTACTTTGATGGATAGTACTCCTAATATTGATTCTAACACTATGAATAAATCTTCCATCTTGGAAATTAGCTTAAATTGAGGAACATTGTATTTAGAAACTCCTTCGTGACCCTAAGTGAATCAGATCGCCTTGTTTCAAACCCAAACATTTTCAAAGGAGAGACCACTCTCCACAAAGATATGATTCAATCGTTGCTTTCTTATTCTGCGACACTATTGAGCTAGACATGTGTGGTTCTTTCAATCGTATAGATCCATGCTCTCCGCTACTCGTCAATAACAGCGACAGTAGGTAGTGTGATCTTGGCACAACAACCTTGCAGAAGGAAGCTTGGAAATGTTTTTCAAAAGAAAAAAAAAAGTTAGCAAATGCAGAAATAGTAGCAAGATTTTGTTAAAAACAGTAAAATATAAAGAACTAACCAAGTTGGTTAGATCACTAGTGGTCAGTCTTTTGCAAACATAAAGTTTGAAATAATTGGGTGGATGACCTAATTTAGTGTAGAAACATTAACAAAATAACCTAATTAAAGTATTAATTCATTTAGAAACTTCACTAATCTCTATCTATTAATACAACATCTACTTTTCCCCATTTTTTAGCGCCAAATCCCACCCCCTACCCCCCTCCCCTTCCCCCCTCCCCCCTCCCCCCTCTTCTTCTTTTTTTCATTTTTTTTGAATACATAAAAATTTAGAAAAAAAATTTTGCTACAAATATATTAGGTTTGTTCCTCGATAATTGAATAGGTGAAAAATGAAAATAAATTTCGTGATAAATTATGTAAAGTTTGTTCCTCAGTAACCTGTTTGGTGAAAAAAAATCATAACGAAATGAGTAAAGTACAATGCTAACCCTATATATTAATACACTATCTACTTTATATCAATTGAACGCCAAAAACACCCCCTCCCCCTACCCCCCTCTTCTTCTTTTTTCATTTTTTTTTTGGAATACATACAAATTTAGGAAAAAATTTGATCTATAAATATATTAGGTTTGTTCCTCGATAATCGAATAGGTGGAAAATGAAAATAAATTTCGTGATAAATTATGTAAAGTTTGTTCCTCAGTGACCTGTTTGGTGAAAAAAAATCATAACAAAATGAGTAAAGTACAATATCTTTGAGGATGTATGATCTTTTGATATTATGAAAGAGCTTTATTTTTTATTTTGCATCGTAAGTAATTTTAGAGAACAAAAAACCGAAATCTAATCCAATCGAAACCAAAGTAAACTCATTTTTTTAAAAATTTCCGGAATTACCTCAAAAGAAGATAATTCCGAAAGCCAATTTTTTGAACTTTCCGGAATCACCTCAAAAGAGGTATTTTCAGAAGCCAATTTTGACTTCCGAAAATACCTCTTTCGAGGTGATTTCGGAAAGTTGCGTGTTTTGAGACACTTCGGTGTTCGAAAAAAAATTAACCGGTCAAATACTCAAAATATCATTTTGTGCCAATTCTTCTTCCTCCTTTCTTATTCTATGTTGTAACACCAATAGTACACAGCCATTTTTTGGTGAATTCACTTAGCCGCGTCATTGTTACCACCCCGTGCATAGCACGGGTGTATCTCCATGTCCTAGTTTTAATGGTTTAATATTATTTTAGTACTATTTCATTATTAATTTTTTTTAGATTCACATAGAAATAAATACTTTTGTTTATATTTATATATTATATTGTTTAAATTATTATGCATTTATACATAGGGACATTTTTGTCATTTGATAAAAATGGTTCTTTCATTTCTCCCACTTTCTACTCTACTTTCCCATGTATCAAACAATTCCCTCTATTTCTACTCTCTTTCTTTCTTTCCACAATCTTTTCTTTTAATTTCTTGCCCCATACTTTCAGTTTCCAACCAAACACAGCATTATGTTTGTAAAGAAAACCATTAAAAAAGTAACATAACGCGTCGGGAGAGGCGGTTCAGTGACACGAGATTTCGTGCTTGGTAGTTTGAAGAAATCCTAGGTGCTTGCACGTGCGAGTCTACCTCAGACACGTATGTTCAATCTCTCTTAAACTCTGCAGCAGTTTCTATATCTCCGATACCACGATTTGCTCCACCGACTACAGTTAACTTTCAAGGCGGTTTCCGGTCACCACAGAACTCTACCTGAAATCATTTCCGATGTCGGTAAGTTCTCTTCAACCCCCTCGGTATATGAATTCGCACACATATTCTACGAATTCTTTCGCATGGTCAAGATTTCTGAAGATCTTGTTATTGCGTAAAACCCACTTTCTACCTATATTTATTCAGATACCAATTAATTTATCAAATGTTTTACAACATATTTGATTTTTTAACAGTTGCATGTTAATCGCTTACGATTATTTAGCGTTTGGTATCTTAGGTTTAATATGTAATATAGGTATTGGTATAAGGATCCATAACTATTGCCTGTTACATGTTTGCGAAAATTTGTGAGTCAAACAAAGTGATTGCAAAAAATTACAGAGCATGTTTCGGATGATGCTAAGTTATTTGTTTTGTGATTGTTACTTAAAGTTAGTTTAATATCAAGACGCATTAGGTTCATCGTTGCTCTGCTTCCACCATTTTCAAAGAATAAAACCTGGAATTATTTAAAGCTGCTAACAAATTCTAGCTTGTAGTTCCATTTTTGATATGTTTGATTTGACTTAGGCCTCTCAAATTGATGGATTAGTTAAATCTTTGTTTGGATTAGAATAGAAGGATGAAAAACAATTCATTTGTCCATCATCCATCGACTAAAAAATTTCTAACCATTTGGCCATCATCCATCCAGTCCATTCAAAGATAAGTCTATCCAAGCCATCGATTACAAAAGAAAACACAAAAAGATGCAATTTTGAAGGGATGATGGATGGATTAGATTTTTTTTATGGATCATGGATTGCTTTTAATCCATCCATTAAAATCCAAATTGTGTTATCTTGGGTAGTTTTGATTGGCTTACTAATGGGATAAGATAATGGAAGTGTTCGTAGGTGGTTCTCAACATCATAGATGTAAAACTAGTGTGAACTGCGAACTGCTTGACCATCCGAAAGCTATAATAAAGCTAGATACACATGTTGCATATTATATATGGGCTACACAACCTTCTCTAGAAGTTTACAAGGATGTAATTGTACTAGCGCTGCTTGGTAATCAAGAGAGCTGTGTGAAACATGATATGAGCGTAAATTTATGATCACAGAATCTGATCTTTTATTTACTTATTGTTTGTGGGTTTCTAAGAATGGAATTAATTGGAAGAGATGTCATGTATCTCTTTTTGACAAAACGTTAAGTATTGACTGGTTAGTATCCGGAAATGACGCATGATTTTTATTGAAATTAGCGAGTTTAGTTTAGGAAGGAGAAAAAGAGAAAGAAGACTTCTGCATTTTGATAATATTTTATTGTGTATAATGATGTGTTGAACTACAGAGCACTAAACCTTGTTTATACTAGTTCTTTACTCTTAAATAAATAGGGAATTATACCATGAAATACAATAAATAGGAAAACCACTCCTAAGAGATTATAAAGTACCAACAGATATTGTAAGATACCGTAATGATATTATTGGATGTTTTCTAGATATTCTAAGTTTCTTACAACTTCAAAATATTCCAAGTTTCTTAAAACCTCAAAATATCGTGGAAAAAATTTATGTCATATTACAGATAATAATTTTAAAATAAAATTGTGTATTAGGAAAGACATACACGCATTTGAGCTATCCTCCTAAAAGGGTTATGTACATGTTGATCTCAGGCAGATGATAAGCTTAAGGTTTATAACCTCTTTTCTCATTTGTTACTCTTTTTCTAAAGAATATATATTTATACTTCTACTTCTCAAAATTATTTTCTGAATCTTGAACTCAGTATCATTTGTTATTGTCTCTGTTTACATGATATTGCATAAATCATTAGTGGTTATAAGAAGCAACCGTAGATGCCTTTGTAATGTACTGACAATAGATACCATAAGGGGAGTTTCCTTTGTCAGTGGGTACAAATGACTAGTATGCTTTGAAGCTTTTGTCCCTTATGGTGATGTTCACATACTTGTTGCATATCCAAAAAGTGGGTACTATGCAGTTTTAGACTTCTAATAACTTCACTTTTTCCAGATAAAAACTGTTAAAGTCACTAATGTTTCCTTGGGAGCAAGTGAGCGAGACATTTACGAGTTCTTTTCTTTTTCTGGCGACATTGACTATGTTGAACTACGGAGGTCAGTTACTGTGGTTGGATTCATAGCACCACTTTTTCTTAGAGCGCTTTCTGTTGCAAGTTGTGTTATAGAATTCCTAAACTATGTACTGATGCAGTCATGATGAACGCTCTCAAATTGCCTATGTTACTTTCAAGGATCCACAGGGAGCTGAGACTGCAATATTGCTATCGGTAATCCACTTACCATTACTTTTTATATACTACTGTATATGTGATTCATTTTAAACAACCAAAAAACTTGTGCTCAAATCATTATACGAGTTCACAACTTGTTATGTTTCTCTTTTGTGAATAAATTTATCTAAGCTGCAATGTATATAACCAAATATAACCTAGTTTCACATATGTCAGGGAGCAACAATAGTCGATTTGTCAGTTACAATAACTCTGGATCCAGATTACCAGCTTCCACCTGCTGCCTTGGCATCATTGGTGAGCCCTGCTTTGATCCTCTACTATTTATTATTGTACACGGGTTACTAGTCTGTTTAGGCCTAACAACTACTTAAATTTTTGCAGGTAAATGAAAATCAAACCCCTGGGGGTGCTGAATCTGCTTTGAGGAAAGCAGAGGATGTGGTCTCCAGCATGCTGGCCAAGGGCTTTGTCTTAGGAAAAGATGCTGTCAACAAAGCAAAGACTTTTGATGACAAGCTCCAGTTAACCTCAACAGCCTCAGCAAAAGTCGCATCGATTGACCAAAAAATCGGTATCAGCGAGAAAATAGGTGCTGGTGCCTCAGTTGTGAGTGATAAGGTTCGAGAAGTAGATCAAAAGTTTCAGGTTTCAGAGAAGACAAAATCAGCACTTGCAGCTGCAGAACAGACAGTTAGTACTGCTGGTTCTGCTATAATGAAGAATCGCTATATACTTACTGGGGCCTCTTGGGTGACGGGCGCTTTTAGTAAGGTTTCCAAAGCAGCTGGAGAAGTAGGTCAGAAAACAATAGAGAAAGTTGAGAATGCAGAACAGCAAGAGAAAAGACAAGTTGAAGATCAATATGCACAGGTCCTTTCTGAGCCTCCAAAAGCAGCAGCAACCGCAAGTGAGCAGAAACCTTCTAAGCCTGCTCCTGCTCAGGGTTTGATCCTTTGATTTGCTTCTTGTGTATATAATACATCTTTGAAACTCTTGCATACTGTTTACAGATTATTACGTACCTTTTTTTTGTGGATTGGATGTGAATGTAGTATACATTTGACCAATTACATGGACAAATTTCAATTATTTAATTTTGTTTTGTAAGAAATTTACCAGTTGTGAAAATTTCTCTTATTTGCTCTTATTGTTGCACCTTCGTCAGAGTCCATCAGTCTAGCATTTAACCGTTCTTGTCATATTCTCAGCCAGCCAACATGTCCCTATTCTTTCCCTACTACTGTTAGTGCCATCACAGTCTTTGTTTCTCTCTTCTCCCTTGCCTTCCTTGCAGTTGCCACCTTCCTTGCAGTTGCCATTGCCTTTACCTAATTGGAAACTCGGAGGGCAACTGCAGAGCCAAGCTGCAGTGTCAATGTTGGTTTCCATGTGTCAATGTTGGCTTCACTTCAAGCCCCCCACCCCCACTCTCTCTATTTATCATTCAGGAAACGACGCCCTACATGAGTCTCTCCTCTCGTTCAAATCAGAGGTTCTCTATATGTTGTCAAGGGATTGGTATTTTTTTTTCCACCTAAGATAGAAAATGCCGGCGTTTTTTCATAGACAAATATTAGTGATCAATTAGTTAGGTGGAGAGAATTTTAGTTCCTAAGATTCGACCTTTGAAATTTATGTTAAACTTTTTTGGTGTCTCTTAACTTATCAGACGGGGACGGGCTACTTGGATGTTGTGATTGGTTTAGAATGGTTGTATATCAGGTGCTATTAACTAGCTAGGGTGAGAGACTGAACAAATGGAGTAAGGATTGAATTGGGTACAATAATGAGACAAGTTGATTATTAGTGCAAATTGCAAGTCATGTTACCTTGAAGTTTGGTGTCCTATATTTGAATCTCGTCTAAGCCTTTTATGATGTATTTTTGTGTTCTATACTTGAATCTCGTCTAATTTTTCGTACGCTTGCTTCAACTAGAATAGCAAAATAGACAACATATTTCTTCTAGAATATTTGAACTCTAATTTAGAGGTTTTAGGAAAATTCATATAGTTTCACGCATTGTGCTTTCATTTTTTCTCAATTTTAAAAGTTGTGATTCATGAATAAAGTTCGGATTCAACGTAACTTTCTTTTGGGCAGTAATAGTGAAGGGAAGAAAGCTTGTTGGGTGACTTGGGATAAAGCTTGTTTACCTAAGAAGGAATGAGGTTTAGCGGTGAAAATCTTGGAATTCTTCAATATCCTTTTGCTTTCTAAATGGAAATGGAGGTGCCCGACCGATGGTCTCAACTATTTGGAGAGATTTCCTAGTTTTTAGATATAGACTAAAGGCCCAAATTGGTCCTTGACAAATTTTTTGTGGGACGAATTCGTCCCTCACAATTTTTTTGAGACACATTGGTCCCTGACAATTTTAAAACGGGACACGTTAGTCCCTCCATCCATTTTGACGTTACCAGCACAGTAAACATGTCCTACGTGGCACGTTAAGTGCCACGTGTCACATTAGATTTAAAAAAGGGACGAATCGGTCCCTGACAATTTAAAAAAGAGACGAATCAGTCCTCTGTTACTATTCATCGTCTTCTACCTCCAAACCTCCAAATCCCCAAACAACGAAGGTTCCACCCGTCCCCCCTCACCGATCCTCCTCTCTCACAGCTCTCTCTCTCACAGCCCCCTCTCTGGTTCGCTCTCCCCTCCCCCCCTCACCGATCCTCCTCCCTCTCTCTCTCTTCGCATCTCGTCGTTCCCTCTCTCGCCGTTCTCTCTCTCGTCGCTCTCCCTCCTCTCTTCTTCTCCTCCTCCCTTCTTCTCCTCCTCTCTTCTATCCCTTTTGTTCCTACGGTGAGGGTTTGGTAAGTGATGGCTTACGGTGGTGAGAGGGGAGAGCGAGATCTACGAGAGGCGGTGGTGAGAGGGGGGGAGTGCGATCTGCGAGAGTGAGAAGGAGATGGAGAGGAGGAGAGAGAGAGAGGGATGAGTTCCAGATTAACGTGAGTGAGGAGAGAGAGATGAGTTCCAGATCTGGGGGGAGGGGTTCGCGGTGGGGGGAGGGGTGAACAGTGGAACGGAGGGGGGAGGGGGGAGGAAGAGGAACAGTTGGTGGAACGGAGGGGGGAGGGGGGTGAACAGTGGAACGGAGGGGGGAGGGGTGATTTGTCCCCTTTTCAAAAAAGTCAGGGACTGATTTGTCCCATTTTCAAATTTGTAAAGTCAGGGACTTATTTGTCCCAAAATAAACGTGGCAGTTAACGTGACACGTGGCACTTAACGTGCCACGTAGGACACGTTTACTGTGCTGATAACGTCAAAATGGATGGAGGGACTAACGTGTCCCATTTTGGAATTGTCAGGGACCAATGTGTCCCGAAAAAATTGTAAGGGACGAGTTCGTCCCACGAAAAATTTGTCAAGGACCAATTTGGGCCTTTACTCTTAGATATATGGACATGCCTTCAAGTTCTTTAGATATGGTGGATCGACTCGGGGAAATAAAGATTCTTTTCGATGAAAACATCTTATGTGTTTGGGGAATAACTTAGAATGTGCTGGGGGTTACTTTTTTTTGTATTGCGCTGTAAAATGGGGGATGATAGATCCCTTTGCTTCTGGAAAGATCACTGGATTTTTTTTTATATGCAAATGTTAGTGGTTAATCATCAACACGGACTGATCGGCGTGGTTGGTGTGTCGCAATTAAAACAAAATCAAGAGGTCGAATTGAGACAAATGATGACACAGTGGAAGACGTGCCATATCAAATGGATGAAATGTCCAATGTAAATGAAGTGATTGAAGTTGAACTCATTACTCGTTTATGTGATGAGTCAAACACTGGTGATGGAGTTAATGAAGAAGAAGATACAGATCATGAGGATGCAGTCGATCACGTCGGTGTATCAGGAATTTACTCATCTGATGATGATGGTGATTTCGAGAAAGAATGATATTCTAATTAATTTGTTACGAAATAATTAATATTTATATTTATCAGACTTGATTCATGTGTTATTCATCATATATGTTATTCATTATTTATGTTATTTATCATGTATATATATATATATATATATATATATATATATATATAGTCATGACATCATCAGGACCAGATTCCGATAATGACCTACCTCGTGTCGACCCACCGACCGGTTTTTTTAAGAAGATTTCTACTTCTTTACGTGGTCGTCGTCGTCGTCGTGTAACTCGTGTCGTTGTTGATGGCCCTTTTGTGGCTCCATCTACTACGGAGGATGGCGGCGGACCTAGTACGCTGAGTCGTCCATTTGTGCCTCCACCCGGTACTGTGACACCCCCGCCAGATGTAGATGGGATACGCAGGTATAATATTGATAATGAGGTGGTTGAGGTTACGCCCGACGGTCGTATAGTAGTGAAGGTTGTTGGCCAGCAGTAAATATTAATTTAGTAATTTATTAATGATATTTGTTTGGTTTATATTTAAAACTTTAAATATAAATTATTATCTAAACATTTATTTTTTTTATGTACAGATTTATTCCTTGGAGGATTGTATCTAGCACGATCACAGACATAATCAAAGTAAATTACACTAAACCCTGGATGAATTGGATGGAGGTAAAAAAAGATAAGGATTTTAAGATGTGGAATGCATTCAGAGTAAGTTTTTTTACGAATTAATTAATTTTTAGTTTTTTAATTTTGTTGAATTGATTAATTTGTTTTTACTAACCAGTAAATTTGCTTAAATAGGAAAAAATGGCCTGGTACCCTAATGCGGCGAAAGAAGTTGAGAGAACATTCAACACAAGAGTTTCTCACCGCCTTTCTGAAATGCTCCGGCAACAACGTAATTAGGGGATGCAGCCGACATGGATCGGTGATTCTGATTGGCATGAGCTCCAACTTAAATGGAATGATGCGAAGTATAAAGAAAAATGTGACAAAGCCAAGAAGAATCGTGCTTCTGAGAGAGGGGGTTGCATAAATACGGGTGGTCCTATCAACGCAACTGAACATTGCAGATGCAAGGTAAATTTAATAATTGATTAAATTTATATTATATATACATACGTATTGTATATTTTATAAAATAATAATATTAAATAATAATTGTATATATATATAGGAGGCTAGCCTTGGTCGGCCACCTACTTTGCCTGACTTATACCGCCAACTTCATACGCGAGAGGAGACTGATGATTATATTGAAGAACGGTCAAGGAATATTGCGGTAAATAACGTTTATTATATTTATATTTATATATTTTTTTATTATATTACTATATATTACATATATTACATACTAATTTGGTTATACATTTCTTGGTTGTTGTTTTTAGGAAAATTTTTATGAATGGCAGACCAGTTATCGTGAAATTTAGCTGAGTAGTGGCAGTGAGATTGATCCCGTTGACGAGAGTCGAGCGGCTTTTCTTGCTTGGAAGGAATCTGTTGGGCCATCAAAAGTTGGCCGGTTAGTAGGAGCTGGTGGTTTGGGACCGTATGCTTTCCCAAATTCCATTATTCCAAATGTGGTTCCCGCATCTTCTAATTCAGACAGACGTACCGGTCGCTCTTATGTCCCTACGCCTTCAGAAATAAGCGATGTTCAGCTGTTGATGCAGAAATTGAGCGACCAACAGCGTGACATGAAAGAGCGACAGAAAAAACATGATCAGGAAATACAGCATATGCAGGAGAAGCAGGCGGAGTTGCACAGGTTGAATGCGGAGCAGCAAAGGGTGAATGCGGAGCAGCAACGGTTGAATGAGGAGCACTGGAAGCATATGATGGATACTATGTCTCAATACCTGAGGCCATCTATGCCATCATCATCATCATCATCATTTTATCCACCGCAGCAGATGCAGCCTTACGGCTCTGCTTTTCAGCCGTACGCACCAGTCTTCCAGCCTTCGTTCCACAGCCCATATGGTCAGCCGTACTCTGGTTTCAACTCTCAGCTCCATCAACCCCAGCAGCAGCCCCAGCAACCCCAGCAGCAGATCAACACAGATCTAGACCTCAACATTGATTTTGAAACATGGCTAAATAATCCAGAGCTCAACAACAACCCGTCCGAGCCGTCCGAGCGCTACTATGACTAACAGTTTTTTTTTGACAAAATGTAATAAATATTTTAATTCTTGGATGTTTATGCAAATTTTATCATTTTAAAGCATTATTCAATTCTCGTTTAATTAGCATTTATATAAAATAAATATTTATATTATAAAATTAATTATATATATTTTGAATTAAATAATAGATATTTTAATCAACGAATACTAGAATATTATTTTTTTTAAAATAAACGAATTAAAAACTGTTTTTTTTTAAAAAAATAAAATAGATTTCCGGCTGTTTCCATTATTTTTCCGGCAGATTTTTGAAAAATTTCCGGCGGCCTCCTAAATAAATACCGGCGGATTTGGCGTCGGTAATTACCGGCGGATTATAATATTTACTGGCGGGTAACAACTTTAAATTACTGGCGTTTTTCCTGCAGTTACCGGCGGATTTTTCGTCGCTAATTTCCGGCAGAAATTAGCGGCGGAAAATCCGTCAGTAACCGTTACCTGTGCAGAAAAGAGCTTGGCTAACTGATCCCAAGAGGAGATCGTATTTGGCTTAAGAGCCCTGAACCAGTCTAGAGCCGGCTTCTCTAGAGTGGGGAAAGGTTCGGCACTTTATCTCCTCTGGAACGTTATGGTATTGCATAACCGTGTCAAAGTAGTCGAGGTGGCGATCCGGATCGCCAGTCCCATCATGCATTTTCAAACCCTCAAGAGGTTTCTCTAGGTGCTTTGGCACCGGGAAGTAGTCGATCTTACTTGTGAAGGGTCCTTTGCGCTTTGTCTACCTCTCCAGGGGTGGAGACCGTCGGTAGCCATATTTGTTGGGGGATCCCCGCGAGCGAGGGTGTCGACGCTCTTGCCTCGAGGATCTTTTCCGACTTCTGGAATGTCGCCTCGGAGAAGAGGAAAACAGAAACGAGCTAGGCCGAGGGGAACCCTCAGGACCATAAGAATCATTAGCTGTCCGACTTGGGGGAGTCTCCGATCCTCGCCCTCCTCTACAACGAGGTGGAGTGCGGTGATGGTATCTCCTCCAATACGGAGATCGGTGGCTGCCGCGGCCATGAGTCATTCCACTTGAAGAGTTGCGTAGAGAGGAACTCCGATCCGGGATGTTACGAGCCCGGATCTCAGCAATCTGAACTTCTAACTGGGTGTAGCGTTGGCTTTCCTGCTGGTCGACCTCGGCTTGCCGATGTAGAAACTGGACGAGCTGTTGAACAGCATCGATTGGCACCTGGACCGTCTGCGGGGGAGGTGGAAGTCGGTTCCGGGCCGAACTCCCAAGAACCATAGCCGTAGCCGAGCTTCGAGCATGCGTCGGGCTAAAGGGTAAGGTGACTGCCACTCCTTCTAGAGTCACCTGCTGCAGAACCGATCCTTCAGCGACATTCGGGATAGTCCTATGACGTAAGGTCGGAGCCATTGTCAATCAAGGAGATGGTAGAGGAACTAGAGTACAAGATCCTCCCACTGTGGTCGCCAATGTTCTGTACCGTATCTCTGGACCTGTATCCGATCTTAGACACAAGGTCCGATCCGAGATAGTTGGTAGTGTAGCGACCGAAAAATCTGGGTGAGGATTCCTCGAAGGTTCAAAAATGAAGCCACCACCAACGTTTAATTTTTAGGGCAAACATCGGTAAATCCCTTTGGAATGGATAAAGGTCCTTGAGACCAGATTAGGGTTCAGGAGTCGGTTATGCATGGGGAAGGTGTTAGCACCCCACGACATCCTTCCTAAGGAATGTTACCTGCTAATTAGTTGTAGGAAAAAAATGTTAACTTTGAAAATGTTAATTTTTACCCTTTTATTGAAAGAAAAAAACTTAATAAAAATTTTAGTTTTTTTGTGCTTGACGGGAGTGGGCCCCCCCGCTCCTACGTATCTCCAGGTGCGATGGAGAAATCAAAGCTACGTAGTTCTTGGGTAGAAAATATTTGTGTGTTGGTGTTTTTTATTTGGGGGTTCTAGTACTTTTGAACTGTGTTGATGGACCATTGTTGGTCTGAAGGAGCGCTACGGTTCTGAATGACCACTGGGGGTCTGAAGGAGCGCCGGGGCTCCGAAGGACCACAGTTCATTTATCCTAAAACGATGACTAATCCGGCCATATGGCCGATTCAATCCTCTATTCTTGAAAATAAGATTTTTGATTTAGAAATGGAAGGAATGTGTTTGTGTTTTTTAATTTAGAAATTATTTGTTTTGAATAGGGATTTTAGGTCCTGATCCGTACGGTTCATTCGTGGTCCTAAAAAGCTAACCAACCCGATCGTACGACCGACTTAATTCCCTATTTATATTTTGGGTTTTTTTTGTAAAAACAGTGAATTAAGGAAGAAACATAATGAAACTTGTTTATTTTTGCGCTTGACAGGGGCGTGACCCTGCTCCTACGTATCTCTTGGTAGAGAATCAAATGCTACGTAGTTCTAGGTAGAAAATATTTGTGCGTTGGTGTGTTTTATTATTTTGAATGTTTTTGAAATTTGGAAGACGTTCGAAGTGACTAAACAGATAAATCTAGAGTGGTCACCACTAACGACCCATTTGAAAAGGAAGGTATTCACGATGTTCAAACGAGTTAAACTCAGAGTGACCATTGTAGATAACTGGCAACTTTGTGACTGGGTGCTTGATTATTTGAAAATGTTTGTTTGCAAACATGACTCTTTTTAAAAAAAAATAAGTTGAGGTTGTGTGAAAATGAGTTGAGCTCATTGATTTGTAACATCGTGTGAAGATGAGTTGGGCTCATTGGTTTGTAAAATGTGAGGATGAGTTGGACTCATGACGAGTGAAAAGGAAGAAAACATTATATATTCCAAAGAGATGATGAAAGTGAGAAGGTGAGAACGTAGGAAATAAGTGGTGTAAACAACAAATATTCATTAATAAAAATAAAAAAGAAAGAAATAAAGGGTCAACCATATGAAGAAAGGGGCATCGCTAGCAACTAGCGATTGAGAAAGTAGGTTAAAAGGAAAAGGACTAAAAGTATATATAACAATCTGAAGAAACAATCATGAGACAAACAATGTAACTTAAGGATATAAATAAAAAAAATGAGTCGTGGGGAGGGGGTGTATGAGAGTTTAAAAGAAGGAGGAAGAGTGAGAGTTAGTATATGAGATAAGATGAAATAAATGAATAAATAAATAAATAAATAAAGAGAAAGGGGTATAATAGTAAAACAAGGGTGCAATTAACAGAAAAGGGGGGTGTATTAATGAAACTGGGGGTGCCTAAAGCAGCCTGTTGTTAGTTCTGCCAGCCCACGAATTCGTGGGCCTTTCACAGGGGGTGCGTGAAGCAGAAACAGTCTAGTTTGCAGTATTGGGCCTTTTACCCTATTCTGCGAAAATGGGCTAACAAAAAAGGGCTGCATTGTTTATAAACCGGGGGTGTAGTCAGTAAACTGTAAAAGAAAATTAAAAAGAATTAAATCAGATGGTTAAATGGCGTATATATGTGTTTTTAAAAAAATTGGGAACCCTAATTCCATCACTCTCAAACAGCGCCGCAACACAACATCTTCGAGGAGAGAGAGAGATTTTCGTAGAGAGAGAGGGAGCAAGGACGAGAGAAAGGGAGACAGGTGGTGATGGCGGTGACGACCGGAGGGAGGGAGACCGAGAGTGAGGGAGGCATACGGTACTGTTACGGTGGTGGTGTCAGAACGATGGGAGGGGCCCCGCCGGAAAAAGCCAGCCACGGTGGGGAGCCGTGGAGACGCCGACGTTTTGACAGTGAGAGAGAGAGGAGAAGCCTATGAGCAGAGGAAGACGGCGATGACTACGGTGCGAACGCCAGACGAGCGACGGCGACCGGGAGACGACGACGGCGACAGTGATTTGCGTTTCAGGTTCGGTTCGTTCTCTTCTTCCCAGACATTTTTTGATTTTGACTTTGTTTTGGATCTTTGTTTCTACTGGTACTGGGATGTTGTTGGTTTGATATGTGTCTATGGAGGTAAAAAAAAACGAGAAGGAGAGGGGACGATGGTGACAGTGGTTTTGGTGGTGTTGCGTTTGTCGGGTGGTTGTTGTGATGGGAGAGGAGAAATCGCGGAGGTGAGAGAGAGTAGGGTAGGCCGAGAGAGATGATGATGATGTATGGTGGAGATGATGGTTGTAGGGGGTGATTTACCTGGTGGTTCTGATGGTGGTGTTGGGAGGTACGGTGGTGCTACGGTGGCGCTACGGTGGCGACCACCACAGACGGTGGCCGGAGTATGGTACGGTCCCCTCCTTCTCCTCTCTCACATTCTCAGCATTCCGTGTTCTCTCCCTCTCCCTTATTTTCTGATTTGTGTTTTACTCCTCTGTATATTTCAGTGCATGCTCTTCTCTGTGTATTTGTTTTACTGTGTATATTAGTGTGTGCCTCCTTTGATTGTGCTACTGTTGCTATTTTTATAGGTGGATGAGGTGCTGAGGGCAGTCAGCAATTAGGGAAAAAAGATAGCATCAAAAGGACAACATCTTTGAGGGAATCAAAAGGACAGCAATTGGATAAGGATCAAGGACAGCAGCTAGCTGGCTGTGGGTGGCACAAAAGGACAGCATCAAGGAAAGAAAAATGATAACCCTAACCCTAACCCTAGATGGGGCAGCTGCAAGCTGCGCCCTTTTCCTTCTTTTTTTGAATTTTGTATTATTTGCCTTTTGTTGTTTCCGTCCATATGTGTAAAAGGACTTGGTTATGTAATAATAAAAACTTTGGCTATTCAGCTGATTTTGTATTACATTTTATTACAACAAGTAATAACAACAATAAACGAGCACCAAAATAAACGTACGACGAAGTAAAAGATACACGTACGATTAAAACGACGAGAATAAAATTATTGGGATTTTTCAATTAGTCGGACAAAATTAGGGTATGACAGATTGACAGGTAGAAGTTGGTCTTGATCAACCGAGCTCCGCTTCTGATCCTTGACAGGTGGTACCTGCGAGGACACTCCGACGCTCAAGTCAGCTAGGGAACTCATTAGAGGTAAAGAGTAGGGAAAGAGTGTGTACCTTGAGCATTGCAAAGAATGTCTATTTATAGAGTAAAAATGTGTTGTCCTAATGAATCAGAGCCGTCCGATCTAGGGCCTAGATCTTAGCCGTTGGTAAATGGATCTGTTTTTGCTTATGGGCCTCACTATTGTGGATTGGGCCAATCCGTAACAGTTTCCAGAAGAGAGATTCATAGAAAGATGATCTGAAAGAGATGAAGCAGTTTTTGAAGATGAATGATGATCTGTGATTGGTTTCCAAAAGAGAGTTTCAGAGAAAGAGGAATGAAAGATGATGATTCGACATTTATGTTGGCAGCCACGTCAGCATCCACTAACAGTGTTAGCCAAAAACTAAAGGCAGTGACCAAACTAGAAGCGTGTTGTATTTGCAATGGTTTTTTTAAAAAAAATTAAATTGCAGGGACGAAACTGGATTTTTTGGATATTTGCAAGGACCAAACGTACCTTTAAGCCATTATATTAAAATACTTTCATCCTTTAGAAGATGAATATGACAGTTGGGTTTGGAGTTTGGATAAGCTAAATTCTTTCCCAGTTAAATCATGTTACAGTTTCATTTTGTTTCAATGTATTCGTGTGAATTATTTGTCAGGATTTAAATGTCTGTTTCGATTCTATAAAAAGTGGGTACTTTTGGTTGGAGGCTCCCAACAGAGAAATTACCTACAAGAGATGCTCTCTTCTCAAAATACATTTTGAATGGTTCAAATTCCTCTAATCGCTTGTGTTTGAAGAGTTTGTTTCCCATTTATTTTACCGTTGCAAAGTTGCACTTTTAGTTTTGCTGGGAATAAATGATTGGTTGGGTATTCCCGCACTTGCATCCTTGGAAGATCAAGCTCATTATCGATATTATAGACAGATCGTCAATGGAAAGAACTCAAAGCGGGTTAATAGTTTGATTAGGTTATGTGTATGTGGTGTATTTTAGTCTACTCGTAATAATGTCTTGTTTTTTTTTGTAAAAGAGACTAATTCTTCGAGGTATCGGAGATTCAATTTGGATTTATTGACAAGAAATTAAAGTGAGAAAGCAGTAAATATTTTTTTAGTGGTTTTAATTTTCAGGATAACAAGAACACAAGTGTGAATTTGTATGAATTAAAAAGTGTTGGGAACGAGCTTCAATTTACTTCACTCTTATATCTAACGAATCAAACATGTTATTAAACTTATTTTATGAGCTATGATCGAATCGTTATAAATATTCTAATCCTAATTTCTTAGGTAAAAGAACATTTATTTCTAATAATAATCCCTAATTCCTTAAGTGATTTGAAGAAGAAATAAATAGTAAGAACAACAATTCTCCAATGATTATGAATACCAATGACTATTACTAGAGTAGAGATATACGGATTTCAAGTCTCAAGTATATGTAATTCAAATTTCCATTCACAATCACATATCATAAATCATTCTAAGAGTGATCAAATCCTAGGAAGCATTAAGGACAGAGATTGAAACATAACTAATAATATTCATTCAAATAGGAGGTTTAATTCAACAATATAAGGGATTCATAAATCGCTGCTCATCCCCAACAATGAAAAGTTTAGCTAGACATAAAAATAGAAATAACAAGGGGAAAAATCAAACTAGAGGGAGAAGCTGACAACATTGATGCTCCAATGACTTGTTCCCAACCTCCAATCATCAATGGAGCTCAGCGTGCGAATCCTTATCGTCACGTACGAAATCCAGAGCGCAAAACGAGACTATTCCCAATGACTAGAATGCCCTAAAATTCGAGTTTACGGGATTAAATATGTGTTGGATTAGTGAGTCATCGCCTAGCGAGACTGTTCCATCACTTGGCGAGCTGTAGGAAAATTGTTGAAAACTACTTCATTATCGCACGATGAGATGATCTAATCGCCTGACGAACTTCAGGTAAGGACGAACGCTAAAAATTGCTTCCTTATCGCCTGGCCAGGACCATCGACAGGCGACCGAAGCAGATTTCTACTTTGTTTCAACTGCTAAACTGCTAGCTCCTGTCATAGCTAGGCGAAGGACAACAAAAAACAAATGGATTAAAGGTACTCACTAACAAACAAAAATTCAAACTATTATGATTCTAAAACTCACTATAATTGAGAAAAATTTAAGAAAAATTATTTGAAAACTAGTCAAACTATACATATAATCCAGAACAATCAATTTCGTGGGTTGACTTATTAGTGGTGTAGGTGAACACTCTAGTTACACCGTAAAAGATTGGTGAATTCTCTCCTAGTACATCCTATTAATATATTTGCTTATAAATTGTTTTTAATTCTAGATTCTACTTTTTTTTTACCGTGTCATTTGTGCACAGTATTTACCAACTTTGTCGATGACTAAACTACACCGGAGAACCTGGTTGGCCACAATTTTTTGGATTTTACTTTTATGATACACAAGTCATTAATATATTTTTATTTATTTTTAGAAGATATGTAATTTCCTAAAAACGTCTCACTTAAAAATAAGGGTGTTTAGTGGTTCGAGCTAATCCAAACCAACCCACAATCTAATCCAGACCAATATGTTTGATTCAGACAGTTTTTGCATGCAGTCCAAACTCTAACCAACACGAACCAACCCATAGTTGTTCGGTTCGGGCAATAGATTTTAAAAAACACACCCGCGAACTCAACCCATAGACTTTTTACCTTATTAATTTATGGTTAAGTAGTAAAATTTTAATACTATTAATGGGTATGACCGTATGAATTTCATTTGGTGTAATTTTTAAATTGGTTTAAATAAGCTTTTACCCCCAGCAAATATGGGGTGTTTTGTTTTTACTCCTTGCAATTTTTTTTTTAAAAACTCCCTGCAAAAACAAATTTTTTTAAAAAGGTTCTTCTGTTAACCCACCGTTACAAAAAATGCTGACGTGTCTGACTTGTAATTTTTTTATTCTTTTCTAAAAAATTTTAATGCTGAGTTGTATGCCAAATCATTATTTTTTGTTTTTCATTATTTTACATTATTTCCCATCTTCTCCATTTCCCATCTTCCCCATCAACACCCTCTCTCTCTTGGTAAGAGTGATGCTGAAGCTTATTCCCCATCTTCTCCATTACTGCTACTACTTCCTCTTTTGCTCTCCCTTTCTTCTTCAATAATGTTTCCTCTTCCCATAACAACAACATAGGTTTTCTCTTGGTTACAAACGAAAGTAACTCTCAACAACAATAAATAATACCCTTCTACAAATTTTTACAAATTGAAATTAAAATTGAATGGAAAAAAGGGATGTAATGAACACAGAGCGAAAGGGGTTAGAAGCTTCCCTACAGCATCTCCTTCAACTTCACCATCACAAGGGATGTGATGAACACAGAGCCAAAGTCTTTCTTTTTTCATATGGGTATGTGTTTGTTTGCAGAAAAAGCGAAGAAAGATGCAAAGGAAAACGGAACGAGTTTCAGATCTGTTGGTGGAAGCAGTAAATGGTGGGGGTGCAAGAATCATGCGTAGAGAGAGAAGGAAAGATGAAGAACAGATCCACAAAAAGTGGGAGAGAGATAACCGAAACTTAGAGAATGTGGGAGAGGTTTTGGTAGTTGACGGCGGTGGTGTGGTGCTTGCGGTGGTGGTGGGGGTGGTGTGGTGTGAGTGGTTGTGATGGTGGTGGTGGTTGTGGTGTGGGTGAGAGAGAGAAGAGAGTGGTTGTGGTGTGAGTGGTGGCGGTGTTGGTGGTTGTGGTGTGGGTGAGAGAGAGAAGAGAGTGGTTGTGGTGGTGGTGGTTGTGGTGTGGGTGAGAGAGAGAAGAAAGGGGTTGTGGTGGTGGTGGTGGTGGTTGTGGTGTGGGTGAGAGAGAGAAGAGAGTGGTTGTGGTGTGAGTGGTGGTGGTGGTGGTGGTTGTGGTGTGGGAGACAGAGAGAAGAGATTACATCTCACAATTCCGTTTGACACATAAGCATTTTTGTAACAGTAGGTTAACAGAGGGACTTTTTTAAAACAAGTTGTTTTTGCAAGGTGTTTTTTTTAAAAAAAATTGTAGGGGGTAAAAGCAAAACACCCCCTATTTGCAGAGGGTAAAAGCGTATTTAAACCTTTTAAATTCTATTTTTTTGGCTATTTAGAAGTGGAGGATTATTACAAAAAAGTATAGTTTTTTTTAGGCTAAAGTGCTTCCGGGGTCCCTTATCTTTATTTAAAGTAACGATTTGGTCCTTTATCTTTTTTTTGTCCCAAATCAGTCATTTATGTTTTAAATTTTTGACACATAAATCCTTTTCTGTCCCAAATCAGTCCTTTATGTTTCAAATTTTTAACACATAAATCCTTTTTTTTGACACATAAATCAGCACTGTTAACGGAAAAAGATTTATGTGTTAAAAATTTGAAAGATAAAGGACTTATTTGGGACAAAAAAAACATAAAGGACTAATTCGTTACTTTAAATAAAGATAAGGGACCCCGGGAACACTTTAGCCTTTTTTTTAACATTATAACAAAAAAGTATAGTTTTTTTTAACATTATAACAAAAAAGTATAGTTTTTTATATTTTATAAAGTTAACATTATAGTGCATGACCCGCGAGCCCAATTCAAACCAACTCGTCCAATTAGGGGTGTTCACGGGTTGGTTTGGATGGATTTTGACTAAATCCGTTATCCGAACCAATCAAATTTAATCGGTTTGGGTTGGTTTGGATTTTGAGTTGTTTACTATAAAATCCGAACCAAACCAATCCGATATTGAATGGGTTGGTGGAAACTGGAAAGTCAATATAAGGTTCGGGTAACGGGTCAGCGGGTTTAAATTAGAAAATCTGTTGCCCGAACCGAATTAGAACGGGTCTTTACGGGTCGGATCGGATTTGGCCCAATCAAAAAAATTGCCCGAACCAAACGCTTCGGTTTGGTTCGGAGTTACCCAAACCACTGAACACCCCTACGTCCAATATCAGATTGATTTGATTCATATTTTGAAGAAAAAATGTAAAATCCAAATCAACCCAAATTGAGTAATCATAATTGGTTTGGGCAACATATTTGGACAAATCTGATCCAAACACACCCATGAACACCTCTACTTAATTTTTTGTAGTTTTATTGTAGTGGCGCACACTAGAGTCCAGGGCAGAATCCCACGGGGATCACGAGGAGAGTCATCACGGTCATGTGCACGTGAAGACGAACAGACTCTGGTGAGTGGTTGTACTCGGGTGAGAGTAGTCGACCACGCTTCTAACCGGCATATGCGTGTAGAGAGAAGACAGAGTGCTTCTCGTATTGATCAGAAGGCGAAGCCTAATCATGGAGTGTATTATGAGGCTTCTGATCCTGAGGAGTTTATGATGGAGGCTGACGCTGAGCAGGAGCATCGGGTCGAGGAGCTAGATCTAGGTCTGAGGGACCGCTCTCTTGTGTATAAAGTGGATGCCCTACGACCCGAGAAAGTCACATGGAACCCTTGGGAGGACCACAGGCACTTCTGATCGTATCATCAGATTGTGCTTTTCAGAGGATATCTTCCCTGGGATTACAATGTTGTACCATACATGGTAGATAGGTGCTTATGACAATTTGGCTACGTCCAGGACATCCAAGTTCTGCCGACTGTGCAGCGTGAAGGACCTAAGTACCTAGGGACATGATCAAGAGTGCTACTAGATCCACAGTCCCGAGTGAGTGCCGTGAGAGATACCTCCCATGGTACTCTTAGGTTTCGATTCCCCGCCTCACCATGCCTTTGGGGGATGCTGCACATCAGGAGCCAAATCAGAACGTTTCCAGCACCCAGGAGAGGACCACAGACTCTTGAGGAGAGAGTTTCCAATGGTACTGCACATCTACGAGAGGCCATAACACCTAGCAACATTGAGCCTAACAGTCACGCCTATAGGCTTCTTTGGAGCGCTTTGTACGTGTTGGAGGGAGGGGACCCTTGATGTATTTTATGTATTATTTTTTTGAACTCCGTTTATTTTTCGGATATTGTCTCGTGAATCGTAGTTATATTTTCGGATATTGTACTTTTTTGGATGTCTATATGTGAACTAATATTTTAATTGATGCAAAAGCAGATTATAAAAATAAAGCATAACAGAAACAAATAACGTAATAGAAAACGATCCACCGGAGACATTTACCCTACTGTGACGGTCCTCCCTGTCTCAAAAGGAAAATAATCTTGTTGACGTTCTGTTTGGTCTCCCCGTACAACTTCAAAGGACTAAGATTTTCCGAATGCCGTCACTAAATCAGCTATTCTTCCTTTTTCGACGAGATACCCCTCATGGATGTTCAACATGTTTCGTACATCATCGTCGAATTCATGGAGGACCAGTAAACACAACCATCATCTCCACGTGTGGGTTAGCGATAAGTAATACTACTAACTTCTCGGTGCCATGCACCTTGCTATTGAACCTTACACCCCACTTTATCTTTCAAAGTAGAGAAGGTGATGTCGTGCTTGAGCCTGCATAAAACAGGATCTGAGCACTCAAATCAGACAACATCTTCTTTTTTGGTGATTTTTCCACGATGATAAATGACAGTCATTTTGGAGGGTTTAGCAAATCAAATAAGGAATTGTTTACTAAATAAGAGAAGTGCTTGTGTGAAAGAAATTAGGGTAAGTGGATGTATTTATAGCGATTTTCGTTAAAAGTGTCGGTAGGATATTGATCGTTGATCAAAAGTGTCGGCAACATCAAGGCCGTCAAAAGTGTTGGCGGGATATTGACCGTCGATCAAAAGTGTCGGCAACATCAAGACCGTCAAAAGTAAAAAATACATAAAATTTATTAGTCAAAATAGCATAATTCCGAATTTTTTTGGTAAACCAAGGTATCCCCTGCGCGCAACTGCAGAGACTAATCCCTTGAGGTACTGAGATCCATTTAAGGGGTTGACCTCTCCCACCAAATATTTTTCCATACGCACCGGCCAGGGATCGAACTCGTGACCAAATGGTTAAGGAGCTCAAGTATCTACCACTTGTGCTATACCATGTTGGTGCATAATTCCTGATTTATAAAACATACATAAATCAGAAAGCAAAAAGCATATTTCCGGAATTATGTTTTTAAGATAAATCCGGAATGACAAAAAAAATCTGGAATTATGTATTACACCATAAATTCGAAACACAATTTTTCAGTTCCAAATTTATGTGTAATACATAATTCCAGGAATAGGTAAAGTAGGCTTCCGGAATTACCTTCTGGGACGTAAATCCGGGAAAATGGAAAATTCCACCTCAAATTAGTGCGTTTTGGTAAAAATGAGAGGAGCAAAATGGAATTAAAATGAAATGTAGGGGGTATGTGGCCAAGTGAGGTACGTAAATCAAAACCCCTTTAGGTTTCTAATATTTATTTATCTAATCTAATATCTAATATCTATTTATCTATTTATACAAACAAACTTCCTATAAAATTACCAATTTGGATCTCTTATTAACAAGACACGTACCTAATTTAAGAGTAAAAATGTCATTACCCCTCTCTTTCTTTTTCTTCTTACACTCTCTTTCTTCCTTTTTTCTCTTTCTTCTTACACTATTTTTCCTACTTTTCACTTTTCTCCTACACTCTCTTTCTTCCTTTTTTTTTCTTTTTACTTTACTTTTACTTTTTCCATAAACAATTATTTTCTTTCTCTTATCACATCACTTTAGTTTTTTTAACTAAATTTCTAAATTTATACAAACACTACTCTTCTAAAATTATCTTCTATTTTCTCTCCGAAATCTATTTACACTCTTATTGATAATCTACTATCACCTCTTATTGATAATCTACTATCTATTTACACTATTAATGACTATTTCAACTATTGATTAATATTTAAAACAAATAATTCTTATTGATAATCTATTGTCTCTCTTTTACTATCTACTATAATCTACTAATCAACTAAAATAATCAATTGAAACTACGAGATAACTGCACTGATATATAAAAAAACAGTAGATTAATATTTATCATTGATAATTAACATTTTTGAAGACGTTTAATACAAATCTATTATCTAAAAAACAAAAAGACTTTATGACTATTTAAACTACTAATTAATAAACCCAGGGTGTGTGGTTGAGCGGTTGGAGCTCATCCTCCCTTAACCAAGTGTCGAGGGTTCGATCATCGCCTTGGGTATGGAACAACTTTAAATCCCTAGGCCAGCTATCCCACCCTTCGAGGTGCCTCCAATCCAGCAAGAGGATTAGTCACTGCATTCGGCGGTGGATATACCCTGGTCTCCGAAATCTGTTTACACTCTTATTGATTATCTACTATCACATCTTATTGTTAATCTACTATCTAACTTTTACTATCTACTATAATCTACTAATCAACTAAAATAATCAATTGAAATTACAAGATAACTGCAATGATATATAAAAAAACACGGGGTAACTGCACTGATATATAAAAAACACAGGGTTAATATTTATCATTGATAATTAAATTTTTTGAAGACTACAATAAACCTACTATCTAAAAAACAACAAGATTTAACGACTATTTCAACTACTGATTCTAATATCTATTTATACAAACAAACTTATTACAAAATTACCAATTTGGATATCTTATTAACAAGACACATATCTAATTTAAGGGTAAAAATGTCATTACCCTATCTTTCTTTTTCTTCTTACACTCTCTTTCTTTCTTTTTTTCTCTTTCTTCTTACACTCTCTTTCGGAAATTCACTTTTCTCTTACACTCTCTTTATTCCTTTTTTTATTTTTACTTTACTTTTACTTTTTCCATAAACAATTTTTCTCTTTCCCTTATCACTTCACTTTAGTTTTTTTAACTAAATTTCTAAATTTATACAAACACCACTCTACTAAAATTATCTTATGTTTTCTCTCCGAAATTTATTTACACTCTTATTGATAATCTACTATCACATCTTATTGATAATCTACTATCTATATTTTACTTTCAACTATAATCTACTAATCAACTAAAATAATCAATTGAAATTACGAGATATCTGCTATGATATATAAAAAAACACGGGGGTAACTGCACTGATATATATAAAAAAACAAATGATTAATATTTGTCATTGATAATTAAACTTTTTGAAGACTACTATAAACCTACACTTTCTTTCCTCCTTTTTACTCTTCTCCTACACTCTCTTTCTTCCTTTATTCTTTTTATTTTACTTTTACTTTTCCCATAAACAATTCTTCTATATCTCTTATCACTTCAATTTAGTTTTTTTAACTAAATTTCTAAATTTATACAAACACTACTCTACTAAAATTACCTATAAAAATGTAAATAAGTTACACTAAAAAAAACTATCACCTTTTTGGAAATAGTTATCACCTTAAAATTTTAATTTTTCTCTCCGAAATCTGTTTACACTCTTATGGATAATCTACTATCACCTCTTATTGTTAATCTACTATCTATCTTTTACTATCTACTATAATCTACTAATCAACTAAAATAATCAATTGAAACTACAAGATAACTGCAATGATATATAAAAAACACGGGATAACGGCATTGATATATAAAAAAAACACAGGATTAATATTTGTCATTGATAATTAAAAAGTTTGAAGACTATTACTACAAACCTACTATCTAAAAAACAAGAAGACTTAATGACTATTTAAAATACTAATTAATATTTCTTATTGATAATCTACTATCTAACTTTTACTATAATCTATTAATAGTTGCCATTGATAATTATAATTTTTGAAGACTACTATAAACCTACTATCTAAAAAAACAAGAAGGACTAATGACTATTTAAACTCATTAGTATTTAAAACACACGTGACAAATATTTGTCACTAATACCTAAAAAAGAACAAAATAATTGTCACTGATAAATAAAAAAACACGGGATAAATATTTCTTTTTGATAATTAATTGAAACTATGAGATAACTGATACATAAAAAAAACAGGGAATAACTGCACTGATATATAAAAAAAATACGAGGATAAGTGCAATGATATATATAAAAACTTGGGATAACTGCAAGGATATATAAAAAAACACGGGATAACAACGTTAATATATAAAAAAAAACACTACACTGATATATAAAAAAAACACGAGATAAATGCACAAATTGTTTTTAAATGATACTTTTACATTTTTAGATTTTAATACTTATCTATTTTTTATTTGAAACTCCTTTTTTATCTACTTTAAATTTGTCTTTATTTTCACGGGGTAATATTCATACTATTTAAATAATATCTAAATTCATTCATAAAAAGAATACGACAGCACTCGTGCGTATGCAGTGGCGGTTCTTCTCATGGGCTGGGCAGGGCCATGGCCCGCCCCAGAAAAAAAAATATTTCATATGCTGGAAATTACAAGAATACCCTTAATGAAAAATTAAAATTACAAGAATACTTTCATCTTCCACTTCCAAGTTCCACGGTTCCACTCCACGTCTCCACCTAACGGCTAACGCACGCAGACGCAGCGGCAGCACGCTACCGCCTAGTCCGCTCACGCCTCACCACCGCGCATCCTCCATTTTCACGCTAGCTGCTCTCATCTACTTCCTCTTTCTCTCTCGGTTCCATCTCTCTCGCCGTTCCATCTACTTCCTCTGCGTTGTTGTGTTGCCGTTCGTCGACGTCGACGTGTTTCTTCCATTAACAAGTAAACAGTTACTCTATTTTATTGCTTTGTTGTTTTATTGCTTTGTTGTTTTATTGATGTTATTGCTTTGTTGTTACTCTCTCGGTTCCATCTCTCTCGGTCTCGGTTCCATCTACTTACTCTATTTTATTGCTTTGTTGTTTTATTGATGTTATTGCTGTTTTTGGCTTCCTGTTCTTGCTGATTTTGGTTTGTTGTTGCTGGTTTTGTTGCTGATTTTGGATTGCTTGATTATTGTTTGATACACAATTTATTGCTTGATGTTATTGCTTGCTGATGTTATGTTATTGCTTGCTGATGTTATTGGCTTATTGCTTGATACACAATTTAATTTGATTTTGTTTGTTGCTTGTTTCTTTTCATAATTTAATTTGATTTTTGATTATTGTTGGATTGTGAACAATTGATTATTGTTGATTTTAGATTTCTAAAGATGAAGAGTACTAGATAGAACAATTGCTTTTCTTATTGCTGTTCTGTTGTTGTTTTATTGCTTTTGGCTTCCTGTTCTTAGAACAATTGATTATTGTTGATTTTGGATTGCTTGATTCTTTACACAATTTAATTTGATTTTGTTTGTTGCTTGTTTCTTTTCATAATTTAATTTGATTTTTGATTATTGTTGGATTGTGAACAATTGATTATTGTTGATTTTAGATTTCTAAAGATGAAGAGTAATAGAACAATTGATTATTTTTTTAAGAGGAAAGTTTGTGACGATGAAAGAGATGAACAATGGATAGCTTCTACATCCGAACCGGTTAAAGTTCCAAGAATTGAAGTTGTGAGAGTTGAAGAAGTGATAACTTCTACTCCTCAACCCGTTGAAGTTCCAAGAATTGAAAAATTGAATAGCACAAATGATTTTTTGAATTCTTTAGAACGTGATCCTGGAAAGCGTTCTCCAATTTGGACATATCCACCAAATCAAGTCGATGAAATACGAAGAGCTTATCTGAATTGGGGTCCGTATCAAATTCATCTAGAAGAATATCCTTTGTCTGGTAATGAGAAACATCCAAGACGGTTTCAAGAAACTTGGTTTAGTGCCCGCCAAGAATCAAGTTTGAAGAATTTGTCAACTATTCAAGAATTATGTTCGTGTTTGGCTGAAACTAACGAGAAGAAAATATACTTCTTGCTTGATAGACTGCTCCGCCTTATCATGACTCTTCCGGTTTCTACGGCCACAACTGAGAGGTCTTTTTCAGCAATGAAAATTATCAAAACTAGGTTGAGAAACAAGATGGAAGGTGGATTTTTAGGTGATAGCATGACAGTTTACATTGAAAGGGAAATTAGTGAAAACATTAGTTCCGAGTCTATTATTGAAGATTTCAAGTCACTTGGATCGCGTAGAGCATTACTTTAAGGTACACAGTTTAATGTTTTGATGATCAACATTAGTTCCGAGTCTATTATTTAATTTCATATTATAATAGTTTTTTTTACGGCCCTCCCTAGGTTTTTTTTGAAGATCCGCCACTGTGCGTATGCATGGCCACACGGGTATCCTACTAGTTGTCGGAGAAAGAGTATATATTTTAGGGCTCAAATGTTACGTAGTACCGGGAGTGGAAAATGCGCGCGGAGAAGAGCGTCATCAGACACGGATGACACGAATGAATCACGCCCTTGATTATAAACTTCATCGCAACTCGTCAGCGGAATCAAAACCCACCGGCAGAAACAACCTATTCAATGTCCCTATTCACGAGCCTCTTTGGCCAAGTGCAACTCGTGAAGGTGTCACTGTGACCCACACTTTCTTTTATTTATTTATTGAATAAAATTGCTGTTAGGTGGTCACCCCGTGAGGTTTGTTCCATTTGCCCTTTAGCTTTACCCGTCGTCATCATTAAGTTTTAATTTCTAATAAATGCAAAACCAAAAGTTGTGGTTGGTATTGTATAGTGGGTATTGGATAATCCAATGAGTTTTACTCTAATATTTTGCGAATGATGAAGTGAAGTGGCACACTTTTTAATCATTCCATGGATTTTTAGTTGTTAGTTGCATTCGAATGATAAGCTTGTTCGTTAAGCATCAATAATATTGTTGTTTTGAGTAGAAGGAATTCGATATTTTTTAGTAAGTATTTTAAATTTGATTTTTGTTCTGTACCTAGCAGTATTTTGGTCGGCTGCTGTTGGTAGGTCTCTTGCTGCCCTGGCAGGAGGTCAGTGAGCGCCCGGGGGTACCTGCAAAGCCACTCCGACGCTCAAGTCAGTATGAGAATAAGTTAGTGAATTTGTAAGGGAAGAGTGTGTACCTCGTAAATGGCTATGCGAGCCGATATTTATAGGAAATCGTGCCCGTTTGTGGATCGTCGGATCAGCGGAATTGATCTTAACCGTCCAAGCATGATTGGGCTTGTATGTTGTGGATATGAGCCAAATTGATTGGGCCAATCCATATCCATTGCTAAATGCACCTCCTAGAATTGCTAAATGGACCTCTTTGTCCAGTCCAGAACAGTTGCCCCCCAAGCCGAGATTATTTCGGAGGATGGTCTTGGCTTGAAGGACTTTCGTTGATTTGCCGGATTTGTGAAGTCGTGTGGGACACTGCCTTTGTAACGACTGTGTTTTTAGGTTTCTACTCTCTATAGCAAAAAAGAGAAATTTTTCCTTTGACGTAATGTGTTACTCTGTCTGTCTTGTCGGGTCGTACAAGATCACTTCGTTGCGACCAAGACTCAGGCCTCCTATGGGGTAATCCTTGTGCCAAGCGTCAAGCTAGGGTGCCGTATCCTGATGTTGGCGCCCTCCTGGGCGCCTTGTGCCAAGTGCTACGTTCTGCTGCTGGGGCCCTCTTGGGCGCCTTGCTGGATGTTTGTTCGGTTCATGCGTACGCTGGGTGTCTTCTCGTGGAGCAGGATTTTGCGAGACAAGGTTGGGTACCCTCATGGGTGCCTTGGACGCCTCGTTGCACAGTGCTGGCTGCCCCTTGCGAAGGATTTGCTTCCAGACCACCTCCTGCCAAGCACCCTCATGCCAGGCGCCCCCTTGCCAGACGCCCTCATGGGCGCTGTCTACTTCATCATTGGCGCCCTGCCAGGCGCCCTCATGGGCGCTGCCTTGGTGCTTGGAGCCCTCATGGGCGCTGCTTGCTTCATCATTGGCGCCCTGCCAGACGCCCTCTTGCCAGGCGCTGCCTGCTTTATCATTGGCGCCCTGCCAGGCGCCCTCATGGGCGCTGCTTGCTTCATCATTGGCGCCCTGCCAGGCGCCCTTATGGGCGCTGCCCTAGTGCTTGGCGCCCTGCCAGGCGCTGCCTGCTTTATCATTGGCGCCCTGCCAGGCGCCCTCATGGGCGCTGCCTTGGTGCTTGGCGCCCTGCCAGGCGCCGTCACGGGTGCTGCTTGCTTCATCATTGGCGCCCTGCTAGGCGCCCTTATGGGCGCTGCCCTGGTGCTTGGCGCCCTGCCAGGCGCTGCCTGCTTTATCATTGGCACCCTGCCAGGTGCCCTCTTGGGCGCTGCCTTGATGTTTGGACATGTGCTTGGCACTCTGCTTTATTTTTTATTGCTCATCCTGTCTCTTAGCCTGCTTCTCTTCTTGATGAAATTTCAGGGCTTGCTTGGTGCCGAGGGGAATTGCTTCTTTTAGCCTCACCATTATCAGTTTGACATTTTCCACGATCTTTCAATTTGATCATGAGGTCGTAGACGGGAGGGTTGTCAAACACCACCTCAACGGGGTTGACTTCGATGTCATTGCCCCCTGATTTTTTATGTTACATTTTGAAACATCCATGCTTCCTCTTTATCTAGCTTGCTTCTTATCCTTATAACTGGCACACGTTGGATGGCCTCGGGCACAAGTCATCGCCTTGCGCATCTGAATGTACATTCTCATATTGCCTCGTGGCAAAATTAACTCTGTGGGTAGTTAATCAGAACTCGGTCTGAATATAACTCGCCCATCAGAGGTTGCGACACGCTTAAAGTCGCTTCGCGTCTCATTTGACTCTGGGGGCAGTTTATCAGAACACGGTCTGAATTTAACTCGCCCATCAGAGATTGCAACGTGTTTAAAATCGCTTTGCGCCTCGTGGGACTCAGGGGGCAGTTTATCAGAACTCAGTCTGAATTTAACTCGCCCATCAGATGTTGCGACACATTTAAAGTCACTTCGCGCTACATGGGACTTTGGGGGCAGTTTATCAGAACACGGACTGAATATAACTCGCCCATCAGAGGTTGCGATACGTTTAAAGTCGCTTCGCACCTCGTGGGACTCTGGGGGCAGTTTATCAGAACACGGTCTGAATATAACTCGCCCATCAGAGGTTGCGACACGTTTAAAGCCGCTTCGCGCCTCATGGCAAAGTTGACTCTGGGGGTAGTTTATCAGAACACAGTCTGAATATAACTCGCCCATCAGAGGTTGCGACACGTTTAAAGTCGCTTCGCGCCTCGTGGCAAAGTTGACTCTGGGGGCAGTTTATCAGAACTCGGTCTGAAGTTAACTCGCCCATCAGAGGTTGTGACACGTTTAAAGTTCCTTCGCGCTTCGTGGGACTCTGGGGGCAGTTTATCAGAACACAATCTGAATATAACTCGCCCATCAGAGGTTGCGATACGTTTAAAGTCGCTTCGCGCCTCGTGGGACTCTGGGGGCAGTTTATCAGAACACGGTCTGAATATAACTCGCCCATCAGAGGTTGCGACACGTTTAAAGCCGCTTCGCGCCTCGTGGAAAAGTTGACTCTGGGGGTAGTTTATCAGAACACGGTCTGAATATAACTCGCCCATCAGAGGTTGCGACACGTTTAAAGTCGCTTCGCGCCTCGTGGCAAAGTTGACTCTGGGGGTAGTTTATCAGAACACTGTCTGAATATAACTCGCCCATCAGAGGTTGCGGGGTCAGTGGTGTTATACCCCAATTTTGTCCGTCTTCTTTTTTTAGTTTTAGTCGTTTATTTTTTGTAAATCGTGTTTTGAAGTCGCGTGATTACGAGAATTATCAGTATGGCGTCTCAATTACTAATCCTAGCCAATTTCAATTACCCTGTTCAACTAAATCGAAATACCGTTGTTTTAAATTAGGCATGCACGCGAATGATCGATCGTTTCGTGCGTTCTTCAATTTAATCTTCGTATTTGGCTTTAAGTCGAACCTAATTGGGACTAACAAAGTCATTTTTCTCGCGATTGGGCTTGTCGTTTCAATTTGGGCTTAAGAACGCGATTCTCAGACAATTTTAGTGTTTAGTGGTCAATGGGCTTATTTATTCTATTTGGGCCTACATCTAACTTTTGGGCCAGTTTTGATAAATGGGCCTATGGCTGGTTTTTGGACCTAATTTAGTCCTTTGATCAAAAAAAGTCATAAAAAGAAAATATATTAAATAAAATCAGAATTAATAAAATTTAATTTACAATAATCCAAAAACTCTTAAAAATGCCAAATTATACAAAAAGTCCAAAAAATGCAAAATAATAACTAAAAATGCAAAAAATCAGAAAAAAGAAAATTAGCCCAGCCCAAACCCAGCAGCTGCGCCTCCACTCCCAAACCTTCTTCACCAAGTCTTGGTTCCAACCCTAATCTTGCTGAGAAAGTTTTCTCCTTGAGCTGGCCAAAACCTGAAATAGAAACAAAATCAGGTCAGAATCGTTTTTTTAATGGCCTAAACCGAATTCCTACCTATAAAAACAAGTCTGGACAACAATTCACAGACACACAAAAAAGGCACCCAGAAATTCATACGGAGACAGAAATTACAAAAATTGCAAAACACTAAGAATCCAGAAACAGAGGTAGCAGAAGCAGTAGCAGTCAGTCAAACGAGAAGCAACAGTAGAGCATATATCAGAGGCTGAAAAAAGGTTAGTCACATTTTTAGATTCCTAGAAACATGCCCTGAGTCTTTTCTTGCCTTCTAGTTCGAACAGGTGTTAGAACAAATGTAAATATGAGAACATCCCTAGTTGTTTTTTAAGCATGTTTTTTTTGTTATTACAGTAACAAAATTAGGTCAGAAATAGTTTAAAAAGAATCACAAATGAATTTGGTTGGTAATGGGTATTAAGAACAAACAGAATAATAGGGCTTAGAATTTAGCTGTCATGGAAAACGAAATTATAGAGTAGTTTGGAGTAGGTTCAGTTAGTTTTTAGAGAACTTAGGGTTTTCAAAAATTAGCAAGAGAATCAGTAGCAAAATTGAAGTTACGGTTAGAGGTGGAATAGGAAAAAGAAGTAAAACCGAACCATCAAAATAGACAAAAAAAAGGGCAGAACCGAACCTGTTGAAGCCAACGCCACCGTGAGCCACCACTCCACCGCCACCAGCTCCAGCTCGCACCGCGCCAAGAACCACCCAGAAACCGAAAAACAAACGTAAAGAAAAAAGGAATTAGGAATCAGAAACAAACGAGAAAGAACAGAGGAGGATAAGAAGAAAATTACAAAAAAATAGTGCCATACCTTTTTCCGGCCACCGTAGACGGTGGCCGTCCACCTCAAATCATCACCCTCGCAACCCCTTTGATGCGAACACGACGGCCCTGGTGCCAACCACCGTCGCACCACCATTCCTCTCCCCTATCTCTCTCTCTCTCGACCTCATAGGAGTTCGCCTCTCTCCGGTGAGGATCGCACAAATCCCTCCCGCTCCGGCGCAAATTTCGCGTCTCTCCCCCTCTCTCGCTCTCCGTTCTGCGTGGTGCGGCCGATAGGAAGGGGAGGTGAAAAGGATCAGGGTTGAGGGATTTGGTGCCATGGACAGCGCCGCAAGATTAGGGAATTTAGAAAATAGGGTTTGAGAGAGTGAGATTTGGGAATGGCGCGGCTAGAGAAAAGAGAACGGAAATGGGGTTGAGAGAGGAGGGGCCGGTTCGCAGGGAGGGAGAAGAAACGGGATTAGGGTTAGAAAGGGGGGAGTGCGGCGCCGCGCTGAGGGGGAAAGAGTGAAGGAATTAGGTTTAGTTTTTTTTAGGTTTGGCTTTATATAGTTAGGGTTTTTATTTATTTATTTATTTATTTATTTTAAAATATCAGATTAACAGTTGCACCCCTCTAATTCACGCGCGCACCCTCCCTCACGTAAGCCCAGCTTCGCATTCTGGGCCCTCCAATGCGAACTGGGCTTCCTTTTTACACCTGCTAGTAATTATACAACCCCCTGCGGCTAATAACATCCTATTTTACCATTTCACCCCCTTTCTCGTTTTTTTAATTTAATTTATTTCTCTTCAAGACAAAATAATTTCTCATAAATCAAAAAACTTTGTTAATAGTCTTGTGAAGCCTTTGCTTGCAGGATTATTAACAACGAGGTACTAGTGGTGATCACTTGGAGCCTTTGCTCAATTGATCATCATGAATGCCTAATTTTCCTAAAGATTTTCACTAAATCAAAAACTTTGTTAGTAGTCTTGCGAAGCCTTTGCTTGCATGATTATTAACAATGGAGTGCTAGTGGTGATCACTTGGAGCCCTTGCTCAACTGATCATCATGAAAGCTTGATTTTCACAAATTAAACAAGATAAAAAACAAAAACCGTTTTCAAAACACAGAAGAACTACGTAGCTTTGAGTTCTCCATCGCACCGGGAGATACGTAGGAGCAGGGCCACGCCCCTGTCAAGCGCAAAAATAAATAATTTCTAAATAAAAAAATACAAACACATCTCTTTCAAAAATCAAAAATCTTATTTTCAAAGTAGGGGATTAAGTCAGTCGTACGGCCGGGTTAATCATTGTTTTAGGATAAGTGAACTGTGGTCCTTCAGAGCCCCAGCGCTCCTTCAGCCCCCAGCGGCCCTTCAGACCCCCAGTGGTCCTTCAGACCCCCAGTGGTCCTTCAACACAGATCACACAATCCTAAAACCCCTATATTAAAAAACACCAAACACACAAACATTTTCTAAACAAGAACTACGTAGCTTTGAATTCTCCATCGCACCGGGAGATACGTAGGAGCGGGTCACGTCCCGTCAAGCACTTTTTTTTCTAAAAACCTTTTTTTCCCCTTTTCTCGCCAAACATAAAAATTTTATTAAATTCTTTAATTCATTTTTTCAATAAAAAGCAGAGAGGCAAAATTAAATATTTTCAGGTCAACATATAAAAACCACACATTTAATTAAAGGTTCCCTCTCAGTAGAGAGGACGTGTGAGGTGCTAATACCTTCCCCGCGCGTAACCGACCCCCGAACCCTATTCTCTAGTTTCGCAAGACCAATCGCTTTCCAAAAAAGGTTTTCCTAATATTTTCCTTAATAAATATTGGTGGCGGCTTCATTGACTTTAAGAAAAGTTGTGAACGAGGAAGGTCCTCCCTCGGGGACTTTTTCGGGCGCAACAGCTGGCGACTCCACTGGGGATCCAAAAAAAAAAACATTTTTTTTAAAGTGGGTCAAGCCTAATTAATTAAGTGTGTGGTTTATATGATTGATTTGAATATGTTACTTCTTTGCTTAGTTCCTTCATGCATTTCTTCCCCTTTCTTATCATGTCCCCTTCTTCTTTGCTCCCTTTCTTAAGGTAAGTAGTGCATTGTTATTGGCACCCTTGATTAGTTTATATTGGATCGATATTGAACCTTAGGATAAACAACATGCTATTTGTCTGGACTGCTCTGGATTTTCATTTGCAGGTGGGGAAGGGTAGTTACTCCTAGGTGTTGTGCCCTCGACACACACTTCACATCCTATACTTGTGAGCATTGAGTGGGGCCTAAAACCCAAGGTCTGAACAAAAACCTAGGAGAGTGGGAACAATTAGTGACTGCCATTCGTAGACCTTTGTCTGTATGGCTCTCATGAAAGTTCCGCCCAAGAGTGCGCTTTGTCATGATGCCTCACACTCGGAAGCTTTCTACGATTGTGGGTGCCATCATGAGAGAGACTTTAGCTCTTGGTTGCCATTGTAAGGAAGTGATTAGAACCTACATGGGAGGATTACCCCTTTCGTCGACTTTAGACCCTAGGATTCCCACCCTTTGTAGGACACGGGGGCACGCCTTTGTTTGTTGCATTAATTTAGGCATTCCTTTTTCTTAAACTCTATTTCAAAAATCGTAAAAAATAATATCCTTATTTTCTTACCATCTTTTTATGTAAATGACACATCATTTCGCATCCACATCATTTCGCATTCACATCGTTTCGCACCATTGCATTTGCATCTAACAAAAGTTTGACAAAAAAAAGAAAAAAAAAACCATTCATCTTGCATTCCCTTTCATTACATAAAGATAAGACAAAAAACAATTATCATCTGCATAGCATAAGCATTTCATTTATAATCATGCAAAAAAAAAAATCCTCGTCAAGTTCATCCAAGATGAGACATTCATGCATAAGCATTATTTCAAAAAAGACACGGTAGAACTACGTAAGCTTTGATTCCTCATTACAATGGGGATACGTAGGAGCGGGTCATACCCCGTCAAGCACATTTTTCTAAAACCTTTTTTCCAATAAATCATTTGCATCTCCAAATAATTTTCAAAATCATGTTCCAAAACTAAAAACAAAAAAGAAAATCATTGTGAGTATCATGCATCTCATTGCACAAAAAAAATGAAAACAAGAAAGCATCTCATTCATAATCATGAATAAAAATCATCATCAAATTTATTCCAAATGTAGCATTCATGCACCATTTCATTAACCTCATCACTTTGGTTCAAATACATCATTCCTCCATACATGCATCTTTCAAAAAAGGAAGGGGCATTGGCATTTCATACCTTGCCTTGCGTCTAAAAAAAAAAAAATCATCATCATTTAGAGAAAAACATCATTCCCGCATCTTTCATCATTTAAAAGAAAAAAGAGAGCATTGGTATTTCGTACCTTGTCTCACCTCTAAAAAATAAAAATAAAATCAAAATCAAAAATCATTTTGAAAAAAAAGGGGGAATCATTCTTGCATCGTTCGCATTGGCATTCCATGTTTTGTCTTGCATTAAAAATAACAAAATTATTTAGAATAAGCCACACTCTTCGAGTGGTCATTCTCCACGCATTTGCATCATACTTGCATATCATCATTTGTTCATTCATTCATTGCATAAAATAAGAGTTGTGATGAGAAGCGAGATGTTCTTGCGAAACAATCATCCTTTTTGAAAAAGTTTATCCTTACTCGGTGGCAAACTCAAAGTGTTCCAGGGCACTCAGTTTTTTCAAATCAATACCTCATTTTCATTTCTTTCAAAACACTGCATCCCATCCATTCTATGACAAAAGACTGAAATAGTGTATCAAAGAAAAACAAATTTTTAACTGATGTTAACTCTCTGTGAAGCATTCTTCTAATGAGCGTGCATGCTATGAGTACATTCTCTTGTTTGAGTCCGTTGGTTTTCCTCCCTTACCACAGTTTCCCGTCCAAGTCTAGTCCCGCCCCGTCCACCCATAAAGTGCATATTCGCCCCATCAGTCCGTATTTGAGTTTTGGTTCAAGTCCTCCATGCTGGGGCAAGTCTGTGATCATTAATTCCCCTTGATTAATATCATATTCCTTCAGTGCAAGTCTCTCAAAAAAATAATAATAATAAATATAATAAACAAGAAAACAAGCTCGCTAGGTTGAAAACCCGCAAAGGGCGGCCTAGGCAAAAAGGAGCGCCCGGTGGACTGAAAACTCGCAAAGAGCGGTCATTTGAAATGAAGTTTGGCCATCTCCTCAAAAACCCCAAAATCCCAGAAAGTCCCTTTCCTACCCACCTTGAGCCAAGAAAAACCAAAATCCAAAAATCACCCTAGACAAGGATCACCCCAAATAAAAAAACAGTGCATCACTTTTTATCAGCTCACCCGAGTCGAAGAAGGAAAAGAATCATAAAAAAAAAAGGGAAAAAGAAAAAAAGGGGATTCAAAAATGAAAATCCCAAAACAAAAGAAATGTAAGTGGTGAGCTGGTACATGTTACCACAAAATACAAGAGATCCTTGTCTAAATAAACCTTCAAAAACTTCATCATTCCAACACCTGATTTCATAAACCTTCAAACACTTCCTTTGGCCTCAACATCAAACCCCTTAGTCATTCTACCATGAGACACGAATTTGCTTTAACAGAGCCCAAACAAGCCCAATAACCATCTTCCTCATAGACCATTAACCGTCAATCAACGCCGAACAAAACTCATCCTCCCATTAGCCTCAAACACTTCATTAAGCCTAACCCTCCTTCCTCCACAAAACACCACAATCCCGATAAGTCCATTCCGATCAATGACCGGTTGCTTTTGTTCACTCAAATTCTAATCTTAGGACGAACAAGCTTATCTATGTACAATGTGTTTGCTCAAAAGAAAAACAAACGATCAGAAAAAAGAAAGCTGATCAAGAAAGAATAAACCCTCAGAAAAAAGAGAACTGAGGAAACAAAAACGAACAGTCAGAAAAAAGAAAGCTGACAAAATAAAAAAGAGGGACTTGCACTCCAAAACACATTCAAGATGCATTAAAACAAGGTTTAGTGATCACCAGGTAAGGATTCTTTCGCACCAAAAGTCAAGACATCAGTAGAGGACCAAAGATTTGCACTGAGAATACCACTCAGACCCAAAAGTTGGGGCATTCTCTTCACCACCCACACACCCTAGTCTTGGGAAAATCTGTTCAATGCCCATCCCATGCCATTCCAGTTGTCAAGGTCATTCCAAAGTGGGGCAAGTGCATTCCCATTTCCTTCACCTCACTCATTCCCATAAAAACCTCACCGGGGGCAATCTCTCAACTCACTATCCTAAACAAGACCTTGTCATTCTGACTGGGGCAACATCAAATTCTGTGGGTTGAGGCAAAACTCCTTTCATTCCAGCTTTCATCCCAAGAGCCGAAGCGTTCCCAATTCATCATCTTCTACACCCCTAGTCGTTGTCACCACTAGACAGGGGCAAGTTATTCACTCGTCAAAGACCTGAATTGGGGCAATCTTGTATCTCTTGGTCCCTCATAAGCTTCGGCAAATGTCTGTCATTCCTTCACTTGCCATAAATGTCCATGCCCTAAACCAATTCCAAGTTAACTGACTCATTCATTCACATTTGCACTCCTATGCATGTTTACTAGATAATGCTTCAAAGGAGAGAACACGAGTTGTTTACGTGATATCTAAAATTCAGTCATCGTGGAAAGAAAGAGAAAACAAGTGAGGTTATTTGTAAATAAAAACCTTGGGAACACCAGAGTTTGAATCAAATTCAATTTTTCAACAGAATGGTCAATAATCATCTCAATTCCTTGCATTCAAAGTCTCGCATCTCATCATCACAAAAATGTTTACCTCATGCATCTAGGCATTATAGCATATGCATCAAAGCATTACATTTGCATCTTCACATTTTGTGCATTCATTACATAGCAAAAAGAAAAAAAACGTTCCACGTCAGTTGCACAGAAAAAGCAGAAATCTTTTCGTTGCATTTGCATCATATCAATGTTCGCACTTCATAAAAAGGGAAAAGAACAAAATCATTGCATGTCATTCATCATTAGAGCATCACATTTTGCATCAGATATTTCACAGAAAAAGCAAAGAAAGCAAAAACAAAACAAAGAAAAGAAACCACAGAGGCAACACAAAAGCATTACACGTCATTCATCATTTCACAAAGCATTCCTTTGTCATTCAATCATCAAACATTAAAGCAGTGCATATTCATCATATTAACGTTAGCATTTCCATAAAAGAAAAAAGAACAAGAATCATTGCATCAAACATCAGAGCATTGCATCATATTAATGTTTGCATTTCATAGAAGAAGCAAAAAGAAACAAACAAGTTAGAACAGGAGCATTTCATTCATCAAAGCATCAATCACCGCATACATTTGCATTCAAACATCAAAGCAATACAGTTGCATCACATCAATGCTGGCATCTCATAGAAGAAAAGAAAGCTAGAACATCCCATGTCATTCATCATTTCATGTCATTCATCATCTTACAGCAATACCCCCATTTCATAAAAAATAAAAAAAAATAAAAAAGAGAGTTTTCCTTTGCATGTCATTAAAATACATGAGCATTCCATGTCATCAAATACCAAAGCTTTGCATTCGCATACCCATGATTCTTAAAAGAGCAAAAGGAGAAGCCAAAAGAGAGAAAAGAGAAGAGCCAGGAGAGCAACAAAAAGAAAAGAAAAGAAAGAAAAAGAAAGAAGAGAAGCTAGAGAAAAAGACATATAAGAATAGGAGAAAATCATGCATTCATAAGCGAAAGAAAAAGAAAAATCATGCATTGCGTACAGACAAGAGAAGAAAAAGAAAATCATTGCATCCATCAAGCATATAGGAACAGTAGAAGATCATGCATTCATCCGACATAGACAAAGGAAATAAGAAACTCATCATTCATCATAAGAAAAAAGAAAAACAGCAATCATGGCATTCGCATTGCATGTATTTGTTCATTTTCAGCTACAGGTACAAAAGAGGATGAGCACTTCGGTGTTAGCCCTCGCCCCCAGATTCCAGAAAATGTCCCCCAAGTTGGGAGTTCAGAAAAAAGAAGCAGAAAAGAAAAGAAAAGAAAAAAAAGAAAGAAAGAGAGAAACAGAAAAGAAAAGAAAGAGAGAAAAGAAAAGAGAGCGCTCAAGCGCGCATTGCGGATCGGAGCACAGAGATCATCGCTCCCTTCTGCCCAGGTCTCACGTCGCGTACGAGCAACGCGATGGACCGCAGCCCCATGTGAGGTTCAACGGAATAGTTGTATCAGCCTAAGATACAGTGGACGCCGTGCATTGATCAGTATATCAGTTCCGGAGCTGATAACGATCCCCCTGGTCGCTCGAAAAGGCCAACAGGAAGCGTGCTCCTCAAAGCCACGTGCAAACTCGGATTCACCAAGAGTCCGTTTAAGGATTACAGGTTTTAGGCAGCCTGGGCAATTTACCGCTTTCTGCACGCCAAGTGCCCATTTACCGCTTTTCTGCACGCCAAGTGCCCGTTTACCGCTTTTCTGCACGCCAAGTGCCCGTTTATCGCTTTCTGCACGCCAAGTGCCCGTTTTACCTTTTTTGCCTCAGGTTTCTCTAGGTAGACAAAATTGGTATAATTTCTGAATTCTTTATTTCTATTTTGCCTCGGAATATGTTTCGGCCAATTCATATTCCTTGTCAAAATCCAAATAAAGAGGGGCAGCTGTTATACCCCAATTTTGTCCGTCTTCTTTTTTTAGTTTTAGTCGTTTATTTTTTGTAAATCGTGTTTTGAAGTCGCGTGATTACGAGAATTATCAGTATGGCGTCTCAATTACTAATCCTTGCCAATTTCAATTACCCTGTTCAACTAAATCGAAATACCGTTGTTTTAAATTAGGCATGCACGCGAATGATCGATCGTTTCGTGCGTTCTTCAATTTAATCTTCGTATTTGGCTTTAAGTCGAACCTAATTGGGACTAACAAAGTCATTTTTCTCGCGATTGGGCTTGTCGTTTCAATTTGGGCTTAAGAACGCGATTCTCAGACAATTTTAGTGTTTAGTGGTCAATGGGCTTATTTATTCTATTTGGGCCTACATCTAACTTTTGGGCCAGTTTTGATAAATGGGCCTATGGCTGGTTTTTGGACCTAATTTAGTCCTTTGATCAAAAAAAAGTCATAAAAAGAAAATATATTAAATAAAATCAGAATTAATAAAATTTAATTTACAATAATCCAAAAACTCTTAAAAATGCCAAATTATACAAAAAGTCCAAAAAATGCAAAATAATAACTAAAAATGCAAAAAATCAGAAAAAAGAAAATTAGCCCAGCCCAAACCCAGCAGTTCCGCCTCCACTCCCAAACCTTCTTCACCAAGTCTTGGTTCCAACCCTAATCTTGCTGAGAAAGTTTTCTCCTTGAGCTGGCCAAAACCTGAAATAGAAACAAAATCAGGTCAGAATCGTTTTTTTAATGGCCTAAACCGAATTCCTGCCTATAAAAACAAGTCTGGACAACAATTCACAGACACACAAAAAAGGCACCCAGAAATTCATACGGAGACAGAAATTACAAAAATTGCAAAACACTAAGAATCCAGAAACAGAGGTAGCAGAAGCAGTAGCAGTCAGTCAAACGAGAAGCAACAGTAGAGCATATATCAGAGGCTGAAAAAAGGTTAGTCACATTTTTAGATTCCTAGAAACATGCCCTGAGTCTTTTCTTGCCTTCTAGTTCGAACAGGTGTTAGAACAAATGTAAATATGAGAACATCCCTAGTTGTTTTTTAAGCATGTTTTTTTTGTTATTACAGTAACAAAATTAGGTCAGAAATAGTTTAAAAAGAATCACAAATGAATTTGGTTGGTAATGGGTATTAAGAACAAACAGAATAATAGGGCTTAGAATTTAGCTGTCATGGAAAACGAAATTATAGAGTAGTTTGGAGTAGGTTCAGTTAGTTTTTAGAGAACTTAGGGTTTTCAAAAATTAGCAAGAGAATCAGTAGCAAAATTGAAGTTACGGTTAGAGGTGGAATAGGAAAAAGAAGTAAAACCGAACCATCAAAATAGACAAAAAAAAAGGGCAGAACCGAACCTGTTGAAGCCAACGCCACCGTGAGCCACCACTCCACCGCCACCAGCTCCAGCTCAAACCGCGCCAAGAACCACCCAGAAACCGAAAAACAAACGTAAAGAAAAAAGGAATTAGGAATCAGAAACAAACGAGAAAGAACAGAGGAGGATAAGAAGAAAATTACAAAAAAATAGTGCCATACCTTTTTCCGGCCACCGTAGACGGTGGCCGTCCACCTCAAATCATCACCCTCGCAACCCCTTTGATGCGAACACGACGGCCCTGGTGCCAACCACCGTCGCACCACCATTCCTCTCCCCTATCTCTCTCTCGACCTCATAGGAGTTCGCCTCTCTCCGGTGAGGATCGCACAAATCCCTCCCGCTCCGGCGCAAATTTCGCGTCTCTCCCCCTCTCTCGCTCTCCGTTCTGCGTGGTGCGGCCGATAGGAAGGGGAGGTGAAAAGGATCAGGGTTGAGGGATTTGGTGCCATGGACAGCGCCGCAAGATTAGGGAATTTAGAAAATAGGGTTTGAGAGAGTGAGATTTGGGAATGGCGCGGCTAGAGAAGAGAGAACGGAAATGGGGTTGAGAGAGGAGGGGCCGGTTCGCAGGGAGGGAGAAGAAACAGGATTAGGGTTAGAAAGGGGGGAGTGCGGCGCCGCGCTGAGGGGGAAAGAGTGAAGGAATTAGGTTTAGATTTTTTTAGGTTTGGCTTTATATAGTTAGGGTTTTTATTTATTTATTTATTTATTTTTTTTAAAATATCAGATTAACAGTTGCACCCCTCTAATTCACGCGCGCACCCTCCCTCACGTAAGCCCAGCTTCGCATTCTGGGCCCTCCAATGCGAACTGGGCTTCCTTTTTACACCTGCTAGTAATTATACAACCCCCTGCGGCTAATAACACCCTATTTTACCATTTCACCCCCTTTCTCGTTTTTTTAATTTAATTTATTTCTCTTCAAGACAAAATAATTTCTCATAAATCAAAAAACTTTGTTAATAGTCTTGTGAAGCCTTTGCTTGCAGGATTATTAACAACGAGGTACTAGTGGTGATCACTTGGAGCCTTTGCTCAATTGATCATCATGAATGCCTAATTTTCCTAAAGATTTTCACTAAATCAAAAACTTTGTTAGTAGTCTTGCGAAGCCTTTGCTTGCATGATTATTAACAATGGAGTGCTAGTGGTGATCACTTGGAGCCCTTGCTCAACTGATCATCATGAAAGCTTGATTTTCACAAATTAAACAAGATAAAAAACAAAAACCGTTTTCAAAACACAGAAGAACTACGTAGCTTTGAGTTCTCCATCGCACCGGGAGATACGTAGGAGCAGGGCCACGCCCCTGTCAAGCGCAAAAATAAATAATTTCTAAATAAAAAAATACAAACACATCTCTTTCAAAAATCAAAAATCTTATTTTCAAAGTAGGGGATTAAGTCAGTCGTACGGCCGGGTTAATCATTGTTTTAGGATAAGTGAACTGTGGTCCTTCAGAGCCCCAGCGCTCCTTCAGCCCCCAGCGGCCCTTCAGACCCCCAGTGGTCCTTCAGACCCCCAGTGGTCCTTCAACACAGATCACACAATCCTAAAACCCCTATATTAAAAAACACCAAACACACAAACATTTTCTAAACAAGAACTACGTAGCTTTGAATTCTCCATCGCACCGGGAGATACGTAGGAGCGGGCCACGTCCCGTCAAGCACTTTTTTTTCTAAAAACCTTTTTTTTCCCCTTTTCTCGCCAAACATAAAAATTTTATTAAATTCTTTAATTCATTTTTTCAATAAAAAGCAGAGAGGCAAAATTAAATATTTTCAGGTCAACATATAAAAACCACACATTTAATTAAAGGTTCCCTCTCAGTAGAGAGGACGTGTGAGGTGCTAATACCTTCCCCGCGCGTAACCGACCCCCGAACCCTATTCTCTAGTTTCGCAAGACCAATCGCTTTCCAAAAAAGGTTTTCCTAATATTTTCCTTAATAAATATTGGTGGCGGCTTCATTGACTTTAAGAAAAGTTGTGAACGAGGAAGGTCCTCCCTCGGGGACTTTTTCGGGCGCAACAAGTGGCCATAGTTTTCCATCTTCTGTAGATTGCGCCCTCCTAGGTGCCTTGTTGTTGATGGCGCCCATAAGGGCGCCTGGGTGCTGGGCGCCTTCTATGGTGCCAAGCCTTGCTTTCTTTTTGTGCCTTGGTGCTGGGCGCCTTCTATGGTATCAAGCCTTGGATCCATGCTGGGTGGGTGCCGTGACCTTGGTTGCTTTGTATCACTATCCCTTGAACCTTTCCGCGATTTTTGTGCTGCTTTTACCTTACTAAGGGGATCTCAGCCTTGGATTTTGGATTTTAAGTAGATAGTCGCTAAGCTTGATTTGCTTTAGGAAGATGAGCTCGTGGGACTCCCATGCTTGGGGGATTTTTTGTGCCTTGGTGCTGGGCGCCTTCTATGGTATCAAGCCTTGGATCCATGCTGGGTGGGTGCCGTGACCTTGGTTGCTTTGTATCACTATCCCTTTAACCCTTCCGCGATCTTTGTGCTGCTTTTACCTTACTAAGGGGATCTCAGCCTTGGATTTTGGATTTTAAGTAGATAGTCGCTAAGCTTGCTTTGCTTTAGGAAGACGAGCTCGTGGGACTCCCATGCTTGGGGAGATGATCTTGACTTTGAGCTAATGTTGAGGTTGCCCCTGCGATCTAGGCAGTCCCTCCCTGCATGGGATGTTGGGTCTCAGACTTGTCTCACTCCACTCCTGACTATGGAGTTGGACCCTTTTTCTTTCTTGATCTTAAGGAATTTTCGTTGGGAACAAGTGTTAATGCTAGGTGAGCTAGAGCAAAACCTGTAATTGCAAAACGATATTTTGAATCACAAGAGTAAAATTCTCTTTATTCATGCGCATTAACAACCTATGTTATTACATCGGTATAACATTTTTGTCTTGTTCAATCAACAAACTTCCTTAGTTTATCCGCGTTCTAAGTTCTAGGTATTGGTTCCTTGCTCAGGGTTTCCAACTTGAAAGCTCCGTTTCCAGTCTCTGCAGCTATCCTCTATGGACCTTCCCAGTTAGGGGCTAACTTCCATTGGAATGCATACTTCGAACCTATGTCTGCCCTTCGTAGGACTAGGTCGCCCACCTCTACGGTTCTGGGAACCACCTTGGTATTAAATCTTGCAGTCATCCTTTGTTTAATCACCAAATCCTTTAATGCTGCTTGGTTTCTGACTTCCTCGACGAAGTCCAGCTCCTCTCGGAGTCTTTTATCATTGGCCTCCGGGGGGTTTGGGGTCTTGGTTCTATAGTTCAGTTCTCCGATTTCGACTGGTATGACTGCTTCTGTCCCGTATGCCATCCGGAAGGGCGATTCGCCTGTTGACGAGTGATGGGTGGTTCTGTAGGCCCATAGGACATAAGGTAGCTCTTCCGGCCAGCAACCTTTTGCTTCGTCAAGCCTCCTCTTTAAACCTCTTAAAATTACTCTGTTGGCTGCTTCGGCTTGTCCGTTGGTCTGGGGGTGTTCCGCCAACGTGAAGCGGTGTTTGATGCCCAGGTCGACCATCAGTTGTCTGAAACCTTTGTCCGCAAATTGCGTGCTGTTGTCTGTGATGAACACCTCCGGTATGCCGAATCTAGCCATGATATTCTTCTTAAAGAATTTCATACAATTCTTTGCCGTGATAGTGGTCAAGGGCTCAGCTTCGATCCATTTGGTAAAGTAATCGACCGCGACGATTAAGTACTTTACCTGCCCTGGGCCAGGCAGGAAAGGGACCTAAAAGGTCGATTCCCCACCAAGCAAAAGGCCAGGGGGAGTTTAGGTATGTCAGTTCCGACGAGGGGGCGACATGTACGTCGGCGTACCTTTGGCACTTATCACATTTCTTTACATGATTCTGTGAATCTTCATTCATGGTAGGCCATTAATAACCTGCCCTGAGTGCTTTTGCTGCCATGGCTCGTCCTCCCAGGTGTTGTCCACAGATTCCCTCGTGGATTTCTGTGAGTACGTAATCTGCTTCTGGTCCTTCTACACACTTTAATAGAGGGAATAGAGAAGCCTCTACGGAAAAGTCATCCTTCGATGACCGAGTATGATGCTGTGCGCCTCTTCATGGAAGCCGCTTCTTTGGCGTCAGCGGGCTCTTGCACCTCCAGAATATACTGACGGATTGGGGTTATCCAGTTCTGGCTTGCTTCGACGGTGAGAGCGGAGGTAGGCGATCCAATGCTTTGGAGGATGTTGGGACTAGACAGAGTTTCTTGAATGACGCTCAGAAGGTTCCCTGGTGTTCTGGTGCTGGCCAGCTTGGAGAGTATATCAGCCCTGGTATTCTCTCCCCTGGGTACATGTTTTACCTCCGCCTTATTGAACCATCCAAGGAGTTCACGTACCTTGGCAAGATATTTCTGCAGCACCGGGTCATAAGCTCCAAATGCTGCGTTGATCTGCGAGACGACCAACAGTGAGTCTGTGCGGAGCTCAAGTTGTGTGGCGCCGAAGTCTTTGGCCAGCTGTCGGCCGGCTATGCGAGCCTCGTACTCCGCTTGATTGTTGGATGTGGAGAACGAAAAGGTCAGGGACACCTCAACCATGAGTCCTTCTGAGTTTTCAAGTATCGGCCCGGCTCCACTCCCTTTGTTGTTTGAGGACCCATCCACGTGGAGGGTCCACGCCGTTTTTGCTCTATCTTCATGTGGCGTCGTTGTCATTTCTGCTACGAAGTCTGTCAAAATTTGAGCCTTCATGGCCGGTCTTGTTTCGTACTTGATCCCAAATTCTGAGAGCTCGATCGCCCACCTGATCATCCTTCCAGCCAGGTCGGGACGGTGCAATATTTGTCTGATTGGTTTTAACCACTACTTGATGCGCCACAAAATATGGCCTAAGGCGCCTGGCTGCGATTACGACTGCCAGGGAGACCTTCTCCACTTTTTGGTACCTTAACTCGGGTCCCTGCAACGCCTTACTTACAAAGTATACTGGCCTCTGGCTAGTGCTGGTTTCCCTGACGAGTACCGCGCTTAACGCTTCATCGGCCACAACGAGGTATAAGTATAACGTTTCTCCCTCCTCGGGACGTGTCAAACTGGGTGGTTCAGAGAGAGTTTCTTTTAAAAGGGTCAGTGCCTGCTCTTGCTCGGCGGTCCAATCAAAACCTGTTTCCTTCTTAAGAAGCTTGAACAAAGGTAGGAACTTGTGGGCTGCTTTTGAAATGAATCGGGACAACGCTGCTATCATCCCGGTGAGCTTTTGAATTTCCTTCTTCGTAGTTGGGGAGGCCATCTCGGTCACGGCCCTGCATTTGTCTGGGTTTGCCTCGATGCCTCTTTCAGTGAGATAGAAACCGAGGAACTTCCTTGTGCGGACTCTAAAAGTGCACTTCTCCGGGTTTAATCTCATATTATTCTTTCGGATTTCAGAAAATACTTTTGTCAGGTCCTTGAGGTGATCTGGTTCGCTTTTGCTTTTGACTATCAGGTCGTCTAGGTACACTTCGATTACCGGCCGATTTACCTTTTAAAGACCTTGTTCATCATTCTTTGATAGGTCGTCCCGGCGTTTTTGAGTCCAAAGGGCATTACACGATAGCAAAAATTTCCTTGCTCTGTCATGAATGTCGTTTTCTCTTGATCGGGTGGGAACATTGGGATTTGGTTGTATCCCGAGTATGCGTCCATGAAAGATAACAGACGAATGGCTGAGGCGCTATCGACTAATTTATCCACGCTAGGGACGAGGAAGGCGATCTTTGGGACATGCCTTATTGAGATCAGTATAGTCAATACACATTCTCCATTTTCCATTAGATTTCTTAACAAGGACTACATTTGACAGCCAGGTGGTGTACTTAATTTCTTTTACAAAATTTGCCTCTATGAGGTCCTTCACAGCCCTCTCAGCAGCTTCGGCTTTCTCTCCCTTCTGGACTCTTCTTTTCTGGGCTACCCACTTAGTGTTGGGATTAACGGCCAGATGGTGTCAGGCTACCTCGGGTGGTATCCCTGGCATGTCAGTTGCAGACCAGGCAAACAGGTTTGCATTCTCCCTTAGGCAGATGGTAAATTTCTCTTTAATTTAACCTCCTCTGTGAGGTCGGAGCCTATCTTGATGGTCCTGATGGGGTCTTCTCCTACCAGGATGGAGATGAAGGCGCCATCTGGCTCGGGCCTCTTCATGCGCTTTTTGAGTTCCTTAGTGAGGGTGGAATCTTCCTCTTCTTCCTCACTGTCTGGATCTCATCTGGCATCCAAGTCTGCCAAATTTATTTCAGCTTCTCTCCCAGATTCCCTGCCTGAGTCTCTTACTTCCGTAGTCTCTTTTTCGTCCTTCAGGCTCATGTAGTAACACCTGCGCGCTGCGTCCAGGTCTTCCTGGAGGGTCACAATCTTATTCTCTAAACTATGGAATTTCATCTTCAGGTGAACTGTTGAGGTTACCGCCTCCAGCTTGCCTAATGTCGACCTCCCGATAATGCACTGGTAGACAGACTTACATGGGAGGATTAGGAAAGCTGTTTTGATAGTTCTGAACAAATGTGGTTCACCATCGGGGTCTCCATAGGTGACCATCAGCTCCAAGTGGCCTCGAGGCCTAGTTCTTGATCCGTTGAAACCGGTCAAATCCTCTCCTCGATATGGAGTCAGGTCGGTGGGAGAGATGTTCAAAACTTGCAGCAAGTCTTCAAAAATGATGTCTACTAAGCTTCCCTGGTCGACCAGGATCCTTCTTACTTCAATATTGGCCATAATAGCAGTGATGAGCAGCAGAAGGTGTTTATCTGGTTTTCCATCAGGCAAATCCTTGTCGTCAAAGGATAAGGGCGGCCTGATTGGTCCCTTCCTAAGGGTTGAGGTTGATGCAACGCTCAAGATTTCCTTCCACTTCTTTTTCATTGACTTGTTCGATCCCCAATCGTCAAGGGGGTTGCTTCCATGAATCACCATGGCCGCTGGCCACGAGGCCCTTGGGATCTGGCATTCATCCATCCTTCGAGCGAACGGTCCCTCATGGGAAAACCTCTTCGAGCTTCGAGGGGAGGTGTCCTCAAGGTCCGAAACTTGATATCTATGCCGGTAGGGGGATCTCCTCAATGGCGATCCCCGATGACGCCTTGAAGTCATAGTTGTCAGAGGAGAATGCTCCGGCAGGGAAGCCACACGCCTGTCAGTCTGTCTCAGGCGAGCTTCCTGTTGCAACATTGCTTGCGTGCGATTGGCCAGGAAATCCAAAGGTTGGCTTACATTAGAGGGATGGGCAGGCTGACTGGTGCCCTTGTCAGGTAGGCTGGCGATGTTGCCCTCAGGAGTACCCTCTGGTCGGGGTGCGGGTATGGCAACGCTTTGAATCCGGGGCCTGCCTCTAGGTGCCATGGAGTAGCAAGAGGAAAGTTCGAGTAGTGATGATGTGAAAGATAGATATCTCCCACTGTGGTCGCCAATGTTCTGTAGCAGTATTTTGGTCAGCTGCTGTTGGTAGGTCTCTTGCTGCCCTGGCAGGAGGTCAGTGAGCGCCCGGGGGGGTACCTGCAAAGCCACTCCGACGCTTAAGTCAGTATGAGAATAAGCTAGTGAATTTGCAAGGGAAGAGTGTGTACCTCGTAAATGGCTATGCGAGCCGGTATTTATAGGAAATCGTGCCTGTTTGTGGATCGTCGGATCAGCGGAATTGATCTTAACCGTCCAAGCGTGATTGGGCTTGTATGTTATGGATATGGGCCAAATTGATTGGGCCATTCCATATCCATTGCTAAATGCACCTCCTGAAATTGCTAAATGGACCTCTTGATCCGGTCAAGAACAATTTTCAACTTTATATGTATAGGAAAAAAAAATATGGGAGAAGCTTACTCGTTAAGTAAATTAGCCAAGGAAGGGTTCAAGGTAAACCCCGCCACTAACTCTACTATAAAAAGGTAAGGAAACAAAAAGTGTCTCACTCTCACCAAAAAACAAAGTGTGAGAGGAAGAACTTTCTATTGCTTTGCATCATTGTTAACTTGCCACGTGTCTTTATGGATATATTGACTTCTTTTTTTATAAAAATTTATGGATATAGACTATTATAATATGTTTTGAACAGTTATTTATATTGAGGTACCGGCCATCCTATCGGTCGACATAAATTTAATTTAAATATTTATATCAATCATCATTGTTTAAAATGAATAGCCAAGCCAAAATCTCACATTTGATTTAATTGATTAGATCGATAATTTGAAGTGTGATTGAATAACAGAATTTACCAATTATATAATGGTCGTATAAATAATTTTTACGTCATAACTAATCACATTTCATTAACTTACCATGGTGTAAATTAATCTAAAAAATGATATTATGATGTAGTATGTTAGATATATATTAAATTATCAATTGTATTGTTATTTTTGATTAATTAGCTCATAGCTTAGTTAGAAGGTAAGTAGAATTAGTCTTTAGTCTAGACCAGAGTTAGAATAAGCAACTAGGCCATCTGTTCTTAGTTGCTGAGTTTTTCCAGTTAGGTTCTCTAACTGATTTCTGTTGAGCTCATTTTGTAACTTGTATATATCAAATTTCTTTCTAGAAATAAAGTCAAGTTTCATTTTATTCAATCGTAACATAGTAAAATATGATTGAATATCTACACAAAAGTCTAATCATATCTTATATCATATAATCGGTATAAAGTAATGTTGTGAGAACTGGACCAGACAATTCAACCAATTGAACCGAGAACCAATCAATTTAGTGGTTGGTTCAACCTCAATTAGACCTTAATTTAGTTGAATTGCCCAAAACTGGTTCCGTGCTCAAGTTGCTTTGAATTGAATCGTCTAGAAAAATATTACATAGCTTCCTTAATTTAAAAAGGGAAAGTAAGTTCTCTTCTCTTCTCCCCTTCAAAATCTCCCATCCAAACATACGTTCCTAAAAATTGAGGCATAGGCGTCGACCAGCACCGTGCTTTCTCAAACATTGATAATTATACAATAAATAAAATATAATTACACATTTATATAAATGCCGTATACTATCAAGCTCTTCAATCATTCCTCCAAATCTTAAAACAATGGTTGCGTGTCAAAGTGCAAGCTATTCAGCAATAAAATAGATGCTATTACGTGATAATTTATTGGATAAATGTCAATTTCTTTGTCAATTTGTCAATTATATGCAAGAGCTACCGTTTTAATTCCCTTAGCAATGAGTGTACCAGTACAACACTTGCATTGTCAATACGTGTCTCGCAATGAATTTCGTCAACGCAATATAAAGTATAAACGATCAAGATGAAACCAACGGCCACATATACCTATGCGATTCGGCAACAGTGTGTGAAAGCGTTTCACAGTAGCACCGACACTTTTACAGTTAGCTTTCTCCGTTCCGTTGCGTTTCCCCATCCCAAACGTCGCCACGTGTAAGTCCAATCACACCACCTCCCCTCCACGGCAGAGAATATCCATGAACCCAGCGGTGACGGGGAAAGCCCCGTTCTGTTTCTACCAGAGGAAGCACACAATTCCCAGAACATTAAATTAAAGTAATTAAAGTAATTACTACATTTACACCACAATTTCCAGCTGGCGCTCTTAACCGCAACTCGAGAAGCGCAGTAACGGTCATAGAATCCAGCTGTATTCCAATATCCAGCGCACCCACTGCTATCCTACGCCGGAACCAGATGCCCAAACCAAACGGATTGATACGAATAAATAATTATAATAAAAAAAAATCTCAAAAACAAATACTACGAGGACGAAACCGATTTTATTGTTCCTTTTATTATTTTCCTGATCCAACACAAAATCAAAAGCAATTCAGAATATCGAATATACAACAGGAGCAAGAATATATGGAATGATAGAGTGAGGTGAAGATGGAAAGTACTGAAGCAACCACACGTGGGAAACTCGTGCAAAGACTTTGAACTACGGCTTAAAAATCGGCGAGTTTTCTGTGAAGGCGAGATTTTGGTATCTGTTGTAAACTTCGGATAGCCAAAACATCGTTTCTTTTTTCATCCATGTATTCTTCAATGCTCGTCTCTGTCGCTGAAAAAAAAACCAAAAATTGGTAAATAAATCGTAGATAAATAAATCGATTAAAAATTGCAAAAACAGAAAGTGAAATTGCATTGTATTGTACCTAAATGATGGTTGTGCAAGCCTTTAAATCCAGTGAAATTATCCAAATCTGAAAGAGGTTAGGGTTTTTAATCAATGTTAACTTTTTAAACGTGTAAACGATGAAATCGTAAGAGGAAGAGGAAGAGGAATAGGAGGAGTTGTACCTGATGGAGAGGGAGTGTGAGAGAAGAGGAAGAGGATGAAAAAACAGAGGAGAGTGAGGATTGGAATGAGGTGGATGAACTTATGCGGTGTCGTAGAAGGCGACGATGAGAGACGGTGAGGTTTTGGAGGTTCGTCGGCGGAGATGAGAGTCTCTTCTTCCTTAGCGACGGCGACACCATGGTGATGGTGGAGATGGAGCTTGGTAGATGGTGAACCAAGAGATTGTCTCTGCATCGTGTCAAAATCTCAAAGTGGCTGAAACTAAAAATGCCAGATAGTAGAGAGAAGGAGATAGAGACGCACAAACACAACACAATGCAACACAGAGTGTCAAGTGTGAATTTTATTACCTTTTTCTTATTTATTTATTTATTTATTATTTATTTATGTTAATATTTTAATCCTTTTTTATTTTTGTTTATTTTTGCATATTTTATATTAATTTATATAGTCTCGTGACCCCATTCTTCCTATTCTTTGCCCAATTGCTTGTCCTTTTAGGTGTTTCCTTTCCTTTTACTCCTCTGTCCTCTCGGCTCTTTTCTTTTTTCCTTTTAACACTGTTCTCTTTTATTAAGGCTGTGTTTGGCTTCGCTTTATTTGGATAGAAAACAAAAGAAATAAAGAGTTTTCGAGGATGAATGAGGTGCATTTCTAGTTTGGTAACATATAATCAAGTAAAAGGAAAATATTTCACGTGATCAAATGATTGATTACATTTTTTGTTTTTTTAAGTTCCATTATATATATCTTTTGTCAAAAAAAAAGTTCCAATATATATCTTCTCATCAAAACATATTTTTAGTTGTTTAAAGTTCTTATAAAATTTATGGTGGAAGTTATCCCTTGTTATTGCGTGAGTATTATACTTTGGATGATAATATTTATCCTGATTTCGAGATACAGATTGAGATCGTAAAAATATGAGCTTGTGATATAGCTACGCTTAACTATGTACCGCTCATCGGGCGTGATAGGTGGTGGTCTCACACCCTTTTTAAAGGAACCATACGTGAGACTCTCGCGTCAAGTGATTCTGTCCCAAAGATGATGGTGAACTAGAACGACGCCAATTGATTAACTTGATTCAAATTGTCAACTCCTAGGAAATGGGGAGGTTTCAAAGCGAGGAATAATTATGTCTTTAATATTGCTACTTTGGTTAAACAGTCTTGTTTGCAATAGTAGATAATGGCACTCATTCATGACATTCCTGTTGGATTTTTAACCATTTGATATTGATTTTACTCTGCAGGTTGTATTCAGTAATACAAGGGTTTCAAGAAGTAAATTCTATACTGGCAGGCCCAACAAAAAAACCAGCTTCACTCAAACTGGGTTCAAACTATCCATGCGGAACCCGCTGGATCTTCTCCTGTAGATGTACGCGGATCTGAATATGGATACGGGTACAACCCGTTTGCTGAAACACAAAAACACAGGAACCCAAATCCAGTTCACTGTTTCTCATTCTCTCTCAGCTGCGCCGTTCTTCTCCTCTTCTTCTCACTCAGCCCTCTGCTAGGGTTTGATCCTGTTCACTGATACACACGAAATGGAGCAGCCTTTCCCTTCTAATCTTCAACACAAAGACTTCGTAACAGGTAAAAATCAAAACCCCTAGTTTGATCTATCAATTTCAGAATATGCGACACTTATCCCTCTGTTCTTCTTGCTCACAGATTCTGAAGCTCCTAGGTTTTGAATCGCACCACCAAACTAAGGTAACCACGGTGTTAGATTTTTTATTGCTGTTTTGGTTGTTGATTTCCTTTACAAAACCCTAATCTGTAAATATGGTTGTTTCTCTTCTGGTTTCCTACTTTGTATGTACCAAGATGATGATGAAATGCTGAGAGAAGGCACAACCAGAAGGCGAATGTTGAACGAACTCTTCAGTGAACACAAGATAGGTACAGATTCACCACTTGTGACTCTGTTTGCTTTTGTTTGGTGATTTCTTTGTTCAAAAACCTAACCGTTGCATTTGTTGTTTTGTAGGAGACTGAACCGTGTTCAGTAAAGAGCACCAGCAGCATCAATGGTGAATCTCCACCTGAGATTCAAGGTAGAACTTCTTTTCACACCTTGTTCAGCTTTGTTTTTTCTGTTTTACGAATTTGAACACAAATCCTGACTGTGTTTCTTTTGTATTGCGGTATGTGTATGTTTGGTGTGTTGTTGAGGAGACAAATCTTCACCACTGTGAAGATCTTTTCGGCCAGTGATTACACACACAGGTATAGATTCCTTTCTTTGATTTTTCTTGCTTAATTCTTCCTTACTGTATGTGTTTTGCTGTGAACAAAGACTAACCTCTTTGTTCTCTTATTTTGTGAGGTTTCACACCTTGAAGATCCTCTCAAAATGCATTGTCAGAGACTTGAAGAAAGAAGCGCAGAAGTGAAGAGTAAACTGAAGCAAAAAAATGTAAAACTGAAAACTGTAAAGCAATTTATTTCTTGTAATTCTCTATATTACAAAATCTGTGTGTAATTTTTAGCTGTACATAATAGACTATATATACAGGTTTTGGGTTAAGTTTGTTATCAATAACAACTTAACTAAATCAGTTTGTTAGGAACAAACTATTAGTTACTTAGTTTGTAACAAACTTATCTAACAGCTTAGTTAATCCTAGCTGTTGGATTAAACAATTAATCTAAGGCTAAGATTAAAAGATAATCTAAGGTGAGGATTACCAAAATCCAACATCCTCTCTTAATCCTAAAACCTAGATTATCTTAGAGCTTAGAGACAGGAACTAAATCAGGACAACCCCCTGTTAGGCATTAATCAGTGATGATCTGGGACAAGCCCCCAGATGTTAGCTTTCAACCTAGCCGTCTCCTAAGCTTTAGTTAAAACCTTACCTTTTAGAGCCTTTAGTAAAAAATCAGCCATCTGCTCCTTAGTTGAGCAGTGGTTCAGTGCTTCTAGCCAAGCTGCTTGAGTGGCAGCTTTGAAACCCAGAGAGCATTCGGCAATGTTGCTGGCAGAACTGCAATCTGCCTTGTCAGTCCTTGCTATATGTTGTAAAGTAGAACTTTTAGGTTCCCTTAAGAGCTCTAGTCCATAGACATCCCATAGAGTCCCTAAGTCTTCATTAGTGGAGTTTAACTCCTCAATTGTAGCCCTTCTCAGCCCTTTTCTTTCAACAGCTTCATAGCAATCACATAGTTCTGAATTTGTCCTTATTGCATAGTGTATGAGGTTTCCTTCATTCACTTTGTCAATTGTGACAAGTTCACAACCTGTTAGTCTTTGTCCCTTAGTCAGAAATTGACCCATAGGGTCAGAATGTAGTGTGGCAGATTCCTTATAATGAGAAATTCCACTTGCTTGATGTTGTACAGCTTCCTCAGTGTCACGTTTCCTCATCATAGGGTCTTTAGTGCTGCTTTCCTCCTTAGGACAGCTTCCAAGTAGTTCAGTTTCACCCTGAAACAGTTTAAAACATACCAAAGCTCCTCCTTTGGTCTTTATCAAATAGATCCAAAGCTTAGCATATTCATCTACACAAGTTAAAACAATTTTGTTGGCACCTAATGAAAACACATTAAGTGGCCCATATGTAGTAGATGAATATCCAATCTGAATTAAATCCTTAATCTCAGATTTCAGCTTTTTCACAAACAGTTTACCTATTAAACAAGTAGTGCCCGGAACATAGGGAATACTTTTAGTAGATATTACCTGTCCAACTTCCCTTTTGAACCTTAAGTTCCTCATACCAACTGCTGTAATAGGTTTAGCATTTTTAATGTCAATTTTCCTTCTAGGATAAGAGTCAATGATCCATTCTTTCTGACTAGTTATGTGGCTTGAACAGCCATAGTTCAAGGGCCACATTACTTCAAAAATCCTGCCATTATTAGTTGAAATAGCACAAACAGCATATTCACAGTATTTTCTTATCCTAGGTTTAGTTTTAGTAGTCACAGAAATTTCCTTAATTTCTGTTTCTACTTCAGTTTTAGAATTTGTAGTTTCTAAACTCACAGTTTTTGAAAACTCAGATTCTAAGTTCACAGAGTCAAAAAACACAGAATTTAAACTCACAGTTTCACAATTCACAGTGTTTAAACTCATAGATTCTAAACCTACATAAACCTCCTTAGATTCTGCTTCTGGTTTAGCTTTAGGTATCACAGAAACTTCCTTAGTCCCTGTTTTAGGTTCAGTCACAGAACACACAGAAACTTCCTTAGTTTCTGTTTTAGCTTTTGAACATAGAGAGACTTCCTTAGTTTCTATTTCAAGTTCAGCTATAACCACAGAAACTTCCTTAGTTTCTGTTTCTTCTAAGTCATCTATTATCATGCTAAAGGCTACAGGATCAGATTCTGAATCTGAATCTTCTCTAGCCACATTGGTTTCACTTTCAATTTCTTTGAACTTAGAGTCTTTTCTAGTAGGGCACTCAGTAGCATAGTGCCCATACTTATCGCATCTGTAGCATTGCACTTTAGACTTATCTTTGCCTTTAGATGCATTGCTATTTCCCTTATTGAAATCAGATTTCGGGTTAGATTTACCTGCCTTACCTTTAGACCAATTAGGTTTACCTGATTGGCTGCTGTCTGTGGCTCCTTTCTTACCCTTAGCTTTGGTGAATAGTGCTTGGCCATCTTCTTCTTCACCTTGTAGCAGATTGATCCTTAGCTCCTTTGCTTCAAGCTTTGCTTGAAGCTCCTCCACTTTAAAGTCATCTGTAGAGTTGTATCTTCAATACTGTTGACTACCCAGCCAAACTTCTTAGTCAGGGACCTTAGGACTTTCTTACAGATCACCTTTTCTGTAAGAGTTTCCCCATACATTGCCATAGTATTAGTGATTTTCTTCAACCTTGTAAAGAAATCAGAAATACATTCCCATTCCTTCATAGTTAGCATCTCATATTGCCTTCTTAAGGCCTGTAACTTTTCTTCCTTGATAGGGGCTGCACCAGTGTAATACCTCTCTAAGGCATCCCAGGCAGCTTTAGAAGACTCATAGTTTCTGATCCTATCAAAGTTTGTCTCATCACACACCTGGTGTATGAGATAAATTGCCTTGTAATCCTTTTGTTCGTTTTCATTGAAAAGATTAGTTTCAGCAATAGTTGGTTCTTCACCCAATGGTTCAAAACCACTCCTAACAATTCTGAGAACACCATGGCAGCCAAAAATGGCCTTCATTTGAAGGCTCCATCTATCCCAGTTTTTCCCATCAAGCTTTGGGATTTGTGTGCTTAGACCTGTCCCAGTACTAGACATCTTTTTAGAACTGCAAACACCTTAAAACACAGAAATTATTAGAATACAAAACTGCACAATCAGATTGTGCAGGTAAAAGAACCTTAAAGAACCTTAAAAGAAAATTTTAAAGAAGATATAGAGATAAAAATTTTCCTGTTTTCCCTGGATTGTTACCAGCTCTGATACCATGTTGGATTTTTAGCCATTTCATATTGATTTTACTCTGCAGGTTGTATTCAGTAATACAAGGGTTTCAAGAAGTAAATTCTATACTGGCAGGCCCAACAAAAAAAACCAGCTTCACTCAAACTGGGTTCAAACTATCCATGCGGAACCCACTGGATCTTCTCCTGTAGATGTACGCGGATCTGAATATGGATACGGGTACAACCCGTTTGCTGAAACACAAAACACAGGAACCCAAATCCAGTTCATTGTTTCTCACTCTCTCTCAGCTGCGCCGTTCTTCTCCTCTTCTTCTCACTCAGCCCTCTGCTAGGGTTTGATCCTGTTCACTGATACACACGAAATGGAGCAGCCTTTCCCTTCTAATCTTCAACACAAAGACTTCGTAACAGGTAAAAATCAAAACCCCTGGTTTGATCTATCAATTTCAGAATATGCGACACTTATCCCTCTGTTCTTCTTGCTCACAGATTCTGAAGCTCCTAGGTTTTGAATCGCACCACCAAACTAAGGTAACCACGGTGTTAGATTTTTTATTGCTGTTTTGGTTGTTGATTTCCTTTACAAAACCCTAATCTGTAAATATGGTTGTTTCTCTTCTGGTTTCCTACTTTGTATGTACCAAGATGATGATGAAATGCTGAGAGAAGGCACAACCAGAAGGCGAATGTTGAACGAACTCTTCAGTGAACACAAGATAGGTGCAGATTCACCACTTGTGACTCTGTTTGCTTTTGATTTGGTGATTTCTTTGTTCAAAAACCTAACCGTTGCGTTTTTTGTTTTGTAGGAGACTGAACCGTGTTCAGTAAAGAGCACCAGCAGCATCAATGGTGAATCTCCACCTGAGATTCAAGGTAGAACTTGTTTTCACACCTTGTTCAGCTTTGTTTTTTTTGTTTTACGAATTTGAACACAAATCCTGACTGTGTTTCTTTTGTATTGCTGTATGTGTATGTTTGGTGTTGTTGAGGAGACAAATCTTCACCACTGTGAAGATCTCTTCAGCCAGTGATTACACACACAGGTATAGATTCCTTTCTTTGACTTTTCTTGCTTAATTCTTCCTTACTGTATGTGTTTTGCTGTGAACAAAGACTAACCTCTTTGTTCTCTTATTTTGTGAGGTTTCACACCTTGAAGATCCTCTCAAAATACACTGTCAGAGACTTGAAGAAAGAAGCGCAGAAGTGAAGAGTAAACTGAAGCAAAAAAATGTAAAACTGAAAACTGTAAAGCAATTTATTTCTTGTAATTCTCTATATTACAAAATCTCTGTGTAATTTTTAGCTGTACATAATAGACTATATATACAGGTTTTGGGTTAAGTTTGTTATCAATAACAACTTAACTAAATCAGTTTGTTAGGAACAAACTATTAGTTACTTAGTTTGTAACAAACTTATCTAACAGCTTAGTTAATCCTAGCTGTTGGATTAAACAATTAATCTAAGGCTAAGATTAAAAGATAATCTAAGGTGAGGATTACCAAAATCCAACATCCTCCCTTAATCCTAAAACTTAGATTATCTTAGAGCTTAGAGACAGGAACTAAATCAGGACAACCCCCTGTTAGGCATTAATCAGTGATGATCTGGGACAAGCCCCCAGATGTTAGCTTTCAACCTAGCTGTCTCCTAAGCTTTAGTTAAAACCTTACCTTTTAGAGCCTTTAGTAAAAAATCAGCCATCTGCTCCTTAGTTGAGCAGTGGTTCAGTGCTTCTAGCCAAACTGCTTGAGTGGCAGCTTTGAAACCCAGAGAGCATTCTGCAATGTTGCTGGCAGAACTGCAATCTGCCTTGTCAGTCCTTGCTATATGTTGTAAAGTAGAACTTTTAGGTTCCCTTAAGAGCTCTAGTCCATAGACATCCCATAGAGTCCCTAAGTCTTCATTAGTGGAGTTTAACTCCTCAATTGTAGCCCTTCTCAGCCATTTTCTTTCAACAGCTTCATAGCAATCACATAGTTCTGAATTTGTCCTTATTGCATAGTGTATGAGGTCTCCTTCATTCACTTTGTCAATTGTGACAAGTTCACAACCTGTTAGTCTTTGTCCCTTAGTCAGAAATTGACCCATAGGGTCAGAATGTAGTGTGGCAGATTCCTTATAATGAGAAATTCCACCTGCTTGCTGTTGTACCGCTTCCTCAGTGTCGCGTTTCCTCATCATAGGGTCTTTAGTGCTGCTTTCCTCCTTAGGACAGCTTCCAAGTAGTTCAGTTTCACCCTGAAACAGTTTAAAACATACCAAAGCTCCTCCTTTGGTTTTTATCAAATAGATCCAAAGCTTAGCATATTCATCTACACAAGTTAAAACAATTTTGTTGGCACCTAATGAAAACACATTAAGTGGCCCATATGTAGTAGATGAATATCCAATCTGAATTAAATCCTTAATCTCAGATTTCAGCTTTTTCACAAATAGTTTACCTATTAAACAAGTAGTGCCTAGAACATAGGGAACACTTTTAGTAGATATTACCTGTCCAACTTCCCTTTTGAACCTTAAGTTCCTCACACCAGCTGCTGTAATAGGTTTAGCATTTTTAATGTCAATTTTCCTTCTAGGATAAGAGTCAATCATCCATTCTTTCTGACTAGTTATGTGGCTTGAACAGCCATAGTTCAAGGGCCACATTACTTCAAAAATCCTGCCATTATTAGTTGAAATAGCACAAACAGCATACTCACAGTATTTTCTTATCCTAGGTTCTGTTTTAGTAGTCACCGAAATTTCCTTAATTTCTGTTTCTACTTCAGTTTCAGAATTTGTAGTTTCTAAACTCAGAGTTTTTGAAAACTAGGATTCTAAGTTCACAGAGTCAAAAAACACAGAATTTAAACTCACAGTTTCACAATTCAGTGTTTAAACTCATAGATTCTAAACCTACAGAAACCTCCTTAGATTCTGCTTCTGGTTTAGCTTTAGGTATCACAGAAACTTCCTTAGTCCCTGTTTTAGGTTCAGTCACAACACATAGAAACTTCCTTAGTTTTTGTTTTAGCTTTTGAATATACAGAAACTTCCTTAGTTTCTGTTTTAGCTTTTGAACATACAGAGACTTCCTTAGTTTCTGTTTCAAGTTCAGCTATAACCACAGAAACTTCCTTAGTTTCTGTTTCTTCTAAGTCATCTATTATCATGCTAAAGGCTACAGGATCAGATTCTGAATCTGAACCTTCTCTAGCCACATTGGTTTCACTTTCATTTTCTTTGGACTTAGAGTCCTTTCTAGTAGGGCACTCAGTAGCATAGTGCCCATACTTATCGCATCTGTAGCATTACACTTTAGACTTATCTTTGCCTTTAGATGCATTGCTATTTCCCTGATTGAAATCAGATTTCAGGTTAGATTTACCTGCCTTACCTTTAGACCAATTAGGTTTACCTGATTGGCTGCTGTCTATGGCTCCTTTCTTAATTACCCTTAGCTTTGGTGAATAGTGCTTGGCCATCTTCTTCTTCACCTTCTAGCAGATTGATCCTTAGCTCCTTTGCTTCAAGCTTTGCTTGAAGCTCCTCCACTTTAAAGTCATCTGTAGAGTTGTATCTTCAATACTATTGACTACCCAGCCAAACTTCGTAGTCAGGGACCTTAGGGCTTTCTTACAGATCACCTTTTCTGTAAGAGTTTCCTCATACATTGCCATAGTATTAGTGATTTTCTTCAACCTTGTAAAGAAATCAGAAATACATTCCCCTTCCTTCATAGTTAGCATCTCATATTGCCTTCTTAAGGCCTGTAACTTTTCTTCCTTGATAGGGGATGCACCAGTGTAATACCTCTCTAAGGCATCCCAGGCAGCTTTAGAAGACTCATGGTTTCTGATCCTATCAAAGTTTGTCTCATCACACCCTTGGTGTATGAGATAAATTGCCTTGTAATCCTTTTGTTCGTTTTCATTGAAAAGATTAGTTTCAGCAGTAGTTGGTTCTTCACCCAATGGTTCAAAAGCATTCCTAACAATTCCGAGAACACCATGGCAGCCAAAAATGGCCTTCATTTGAAGGCTCCATCTATCCCAGTTTTTCCCATCAAGCTTTGGGATTTGTGTGCTTAGACCTGTCCCAGTACTAGACATCTTTTTAGAACTGCAAACACCTTAAAACACAGAAATTATTAGAATACAAAACTGCACAATCAGATTGTGCAGCTAAAAGAACTTTAAAGAACCTTAAAGAACCTTAAAAGAAAATTTTAAAGAAGATATAGAGATAAAATTTTTCCTGTTTTCCCTGGATTGTTACCAGCTCTGATACCATGTTGGATTTTTAACCATTTGATATTGATTTTACTCTGCAGGTTGTATTCAGTAATACAAGGGTTTCAAGAAGTAAATTCTATACTGGCAGGCCCAACAAAAAAACCAGCTTCACTCAAACTGGGTTCAAACTATCCATGCGAAACCCACTGGATCTTCTCCTGTAGATGTACGCGGATCTGAATATGGATACGGGTACAACCCGTTTGCTGAAACACAAAACACAGGAACCCAAATCCAGTTCATTGTTTCTCACTCTCTCTCAGCTGCGCCGTTCTTCTCCTCTTCTTCTCACTCAGCCCTCTGCTAGGGTTTGATCCTGTTCACTGATACACACGAAATGGAGCAGCCTTTCCCTTCTAATCTTCAACACAAAGACTTCGTAACAGGTAAAAATCAAAACCCCTAGTTTGATCTATCAATTTCAGAATATGCGACACTTATCCCTCTGTTCTTCTTGCTCACAGATTCTGAAGCTCCTAGGTTTTGAATCGCACCACCAAACTAAGGTAACCACGGTGTTAGATTTTTTATTGCTGTTTTGGTTGTTGATTTCCTTTACTAAACCCTAATCTGTAAATCTGGCTGTTTCTCTTCTGGTTTCCTACTTTGTATGTACCAAGATGATGATGAAATGCTGAGAGAAGGCACAACCAGAAGGCGAATGTTGAACGAACTCTTCAGTGAACACAAGATAGGTACAGATTCACCACTTGTGACTCTGTTTGCTTTCGATTTGGTGATTTCTTTGTTCAAAAACCTAACCGTTGCGTTTGTTGTTTTGTAGGAGACTGAACCGTGTTCAATAAAGAGCACCAGCAGCATCAATGGTGAAGCTCCACCTGAGATTCAAGGTAGAACTTCTTTTCACACCTTGTTCAGCTTTGTTTTTTCTGTTTTACGAATTTGAACACAAATCCTGACTGTGTTTCTTTTGTATTGCTGTATGTGTATGTTTGGTGTTGTTGAGGAGACAAATCTTCACCACTGTGAAGATCTCTTCAGCCAGTGATTGCACACACAGGTATAGCTTCCTTTCTTTGACTTTTCTTGCTTAATTCTTCCTTACTGTATGTGTTTTGCTGTGAACAAAGACTAACCTCTTTGTTCTCTTATTTTGTGAGGTTTCACACCTTGAAGATCCTCTCAAAATACACTGTCAGAGACTTGAAGAAAGAAGCGCAGAAGTGATGAGAAAACTGAAGCAAAAAAATGTAAAACTGAAAACTGTAAAGCAATTTATTTCTTGTAATTCTCTATATTACAAAATCTGTGTGTAATTTTTAGCCGTACATAATAGACAATATATACAGGTTTTGGGTTAAGTTTGTTATCAATAACAACTTAACTAAACAGTTTGTTAGGAACAAACTATTAGTTACTTAGTTTGTAACAAACTTATCTAACAGCTTAGTTAATCCTAGCTGTTGGATTAAACAATTAATCTAAGGCTAAGATTAAAAGATAATCTAAGGTGGGGATTACCAAAATCCAACAATTCCCACTATAACATCTCAATTTTTTCGATATCTTGTTATTAGAATAATGTTTTAATAAAATGTATTTTCATTGGGAGTAAATATTCAAATTGGTCCCTGACAATTTTCTCACGGGACAAATTGGTCCCTGACAATTTCAAAATGGGACATGTTAGTCCCTCCGTCCCTTCGGTCGTTGCCAACTCACTTAACGTCTCCTACGTGACATGTTTAGTGTCACCGTGCACTTAAACGACACGTAAGAAAGTATTTTGGATCAAATAAGTCCAAGGCATTACAAATTTGAAAATTTTAAAAAAGAGGACAAACAGTCCCCTACACGTTTTTGGACAAATTGGTCACTGGTTATCTTCAACTTTAAATCTTAAATCTCAGTCCATCCTCCATCACACAACTTATACAGGTACACAAGCAAACTTTAATTGGAACATTATTTAGCAGCTTAAGGTCCTCCAAAAATTTGTTCTTTCATGTGAAGAGCTGCTAAAAACTATCTTCCAACACGTCATTCTATGCGAAGAAAAGGAGTTATTCTTGAAAATAGTTGTGCTCTTTGTAAATTTCAAATGGAAAATTCTTGACATTTAATGTTTGATTGTCCTCATGCTAAGAGTACATGGCAAGAACCTCAAGCTTTGAGAAAACCATGTTGTGGTTTTGTCCAAGTGCAGGGTTTAACATGACCTGCTAGCTATTTTTCATAACCGTCGTTTGATTGTCATCCCATATTTTTTTATTTATACACTTCAATAATCCCCAAAGGCCTACAGCAAAAACACATATGCTTGGACAAAACCACATCATGGTTTAGGCCGAAGATTTTTGTACCCCATGTTGGTCCATATAGCCCCCCCTTTACCCTATTTTACTCCTGATAGGGGTGCGAATTTTCATTCTCCCCGGAAACATCTCAAAAGAGATAAATCCGAAACTTTATTTGGTTCCAGATTTATTGATAAGAGATAAATTCAGAACTTTATATAGTTCTGGATTTATCACTTTTGAGATGTTTCTGGAACCATAGATAAGCTTCTGGATGTATCCCTAAAGGATAAATCCGGAACCGATGAATTGGGTTTCGAATTTATAGTTTAGGGATACATCCGGAACAAACTTTTTTTTAAAAGTTATTATTTACAAAATATAATATAATATTATAAATCTACAAAATATTGTGTTTAATGCCTATAACATCATCGTAAATCTATAATATCACATCATACTCAAAAAATGAAGGGTCTCGTTTCACATCATACTGTTTTTGCTTCTTTGATGCACTCTTGGTCTTCACTTTGGAGATTGGTGGAAGCCATAGATGTTGTGCTAGGAAAGGCAAATTCATGAAGGCCTTTCTTAAATACAAACTATCGCATTCATCTTACCAATATCTCTATCGGTGATGAAAGTTTGTGGAAGTGTAATATCTACCGCCACCACGTCTCTCAACGTCTACAATACCCATCTAAAATTATCATAGCGCTCATTCGACAAGTATGCAAATGCTACGGAGAAGGTCAGCTCAGTGGATGTGACACCAACAATCTCTACGAGAGGCAGTCAGTATTTGTTGGTTTTTTTGGTGTTGTCCATAACCAGTATCCTAGCGAACATCCTCAATAAGTTGATAGACTCAGGGTGTGCTCACATGATGTCACTGACAACATCAGTGTTCTCAACTCTCACTACAAAAAAATGCAGGATTAGACACGGATTTTAGCGAGGGATACCCAATCCGTCGCTAAATCGAACTTAGCGAGGGATTTAGCGACAGCCAATTTTGTCGCTACAAGGAGCGCCATTTTTTTTAAATTCAAATTCCGCCGCTAACAGTCAATTCCGTCGCCAACGGCCCGTCGATAACGCTGACGTGACTGTTGGCAAATATTGGAAATCGTAAGATTCCCAAATCCGTCGCTATTATTCCGTCGCTAATGTTTGTGAAATTTAAATTCCGTCGCTAATATTCAAATCCGTCGCTAAATATCCGTCGCTAATTTTAATTAAATTTTCCTATCTCCGTGACACACTCTTCTCTCACAATTCACTCTCACCTCACTCACACTCACCCAGTTATCTCCGCCACCACCACGCCACCACCACCCATCCCCTTCCCTCCGTCGCAGCAAGTAACGCCACCATTCTCTCTTCTCTCACATTTCACTTTCTTTCCACTTCTCCATTCTTCTCTCAAACTCTCTCAAAACAAAACAGCGAACCACACCACCACACCACCACCGTCCACGCCACCACCGTCCACGCTACCAAGGTTTGTTTCTTCTCACTCTTCTCTCTCTTTCTCTCTCTCTCTCTCTCTCTCTCTCTCTCTCTCTCTCTCTCTCTCTCCGAACCTTCTCTTTATTTCTCTCTAATCGTTTCTCTCTCTCTCATTCCTCACCATAGGCACAAATTTATTTCTTACCACCCACCGGAGTTCGCACAGTCACCGGACAGCCACCGCACTAGAGTTCGCATAGGCACAAACGGTTAGTTTTTATTTATTTTTGTTTTTAGGAATGATTTTTGTTTAGTTGTTTTTAGTTGTGAAATGTGAGTTTTAAATGTGTATGTTATTATAGAATAAATTTTTGTTGTTTGAAAGATTAATATTAGTGTTTAGGAATGTGAAATTTGAAAGGTTGTTGTATGTGTTTAAGATAGTGTTTAGAATTGTAGAATAAAATTGTTGTTGTTGTTATTAATTAGAAATGTGTAATTGGAATTGAATTGAAATTGAAAAATGTAATTGAATAATCTATGAAAAGTGTATGTTGGTGGAGATGTTAATTGAAAAGTGTATGTTTGTTAGAGTTGTAAATTGAAAAATGTCTATTTGGAATTGATAATTGGTGACAAGTGTATGTTAATTTTGAAATTGAAATTGTGTTAAATTGTTGTTTTGATGTTTGATGAACCCTAGGTTAGATGACTATTTGTTGTTGTTATTGTGTGTTGTTGATGGAAAAGGGTGAGGTGCTTGCTGTCCTTCACCCCCATATTTTGCTTGAAATCATCTCCATTGAGATAATTGTGAGACTATACTAACAATTTTAAGGGTGGGAGTTAGAAATAACTTCCTTCACTACTTATATGGAAAAAGGTTTTGTTTGTTCTGTCCTTAACCCCCATATTTGGCTCGAAATCATCTCCACCGAGATCATATCGATGCCACTAACTTGATAGGTTATATTTTAGGTTTAGTTGTGGGAATCTAATGCGTTTTTTTAAATGTGTGTAGATGAATTGGAATCAATTGAATCGTAGTTGGGTGTATGATCGGTTATATCCGGGAAGAGCATTTTTGAAGGAAACTTTTGTAAATGGGGTTGAAGAGTTTATTAGGGTAGCGTGGCGACATGATAAGGCTGAAAAGGAAGGGGGGGTTAGATGTCCATGCCTTAAATGTGACGGTATACCTATTACACCTGATGATGAAATTAGGGTGCACTTGTATCGTATCGGGTTTAGGCCTAATTATTGGATTTGGGTGGACCATGGAGAACGACTTCCAAATTTTGACTTAGGGGCTTCTTCAAGCAGTTCTAGTTTTGATGCTCCATCTAATGAACAATTTGAGTCGATGGAAAGCATGATTTGTGATGGTCTCGGAGTGAATGTGCCATTTGATGAGCCTCAATATGACGATCATGATGAACTTCCAAATGAAGAAGCACAAAGATTTTATTGTTTGTTAAAAGAGTCAAACACACCGTTGTTTGATGGCTTGCCAGAGTCAAAATTATCTATGTGTGTGAAGCTTTTATCTCTCAAGTCCATGAGCAATATTTCTAAGTTGGGTTTAGATTTTGTGACTCAAATGATGTTGGACGGGACACCTAATAAGGATAGTTTGCCAAAAAGTTATTATGAAGCAAAGATGTTAGTTTCGAAGTTGGGATTGGAATGTAAGAAGATTGATTGTTGTGAGGATGGGCACATGTTGTTTTACGACAACGAATTTGGTAAAACCGATGGTGCGCTGCAGGCTTGTAGATTTTGTGGAAAGCCGGGGTATAAAGTTCGTAAAGGGGAAAAACGTAATTATAAACCCATTCCTGTAAAGTCGATGTTCTATTTTCCTATAGTTCCAAGGTTGCAGAGAATGTTTGCATCGCCTGAAATTGCAAAGAAAATGACGTGGCATTATGAGAATAGGAATATGATAACTCTCCATTTGTAGAGTTATTTATGCATTTCTATTTGTAAATCATTGTGAATTTGCATGCTTAGGCTAGGAATTATGTAAATATTTGTGTTTAATTAGGGAAAAGGGAATCAAGAACTGAATTGGAATATATTTGGCACAAATGGTGCCCTTGTGTAATTTCTAATGTTTTTTGTCTAAGTGCTATAGCATCAGCTGCTATAGCATCACTGTGCGCAGTAGAGCTGGGACCCACTTGAAGACAGCAGCAGAAAGCAGATCTGTAGTGAATCCTAACCTGTCCAGTCAGCGCCTCCCTATTGCCACAATCCATGCTGATGCAGCCACCCTCCTACCACTTGCACTTCACTACTTGTCTACCATGGGGGGACAACATACCTTTATTTGGTGAAAAGAAGACCCACTTGCTTCATCGACTTGCAAGAAAGGAGGGAAAACTCAACTATAAAAGCAAGCCTAGACTCCACACTTCATAAGCGGTCATACAATGGACTTCCAGCACTTAAACTTCTCTGGTTCTAGAGGAAAAATACAGTGATAAGCTGTCCTCTTAGTTCCATTGAAGATCCACCATAGAAATCCACTAGAAGATCGTGTTCGGTTCATGCTATAGCACTGTCAGCACACCAGTTCATGCGTAGGAGTTGGAGGAGTGTATCTTTTGCGCATTCTTCTTCTACTTTCTGTTTTGGTGACATGAACTCCATTATTTGTAAATTGTTGATATTGCTAAACATAAGCTAAACATCTTGTAGTTGGATTGCTTAAGCTTTGTAATAACTCTTTATGTGTTAGTAATATAATATTATGATGTATGCATTTCAATCTTTGTGTTTTAATGCTTTCAAACTTGTTTTGGGATTAGCTAACTAGAACAAGTGCATTCATGGGTTCAGAAATGGTTCATGATTCGATCTCAAAGATTGATGTGAGTGAGCGGTTGTTTTAAAGACATTTAGAACAATCCTTGCCCAAACCTAGACATAGGAGGGCTTAGTTCATAGAGTGAATACCGTGGGCTCCTTAATAGACAAATGTGAATTTACTTGAAGCCTAGACATAGGATCTTGTCACGAAACCTTGGTGAAAGTGACCGAAAGGCACGCAACATATGCTACAGCACTCAATGCTATAGCATCTAATGTTATAGCACTAACACAGAAGAGAAGTTACTTAGTGAAAGCAATTCAACTAATCTTCATCATATAGTTTCCCTTTTTATTTCCTTGCAAACCAAACCTTTATTTTACTACCCTCAAATAGTATTTTTATTTTACTCACTGATTTGCTAAGTTATGACAACTGTAAATTAAATACAATCCCTGTGGGTTTGACCTGTATTTCTACTAAATTACTTGTTGCGACTGCGTATACTTGCGCATCTATTTGTAAAATCCACAACAGAATACCACGAACATTTTACGCCATCCATCTGATGGTGTGGCGTGGAAACACTTTGATCGAGTGCATTCAGATTGTGCTCTGATGGATTTACTCCATATATCCAAGCATCAGCGTCCTATTCTTGTTGGCCAGTCATTGTTACCCCTTACAATCTTCCTCCTGAGATGTGCATGACTAAACCGTATATGTTTTGGACTTGCTTGATACCTGGTCAATCCAATCCAAAAGCTAACATTGATATCTTTTTGGAACCTCTAATTGATGATCTCAAGAGATTGTGGCAGGGTGTTGGGACATATGATGCAGCATGGAAGAAGAATTTTATGATGAGAGCGGCATTGATGTGGACAATTAATGACTTCCCGGCTTATGGTATGTTGTCAGATTGGGGGACTCATGGTAAATTAGCATGCCCCCACTGCATGGAACACACAAAAGCGTTTACGTTGAAATACGGGGGATAGAATTCTTAGTTTGACTCGCATCGTAGATTCTTACCGCCAGATCATGTATTTAGAAAGAACAAAAGGGCATTCAAGAAAAGGGTAGTTGAAATAGATGTCCCACCGCCTTTGTTGACATCGGGTGAAATTTGGAGTAGAGTTATGAATTTGCCACAAGCCACGGAGGTAGGTGTGCTCTGCCGATTGGATGGTTATGGACGAGTGCATAACTGGACAAAAAGAAGCATATTTTGGAATCTCCCATATTGGAAAGATAATCTATTGAGACACAATCTCGATGTTATGCACATTGAGATAAATTTCTTTGACAACATATGGTTCACCGTGATGAATGTGAAAGATAAAACCAAAGACAATAATAAGGCTAGAATGGATTATGCTCTTTACTGTAGCAAAATTTGTTCCAATTTGAATTTGGTGCCAATGACTAATGGCAAGATGTCAAAACCCAAAGCCAAATATTGTCTTACACCCAATGAAGCAAAAGATGTTTGTCGATGGTTGAAAGGATTGAGGATGCCAGATGGCTATTCTTCTAATCTTGCAAGATGTGCAGATGTGAACACCGGGAAGATGTATGGGATGAAAAGTCATGATTGTCATGTATTCATGGAGTGTTTGCTTCCAATTGATTTTAGTTCATTGCCAAAGTGTGTTTTGGAACCACTTACTGAAGTGAGTCAATTTTTTAAAAACATGTGCTCTTCAACATTGAGAAAAGATGATCTTATTAAGATGGAGTTGAATATTCCTTTCATTATCTGTAAGTTGGAGAGAATACTTCCTCCTGGTTTCTTTGATTCTATGGAGCATCTTTCGGTTCACCTTGCATATGAAGCAATGCTTGGTGGACCAGTTCATTATAGGTGGATGTATCCATTTGAGAGGTAATTATCGATTTCAACATTTTAATTAAAGAGCATATTTAGTATGACTATTTATTTAATCAACTCCCCTTCCTCCATATATTTAGATTGATGGGTGATTATAAACAATCGGTGAAGAATAAAGCTAGAGTCGAAGGATCGATCTGCGCAGCTTACTTACATCGTGGAACAATTTATTTCTGTTCTCATTATTTCAACAACTTTATGTTGTCAAGAAATAATAGAAACGAAATAGAGGTTGAAGAAGAAAGACATGCCCTCACTTTATCTGTGTTTAGCAAACCTAGGCGCCTCTCGAGAAAGAAGTCGACTCAGTGGTTATCAGATATGGAGTATAAATCAGCACATATTCATGTCTTGATCAATTGCACTGAAGTTAAACCATATCTTGAGTAAGTGTGCTTCAATTCAGTTTTCAATACATAGACATTTAGAGTATGAAGTTATATCATGCCTTGACCAATTTTCATTCTAAAGAGTATGGATAATTCTTTTTCAGTGCATTCTTACAAGTTGAGGGTATACGCACTGAAGATTCTTCTATTCGTATACATGAAAGTTTTCCATCTTGGTTTAATGATAGAGTATGTAAATAAAATTAATGCTTTAATGTCTAAAGTTCAAAGTAGATATGAGAGATGACTTATTTTTTCCATATGTGATTACTTAGGTTTATGAAGCAGAACCAACTCCCATAATCCAACATTTGAGGAACTTAGCTGATGGTCCTTTTCGTGAAGTTAGTGAGTGGCACACATACCTCGTTAACGGTTATAAATTTGACACCCAATCATGGAGTGAGGGAAAACAAACAATTAATAGTGGGGTATATGTAAAAGGGATTGCAGAAGGAGCTGAAGATGAGTACTACGGGGTGATCCAACACATATATGAACTTGAATACAAATATTTAGACTATCAAAAGAAAATTGTTTTGTTTTATTGTAGTTGGTTTAATCCATCGGTTAGAGGAACGAAATTGAATCCAAAATGTAATACCGTGGACATTCGAATGGATAGAAGGTATAGAGCCTATGATCCATTTATCATGCCTGAAAATGTGAGGCAGGTATATTAGTTCCATATCCATCAACTCGGGAAGGATATTGTGTTGCAATTAAGACAAAACCACAGGGTCGCATTGAAGCCATTGATGTGGGGGATGAGGTTCCTTATCAAGTGGATGAAATGTCGGGCGTCAATGAGGTAATTGAAGTTGAACCAGTTGATACCTTATGTGATGATAGACTCCACATTGAAGAAGTTGAACCAGTATTAGAAGAAGAAATTGGAGTATATGAAGTAGATGATGAAGATGAAGATGAGACTGAAGATGTAGAAGATGTAGAAGATGAAGAAGATGAAGACTTTTTTTAATCTTATTAGTATCACATAGATAGTTTGATTAGTTTTAATCTCTGCATGTTGTTGATTGTTCATCTAATTTTAATTATTAATATATATCACATTTCGTTTATCATTATTGTACGTTGTTGTTGTATTTAAATTTATTTATTAATATATATATCATTATATATTTTTCTTGCGTTTTGTTTTTCATAGATATGCATCCAGGAGGAGGTTTTGACCCGCCGAGAGATGTTAGGGGGAAGAAGATAGCTGAACCTAGAAGGCGGCGTCGAGTTCGTGAGGTTGTACTTAATCCAGAGGATACATTTTTGGGGATGCCCCAGACCACCACTACTGCTGGAGGAGCTGGGACTTCACGTTCTGCTGCAGCTGCTCCACATGCTGGTCATTCTCCCTCCGGCCCCAATTGGTATCCTATAAACCCATCTGGAACACCAGCATCCTATGGGTATTTTCCACCTCTGCAGCATCCTATGGGCACACCGGGAGGGTATATGGGCCCACCTCTCCAGCATCCTATGGGCACACCGGGAGGGTATATGATCCCACCTTTGCAGCATCCTATGGGCACACCGGGAGGGTATATGGGTCCACCTCTGCAACATCCTATGCGCACACCAGCAGGGTATATGGGCCCACCTCTGCAGCATCGTATGGGCACACCAGTCGGGTTATCTATGCCTACACCCGAGGTACATACTGATCAGTCCCTACAGGATGATCATTCTGACCCCCATGGTCATACTGATTCAGAGCCATTATCATCCGAGTCAGAGGATGAGCAGGTGGTTGTCGACCCTGATGGTCGACGTCGCAAAGTCATATATCCCATTGGCGATGCGTAAGTATTGTTTGACTTTTTTTTAATTTAAATTAGTTGTTTGTTTGACGTGTATATATGTTTGTTAATTATGTAACGACTTAATTATGGAGGTTTGTTAGATCGAAGACTGCTACATCAGCGATCACTTATGTCATTAAGAAACTCTATTTTGAAGAGTACCATGAAAATGTGACAAAAATTGATAAGAGGAAAAAGAAAGATTTTGTGGACTTGTTTAGGGTAAGTATCAATTATGTCATTACCTATATTGATAATTTATTGTTTAATGTTTAATATAATTACTAATACATATTTTGATTATGTTTAATACAGACTAAAGTGACTTGGAGACCGAAAGATGATGAATTGGTGCATAAAGTTTTTTGGACTAGATTGGCAAAGAAATTGGCGGACTTGCTCTACAAATTGCGCCGTAAAAATGAAAGGCCGAGGTATATCCCTCAAGAAGTCTGGGATCAATACCAGGAAGTTTGGAGAAGTCAGAAATTCAAAGCCAATGCTGAAAAAGCGAAGGAAAATCGGAATTCAGAAAAGGGTGGTTCACTTCACACTTGTGGCTCCGTCAACCAAGCTCAGCATGCTATGAGATTGGTAGGTTATTTTAAAAATATTTGTACTATTTTAGTTTAGTTAGGGATATTAGTTACCAATATTTGAGAATTTGTTTCATTTTTACAGAGTAAGAAGGCTGGACGCCCTCTTACTATTGCTGAGATGCATAGGGCCACACATGTCAGGAAGGATACCCAGACTTATGATGATGAGCGCTCGAGGACCACTCAGGTAAATATACAACTTGATTTGTATTATATAATGTTTTCTTAAAATTGAGCGCTTATTATGCTATGTTTTGTGGTTATGCAAAACAGGAGAAACATGCTGAGACGATGTTTGAGCCGACTCTGGGGAGCTGGAACCCTGAGTCACTTGGTCCAACGTCTCCTGAGATCATGGCTTTGGCAAACCGCAATTGGGAGAAGTTGGTAGGGGGGATGTACAAGAAACGTATGTATGGTATGGGGCCCTTGGCTCCAAATTTGAGATTTGAGGATGATCAGTTTGACACCAGCGGACCCTCCTCTAGTAGTCGACCTCCTCGTCCTTCAGGTGAGACAGAGCAGCTCAGGCAGCAGATGGAGGAGAGGCGTGCTCAGCACCAGCAACAGATACAGGAGATGCATGCTCAGCATCAGTAGGAGCAACAGAAGCAGAGTTGGACTATGAAAGATTTGCATACAGACTTCTTTAGGTTTGCACGTCAACAAGAGAAGCTGTTAAAGTACTATAAGAGCATGAAGCCAGATGCCTCTGAGCCTGAGGAGTCCGAGTCTGATGATGGCTCGTTTTAGTATTATGTTGTTATTTGCTGGTTTGGACATGTTTAGAATTTGGATTGTTATTGCTGGTTTGAAGTTGTTTAGGATTTGGCTATTTGGTATTGTTGGTTAGTTTGGATGGATTTTATTTGAGTATTCTCAAAATTTTGGATATTTTGTATTGTTGGTTAGTTTTTATATAGGCTAAAGTACTCCCGGGGTCCCTTATCTTTATTTAAAGTAACGATTTGGTCCTTTATCTTTTTTTTGTCCCAAATCAGTCCTTTATGTTTTAAATTTTTGACACATAAATCCTTTTCTGTCCCAAATCAGTCCTTTATGTTTCAAAATTTTAACACATAAATCCTTTTTTTGACACATAAATCAGCACTGTTAACGGAAAAGGATTTATGTGTCAAAAATTTGAAAGATAAAGGACTTATTTGGGACAAAAAAAACATAAAGGACTAATTCGTTACTTTAAACAAAGATAAGGGACCTCGGGAGCACTTTTGCCTTTTATATATTTGGTACTAGTTTGGATGGATTTTATTTGACACTACAAAAAACGGAACAGATTGCGTTGGGTTTTTTGGGAGGTTTTAAAAACCCCCTCAGTTTAACGTTAAAAAAGGAACTTTTTCGCTACTTCAGTTAAAAAATTTGTTTCAATTTAAGGAGTTTTAAAAACCCTGCTGATTGTCAAGAAAAAACCCCCACTGCTTGTATAAAAAAGCCCTTTAGACCTTTAACAAAAAAACTCTTTCCCTCTTCACTTTCACGCTTCCCTCTTCTATTTCAGAATTCACAAACCCTCCCTCTCTCTCACGCTTCAGACTTCAGAATTCACAAACCCTCCCTCTCTCTCACACTTCAGATTTCACGTTTCCCTCTCTTCTCACTTTCACTTTCATCAATTTCATGCTTCAGATTTCATCTCTCTCACACTTCAGATATCACGCTTCAGATTTCATCAATTTCATGCTTCAGATTTCACGCTTCAGTTTTCACGTTTCCCTCTCTTCAATTTCGTAAACCCTCCCTCTCTCTCACCTTCAGATTTCGCAAACCCTTTCCCCTCTCTTGCTTCAGATTTCTCAAACATGGAACCCTATCTCTATTTCGCGAAACAGAAGCTCTCTCATTTTTTCCCTCTGTTACCCTTTCACTCAGCCTTTCGCTTTCCTTCCCTTTCACTCGGCGCTCTTTCCCTTTCGATCACAAGCGACCATCAATCGTTCCCTAAGCTCAATCGTTCTCAGTTCGCAATCGTTCTTCAATCTCTGTTCTCATCCTCAGCTCTTGAACCTCTCTCGATCTCAGTCTCTACCTCTATCGCTCTCATGCTCAAGGCTACACCAACCAGCTCTCTCTGAATCCATGCTGCCTCTGCAATCGAAGGTTTTTCACTACCTCTTACCTCTCTCTATTACTCAATATCTTAGGTATTTTTCGGAAATGGTTTTAATTTTGAAAAGGGTTTTTTCTATTTGATTAAGGGTTACCTAAGGGTTCTGCAATAAAAATTAGGGATTTGTTTCAGTTTTAGGTTTGGATATGATTTTGTTAAATATGTATTGAAACCGTGTTGTTTATCTTCTCTTTTCTTTCAAGGTTACAATGTTGGCTTGTTAGGGTTTGTTATCGATCTTGATTTGGTGTTGGTTATTGAGTTTGGAAACTGATATTTAAGTGTATGGAATTGGATTATAGTTATGATTTTAAAGCCTTATCTCCTTTGAATTATAGTGATGATTTTAGTTTTGTGAGTGGAAATAATGATTTATGAGCACAAATAATGAATTATGTAAGGGCCTCATTTCTAGGAACTAAAGTGTCATAGGGTAGCAATTTTTCCTCCTCATTATTTACTTGTAAGCTGACTATATTAACACCAGCTCCCATTCAGTTTCAGAAGCCTGCTGCATTCGCAATTGCTTCATATCCACCCATGTTTTGGAGCGAAATGGCAACTGAGTCTGTGGTGGTAAATCTTGTTTGGACTCAAAATCAGTGTCTCCTTGCCATATTGCTAGTTGTTCACACTCCTTTTCTAACCTCTTCTTCGAAGTGAATGCATCCTTGTTTCTTTTCTGTTGGATCAAAAATAAAAATTGTGGCACACATAAGGTTTCTTAAATTTCCTAATAGCATAACTTATTTCATACAATAAGTATACAAGTGCTAGGAATGAAGGGAGATATGCCTTAGAAACTACACTTTCTTCTTCAACTGAAATATAAACCTCTTTTTGTTTATTGTTAATTTTAGGATTCAATTTTTCTGAAGTGATTATCATTGATAAAGAACTAATCTACTTAAGCTCTTCTAGCTAGAAACATGTTAAGAGTGAAGGAAATTGATATCAGCCCCCCTCAATCAGAGGCACAACTTGCATTGATTACAAAAAGTAGAAAGAGCTGCCCTTGTTAAATATCGAGTCCTGAGGCTACAAATGTTAACTATGCATTTTGGATGAAATAGGAAGCCCCCAAGAAACCAAGATTGAAGGGAATTAATAACTACTCTTGTGCCGCTAGTGCTTTCAATAGGTTTTAATATCATCTTAACAAAAAAACCAGCTGCTAGATGTGGGGTGAGATTAGGCACACTACTCACTGTAGAGGAAATATGGATCCTGGTCGTGGTGTTCATCAAGTGGCTTGCAGCAGCGCTATTTCCTCAAGCAAAGGTAGATATTACCTTCCAAAGTGTATCATGCTTCATGGAGGCTGCTGAAGTGCTCCTATGTTCAATAACATGAATAGCTCAGAAATGCTATATGCAATTTTAGGTGTGTCACTGGACTTTGATCTAGTCTAAGTTTGATTAGTTTCCTTAAAATTATTTCTGATGTATAGATATCTAGGTGTCTTGGATTGTGTTTCTTATAAGCCTAGTCACAATTGCTATAGCCTTATGTATATGCTATTTTTTGCCTTGTGTGGTCAATTGCTTGCAAAGTTTCTGCTTAGCCAATAAAAGTACTACGGATCTCAATGCTCTTTCAATTGAAACTACTGATTTTTTTTCTTTGTGCTGAACATTGAACAAAGGAAAAGTATGGACTGTATTGTATGATGCTACTGCAATTGTCTTGAAACTACTGTTTGCTGTTCAAGCTTAGCTAGGAGCAAACTCTAGCTCTCATTATTATGTCTTGAAGGTTTGGTTTGTTGTCAAGAATGAAATACACCAAAAGTATATCCTCCCTAGCCTCGGAAAGAAATGGCGGGAAGCAAAGTGTAGATTGTTCGATAAATATTATAATTGGGAGCACCCGGTGCAATGCACAACTAAAGCAGCTACTGTATTGTGATTGAGTTAAAACATTGCGTTGCTGATACTCTTTTTGATATGAGGTTATCTTTAGCATATAATGTCATGTGTCACAGTCTAATAGATTTCAGAGAAACTGAATTCTGTTTTGTGAAAACTGAAACTGTTATTGTTATTGAATCAGTTCATTGATACATGTATTTATAGGTATGTTAAAGCTTTAAAAGGTTCAGCTGTGATCTAACAAACTCTGCCAGCTGCCCTAACAAACACAGTTGGTCTAGTCCATTTGATTATGTTCTATGCTTTATTATTTCAATAGAATCAAATATAGCTTCCACATTTAGTAACTACACTTTCTTTGTTTTCTTGTTGAATGACGCACGCACCTAACTCAACTTACAAGAAAAGGGGGAAGCCTTTTGAATTTTAAGTTTGTTGAACATCACAAGGTTAGTCTTTGAACACCAAGGAAAAGCTTTTTATGCGTAAGATAGTTTATATATATTGCTTCCATGAATAAGATTTCTTCATTTATCTATTCCCCATCTTCTTGCTTTATTGGTTTTCGGCTTAGGCAGAATTGCATATAGGGAAGTTTGAAAGAGTATGATTAATGAAATCTAAGTGTTACACAAAAAGACCAATAACTCTTCTCACATGGAGATAGGTGTAATTTTGTGCATTTCTTGTTGCATTTGAAATGTTGTGAGAGCTTTTGTCTTAGAGATTAATGAGTAAGTTTATTACATGAATCATTTGAGAATGAGTGAGATAGAGTTGAATGTTACTATATTTTAAAGGTTCAGAGAACCAATTTTCGTTCTAGGTTGCTAAAAGAGATCTTATCTTGGAAAGGGTCACTAAGGATTGATTTTTACAGAACTATTGATGGAAATCCTATCATTTGATGTAGGGATGTGTTTTCTGAGATGGCTAGCATGTATCTAAATCACGTGTATGTCTGTTATGTTATTTGGGGATACTTTCTCAATTCTTTAATGAGTACTATTACTGTTGCAATTCTGTTTCCCTTGCTTGTGAAACTGTTACTGCTCAATCAATTCTGTTTCACTTGCTCTTGCTGATAGTCTTACCCCTCAATTCTGTTAAAAGAGTTTCAGAAGGCACAACGTCTTGCAGCTGAGAGGGAAACAACTTACACTCCTTTCGTTCCACAAGCAATTCTTCTTTCAAGGTGATTAATTAACTATGCTTCTTTAGTTGCTCTTGGTGCTTATTGTTATTACTTACTAGTTTTGATTACTTCTGTATACAATGGTTACAACATGGGCTTTTCTTTCTGTTTGCAGCTATACAGCTAGTGAAATGGATGTTGGTTCTGATAAGACTCCAGAACAGCGTGCCCTTCTTGTGGAATCCAGGAGGTGATTTGTCATATTTTATTTATGACAAACAGTGATTCACAGATTCCCTTTCTTACGATTATTGCTTTCTGATAAGAGATAAGAGATTCTTCCCCCACCCCTCAATAACTTAAGATGGATATATATTATAAAATGAATATGATATAAGGTGTGACAAACTGCACTCTGAGATGTAATTTTAGTATTATTCATCTGAAAATTCATATGTCAGTTATTTATCAGTGGTTTTCCCTCAAATTTAACCTGTTGCATTCCCTTGCATATTTACTGGATAGAATTGATACCTAAAGCTCTCTTCTCTTTTTTGATATATATATTTTGTGGTGCAATGGAGTTGGTGACACAATCATTGACAGGATTCTCCTATGCCTCACTATATTAGAGTAGATGATAAATAATTTAACCTGTTGCATTCCCTAGTTCTATATTTTGTTATCTCCATTATATTTGATGTTTTGATTGGATCTGTTTTATTTCAGTTTTGGAACTTATTCAACTATGAAGATTGCTTTTTACCTAAGTTTTAGAACTTAATTAATAAGAACATGTTGTATTGAGTTCTTTATCTGTTTTTCGCTTCCTTACATGTGGTATTGAGTTCATGCATTTGTATTGAGTTCGTTCTGAAGTATCTCTTTTTGTTTTCTTCTTCCTTAGGAGGTGTAGTTGTCATGTTTTGCAGATCATTGTGTGTGTTGGATTTGTGGTTGGGTATAGTCAGAGGATCCTTGTCTGCAGCCAGGTTATTTATGAATTGAAAGTAAAGATACAGAAAGAAGAGAAACAAAGTTGAAAGCTATTTGTGCTGCCAAAGAGAAAGAAAAACTAGAGGATGCTCTAAAAGATTCCATGCCCCTGTAACCGAAGCTTACATGGGACGAAATAGTTTCAGCTGCTTCATCTTTTAGTATAAAATTTCTTTTAAGCTATTTTAAATTGAGTTGTATTACATTGAATATTTGATGTACAAATGTTTGAAATCCATTTTGTTATCATAGTTATATTTTTAACGAAATTTTGAGACCTTTGATTAAATTTATTGAATGTTTTTTTATGTAATATAATTTAAGGAATGTTTGGTAAGGTATAAATAATATACGGGTGCTAGTAATTTAAGTGTGATAATGTGATGAGGAAAAAAACTCCTCAATTATAAATGATAACAAGGAAAAAAAAAACTCCTCAATAATATATAAGAGGTTGTAACCCCCACAAAAAAGTCCTATCAACTATGGCAATAAAAAATCTCCACAAAAAATAGAACTCCTACATATCACTCGATTTAAGGAGGTTTATAACCCCCTTAAAAAAACCTCCACTAATCGTGGGGGTTAAAAACCCCCGCAGTAAAACCCCCGCTAAAAGACATGATACCAACATTTTCTAAAAACCTCCGCAAAACGATTGCGGCACTTGAAACTCCAGCGTTTTTTAAAACTCCCGCAGATTACGTTGCGGGGGTTTTAAACCCCCGCTAAGTGACTTAAAAACCCCCGCAATCTGTTCCGTTTTTTGTAGTGTGAGTATTCTCAAAATTGTGCTGCATTTGATATATAGTTATTAAAAGAAAAAAAGCAGGTTTTCAAATTTGGGTACGTGGCATAAAATAAAGCAGTTTTTTTATAAAAAAATTAAATTAGCGACGGATTTGCCCTCACTAAAATCCATCGCTAATTAGCGGCGGATTTTCCCTCACTAATTTCCCTCACTAATTTCCCTCGCTAATTAGCGAGGGAAAATCCGTCGCTAACATCCCTCGCTAAAATTTCGTCGCTAAAATAAAAAATTCCGTCGCTAAATATTAGCGACGCCCTTTTTAGCGACGGAAAAATTCTGTTGCTAATTCCCTCGCTAAACCACTTTAGCGACGGATTTTTGAGGTTTAGTGACGGAAATTATCGTCGCCTATCCTGCTTTTTTGTAGTGTCTTCTACTCCAACACAAATAATGTTCAGAATCTATCAGTCTCATTAGCCCTTGTATCTCTGTTCTAGGACCTCTCCGACTCATCCGGAACAATCTGCGATGTCTTTACAATTGCGTGATACTGCTCAAGTTGCCCACAAATCTCTTCTTCAATGCATCCAGACTCTTCATTGGTTTAACATTTAACAATGCATGCTCTTGCACCATAGACTGCTCCTCCTTAGTTAACCGCCCAAATATTGGAAGTCTGATACACGTTTTATGCGGCGTATGGTTGTGTATTCCACAAGCAACCTTGACTTTCCAATCTGCAACAAGAGGATTCAATGGTGTACATCTCAGCCTGAAAGGACAACCACACTTCTTCGAAGACCTTGCTCTGGAACAACTGGCGTCTACTCCAACGTGTCTACCACTCTTCTCGCAACCCAAAATAATTTTATTCTTCCCCCCTTAGCAATGGCTGTATCTGATCTAAGAATTATAACTATCACATCGTTCGCATTCCCAACAAGAGATCGTCATGGGTAGCAAAAATCTACAAAATCAACAATTTATCATTAATGACAAGTAAAAACTGATAAATACTCGTTAAAATGTTTAATGGAAGATATGTACCTCTTAAGTCTTAAATGCGTCTGGCAAATCAATAGTAAAGGGAATCGAACCGCCAACAATAGCCATATCTGCGTGATTTAAAAAATAAATTAAATCAAAAAAAGACTATTCCGGATTTATGCATACAACATAAATCCAGAGTTAAAATATTAGAATCCGGATTTATCTTGCACACATAAATCCGGAGATATAAAAATTGCTTCCGGAATTATCTTCCTAACATAAATCTGGTTTGAGAAAAATAATAAAATCCCAGGATTTAACTATGACACATAATTCTCGATCTTAAAAAAGTTTACAATTTGGATGTAAGTTTTGAGACATAATTCCGGAAGAAAAAATACTATTCTGGATTTATGTCTAAATTATAATTTTGGGAATGTAATTTGTCTGCTTGCTGCAGTTTCAGATTAGGAGAGGCATTGATAGCTTAAGGGTCCACGTATACTGCTGAGTCACGGTTTAGTAGAGTCAATGTATTAGTTAGTCAAACTGTAGTTAGTCAATAATCATTTTGTTAGTTAAGTTTGTTTAGCAGTTAAACTGCCTTATCTCTTTCTGTTTCAATAGATAAATCTCTTTGATGTTACAACAGATAGATCTCTTTGATGTATATAGTGTATTCACTTTGTAATCAACACTGAGATCAATAGAATACAAAGTTCAGTTTTCCTTCTACTCTTCTTCTACCAGTCTTAACAATGCTTTAGATGAAAATGCTTGTTTCCCTAGTGAGTTAGGTTCATTATAAACTCAACTTAGGAACTCTCTTTCCCAATATGTTAACTATAAGTTGGTTTTTATCCAGAGGTAAGCTAACATAGTTGCTTATTCGTTAGCGAGAGCATCGATATTGTATTCTAGCCCCATGTCTTTGCAAAAATTCATCATTGTAGTGCTTCTTTAATCAATGACGAGCCAGATTCAACTTGCAACTTCTCAATCTTTCGCAAAGGACAAGCCACCTCGGAGACCCACTGCCTCAGCCACACTCGACTCCAGAAAACACCTCTCCATCCAGCTAGCTGCCGCGAGAACAACCCCGCAACCATCGCAAATCACCCCACCGAAACCCCACACACCATCTCGAGCAAGGGCAGCATCAACATTCAATTTGTAGCAACCAACAGTTGGGGGTAACCACGCAATCCACGCCACTCGCAAAGGAGGGGAAAGCGTGGGAGCAACAACACTTGCCATACAGTGATAATCAGAAATGGAGGTCATCGCATGGGAGATAGCCTCCACTACAGGTACGTCCTTGTTCTAAAAAACTTTATGATTTCTAGCCCACCAAATACTGGACAATATTGAGGCTACCATCTCCTTCACCAGAGATGGAGCTTCCGAGATCAAATTGTGGAGCCAATCAACCAACGAGATTATATTGTCCTTACTGAAATGAAACCTAAGGGAGAGTATAAGCATATCTGAGATGCCCAAATGCAATCCCTGAAAGCATTATCCAGAGTTTCGACCTCCAATTCACATCTAGGGCATAAAGGAGGTGAAGATGCTTAGGTTGAGTGTTAACTTTCCACAACTTGTTCCAAACGATAGAATCATCCCCTTTACTAGAAGAAGCTCTGCCAACAGTAACAAAGGAATTAATGAAGTGGTAACTCGATTTAACTGAATACCAGCCATCTGCTCTGCATGTCACGAATAACACCCCCACGTCCAAGTGCCTTACCATTTGAGGAAGCCATGCCATCCGAGTTGATACGAACGCAACCCCACAACCCTGCTTCGGAGGCTGCCACTTGACATAATCCACAACATGAGAGAGCTGCTTAGTCGGAGAGAAGGTCAAGGCATTAGCAGCATAGGCCTTAACTTGGATAAGGATAAGCCGAGAAGGATAGTGCAGACGGACAAAGTTATCATAAAAAATCTGCCTGTCCCTCCAATTCCGAAGGTAGTAGCAAGTTTTTGCTCATACATCTCTCCACTCCATATTCTAATCTGCATGCTACCACGTAAAGTTAAGAGCAATCCATTCTAATAAATTACCTGCAAAGTCGAATGTCTCTCTCCATAAAATGGTGCCATAAGAACGAGGTGAAAGTGAAATCTCTCAAGACATGGAGAATGCTCTCCTCAACTCTGTTGTAGTTGGGACAATCAGGGTTACCATGGCCGCACCTATAGCAGTGTGCTTTAGTGGGAAGTTTGTGGTGAAGAATCTGCCAAATGTAGCAACAGATCCTTTTAGGCACCTGCTGCTTCCACACCATCTTCTAATAAGGCAATAAAGGGCCTTCCAAACGGGGAAAGCCATTGATAATATATGTGCGCCATCATTTTCATGTTAACCCAATTTTGTTGAATTTCATCCATAAAAAAATAGTAATCTCTTTATCTCATTTTGTTAGCTACTTCTAGCAAAATCAATTTGTTTCGAATTGATTGTGATTTTACATTTTCAATAAAACATTTAATATATTTTTTTCACTCATGCCCTTCTTTATTATAAGATATTTTTACATTCAATAAATGATTCATATATTTATCTATGTGAGGTGATAAAAGGTTAATGATAAATTAAAGAACATTTTTTTTTTATAAAATTGAAACTCCCAATTCTTTTCGTAAAGAATATGTCATATCTTTAAACTGTAAATAAAATAGGACGAAAGTAGTAGATGAGATTTAATGACTAGGATGTTTTGGGTCAAATATACGTAGGGCGCAAGCAAAAGGTCAAGTCAAAACACTTAACAGGTTCAATATTGGGCTGGGCCTGAGAGGTGGCAAAGCCCATACGAAGAAGCCCATAGCTAAGAAAGGGTTGAGATGAGAGGAAAGCAAAAATCCAACGGCCACAAAAGGGAAATTCAGCAGCGTCACCGCAAACGAAAATTCTGGAGCGCGAAATAGAAGTAAAATAGAAATGGAAACTTGCGAAAGAGGAAATAGAAGAAGCGTGAGCATTCCTCTTTGAGAATCGGAGCAATATTATTCCACTGTCTATAAGATCGAAATCGAAGAGAGAGAAAATTGTTTAGAGAGAGAAGAGAAGTTTCAATGGTGCTGTGGGAGATAACACTTGGAACTGCTTATTTCTTGGGTCTGAAACGTACCTATAAGCTTGCTCTCAGGATTCAGCGAAAGATCGTTAGCCCTAAGTACCCTAGGATTCGCCAATTTATTCACAGGTTTGTGCCTTCTCTTCATCGTGTGACGCCAAATGATGCTATTATATTTCGACAAATTTCCTAATCGATTATGAAAAATGTGATATTATTTTCAAGATTTGGTAGTCTCTAGCGATTTCGATGTCTACTTATCATCAACAACATTGCCTCTAGCGATACATTTCTTGAAATGATTGTTTCACTGTGATATTTGCTATAAAAATTCTGAGGTCAAAGATTATTAGCATTGATTTTTGTGGATATCCTGAAATATGATGCTGATTAATCAATGATCGTGGTTTCTCTGTTTATCCAGCTTGGTTATCTCTCTGTTGTGGATTTTATAGTGGCTTATTTTTCACTTTTCTCTTGTGCTTTCCCACGAATACATTCAGTTGTTTAAAGTGTGTATTTGGTTGCGTCAGTCTTGACAAACGGCGACAGTTGTTAGAGTAAAACTGCTTTTGTCTCCAAATTTAATTTGGACTAACAGGGATGGAACTAGGAAACATTCTTCACGGGCGGCATATGAGCCTATTATTGTACGAGACGACGAGAGCCATGAGGCACTGACATGTTAGGCATTAGCATGTGATGTAGTAGACTTCATGACAGTAACGAATTTGGAGACGTTGTGTGGGAATAGAGCGTGAATGTGCGCCACTATTTATGTGGGACTATGGGATGTGAGAAATTAAAAAGTGGTTGTTTGGACCTAATGCTTTAGAGTGGGGCGACTCCCGTAACTGCTATAAACTGATTGTTAGGACTTAAGCCCATGAGGAGAGCCCAACCCAAAAGATTAGGCCATTAGGTATTAGCATGTGATGTAGTAGACTTCATGACAGTAACAAATTGGGAGACGTTGTGAGGGAATAGAGCGTGAGTTTGGGCCACTATTTATGTGGGACTATGGGACGTGATAACTTAAAAAGTGGTTGTTTGGACTTAATGCTTAAGAGGGGGGCGACTCCCCTAAATGCTATAAACTCTGATTGTTAAGACTTAAGCCCATGAGGAGAGCCCAACCCAAAAGATTAAGCCATTAGGTCGGAGAACCTCATGACTTAAGTTCTACATTGAGATTTCTTATCTACTCAATGTGGGACTCTTAACATTGGTTTCGTCACTGGATACAAGGTAGTTTTTGTTTTGGTTTGAAAAATTTACAGGAAATTTTACATTATAATTTTTATTCAATTCGACGCAATACCTAAAACTATTTTACGAAATCATTCTCATTCAAATGATGATATGCTAATCCAAACACACAGACAAAGGAGTATTTGAAAACTGCTTTTCCACATGCCCTGATTTTTATCTTATTGTTGTTTTTTGTTAGTATCTTTTTATCACTGCAATGTTTGTTGTTCAATTCCTTTATTGGTCTTCCCTTTTTTGGTGTTTCACAGCCGAACCCGCGCTGTATTTGATGTAGCAATCACAGTTCATCGGAAAGTTCAAGAAAGAGACTTAGAAGTGGGTAAGAGTCTCGGGAACTTTATTTTGCGATGGCTAGATCGAATTAAGCCGTCAGCTCAGATTCGGGGTCCTCCTTCTAGACCGCCTATCGACGGTGGTAGTTCGAGCATGACAAAACATGCAACTGGTACTTCCAACCAGAAGCCTACTGGTTATACTGGATCATCCAAGAGGGACTCTGACAGGCACTTGTTTACTTCAACAAGGCCAAAGGTTTTTCCTACCATTTCAAGGATGATAAGACCACCAAATCCTGCTGGGACTACTATACATGGCAGGCACTTGAGTACTTATACTTCTGAGATCGACAGACCAAATTATAGGGTGAATTGGTCAGAGGGTGTTATAAGGAAAGACATCATGCAATGGATGCTGCAAAAATAACTCTGTTCATGACGTTACTAGTGGCTTTGTTTGTGTAAACTGTTTTTGATCTCGACAGGAAAAGATGGTTGAATAATGCTTGTATGACTATGTTGGCAACTGATGGTGAGAAGCTTTACTCTCGTTTGGATTTTTTATAGCATGTTAAGCTTCCTTTTGGATAACGATTGGTTATGTAATTTGTTTTGATTTTTGGTTAGAAGAACTGGTTGTTAATAACTTGATATCACAGTTCACAGATGATCTTCCTGCTTGTGGATTAATAATAGCGAAGATTGAGCATTTCTGTTTTAATTCTCTTTCAAAAGTTTTATCTATCCCAGCAAATTATGTTTATGCAACTTACAGTTCAATTTTCGCCACGATTAATTATTCTGAATAGGTTCGTATGATTCACTTGCGGACACTACCATTTTAATTCATAACTGGTCTCCGCACATGAATGGGGTCATAGCAAAATTATATGTTAACTCTCAAAACACAGTATCATGTCTGGCTAGTAAGGGTTTATGAGTTCGTATTGTGACTCGTGTAAATGAAAAATATTTGGTTAGGAAAATACTATTCAACTTGTATGGCTCCAGCTAGCTTACTTGACAGAGAATAGTCACTGTTAATGAAGTAATATTTGAAGCAGAAGCTGACAAAGCTTGATCAAAGAAATGTATATTCAGATCAAATATATTGTTATCAGAAATAGATTCTCTTGCACATTGACTTAGTTAATATAGATGAGAGATTGTGGTAGATGCAAGAGATAGTAAAATTAGAGGGAAAGGCATTGCCTTTTACCCAGTTCAAAGTTTGAGGGTCCTTGCATGTTAATTTGTTATCTTGTTTCTATAAAGGCTAGAATAATTTCTAAGGCCAAAATCAAGACAATTGAATTGGAATTTATGTGTTTGAGTAGTAAAAATGCATGGAAAAAATTGATTTGGGAGTTGATAGGATTGATTTTTATTGAAGCAACAATTTCCTAGTTTTTGCATCGAATAAAATCAATTATGGAAATCAGGCTTACAAGAAATGGACATTTCAGTGAAGCTCTTGACAAATTCTTCCTAGCTAGTTGAGTAACTTTGCAATCAGCATATGATTCTTCACTTTTCTTTTTCCAATTTTGCTGAAATTCACAATAGTAGTTCATCTTTCTCTTTATCACGCTCTCGGAGAAGGAAGAAGCACAAGCTTGATAAAGCCCACAATTCATCAATTCTATGCCTTGGCGACAAGGTTCTTAGGGAGATCTCGAAGTAGAAATCCGCTGCTGCAATTTGGCTAAAATTGGACATGTTCATGACCAGCTCTTTGGCACCAGATTGTATGTGAAGCAAAACTTGTATGCAATGAAGATGCTTGCTAGTAAATCAGGGAAGGATCACCTTGATGACTTTAACAAAGTCATTCTTGATCTTGAAGGATATTGACATCAAAGTTGAAGATGAGGAGCAGGCTTTGTTGTTGCTCCTACTTAGATCATTACCCAATGCATATGACACTCTTTCCGACACACTCATCTATGGCAGGTTCAATCAGCATTGTTCTCAAAGGAGCTGAACAGGAAATCTGATGTTGGTGGAGATCAAGCTACTAAAGGATTGAATGTCACGGGAAGGCGAGAAAGGAGAGACTTCAAGAATAAAAAGGGATCAAGGTCCATATTAAGAGAGGGCGAGAAAAGGTGTTGCAACATTTGTGGAAGTGAAGATCACAGTAACAAAGAGGTCATGTGTATTTCAGAAGTGAAAGTTCACCGAGAATGGATTCTTGGATGCATATTTGATATGTTTCCAAACAAGGACTGATACATCTCCCACAACAAGGCCTACAGGGCGACTGTATTTGGCGCCATAAAGCTAAAACTTGCAAATTGAGGAATAAGGAGATTGCAAAGGGTGAGACACGTACCTACTTTTTTGACAAAAAATAATATTCATTCCCTCAATAAGTTCGAAAACAACAAAAAATCTTCTTATGAATTTACATTCTTAAAAGAGTCTCCACTCACAGTGGAGAAGGGTATTTCTTATGAATTTACATTCTTAAAATTAAGAGCGAGTAATTTCCAAGATTTAAAAAATGGAAAGTCTTGGTTGAAAACCAAATCAGTAGAAAAATCAAGGGATTTAGAATTGATTACAACAGGCTAGAATTTTTCTAGTAAGAGTTCAATCAACTTCGCAAAGATAATGGGATTACTAGGCATAAAACTGTTAGAAGAACCTCATCAAAATGGTCTTGAACATGAAAATTATGGAAAGAGTCAGATGTTTGATATCTAATAATGCAAACTATTCTGCTCAATTCTGGGCTGAAGCAGTATCCATTGTTGCTTATTTGAGAAATAGATGCGTTTTTATCACTGTTGGTATGAAGATACTTGAAGAAATTTTGTTTGGTTGTGCCCCAAACCTTGAGATTTTGAGAGTTTTTGTGTGTGTGGGCCTATGCACATATAAGACAGGGCAAACTTGAACAAGGGCTCTTTAGTGCATGTGTATAGAGTACCCTCAAGGTCTTAAAGGGTGCACATTATGGTGCATAGAGAAACGGCAGCCTAAAATGTTGATTGGTAGGAATCGGAAATGTGCCACATAAAGTCAGCAACATAGTGAACTGAATACTGATTGATAGGATTCAGTTGGAGGTGGAGTCCTTAAAAGGAATCAGCGGTCGGCAGAGGAATAATTCAGAACATGAAAGTGAGGTAGAACTTGAAGAGCAACTGAAGGATCATACAGAAGACTATTTCCTAACCAGGGATTGAAATAGAAGGAATATTACGCCACCAAAAAGTTTTAGTCATGCCAACATGGTTGCAGTTGCACTTACTGCAACAGAAGTTGAAGGTGAGGATCTTATAAATTGTCGAGGTTGTAAATTGCAAGCAATCTGAAATTTGGATTGCTTCCATGAATGATAAGGTAAACTCTTTGCACAAGAATGACACGTGGGTGTTGGTTAATAAATCTTCAAACGGTTATTCAAGCTTAAAGATGAAATTCAGAGAGTTGAAAGGGCCAAATTCAAGGCTAAATTGGTGGGAAGGGGGTTCACTCAGCATGAGGGCATTGATTACAATGAACTATTTTCACCTGTTTTGAAATACACCTCAATTAGAATGGTGTTGGTGAGCAGCTTGATGTAAGGATAGTATTCATACATGGAGAGTTGGAAGAGCCAATCTTCATGAGTCAGCCTGAAGGGTTTGTCAAGGAAGGCGAGGAAGATAAAGTGTGCCTGCTAAAAAGATCCCTTTCATATTTCTTTCCCCCAGATCAATGTTTCACCAATGTTTTGTAACCAAAAAAATGTTTCACCAAAGTTAATAAAGGGCTGAACATATATTACAACAATTTATAGATTGTAAAATCACAGCCTGACAACATAAGCTCTCTATCATTTAAATATACAACAGAGAAGCGGAAAAAATGAGACATTTTAGGTATACCTTCCGCATTATTATTTTTTTGGGGGGAGGGGGAATGAGATGGAGGAAGATGAAAAAGAAAAAAGAATTACTTTTCTAGAACTGATCAAGAAGGGGACTCCCTTCTCTGGCAAGGACAAAGAGGCCGCCATCTCCCTTTGATATTCGCAAGTCGTTATCAAGATATGTGGTAATAAGCCAGGAGCTTGTCCTCTCACCTGGAATGGGAATCTTAAGAGGTGGCTGACCAGAAATGACACGTGATATGTTTGCCACCACATCTTGCAGAGGACCGAGCGATTGTTGCAGAGGCAATAGGCTAAGCCTTTGCCCAAAAATGTCTACGTTGTCTGGTAGGTCAATTTTAGACTTTACCTCTGGAGGTTCTAGTGAACCTTCTTTGAATGTAACCTGGTTTCATTTAGAAATGTTAGCAAGAGTTCTCTAGGCATCTGCAATCTAAAATGTTCATAAGCACACTGAGGAAACTAATGACTAACTTATAACAAATGACAGCATTACTTATTACAATATATTTGACGTTTTACAAAAAGGCAAATTACATTTTAAAGCAACTGAATATTTAACCACTTTCTGGAGTTACTTATCAGCAAATACAATGCACACAGATGGTAAGCAATATAATTATTTTCTTTACTATTTCTTTTGGGTGTCATCGAAGACGCCAAAGTGCACAACTAAGGAACCGAGGTAATGTTTCAAAAGGGTCAGCACCTCTTGCTAGTTGAGGAGCAGCCCTTCAGTAAGATGCATGCCTCTATTGCCTTAGGCAATATACATTCTTCTTTCGATCAAGCAAGACACCTTAAAACTTATTCATATTGGACCCGAACTCCAAGTAAGCATACTACCTGAGATTCAAGTAGACTTATGGCCCGATTTCAATAGTAATAAGGATTGTGGTTTAGAGGCCAAGCTAAAGAATCGATCTCTTTTCATTTGCCTCGGTCTTCAAGAAAGCCCCTTTACAAGGTTCATATGATATGAGGAGGTTGTTACTAGATATTTGAGGTTTACTTGCTCATTAGTACTTGGCCTTATAACAAAGACATTCCTGGTGAAGCAGAGCTGGCGATGAAGATCTCACCCTTATTTTGGGAGCGTACGAGTAATCCTAGTATTCAATGGGAGTAAAATTCAGAATGGATCTGACTTTATAGGTCTAACTTAGGCATCATGTGCACTTGGAGGTCGGGTTCATAGTGCACTAGTTTTGACTTATGGCCCTAGTTCTAACTTGGGCATCGTAGTGCACTTTACATGTATGAGATGATAAGGCACCATTTATTCCACATAATTGATCCCACCTAGTGAGAAATGAGAATATGCTTTGATTATATTTGTAGTTAGATGTGTGGCCTTTAACCTTTTGACCTATGAGGTATGCACTTTGTTTCTACCTCTTTCACATGAACCCCTAGAGCCTCTTACCCTTGTAAAGTTTGAATTTGAATTGGTGACACACAAAGGTTTTCATGAGAATACCTGTATTCTTGTAGGGCTTCGAACTTCAAAAGAGGCAGATGCGCTAAAAGACGAAGAAGCAAATGGGCTAGACAATGTAATGGAATTTGTAATGGTGGAGCTACCAGTATCAATTGTCTGTGAGATCTTGTCCACCTTCAACAAAGGCAATGCTCCTGCTGCTAGAAGAGGCAACAGTTCAGAAGATGCTGTGTACCTGACATCAGTTTGACAATCAAAGAAACAATAAGGACTCCAATTAACATTAACAATTACCAACACAACACAATTTCAGTTAGTTTTCAATTTTCATCAACACCAACAAGCAACGACATTTTTTTTCACTTTCACATTAAATCCTCTCATGTTTTCAGTGCAAAGTCCTAATATATAAAAGACCACTAATTCTTGTGCTCCCCATTTATACAACAATTTCTAACTACCCTATGTTTGAAAAATGTTCAATTGAAAATGAAATGATAAACAAATAACTAGACATATTCTTATATTCATATCATTATTATATAGTTATTATAAAATTTACAATTTGCAAAAAGATTCAGACTTACAACAACACCCAATTTCCATTCAGAAGGGCAGGTGCCTCTACTGGAGCCGGTGTGGGGTTTGCCGCTTCCAACTGAGTCACCAACTCGGACACCTCGGCTCGGATCTCCGAACCAGCTCTGAACCCGAGTTCTGTCCCGTAGACAGTGTCCACCAGAGCACGCTTCTGCCTCTCGAGATTTTCATCCACTTCATCCACCTCATCCTCCTCCTCCTCCGGAGCCTCGGTTGCAGTCGCCGGAGTTCCATTTCCGGCATCGATGTAGTCGCTGGCGTCCGCTTCCCCTCCTCCCCATTCGTCCTCATTTTTGGGAGGGTCCGAATCGGGAAGCTTGGACGACGAAGACGCTGCAGGTTCAGGCTCGGAGTCCTCTCCCCACTCGTCGGAGATTTTCGCGGAAGGCTTATCGGCGTCTCCGGTGTCCCCGGCGGCGGAAATGAAGCGAAGAGAAGGGAATCTGGGAGAGCGAGGAGACAGGGAGATTCGGAAGTGAAGAGGAGAGAGAGATGAAGGTTTAGGGTTTTGAGAGAAGGTGAATGGGGCACGTGCAGCAGTGGAGAATAGTAAAGCCATGGCAATGTGTTGTTGAAATGTTGAAACTGAAATTCGAGCCTTTTGTTTTTCTCTGTCACCGGAAAAAAATATCAAGCGGAAAATAAAAAATCACCTAAAATAAAAATTAAATTAAAATATCCAATACAAAAGACAAGCCATCTAACATCTATGTACAAAATTGGAGGGACAGGATTTTTTTCCACAACGTGATTTGGTGAATGAGTGGGTTGGAGTGGACAAGCCATATTCATATTTATGTTCATGTACTCCCACAATGTGGTTTGGTGGAGTGTAATGAGATAGATGATTCAGGGTCGACCCTTGTATCTAAATCATCATTAAAATTAGCATCATCAAGTACCGCTGGATCTGAAGCAAAAGCCATGCTAATAATGACGAAGATGGCAAGTGCAGGGACAACAACATGGCGTGTAGTTGTCATTGTTTTTGTAGTGTTCATGTTAAAGCAAGGAAAAGAGATATAGAGAAACTCTTGAGAATTATGAGTAGGTTTTTTATTGTGGGGTAGACATGGATGGTTCTTATAGGATGCAACTAACAAGATTTTGCAAAGTTTAAGATGTGCCGTTGGTATCGAACACTATTACAACTCAAGCAATGCCGGTACATGAAAGGGTCTCTATATAGTTGGGGCATAGAAGTCACATTACCCACAAATTTCTTCTTCAAAACATTCATACTGTCTTTTGGGGCAACCTTCAATGTAGTGTGTTCATCCACCATAGCCATCTAGTCCTTCGTTAACCGCCCAAAGAATGTGGTGCCGGTTAAGGTTGTAAGCAGCTCATGTGTGTGGAGTCCACACCTAACCCTCAAACGCCAACCCCATCATGAACTGTATATGTAGCTCTCAACTTAAACGGACAATTATGCTTCTTTGACCTGATGACTCTAGAATTATTGCTGAATTTCCCATGTTTCTCGCAACCAAAAATAATTTTATCTCTCGTCCCCCTTTTACCTCCAGCTTTGCAAGATCTAATGATAATAACGACAACTCTGATGCCTTTCTCGACGTCTCTGACCCAACGTACAACATCATCACGTGTTGGAAATAGCTAAAAAATAGACAATTATTAGTTAGTTAATTAATTAAATATGTACATACATTTTTTTAAAAAATAATTAATTAAAAATATCACCTCCGTCGTGAATGACCCTGATGTATCTATCGAGAACGGAACCAATTGTGACTCTGTATCCATATCTATTTCATTTTAAAATTTTTAAAATAAGTAAATATAACAAAAAAATGCGGAACCGATTTATCTATTAGTTACATAAATCCGTTGTTGTTTTTTTTCAAACCGGATTTATGTATATAAAAGGTAAATCCGTTTTTCAAAATAAACAATAACGGATTTAATTATCTAGTAGATAAATCCGTTTCACTTTTTTGTACAACAAATTTACGTTTTTAGTATGTAATTCTGTTATGCAAAAAACATAAAAAGGAAATTATCTTTTTTGGATATAATTCTATGTGTTAGAAAAAATGCACAACGGAATTATAAATTCAAAATTATAAATCCGTAAAATTTTAAATTAAAAAACTAACGGAATTACCTTTCTGAGAGGTAAATCTGACGGCCAAAAAATGGGACCCATGTAGAGAATTGGGATCACAAGCTGAAAAGTGTAATAAATGACAGGGGTATTTTTGGTGAATTAGATGGCTCAAAGGCCTAGAGAGATTAACTCATTAATGGCCCAGCAACCCCACACAGATCCACAAAGAGAGTTTGGACTAAAAAGTCCGGTACATTATCAAAAATTACATGAGTCCCTTATCTGATAACTTTCCTTCGCCAACCGATCAGCAACCGTATTGATTTCTTTACCAATCTTGGACCACTTGACTTTAGGGATGTCAAAACGGGCGGCCCGACCCGTTAACGCCTTCGGCCCGCTAAAAATAGGGCGGCCCGGCCCGGCCCGTTAACGGATGCGGGCGCAATATTCATGCCCTGCCCGCGAAATGATGGGCAGGCGGGCCAGCGGGCTAGCGGGATGGCGGGCTGGCCCGTCAATTTACACTGAATTTTTTAAAAAAAGCGCTAACGGGCGGTTTGGCCCGCCACAGTGTTTAGTCCGCGGGCTGGCGGGCAACAATACCTTAGCCCTGCCCGCCTTTTTTTGGTGGGCCAACGGGCCGGCCTGGCGAGCCAAGCCCATTTTGACATCCCTACTTGACTTCAATGTCACCTTCCCCAATCTCCATGATTCCTTGAAGCAAATGTTGGAACCGGTGGTTGCGCTTCTCGCCACTCTGAAGAAGATCAATCGCCTCACTGCAATCAGCTTCAATTATGATTTCCTTGTAGTCTCTACCCCACGCCAAGCTTACGCCATGATAGATCGCCCACAGCTCTGCTTCAATCGCCGTGCAAGCATCCAGTTGATGCGAGAAAGCAAGGATGAAATTTCCTCATGATCCCAAAGAATACCACCACAACCTGCCAATCTACCATTCACTACACAAAAAACTATCAACAGCGGCGGTTAAAAAGGAGAGCGGCGGCGGTTCAAACCGCCGTTAAGGAAGGCTGACGGCGGTTCCAGAAGCGCCGTGGTTTTCAGCGTCGGGAGGGGTTTTTGGCGGCGGTTCCAGCAACCGTCACACAAACCGCCGCGGATGTAGCGGCGGTTGGAAACTGCCGCCAATGTGCCAACTGATTTTTTGCGTTATAGTTAGCGGCGGTTTGGAACCGCCGCAAATAAATTTTTATTTAAATATGGAGGCGGTTTGGAACCGCCGTCAACTAAATTAAAATTAAATTTTTATTTATATATGGAGGCGGTTTGGAACCGCCGCCAATAGATCCTTTTTTTTTTTGAAAATATAAGGATTTTTGTGTTTCAGTATATCTATCTTTCTTTTACGAATTTTATAAATGTATTATTAATTATTTTGTAATACAAATATTAAAAGAAACTAAATTTATGCTGAAAACACATACAAAAGTTCTAAAGTTTATAAATCAAACTAAGTTCATAACATCAAACTAGAACTAGTTAATGAAGTCAAAATACAACCAACTTAGTTGATAAAGTCAAAATACAACCAATGAGCATCATGTTTGTGTTGTTCATAACAATAAAATAAAATCATTTATCTAGATATCCTCCGTGATGGTGCTGCTTCATGTTGTCCTATGTTACTTGATTCAGAAGAGCGTCTCAAACCATGTGTTTCCAAATTATCCAGCTGAAAAAATAATAGTCATAAATAAAATTAGCAGAAATCCAAGCCACTATGTCAGATCTTTTGTCCACCCCTACTAGGAGTACCATTGTGACTAGGAAACCAGAAATATGCAACTAGGAGAAGCCCAGTGACAAACATCAGTAGGAGTACCATTGTGACTTCTCCATGATAAGGAAACCACAGAATTGCAAAGGAAACCACATAATTATAAATAATAAAATGACATTCATCAATAAATAATAAAACTAATAGCTTCACCACCATTTCTTGCTATCTGCACCCATTGCAAGTTTTCTCTTGAGTACAGTCATTGTAGTTTGACAGTATAATGCAAGTAAGGAAACTGTATGAAGATTTGGTGAATAAAATATGGTAGAGTTTGTGATAGCTTCTCCTAGTTGCATATTTCTCGTTTGTCATAGTTTCTGGTTTCTGGTTGAATAAGCTATTAGAACCCTTATTTGGTAATTTTCTTGGTTGAATAAGCTATTAGAACCCTTATTTGTCATAGTTTCTGGTTTCTGGTTGAATAAGCCATCACACTGCCACGTGGCTGCCAGAAAAATCAGTTCCAAGGCTAGCCAGATTATATAGTGAGCCTTACATGACAGACCCTATGGTGCTGTTCCCAGTAATTGCAACTACAGTTTTTTCTTCTCCAGCCTACTACTCCTATAGAATATCAGTTTATATGTCTAACACAAGGTGCAGAATTTCCAAGAAGATAAACAAAACAAACTCTAATATAAACACAAGTACCTTCAGAATTATTTGAAGACAAAAAAGCAGAATATAAAACAAATAAATCAATTCCAATTAGCCTAGCAATGATATGAAGTGAATCTGAGTTCACCCAAGCTGACAATTGGACCAGACAAATATGCACATTAGATCACTTTCACCTTTCAAGCAAAAGAAATTTCACTTCAAAAATTTGAATTTCAGCTTCAAGAGACATATATAGCCTAATTTGCTACAAATATAGATTACTGTGTGCATCATTAAACTCATGATCATCCCTGGAGGTCCTACAACAGGATGCTGTTAAGGATTTGTACTGCTGTTTGGTTTTCTTTATGAACCCATTTTGTGTAGATCAAATTAATTGACAAGGATTGTGTGTGATATGCTTGCTTGAAAGGCTAAATGGTTAAATCTCAGTGATAAAAAAGTGGGCAGGGTTCTTGTTTAGTAGTCTGATTTGTATAGTTGATAGAAACTGGTTCAATATATTTATAAATGGCAGAGAATTCTTCCTTAAAGATGGACAGAATCTGAGTTACAATAGGAATCTGTTACAAACTGACAAAAATGACAAGAACGCACCAATTTTAGAGATATTCGAGAGTCTCTAGTCTCTCCCTTCCAAGAATCAGAGAATTCTTCCTTAAAGATGGACCATAAAATACTGTATGCAATTATATGTTCAGCTATGATAATTCTAGTGCTTGTTGGGGTCCAAGAAAATCTTAAAATTAGTCAAGAGTAAAGTAATAACAGCTACATCAATTTACCAACTTGCAATCAGAAATGCACAAAAACATTAAAGATAAATATGCACGAAGCATGATAAACATCAGGAAGCCAAAAATTGAGTTACCTTGTTCAGGAGTTCACCTCACAAAAGCCAGCAACCGTGTAGCGAGATGAAGGAATTCCAATCAATTAAGCTGATGCCTAATAGAACCTAAGTTAGAAAGAGTTTCAAACCATTTCCGAGGAATTCCAATCAATTAAGCTCATGAAAAATAAATCCAATCTCAAAACCCATTTTCAACTCTAATAGTATTTCACTCTCAAAGACAAGCTATTAGTAAACTTGCTCAGTGAATATATGCAACAAATATTGTGAGATATAATTGATATTGTGAGATATAAAATCTGAATCAAATTAAAGGCTTGATAAAATCTGAATCAAATAAGGCAACAAATATGTTACTATGAGGCTTCACCAAGGTTATTCCTCGACTAAATTTCATAACGGCTATCTCAAGTCTTATTTTGGTGACAAGTATTGATTGTTAAAGTGATTAAGAATTTAATTATGATTAGATTTATTTGAAAACTAACCAAGAAAATTCATGCAGATTTATATACAATATCAATGCCCTGGAAAAACGAATCAGCATTCAATAAATAAGATAAATTGAATGCAAGTTTGCTAACTATTAGCCATACAAACTGTGCAACTTGAAACTTCAGGGATGTGATTCACAGTCACCTAATTATTAACAGAGCTAACACAAAGTAGCATCCACTGAATCATCTTAATATCAAATTCCAATTTAAAAAGATTCCTCTTTGAAACCCCATCCCAATCCTACGATTTCCTATTTTTTGAGGCACTATGCTTTACTGTCAAATTTCAGAGCCAAATTCCAAGAATCAAGAAACAAACAACAACTCAAATTCCAGAAAGGATTTTATACAAGCAAATTCCAGAAATAGTCAACTACTCAATAATCATGAAATATATGTGGTTGCTAGTATTGCTGAAACATACGGTTATCACCTACATGGAGGTAAGACACTTCATAGTAAGGCACTCAAAGTAAAGTTATTATCTGATAGATAACATGGTTATCACCTACATGGAGGTAAGACACTTAACAAATAAAAAAATGACAGCCAATCTTTTCTCTATCAATGAGATTAAACCTCAAGATGGCTCAAACATTAGACTATTAGTAATACCAACAGAACATTAGTATTAACTGTTAAAGTTTGAAATAGACTCAGAACATTGTCCTACATTCCTTCCTTGATTCAGAAAAAGAAGCAATTCATCCCATAAACCTCACCACCAACTGTCATCTCCACCTTATACTACTAAGTTTTAACCATTAAACCAATTTTCCATTTAGCACCACTACCACTAGCCAACACTTGCATCCACATACCCAAAATGAATATCCACCAATATCTTGACCTCATAACCCAGAAAGCTATACTAATTACTTCAACAACAAATTCGCCTATTCAAAAATCTACACCACAATTTCTTTGAACAATAAAGTGAAAGAAACGATACAAAATGTCCATGGAGCTTATCGTGATCACAGCAAACAATGGAAAATTACAAAATCATCACCCATCGTGAGATCCCCACAAAATTAACCAATTTTAACAACAAAATCAGACACAAAACTCATATATCTCAGAAAACAACAATCACAACCAAACAACACATTTTCATTCCACCTCAATCAAACCAAAATTGTTTCAAAAGGGAAACGAAGACAAGTCATTTTAATTAAGGGAAAACAACAGCAGATGCCCCCAAACATTTTCATTCCAATACATCAAACCAAAAGGGAAAACAAATCATTAAGTTACAAAGAGGAAGAAACGAAGACAAACTAGAAAGGGTTCGTACCTGAAGCAAGAGAACGGACAAAGAGGAAGAGATGAAAGGGTTTCTGTTTGTACCTGAAACAAGATGAACGTAACAAGATGAATCAGCGCAAGATGAAAGGAGCAGCAACGATTTCTTACCTCAATCAGCGCAAGATGAAAGGAGCAACAACGATTTCTTACAACAATCAGCGGAAGATGAAACAAGATGAAAGTAACAAGATGAAAGGAGTTGTACCTTGTAACACCCCTTTTCTACCCCTTAATTTGCACGTCATTATCAGAGTACTTTCATTTTCGAAAATAATATTTAATTAGTAGGAAAGAAATGCCACATCTTCATTTATAAAAACTCATCGCCTTCGCCATTAAAATTTATGCACCAACGCAATCATCACAAAAGTTAAACTTCAAAATAATCTCATCGCAGCGGAAATAGCAATAACTCACCAAGGTCGCTCAAACACGTCTCAAAACATCAATAAAATCATTAAACAGCTAGTTAAATAAATTATCAACTTCAACCCCGCCCCCTAGGTGTTACAATATCAGAGAGCGACTCAAAACATCCCAACAGCTATAAAGGAAGGCAGCATGTCCTTCAATCGGAGTCACCTGCAGCGTTGCCACAATAGAGCAACATTCCAAGCAGAAGGGGTGAGAATTTTCAACAAAATATAATTAAGCATACAGCAGAGTAATATGAGCAAACTATCACACAACATCATCATTAATATCAACTTCATCGTCATTACACACAAAACCAAAAAAATCACAATTCACATCACTCGTCATAAAAAAAAATGTATGCGCATGAAGATGCAACCCACACCTGGGCATATGCATGATGGTACCATACTCGTCATAAATAGCCACTTGGGCACATCGTCACTGGTTTTCGTCAATAAGAGGCCGAAGCCTATTCGTCATAATGTGCACATGCTATGAGACTCTATGGACACATGTGCAATCAGCAAATTCACTCACCCGGAGTACTCGTCATAGTCACCATAAGACACTCATAGAGTGTATTCATCATAGTCACCATATTAATATCACAACTCTTCATAAAACATCACATTCAAAATTTGAGTAACAACGTCTTTAAATCTTAAGTAACAATGCTCCTAAATTTTCAAGTAACAACCCATTAAAATTTAGGGGACATCTATTTAAATGTAAATAACTACACATAAAAAAAATTAAGTGACAACCTATTTAAATTTTCGAATAACAACATATTTAAAATTTTGGATAAACATTTCATTCCCATGCTTAGGAAGCATCACAATTAAACTTGAGAAGAGCATCCCATTTTCCAAGTGGAAGAAACCTCACATTTTTAACCGGAGAAATAGTAATAGAATAACAATCACATTTACACGCTCTTTTCTTTTACAAAATGCAGAAAATTCGGTTAGTAACCGGCAACAAATCAAAGATGGAAAACAGTGACCTTTTAGCGCAAAAACAGTAGCATTTTCTCGTCCAAAACAGCAACTAAACAGTGGCATTTTATGCGCAAAACAGTAGCCTTTTCTCGTCCAAAAACAGCAACTAAATAGTGGTATTTTATGCACAAAACAGTAGCATTTTCTCGCGATAAAACAGTAAAAACAGCATCATTTTTAAGCGCTAAAAACAACACAAACAGCAGCACTTTTCCTTGACAGAAACAACAAACAGCAATACAATTTAATGCCAAACAGCAACAATTTAATTCTGCAACAGCAGCACTTTTCTTTGATAAAAACAGTAGACAGCCACACATTTTAATGCCAAACAGCAACAATGTAATTCTGCAACAGCAGCACTTTTTTTGATAAAAACAGCAACAGCAATGCCTTTAAATGACAAACAGCAACATAAAAAAAAATTCTGCAAACAGCAACATGAATATTTGACAAACAGCAACATAAAAATTCTGCAAACAGCAACATGACTATTTGACAAACAGCAACATAAAATTCTGCAAACAGCACATGAATAATTGACAAAACAGCAGCACGTTTATTATGGCGACAGCAACATAGTGAAATTTTAATTTCTTGGTATCATTCAAATATTCATACTCATATCACTCAATTTATCAAAGTTGCCTTTCAACACCAACAATTCACCAAACATCAAATTTATCCACACCCCATTCACTAAAAAAAAATCGCAATTCATCTATTTCATCTCCTAGGGCAATTCGCATATCATTAATAATATTTCAATCCATCATTCCTCTTAACATATCAATTTCGAATTCAACCACCACCAAAAACCCACAAACCCACCATATACCCAATTACGTTAAATTGAAACTCTCACCCTTACCTCGAATTCGTATGACCCGAAACAACGATGAAGGAGTCACGTACAAATCTCCGCAACACAACGAGCCAAAGTCACCAAAAATCGCAGCAGCTCCCTCCTCTCCTCTTACGCAAACCGTGGCCTCACTAAGGTCATGGAGAAGACAACAACAATAGATAATGAGGGATTCAAACTACAACACTTGCAAGAGAAGAAAAATCGAGGAGAAGGATCAAAGAAGCACATTACCTAAAGCCAAGATGAACAATTCTCCTTCCTTCTTTCCTTGCTAGCCGTCGCGACTTCCCTCTTCTCTCCCTCTCTGATTTCGTTTCTTTTCTTTCTTCTGTGGAATGCGCAATGAGACCCCTCCATAGGGTTTTGGGGTTTTAGGAATGGGCTTGGGTCACTAATTGACTTGGGCCCATTTTACACCACCCTTCTTAATTCTTTTCACCTCCTAAAATAAAACAATTATACTTTAATTATTCCACTTAAATAAATATTGTAATCCCTCAAATAACTTAATTAATTAATCAATTAAATTATTTTAGGGCGTTACATACCTCAATCGTAAAGGGTTTCTGTTCTTGAAGCCTCAGATGAATGGATTCCTAACAATTTCGCCTCAGAGATGAAAGGGTTAGGGTTTGATTAGTGTTAGTGGAGTGGAGTGTGTTTGAGAATCGCAGGGAAACGAAACATATTCGCGCTTGATTTTTCTGAAGAAATAGAACCGCCGCGAGAGGACTTTGAACCGCCGCCGGTGTTGTTGGTTTAGGGCGGTTATAGTGAACTGCCGCAAATGTTGTTTAGCGACGGCGGTTGGATGTACCCGCCGCGAAACAAGCGCCACTATTAGTCTCTTTTTTTGTGGTGTTAAAAGAAAAAAGCAGGTTTTCAAATTTGGGTACGTGGCATAAAATAAAGCAGTTTTTTTTATAAAAAAATTAAATTAGCGACGAATTTGCCCTCACTAAAATTCGTCGCTAATTAGCGATGAATTTTCCCTCACTAATTTCCCTCGCTAATTAGTGAGGGAAAATCCGTCGCTAACATCCCTCGCTAAAATTTCGTCGCTAAAATAAAAAATTTTGTCGCTAAATATTAGCGACACCCTTTTTAGCGACGGAAAAATTCCGTCGCTAAACCACTTTAGCGACGGATTTTTGAGGTTTAGCGACGGAAATTTCCGTCGCCTATCCTGCTTTTTTTGTAGTGTCTTCTACTCCAACACAAATCTTGTTCAGAATCTATCAGTCTCAGTAGCCCTTGTATCTCTGTTCTAGGACCTCTCCGACTCATCCGGAACAATCTGCGCGGGCAACAATACCTTATCCCTGCCCGCCTTTTTATGGTGGGCCAACGGGCCGGCCTGGCGGGCCAAGCCCATTTTGACATCCCTACTTGACTTCAATGTCACCTTCCCCAATCTCCATGATTCCTTGAAGCAAATGTTGGAACCGGTGGTTGCGCTTCTCGCCACTCTGAAGAAGATCAATCGCCTCACTGCAATCAGCTTCAATTATGATTTCCTTGTAGTCTCTACCCTACGCCAAGCTTACGCAATGATAGATCCCCCACAGCTCTGCTTCAATCGCCGTGCAAGCATCCAGTTGATGCGAGAAAGCAAGGATGAAATTTCCTCATGATCCCAAAGAATACCACCACAACCTGCCAATCTACCATTGTTCTTCACGGATCCATCGCAATTAAGCTTTAAGAACCCAGATGGAGGAGGAATACAACGATCCACCACTTCTGCCATCAAGTAATTGGAAGCTGTTTTCAACACATTGTTCCTCTTGTTGCACTCTACGATACATTCCACTTGCCTGCGAATTGCGATGATTGTAGATTGAATAGAGGAAGGTTTCTACGAAAACACCCATTCGTTCCTGTTTCACCAGATTGTATCAATTGCAACCCCAAACACAATATCCCAGTGAGCTTCTTCTCCTTTATTCTCTTTGAGTTAAGTTCATTTCCATTCAACTTTTCCAATTTGGTTGTTGAAAAAACTGTTTTGATTCCTCACTTTGAGGCTACACCATAAGCTCAAGCTCTTCCGGAAGTCCCTGAAGCAGTGGAAGAGAGCTTCATCACCTGTCATTGCAGACCGTACAAAGACCAGAAGCTCTTACTGGAAAATTTGGACTAAAAGAAAAAAACCCAAATTTTATATGGACAAAATTTTGGTGAAATTTTTTTGAGGGACTAAAATCAAAAAACCCAAATTTTATAGGAACCAAAAACATATTTAACCCAACAACAAATAAAGTGGAAGGTAAAATAAGAATCCCTTGAAATCACATCGGTCTATAAAGAAACCAAGAACACTTATCTAATATAAACTTATACAAATTACTACTCCATTATGTCGCTCAATCAATACAGGTTTCTAAATATTTTCCTAAACTACAGGTTACTAATAATGTGAATTACAAGCAGAAAACTCAGGTTATAAGTGATAAAACCGACATGAAATTAAAAGTCTGGAAGTGCTATTAAAAGTCTTGAGGGACTAAAAGCTCAAATTTTATAGGGACTAAAAGTTAATGAATTTTTTTTGAGAGACTAAAACAAAATCCAAATTTTATAGGGACCAAAAACATATTTAACTCTGAATTATTTATTATCTTTCATATATTCCGTGTTGCTTTAGCAATTCACGTACTTTTTAGTTGCTTTACCAAAGCTGTGGAAGTTCGGTGTATGCCTCGCCTAGCTAGTTCGGTGACATCCAACAAGAGATAATGAGATTATTCTTAATGTTGATGGGAGTAGTATTGGCAATCGAGGGAGGTCTGGTTATGGAGGCTTGTTGTGAAGATATAATGGGGAGTGGCTTTGTGGCTTTGCAGGTAACATTGGTATTTTTAACAACCTCCACGCGGAGCTGTCAGCATTATCTAATGGGCTTCTCTTTGCTTGGAATAGAGGCTATCGTTCCTTAGTCTGTTATTCAGACTCCCAGAGTGTGTTACAACTGGTAGCTGCTAATTATAACAGGTGGAACAGATTTGCTCCTCTTATTCAAAAGATTAAGATCATGCTCCAGTGGAGCTGGCATGTTCAGTTAGTTCACACGCTTCGAGAAGGAAATGCTTACGCTGATTATCTAGCAAAGATTGGAGCTGCTGCTGATGATAAATGGATTGTGTTTGATACTCCCTCTCCTGGCATTTCCTCTCTCCTTCAGGCTGATACGTTTTTGTAACATCTGGGATTTGGTCTTGGCCCCCACGATGCACTCATGACCTTCTCCACCCCCTGTGGAGTTTTTGCCTTCTGTGGGAATCAATTGGTAGTGGGAATGCATTGAGCATGTACTTGAGCCCCAGGGTACATGGTTCGATTCCCACAAAAGACAAAAACTCCACAGGGGTGGAGAAGGTCATGAGTGCATCGTGGAGGCCAAGGCCAAATCCCAAGTGTTACAAAAACCAAGGAGTAGAGTTTATTCGTCCTTAGTTATTTTTTTTGCTTTTCTCCTTTTTGTTTTTCCCTTTTCCTTCTTGTATCAAAAAATTCACGTACCTTTTCTTCTTCAATTCACATACTTGTGGATATGCACTAGTACATACATTGCACCGTCCATTTTGTTTAAAATTAAAATATTCCATGTGTTAAATGTAGTGGTACATGTCACGCAAATTCATCAATTTATTTTAGTATTTTGATTAATCAAAGCTTTGATACTAAAGATTGTGTTATCTCATATTCGAGTTCGATCATCGATGATAAAATAAATTAGAGTCAGACTTTACTTACCTCTTGGTCGAACTCCAAATTATTCAGTACTCATTTTCGCTGGACGTCGAAACAAGGGCAAATACCTCTAGACAAAAAAAGACCATATTCTCTTTAGACTCAACAATACCATTTAAAACTCAACTGTTCTCCTTTCATCAAACAATACCATAAACTCTACTAAAAAAATCATACACCAATAAACAACTCTCTCTCTCTACTTTTGTTGTTCTTCTTTCACTCCTCTTCCTCATTCATTTCTCCCACCCTTTCTTCTTTTGTTTCCCATCCCCGCCTCCCCCACTTACATGTGTGCTTGTGTGTCCGAGTGTGAATTTTAGGTGGTAGGTATCGATCACCTACCCTGTACTCTACTAATAATATTACTTTTTATTTTTTGTGTTTGATTTATTTAAAAAACCCCTTCATTATTTTGCAAAACAATACTTAAAAATGTAATACGAATTATTTCCTCCTCTCTCTATCTACCTCTCTCTCACACACACGTGTACATAAAAATCGAGGGTAAGAAAAAAAGATAAATAATATCAAAATAGGTATATGTTTATAAGAAGAGATAATTTATCAATATGGTAACTTTTTAATAACTAAAAATTACGCTTTCGCGAAAGTCACTTTTAATGGAAGTTACACGTGGAAATAATGTGTTTGTCGGTGATTTATATATTAAATTAATAATTTTGTGGCTAATAAATAATTTTCGATAGTAAACAACTAAACGTTTTTCTTTTACACGAATCATCTCTTCCTGTGCGCTTTTCCTCATTTCTTCCAGACTATTCAATCTTATGTGCTCTCTTAATTTTTTTTCTTTCTCCAGCTTCTTTAATCTTCTGTGAATCGGAGTTGGAACCCTACCACAACATGTGCAACGCCATCAATATTTTCCACGTTTTCTTTGATGTCAATTTTAGTTCTTGGAAAAGCTTTGATTATGGAACTGACGACTTATACTTCGCAGCGCAACGAAACTTCTCTCACGACTTTACTCTCCCCTCTTTACTTTCAAATTTTGCATCTATTTAATTTTTTCAATTTCATAGCTTTGATTCATTGATCTATTTGCATCTAGTGTTTTTCTTTGGTTTGTTAGGGTTTCTTTTGAGACACACATGGGGAAAAAGGATGGTGATAAGGAGGATAAAAAATTCGACAAGCAGACAAGTGGCGTTCTCAAAGGAAAGGAATGGTTTGCTAGAGAAGGCAAAATAACTTTTGATTCTGTGTGTCATTGATGAGGTAAACTATGATTTTCTCCGCAGTAGAAAATCTATAATTTTTCCAGCACCTTGTACTAATTTAGATCGCTTAACTTTTTTAGATATTTTCTCTTTTAAGATTCGATCGTTCTACTTTCAAACTCTATATTGCGTGGTATCTGTGGTCTTTTTATAAGCAAAACGATTAATTGAAGGGAGTGTATGGAGTACTCCAACCCAAATAACTCTATGTTGCATGGTATCTGTGTAGTAGTTCATAATGACTTTTTTACTTCTTTGTTAACCAAAGAAGGATTGGTTCAGTTTTACTTTCGATTTTATCTTTAACTTTTAAGTGCATGCATTAATATATAGAATATTTAGTTAATATTAACGCAAACTCAAGCTCTCAAGTGGGAACATAGCGGTGATTGTTTTCTTTAAGTGCTCACAAGGTTAAGAACCATTGCATTAATTAGATAAAATGTTGAAAATTATGATATTGAGACCTTCAATGAAGTATACATTAAATTAACTAATATACTAGATGTGAAATTAGGCTTTGATTATACCCTGGGAAAAAAACACTCCTCTCTTAGGGGATGGTAATTAGTTCTAACCTCTTTCTTAGTAGGAAAAAGTTTTCTTCTCCCACAGAATGGTAATTGCTCCATCTCAAGTTTAGGGAGAGTAATGGAACCCGACCTCGTGAGTACCCATCAGACTCGAGTTTGATGGGAAAACCCGCTTTGACCAGGCAGGGGTGGGGGTTTGGGGATGTCGATACCCACCCGGTTCACCCCCCTCCCCGAACCCACTCTACTAAACATTAATTATTAGTTTTTATCTTATTTTATGCATATATACTATTCATTTTGTTTATTTTTAATTTAGAGCTCTTTTCAATAGAGAAATCTATTTTAATGGTTGCAACTTTATTTTATCGTTGTATAATAATTATGATTTTTATTATATCAATTATCGTAAATATAAATGTTGTATTTTTTTTATAACATTTGCCTATAAAAAAGAGTAAAAATGTTTTTGAATAATATTTTAGTTTTTATTTTGTATCATATAAATTGTCTATAGTTAGAGACTTACAGTTTTTTCAGTTTTATATTGTGCAGCCCTCTGTCAAGAAGTTGAATATGTGAGCCAGATATTCCAACAACTTATTGATACCAAAGACTACTACCATAATAAGTTATTTTATCACCTAAGTTCTCAAGGTAAGTTAAATTAACCCGCTTTCTCTGTTTGGAATGAAGTTTTGAAGCATAGCTTGTTTGTTTCTTTAGGGTTTCAACCAAACACACCCTTATTACAATAATACTAAACTAATCCAATATCTTTCTCTCTATCCTATTTCTCTCTTAAACAAAATAATAGAAAATGATCGCTCAGTGATTGTGAGAATTTTTTGATGACCTAGACATGCAATTAAGTTTACTGTCTTCAATGGGCTATGATCCACTGCAGTCACTGCAGTTAGTGCTGTGAGGACCATTAGATTAATTTGGCTCATGGAGATAAGATTTTGTGACAAAATTTCAAGGAAAAGAGGGTGGTAGGGGTCTGGATGAAGCTTGAAAGGTTGTATATGACAAAATCCCTGGTAAATCGTCTTTATCTCAAGCAAGCCTTGTTCAGTTTCAAAATGACCGAAGATAAATCATTGATTGAACAACTTGAGATGTTTAACAAATTGATTATTGATTTGGAAAACATTGATGTCAATATTGATGATGAGGATCAAGTTGTGATGCTGCTAAGTTCTTTGGCCAAGTCATATACTCATTTCAAAGAAACTCTAATATATGGAAGAGAGTCCCTGGCGTTTTTGAGGAAGTACAAGCTGCAATTAATGCTAAAGACTTGAATGAAAGAAAGGAGCAAAAGTCATCTTTAGTTGGTAAAGGACTTTCTATGAAAGGGAAACCTTTCAAGAAGGATCACAAGAATGACAAGAAGAAAGGAAAGCTACAACAGAAAGCCTCTAGTGGAAATGTCCCTAACATTCGTTATTATTCTTGCAAGAAGGAAGGTCATACAAGAAAGATATGTCTAGAAAGGCAGAAATCAAATGATGACAAGAATAAGGATGGGAATGCAGCCATTGCCCAAGATGGATATGAATTTGCAGATGCTTTGGTAGCCATAAGCACTAATTCTGATACTGAATGAATAATGGATTCTGGTTGTATTTGGCACATGAATCCAAACAAGTCCTTTTTTAAGGAGTCTCTGGAACTGTGCTTCTTGGAACAATAAGGCCTGCAAGATTGCAGGAATTAGATTTATTAGATTCAAATTTCATGATGGAAGAGTGAAATTACTAGAGTGAGATATGTACCTGATCTCAGGAGAAATTTAATTTCCCTTGGTGAATTTGATAATAAGGGATATGAGTTCAGAGGTAGACAAGGAATATTAAGGATTCTTAAGGGATCCAAGGTGGTTATGAGAGGTCATAAGAGAGGTGGTTTATACTCTCTTAAAGCTGAATAATCTGTCACTGGACCAGTTGCAGCAACCACATCAAATACTTAGTCAAAAACTTATTTGTGGCGCATGAGACTTGGGCATGTCAGTGAGAAGGGCCTAGTTGAATTGGGAAAGCAAAACCCGTTGTGTGGAGATAAGGTTGAGAAGTTGGAATTCTGTGAACAATATGTATTGGAAAAGGCTCACAGAATCAAATTCAATTCAGAACAACAAAAAAGAATAAAGGGAACTCTAGACTATATCCATGCTGACCTTTGGGGGCCTTCCAAAACTCCTTCACATTCTAGTGCAAGGTATTTCTTATCCATAGTTGATGATTACTTTAGAAAATTATGGATTCATGTTCATAAAACTAAAGATGAAGCTTTTGATAATTTCAAAACCTGGAAAACTCTTGTGGAGAATCAAAACTAGCATGAAAATAAAGAGATTCAGGGCTGATAATGCTCTTGAATACTGTTTTGATGCTCTTAACAATTTTTCCAATACACATGCAATAGCAAGGCACAAAACAACAACAGGAACCCCCTCAACAAAGTGGCCTTGCAGAGAGGTTCAACAGAACAATCCTTGAAAGAATAAGATGCATGTTGTTAAGTGTTGGATTGAATAAGGTTTTCTGGGCTGAAACTGATGATCGCAGCTTACTTGATAAATAGATCCCCTTCAGCATCGGACATGAAGACTCCAGAAGAAGTATGGTCAGGTCATCCCCCAAATTTGGACAGACTTAAGGTATTTGGTTGTGTTGCTTCTTCTCACATTAGGCAAGATATAAACTAGAGCCAAGAGCTATCAAGTGTATGTTTCTTGGCTATCCAGAAGGGGTGAAGGCATACAAGCTGTGGTGTTTAGAGCCAAGACACAAGAGGATCATTACAAATCGTAATGTTGTATTCAATGAACATGAAATGGCCTTTAACAAAGACACTACCACTCAAAGTTCAAGTGTAGATTAGAGTAAAGATTCAAATTCTGAGAAACTGAATTTGAGGTGGGGCCCGATACAGTTACAAGGCTGAATCAAGTTGATACAGAAGATGATGAAGCCCATGATTATAAGGTTGTGGAGGAACAACAAGATGGTGATGATTACCTACTGGCAAGAGACAAAACTAGAAGGGAAACTAGAGCTCCAAACAGGTATGGCTATGCTGATTTGATAGCTTTTGCTTTGGTATCTGCCCATGAGGTTTTGGAGGATGAACCTAAGAGCTATAAAGCTGCCTTAGCTTGCAAAGACAGTGAAAAATGGAAGCAGGCTGTGAGGGAAGAGATGAGACCTCTCCATGAAAATAACACATGGGAATTGATCAAGAGACCATCTGGTTCTAGAGTGGTTAGGCATAAATGGTTTTTCAAAAGAAAGGAAGGTACCCAAGCAGATATAAGGCCAGACTTGTTGCTAGAGGCTTCACTTAGAAAGAAGGAGTAGATTTCAATTATGTTTTCTATCTTATTGTTAAACATTGTTCCATTAGAATTCTCCTTGCCATGGTAGCAGAATTTGATCTAGAGATGGAGCAAATGGATGTAAAAATTGCATTCTTATATGGTGATCTAGATTAGACAACAGGATGGATTTAAAATTTAGGGGAAAGAAGATTATGCGTGGAAGTTGAATAGGCCTCTTTATGGCCTAAAGAAATCACCTAGACAATGGAATAAAAGGTTTGATGATTTCATGGCTCACATTAAATTTCAGAGAAGTAAGTATGATCATCATTGTGTGTATTACAAATTCCTTCCTGCAAATATATTTGTGATTTTACTACTATGTGTGGATGACATTATGATAACAAGGAACAAAGCAGATGAAATAAGGAAGGTGAAAGCTAAACTGAGTAGGGAATTTGAAATGAAGGATTTAGGGACTGCAAAAGGATTTCGAGTATTGAGATAAAGAGAGACAGAAGAAATAAGTTGTATTTGTCTCAAGAGTTGTTGTATCTCAAGAAGGTCCTTGATAGGTTTGGAAGGTTGTAGCCTTGTAACCAATAAGGCTGAGTATATGGCCTTGACTAAAGCAATTAAGGAGCCTCTTTGGCTTGAAGGAACTTCTAGAGAATTAAAGCTGCAAGATCAAGTCATCATAGTGAAGGGTGATAGCCAAAGTGCTATTCACTTATCCAAGAATCAAGCCTATCATTAAAGAATGGAACCTATTGACATCAAGTTGTATTTTGTCAGAGAAGTCACTGAGAAAGGATCAGTTATCGTTAAGAAGGTTTGAACTAATCACAATCTTTCTGATATGATCATAAAAGCTCTTAGGGCTGAGCTCCAAGTTGTTCTTACAGCTGTTTTGTTTGTTCTGTCAAGGTGTTTTGTGAACCAAGGTGAAGATTTGTGAGATATTGGCTCAACAAAACTGTTTTCCCTTGATTAGGTAGTTAGTTGGTCAGTTGTTAAAGCTAACCATTTCTGTTTTGTTTGTTAAGTTTGGGATATCAATTACATGTACTATAAGTAATTGATTCCAGTTTCTTCTGTAATGAACAACTTCATTCACCTGCAATCAAAAGATAGCAATAAAACTTGAGAGCTTAGACCATCTTGCTCAAGTTGAAACATTTCACTGCGTGTTACTTTTATTTCTTTTGCTTCAAAATCACATTCAATCATTCTTCAAGATTACATTCTTGAAAGTGATTTTTGTTCAGATTTTTAACAATTAGGATTTTATGTTATCATTACTTATGTCATTACAATTATTATCAATACTAAATATTTATCACATTCCATAAATTATATTTGATTGTTGTTCATAAAATTCTTTAATTAATTTAGTTTCTCCTAATTTGAGAAACATATTGTTGTTAGTCGGTTTAAACTTGAAATTTCACAATTTATTTATTGTATACACAAACACAATTTCACCTTAATAATTTTTTCTCTCCCAACCAGTTTTTGCCTAGAAATAAATTTATAAGAATTAAGTTAAATCTAGAGTGCCTTTAAGAGAAAACTTAGACGTAGAGTACTATTTAAAAGAGCTTATTTTAGTCCGTCAAAAAAGAGAGCTTATTTTAGGACATTTCACGCACAATAACATGAATAAAACACCTATTAGAATAACTCAGGAGTTGTTAGTAGGTTGTGTTCTTAGTTCTTAGTTCTTGTTGTTAGTAGTTGTTCTTAGTAGTTTCCCTTTTGTAACCAAAAAAAGGTTGTTCTTAGTTCCTCACAAATAGTTTTCCACGACAACCTAAGAAAATGCCCTTAATTAAACTATTTAAAGGAAATTATTCTAACAAAATTATTTTTCATTACCTAAGTCTAAAAAAGCACATTAAACAAAAAGCTCAAACCTTTTTTAAAATTACAACCGTAATAACATTTGAATATTATTTTTTAAAAAACAATTTATTATCATAATTTTACAACAGTTTAATTGTTGTATACTGTCGACGTAAAATGTTTTTACACATACAACCAATCACAAATCACGATTCAGATGACTTTTCATATAGATGAAACGACATATCAAATAGTGAATTGTGATTCATTGACGATGTAAAAAACTTTACAACGACATTGTATATAAATTAAAGGCTAAATTACACTGGAGGTCCTTTAAGTTATTTAATTGTAACAAATTGATCATTTAAGTTTTGTTTGTACTACTTTGACCTTTTAAGTTATTTAATTGTAAAAAGTTGTTCCTTTTTAAACTTATTTCGTACCACTTAAGTGATACGTAAAAAAACTTAAAGGATCTAAGTGATACGAAAAAAAACCTAAAAGATCTTACAATTAAATAACTTAAAGGACCTCTAGTGTAATTTAGCTTAAATTTAATTTAATTTAAAATTTTATCAAATAACCACACATGCATTTCTCATAAAAGAAAGTAATTTGATTTTGCTGGCCTATCAATTGCAGGGTTCAGTGTATCTTATTTCTTGTTCCCCAATACACATTTATTCAAGAAAATCTATTTTCATATTTTAAAAATACTTAAAAAGTATTTATTAAAAAAGGAAAATAAATTTTCTAGAATAAATGTGAATTGGGGAAGAAGAAATAAGATACAGTGAACCCTGCAAAATTGATAAGTCAGCAAAAGCATTGACCAATAGGAAGAGGCTGTGATGAAAGAAAAAGAGACGGCAGGTAAGTTTATCGAAAACTCTTGAATGAATCTTGCCTGGGTTTACTTGCAAAAGGGGAAGTGAGGAGTTGCGGAATCCATAGAGGGAAATGCCTCTCTTATCACCTTTTTCCTTTTTAGGCGTTTGTGAACTTCTCCTATTCGCCGACTTATTTTAGTTTAGGGTTTTTCATTTTCAGGGAAGAACAGTATATATAGGACCCCTTCCCCATTCAATTAGATGCACCAGTGAAAATTGAGATAAAAGGTGAAAGGTTTGTCTCTGTGGAATCTAGTTAATTCTCTTGTTTTGTGTGTTTCTGCACTCAGGTACTTTCAAAAGCCTTGTCTTGATTCCTTAATTTTCTGTTTTATTTCATGTTTTTCAGCATTTGAATGATTGCCATTTGTTTTTTGGATTATTTTTGTGTGTGTTTTACCTTTGTGATTGATGGATTGAATTTAGTGGATCAGGTTAGGGTTTGATTTTTCTCAATTTTTTAATCGATTTTTTGGGGATGATTTTGGTGTTGGAAGTGATATTGATAGAGGGTGTGGATTTTTAATTTTGGGGGGATATGTTTTGGTTTGTTGATACGATTGATGCCTTTGGCTGGGATTGGTGACTGCTACGGCCTTGTTTTGATTATTAAATTACAATACCGGGACAAGAGCTGTTGCTGGGAAGGCATGTACAGTTTGATCACTAACTGCAATGCTGGGTATGCATAAATTTATTTTATGTGTGCTTATGCAATTTTGCGTCATTTCAAATTTTTGTCTTTCTTTTTTCCACCTGATGTTAGTTGTGCTGTTTATGTTTTATTCTTTAGTTTCAAGCATTGGTAGTGTTAGTTTGGTTGTTATGCTATGTGTCGTCCTTTCATGAATGATGAAGATTTCAGTAATGTCTTGAGAGTTCATACTTGTTTTTCTCAAAGGTTGAAACTTTTTCTGCACATTTTTTATTGAAGTACACAGAAAATGAGCTTAGCTCAGTAGTTTTAAGAAAGACAGCACAGTCATTAGGTGTTTATTTCATAAGCTTTTTTGGGGACCATAGGAAGAGTTGAAGAGAGAGATTTTTTTTTTTTAGAAAATTGGTGCCATCAAAGGCTACTTCAATCTACTTTATGATTATGAGGTTACATGGAGTGTTTTGGCGGGGAATTTAACATAATAAACCCAGTTTCCTCTTGGAACTGAGTTTATTATTGTTTTAATTATCTATTTAGAACTATTTATAATTCATTCTTTGGAACTGAGTTTCTTATTGTTCCTATTTGACTATGTTGGACTCTAGAGACGTAGGCTATTGATAATTGAGTTCTGAAGTGTTGACTATATTAACATCTAGTGACTATATCAATATCAATTTTCATTTATCTCTTGAAATTGTCTTTTCTTAGGTTTTTACAGTCCTTAGTCAATAAATAGTTGAAAGTGTTTTATGTAGACTTGAATAAATTTTGCTCAGAAAGGATTGACATTATCTTAAACATTCAAATTGCTTATATTGAAAGCTTTTCATGCCGAAATTAAGTAGCATATAGCGTGAATTCTGTTGATTATTCTTGTGGTGTGTTTTATAAGTTAGATGTTACTTTATCTTTTTAGTATTTTTAGAGATCATACTGTTGCGACATTTCGCCTGTGCAAATGTTTCAGATTACTTGCTTGTCATGCAGGGAATGCTTTGATTGACTAATTTTTTGTTCTTTATCATGTCAGCACTATATTATAATGATGAGCACATGATCCTATATATTCGTTCAATATTCTCATAAGTTGTAAATATTCAGGGACGATTCTTGATATCAAGATCTGCACCATCGCTGCCAAAGTTTCTTTAGATCTGCTCAAGGCCTATCCTTCTATTTGACTGCTGCACCTGAGCTTTTACATTTGAGCGTGTATATAGATAGTCTTCTAGTAGATAGAAATGGATGCAAACACTGGAAATGCATCGGATAGAGCTGCACTCAATCTGAAGCGAAAGCGGGCCACCCAATGTGTTGCACATCTGAATGGAGCTTTGCAACCAGCAAAACGTGATTGTCCATCATTTACAACACCAACAGGAAGGGTTGTGAAACATATAAGATTGGGTGGACATGAAAGGAAACTGACTAACTTTGGTCCTGGTAATTCACAGCGCTTAGTTAGGTATTATTTGAACTATAAGAAAAGTAGGAAGCCGGAACGTTTGATGTTCCATCAGAATGGTGTGTGGGTGGACTATCCTAAGGATGTTGTTGACTTGGTTAAGAAAGATTTTGAAATCAAGAAGGTAATGGCTGTAGAGGTGGAGTTAAATGGCAATGATATTGTGTTAGATTTTTTACATATGTATCAAATGGATTTGAAAACGGGTTTTCGACAACCTATTGCTTGGATTGATGAAGCAGGGTGCTGCTTTTTCCCTGAAGTCTATGATGCTGCTGATGAAAAGCCTTATAATTTCTGCGAACAGGAGGTTGCAGAAAGTCATGAGGCACATGAATCTAATGAAATAAATTTACATTTAGCAATTGAGATAAATGGGGAGGATGATTCCAAGGTAATGGAGAGCAGTGAAAACTCCAATGCTTTAGTTAAGAATGTGAAACTCGAACCTATCACTGACAAAATGGACAGCGGAAATGTTGGTGAAGCTATTAAGAAAAATGAAGACATAGATTTAGATGCTTATACTGAATATGTAAAACTGGATCTGGATTCTGTACAGAAGATGTTTCTTACCGGAATGACTAGTATGGCCGTTACTGGTTCTGACATAGTAGAGATTTACCGCTGCTCAGGTATGTCATTGCAGGCGCGATTGGAGCTTTTCCAGAAGCAAGCTGAAATTACGAAAGGAATTCAAGGGGATGCTAATGTTCGATATGCTTGGCTTGCTGTTTCTAAAAGAGAACTGTCTATAATGATGCAGTATGGGCTTGGTCATTGTGGATTATCTGCATCCAAATGCGTATACGGCTTTGGTGTTCATCTGGCGGCTCTTACCTGCCCTTATACCTGGTTAGTTTTCATATGACCAACTTTGATAAATATAGTCTCTTGAACACTATTCATAGTAATTATTTCAGAGATTTTATTGCATTTTTAAGAACTCTATTTTACTGTATATTTTTGCAATTCTTCTGTATTTGGCACTTTTATGGTTTCCTGTCCAGAACAGGTTATAGTGTATGTTGGGCTAAAATACTGCCACTTTTTAAATGGTTTTTCCTGCTCACCATTTACTTTGATGGTGGAGTCATGAGCATATTTTCTTCTTGTTGATATTTTTCAAATCATCATTATTTTTGTAATTGTCAATCCCAATTCCCAATACGGCGTGAATTCGCTATCCAAAAAATTGTCACAGCAGGATGGCCACTATACAAACTGAATAACTCACACTGCAGACATATTTGCACATTTATTAACATCTTTTATTATAGATTATTCTGTTTGAATGCTCAGAGGATTCAGTTTTTTCGTATTTACAGTGCACCTTTTTGTGATGTTGACGAAAATGGGGTTAAGCACTTGGTCCTTTGTCGTGTTATAATGGGGAAGATGGAGCTTCTCCAGCCTGGCAGTGGTCAGAGTCGACCCAGAGGTTGTGAATATGGTAATGGAGTGGATGACATTCAATCCCCAAACAGCTATGTGGTGTGGAATATGAATGTGAACACTCACATCTATCCAGAATTCGTTGTTAGTTTCAGAGTTCCTTTGGTAGCGGAAGGTGATATAATCTTCCTTTAGCTTTTTTTTATTTCCATTTGTGTGTGTGCGTGTGTTTGGGCTCACTTATATTCAACATATTAGTCACTTGGTTTAATGAAACAGCCAGTTGTTTTTGCTGATAAGCTGTATGTGTGTCATTCCTTAAAAAAAATATTTTTCATCATTAATACATGATGCTTTTTCACAGGTCAATTTTGTTCAAATGAGAGTAAGACAAATGTTTCTGGGGCTAGCATAGGCAGTCATGGTTCTCGTGACTCTTCGACAGTGGATACTGTAAGTTACTTCATGTATTTTTGAGATTTGTCTTAGAGGTTTTAAATCCTATAACGTTAAGCTTTATTGTCTATATCCAAACAATTTTGTATTTTGGGGTACCTCAGGGAAATGCTCCTAATGTGGGTGCTAGAGATCGAAGACCTCTGCAATTCCCATGTCTGCCTTTTCCTTTGCTTTTTGCTGCTCTCAATAGCAGGGTTCCTCCTGGGGTTACAACTCTTATCAGAGCATATTATGCATTATTCATGGTATGTAAAGTAGCTCCAACTGATACCCTTCTATCTTGATTGATGAAATATCTAATATATCATGCTTTTCTGGTGCAGGCAAAGAAGATATCCCGTGAGAGTTTCGTGATGAAGCTGAGGTCGATAGTTGGAGATACTCTATTGAGAGCTACAATAATGAGTCTTCAGTTAGCGGTACGGAATTTTTTTATTATAGAAGTTTAACTTAGCTTTGAAATATGGTGCATTGTCTTATGAGGTGTTTATGTCTTTTTGCAGGTACCATCAACTGGTGAATGGAAAGGCTTAAACAATAAGCAAGGCTGAGACTGTCTTTTGCTGGAGATGTTTCGCTTGGAGTTGTGATATTGTTGGGTTCTGGCAATATCTTTTTTTTTTAATTTCATTTTGGCGTCTTCATTTCCAGTTTCGAGCTGGAATTGTGGAACTTGCTTGCTTTCTGGAACTTCATTTGGGTTTATTTTAAATAATTGCTGATCAGATGTACTGTACTGTCAACTTTCATATTTTCTACCTTTGGGTTTAAATTTCATAATAAAAATCCGTTATTTGGATATTCCCTATGTCTTTTCACTTCGATTTGATTGCTCACTTAGCACTGTGGACTGATGGATTGAGCTTGCAAAATTGTCTGTTTGATAAGTTACAAATTTGATTCACAAGATTTTGAGTTCAATCCATCATAAACATGGTTGGATGTATGGCATTTTGTCTGCTTCATTAATCATTTGGCTGTAGTGGCTTGATGGCTCTCTTAATATCATTTTGTAGGAGCTTGCTTCCGCAAGTTTTTGCAGGGTCCTCTTATGCCATGTCTTTTTTTGAGAATCTTAACCATTTTTTAGTCAAACCCCTCCCAAAATTGTGTTCCACTACTATCCCACTTTCAACCCTTTCACTTTCAGAGTTTGGAACTTGTCTTTCCAATTTTCTCCATCCTTTCACTTTCGGGGTTTGGATCTTCTCTTTTCGATTTTCTCCGTCACCCTCTTCATCCTCTCTCTATCTCTCCTTTATCTCCTTTTGACCCTTCTACTTCACTCTGTTGTTTGAAAGAGATGATCCACACACCTCACTTTCTTCCCATGGTCTCTCCGCAACTAAAAATTCTTCCCCTTGTTTCTGCAGCCCATGCTACATCCCCTCCTCCCTTAGGCCCCATCGCCCCCTTCTCCCAAGATCCCTCATTCTCTCTCCTACCTTAGTCCCCCTTTCTCCCCCCTCAAGATCCCAACTTCCCCTTCCTTCCCTGTTGGAGTCATTGCCTTTGGATTTCTCTCCATGCAGTGACCCTTAGATGCTGCGCGCGATTCCTTCTTTGCTTAGTGTTATCTGTTGTCTTGCATAGAAATGTCCTACTTTCCTGCATGAATGGCTGCATCTTTCTCTGTCCTCCAAGCTGATTAGTTCATCGGTCCTCACCCCTCTATTGCATTGTTTTGACGTCAGTGGTCAAGTGTGTAATTTTTTCTTTGTTGTGGCAGAATCACAACTTTTTAACTTCCCGCTCCTTCCTCTGCTCCTATCTCCCAATCCCAATCATTTTAATCTTTTAGTTTTTGCTTGTATTTTAATTCTGCACTTTGAATTTTAATGGTTGAGGTTGAAGATAGTGGTTATCTTCCCTCTCGATTTGCTCTCAATCCGGTGAGATTTTTTTTGGGTCAAAGCTTGATGTTCTTACAATCTGAATGGTGATCCCACCAAAGTATCCATTCTTACCACATTGGAGATATTTCAAGCTCAATTTCGGCTAGACTCTTAGAGTTGGTTTGAACAATATTTTGGTCTTCTAAGTATACTTGATTTTTAGTTTAGTCCTTCAATTTTTTTAAAAGCATTTCTTTATATCTGTGTCTGCGTCTCCCTCCATTATTTTTCCTATCCTCAACGCCACCTCCTCCTTCGCGCCCTCTCCCCTACTCTCCTACCGCATTCCTTAAGAACAATTCTTATTGTACACCGGCTCAACTCCTCACTCACCCTTTCATCTCTACAAGTGGAAGCATGCACCGAAACAAATCACCTTAGTGCAAAAATCAACAGCGTGTCTTCAAGTCAATAGCCTTACCCTTAGTGCAAATGAGTGTGGTGGGTCACGGGGTCACATAGTGCATATTATTAGCAATGGTGTTGGTGTCTTTGATCAACAAACTGTAATTGTGAACAATGTGGCCATACGAGTCTTTAGTAAACCAAGAAACCAAGGCTAATTGAGAAAAATGCCACCACCAATACATTCACATGACTTGCTTCAGATTGGACCTGATCGTTTAACAAAAACTAATACAATTTTTCAGAGTAAACTGAAGCCATAAACATCCTGCTCATCATAGTTGCGCATTTCTGTAGTTGCTGTTACATCTAATTGTTCCTTCGTTATGCTTATGTGGGGAGAAGATTCATGATTTTGCTTTACATCATTATTGTGTGCCAACACCTTCACTTGATGATGGATCCCAACCAGGGGGTTTGATGTTTGGCCAATCACCACGACATCCTAATCTTATGTACAGGTTTTTTTTACCTGCAACATGAAAGAGAACAAGTCACTGATTGCTTCCGGTCAAATTAGTAAGAATCAAAATGTTTCATTACTTTGAATCAAAATTGCTTTTGCCTCCAAGCCTCAAAATGTTTAAATAAACTTGACTGTTATAAGTTTTTACAACAATCATAGATCACTTCATTTGAAACTCAATTTTTCAAAATCAAGTTTATTTAAAATCAAAAACACTATCAAATGCTCATCCAACATCAGAGCATGGAAGTACCTGGAAGTTTCTTGTCTGACAGGATTAACTGTTTGAGGGCACTTAAACATCCCTGTGCCACATTTTTGGCATAAGCAGGATCCCAGCCTTGTAGCTTGACGACCACATCTGCATTTGTGTATGAAATTATGCCATCTTTGACGCTTTTATGGGTCTCTTCCTTTGCAGAATGTTCATCTGTATTTCATGCCATGAAAATCTTTATTAAACAACAGGCTAGGCTGAAGCAACCTGTTAGTGAATATGTCTATACTCAGTAATAGCTTCTACACTCTTCCCCTCATTTCCCGTCCTAAATCCTCCATCCAAACACACTCTTGCTATCGGTTACAGTTTTTTCATGACTTAAAAAGTAGAGGCTCAAGTAAAGTAACTCATCTCATTTCTTAGGAGTCATGGATAAATTTGAAAGTTCAAAGAAGGTTGGACTGAAGAGTGAAGACATATCTTACAAAAACAACCAAGAATGTATCAACAAAAATAACCTGTTGCTTCAGTCTGCGACAACCAGACAGTAAACCCTGCATAAAGATGTTGCCACTTATCAGATCTTCCGGCAACACCATGTTTCCCTCCTAATGTTGCAACTACTGCTCTTGCATGACTGGCAGACCACATAAAAGTAGATCAAATGTTATTAGCCAATAACAATAGCATTCGGAAAATGAAATGAAGACATTGACTTACCTACTTATGCTTTCAAGTATAGTGCCTTCGGCTTCAGCTACCGATTCAGAACCTTCAGCAAGCAGCCCTGGAATTCGATTATACTTGTTAATACACTGCAAGATTTAGGATTTAAGTCACTTCAGGTACAAATGCATGCACTTGTTGCATCACCGTAAAACATAAATTGTAGCAAGGATATAGAGGATCTATATATATGAAATAAGTGATAGATGGACAACTGAAACTTCAAACAAATAGAGCTTTTCAGTGGATAAGATTGTAAAAAACAGATTGTTTTCTCCATTAATAACATATCTTTGTTAGTTAAACTAATATACAGAACGGCTACAAACTGGTTATATTAGATTCAGAACTCAGTAGTTTCCATAAGATGGTAACTATGCATATATGCTAAAGAAAGCAGCATTGATACATTGATTTAGTTTACCTAAAATTGGTGTCATAGACTAATACTATGTCGTAAGACATCACGGGAGGCACTCCAATGATCCATCTTAGAGTTGTATAGTAATATTAAAGATGCTAACACTGATGATAATACATCGTATACAGAAATTTTGATGTCTCTATCATGTGTTTGCAGAACCTTGCAGGACTATGGTGGAAGGAGTGGACAAAGACATTTGGGAGATCATTCATAGGAGTGACTCCAGTGATGTTGCAAGACAGAAGGAAAAAGAGAAAGCTTTGACAACAAGAAACAAGGCCACAGCAATGACACTCACATGAATCCACGGTTTGCTTGGAATATGCTTCCAGTAACTCTTTTGTACTAAGTGGCGTGTACCTGAGAATAATATCAAACACTAAAATTTTTTAAGCCACTGAAGTAAAAGATACACATCAATCATAGGCATCTAACACAAAAATGCATAAAAAAGGCGGCCTAGTGCATGAAACTCCCACTAAGGGATTTAGGGACAGTAGATGTACACAGCTTTACCCGCGCAAGCAGAGATGTTGTTACCAGAATTTGAACTCGTGACCTCCATATCACACGGCAACAACTTTACTATTGTTGCACCAAAGCTCGCCATCTAACACAAAAATACATCCTTTGATATAATTATATCTACATTGAAGCTTGTTGAAGTTATCGATATTCAAATTAGACTCCCACTAGGAGAAGTCTAAAGAGGGTAGGTATATGCAGCTTTACCCCTTGCAAGAGGATGCCCTTGCAAGAGGATGTTTTCCGGATTTGAACTCGTGACATCCAGATCACAAGGCAGCAACTTCACAACTGTTGTGCCAAGGCTAGCCCTCTAACATAAAAATGTATCCTTTGGTATAATTATGTATCCATAATAGCTTATTGCAGTTTTCAGCATTTAGGATATTGGTAATTAGAATTAGAAGTGGACTTAAAAGTAAGTACCCGAGACCAGTAGCAAGCTCTTCAGCTACTTTGAGGTTAATTTCAGTTGAATCACCAACAAGATAGATTGAAGTTCCTTTCAAAAGTTGTGAAGATCCTGCAGCAAGTGATTCCCATGACTCCATAATATCAGGCCACTTCAACTCAGGGTCTTGTTTCTTAAAATTCACAACAAGCTGATCATCATCTATATACCTATATATCCAAATCAAACCATTCAACTAATAAGGCAAACTAAAAACCAAAAGCTATTTCAAATTCACTTTTTATGTAGTTAGAAATTGCAGAAACCAACCATATTGTTTCAGAGGGTTTAATCCTGTGAAAAAGAGGATTAGTTTGAATGAGTGTAATAGGAGATCCTGACCGCAAAACTTTGATAACTAAAGAGGTATCATTTGCATCAACCAATATGTCTTTGGTGCTTCTTATATCCATGCCTCCTATATTTAATTTTAACTCCATCTCCGAAGCACCATCAGAAAACTGCATTTTGTTACTTCTTAGCTACTATAACACATATAATTCAAACTCAACTAGTGAAATACAATGCTTTCAATTTATATATACTTTTTTATAAAACTATGACTTTGCATATGGATAAGCAATTCGTATCCTAGAAATTGTTTATTAAAAAATGTGTACCTCGTATGTAGTGGTGGAAACGGGGGCAGTGAAGGAGCAGTTGCAGGGACGTGGACCAAGATAGTATTTTTGAGATAGAGAAGATGAACAAGAAGAAGAATAAGAGAATGAACGGACATTTGGTTTTAAAAAAGAGAAGTGGAGGCTTCTGATTTTGGGGAGAAAACAGAGACCAGCAGCAGCAGAAGAAGAAGCTGCCATTTCAGCGAATAGATAGAGATAACATTACATTACACAGTATGATATCTGAAATTGATGCTGATACAGCAGGCTACCACGTTTTTTTTTGTCAAGAATCAGCAGCTACTATGTTAGCTTGGGCCTCTTTGTCAAAAGGGTATTGCTTTTCCCACACCCCGTCCTACTCGAAACACACCCCATAAGGGTGTGAAAAGACCAAAAGGCCAGGCCAAACCTCTTTTTTTTCACGAATTTTCACCTGTTCGAACACGGGCATTCGAACAGGTTCGAATGACATCGTTCGAGTGTGTTAAATTTTGACTTCACACCCTTTTGGGCGTTTTTCACCTGTTCGCATGAGGTCATGCGAACCTGTTCGCATGACCTCGTTCGAACACATTCGAACGACATCGTTCGAGTGTGTTAAATTTTGACTTCACACCCTTTTGGGCGTTTTTAAACTGTTCGCATGAGGTCATGCGAACCTGTTCGAACAAGGTCGTTCGAACAGTCATAAAACACGTCCTCGCAGCGTCTCACGCGAGGTTATTTTTGGAATAAAATTTGTTAAGGGGTGTGAAAGAGTAGGAGGGGGTGTGGGAAAAGCAAAACCCAAACAAATGTTCACTTGGGCCTTCCTAACTGATTTACTTATGCTAATAAACACTAGGGGAGTGGTACCTACACCCTAGTTTTTCTATTCACACCCCCTTGTCTTTTAAAAATATAACACACATGTTTCGGAAACTAAATTTTAGAAGCTTATTCTAATTGAATTTTGGGAAATAGTTTTTGGAATGGTTTTAAACTTGAGCAAGATGTTTACCCAAATTAATTTAATTTAAGAGGGAATATTCAACTCTGCCCTAACAAAAAAATGTGAAGATCAATTTTGTTCCTGAGAGATGAAAAGTATCAATTTGGCCCTCAAAAATCTTAAATATGGGTTAAATTAATTCTTGTGAGATAATTTTTTAGGGACATTTTAGATTTATCAAGGACTATTTGACCCACATTTTCATTTCTCAGGATTAAATTAGTACTTTTTATTTCTCAAGAACAATGATATCCAATTTTTTTCCATGACCAATTTGAGTATTTACTATTAATTTAAATAACACTTTTTTTTGAAGCAATTTAAATAACACTTAAAAAACACGCGTCCTTGTTTATCATTTATTTTTTTAACAAAAATAGGCTAGTAAGTGGTTATAGAAGAAGACTATGTCCTGATGTATGGGGAAGTAGACATGGACTATTGGGCCTCCCTCACTAATCCAATTTCTTTTACTTGAGCCATATACTCTCTTATTTCTACTCACACCCCCTATCTCTTTACATTCAAACGCGCGTGCGCACACACATCCTTCCCTTCAACTCATTTCTTCTATTAGCAAAGAAACCTCATTCCCCTCCACCTCCACCTTTTGGCATTCACTACCTCTTCCAACAACACCACATAATCTAACACACACACACACACACACACACACACACACACACACACACACACCTCCCTTAAACTCACTTCCTCAATAGGCAAAGACACCTCGTTCCTTTCCACAACCTCCACCTTCTTGCTTATGCATAAGTTATTTTTAAAAATATAATTAAAATGTCATTTAAGCTATAAGTTGTTTTCGTAAGCTATCCCGAATGACTTATTGAAATAAGCTGCAAAAAAACTTATGAACATGTCGTAAGTTTTTTCCATAAGCTCTCTGTAATGGTCTGACAAGTCTTATGCAAGTTAATAAATCCAAATGAGTTGTTCATAATCCAATCTGAATATGCCCCAACTATAGAGGTTGTGGATTGTACTTGAGATGATCAATTGAATTAATATCAAGATGTTGGAAAAGAGAATGAAATTGTTTTGAGGTCAGATAAACTAATGAGGTGTAGGAAGAGAGACATTTTAAATAGAGAATTCTACCATACCCATTGAGTTTTTGTGGGTACGATGTCTTGTAGGCAAAATTAATACAATATTTAATTTTTTTTTAAATATTTAAATACAAAAATGAAGTGTCATTGAGTGATTGGATGTTGTGTATCATACCCAACAAAATTTAATGGTTATTGAAGTGCTCACATATTAAATTATCTTGTGAAAGGAATGAATGATAAGAATAAGTCATACAAGCATGTATATTACCTATCAATGGTACTAGTACTAGAAAATGCGAGTGTACCTTCGGAATAAATTAGAAGGCCCTTGAAAATGTGTGGATTTCACAATCACTAGTTAGCATATACAATTATTATTTGACAGATAAATGCATTACGACCAACGACAACTCCTTCAAAATTAATTTTGTTCCTCAACAACCGAAGTGACTAAATGACACCTACCCAAATAATGAACCACACTCCTCTATATTTATTCCCTTTGATGATAGGAGTATGCTGTAAAAAGTTTTTGACTCTATCACAATGGTAGACATCATCAAATAATTAACCACACTCTTCTATATATTTACTATAAATTTCTCTTAAGAAAAATATTATTAATATTCATACTTGATTGCCTTAGTTGGTACTGAAAAAGCATAACCAACCAAATGAGAAGGACGTACTTAACTAACTAGTTCGCTTATATATGTATATGTATATATTAGTTGCAGACAAGGCAACAACATTATCTTGGTGTGGAGATTTCTCAGTTCCCACCATGCATCAAGGTAATAACATTATTATTATATATTATATATATGCTGTCACGTACGCATGTACGTCTGTTTTTAATTAATGGCACATTACATTATTGACATAAATTGTACCTATATATTAATTATAAACAATGGCACTGCAATGCTATTGCTGACCAATTTTATTAATATTTTGGCATGTCAACCTACCATACTCAATTATATCAGTCACACTTACAACAGAGTGCAGACACTGCATCAACCAAAAAAGAAATAGTATAAAAAAAAGAAGAAATAGAGAGAAGTCACCGTAGGAGTCAAATATATGTGTCAAGGAAATCTAGTAAAGTTTTTAATAAAATAGATTATGGAAGGGATATTTCTATTCATCAATGTATGTCTGAAATACCTTTAAAATCTTTCTTCTCATCAGCTAAGCTTATTAGGGTTCTCTTTAGTCAGTCTGTTATTATAGGAACAATATATGTAGGAATAGTGGTCCACATGTGTATAATGTACATATAATAACAAAAATACAAATATAAAGGGAGAAAAAGTAGATTGCTACAGTATAAATTAGAATGGCAAAGCATTCTTGTCACTGTATTCGCATAACAGAGATAAAATGTTTGAGGCAACGTCACATCTAGCTATAGCCAAAAGCATTAAAAGGAAGTAATTATGAATGAATGATTCACAGTTCAGAGTCTTTAGGATAAAGATAAAGTCACACTGACACTGCCTCCTTTCCTGACAACTTTCGTCATCACCACCCACCCCTCTACTTTCAGGAATGCCACTTTGGCCATCACCATTTCATTTCAATCTTAAACAAACCCCTACTTTTGTTATTTTATTATTTTTCTACAAATAAACATTATTACAACGTATACCTTACTTTATTTTAATTTGTAATTACTCTAAATACTCTACTTGAGATCGCAAATTCTTAGCAATTAGGAGTAGGATAAAAGGGACATGTTGATTCTCGCGAGAATCTCTTCGTGGATTGTCACGAACCCGGTGTGTTGGGTTATTAAGGCCTGAATTTAGTCAAAGTTCCGTTAAAAGTGGGGAAAATAAAGTGTTGAGTAATTTTATTAACTGATCATAGCAATAAACTATCCCCAAGATAAACATTTAACATTGTTTACAATATAGAGCGTTGATCTGCTGCAACTCCTTCTAAGATTACCCGATTCCTTGCATACCATATTGCCCATATCGTCGCCATCCAAATGATGTTTTTTGTTGCCTTTGTGTAGCCGCACATGTACAGAACATATGGTTCACACTGAAAACCCTTTGAAATGATTACCTTCCTCAGCTTTACAGAGAAGTCTCGCCAGTCTCCCTGCCGCAATAATAAAGAGAAACGGAGCTAGTGGATCCCCCTGATTTAGACCCCGAGATGCACTGAACTCATTTGGTCAGGCTACCATTGACGAGTACTGAGATAGAATTTTTTATGAATCAACCACACATCCATCTTCGCTATTGAACACTGAAACCATACCTTAAAGCATATAGTTGAGGAAGGGCCCGCTTAACAAGTCGCATGCCTTTCCGAAATCATCCTTTAGCGCAACGCGCTTATTCTTTGCCCTCTTTGCTAGATCCAACATCTCATTAGCAATGACCACTCCATCCAAACTCTACCTTTCCAGGGAGGAAAGCATTCTCACAGTCAAATCACGCTCTCCCGAATTCGCTTAAGTCGAGTTGCCTTGCCAGAATTTTGTATAGGCTTCTGATTAGAGAGCGGGGTATATATATATATATATTCATTTAGATCTTGAGGATTTGTATAGGCTTTCGATTAGAGAGATTGGTCTATATATAATGTGTTAAGTGAAAGTGCTTTTATTGTGAGAGGGTGGGAGGAGTAAATCATAGCCATATATTAAATGGCTAGTGGTTGAGATTGAAACAAAAAGTCAATGTGATAATCATTCACCTTTTAATCACAACCACTCATGTATTATTATACGGTCTAGATTTACTTCTCTTAACCTCACATGTTAAAACTCATCTCACTTATATAAATATATATATCCAAGGTTCCATGTAAAAGTATACAATTTGACTGGTTTTGAGATGAAATTAATCTTCCTGTCATCGGCTTGTCTAATTAGAATCAGAAAAGCAACTAAATAGTAATTTCTTTTGGGTCAATGGGATAGTGATGAACCCAAGGAAAGAGTTCGTACGGACCGGATTTTGAATTGGGCCAGAAAAGGCCTTGCAAAACACATGGTCATCTTTAGTTTGAGTTTTTAGATAGGATGATAATATTTTTTAGGGGAAATTATTACACTCACACATCCACTCTGTTTTACTAAAATAACACATACACCATCTCTATTTTGCAAAAGTTATTGACCTTCCCTAGATTACACACACCTCATCTCTATTAAGTAAGAATAGAAGATGCAGATGATGGGTGTTTGTGTTTTTAAATAAAATACAAGGGAGGTGAGAGAATATGAATTGTGGTGGTCAAACTAACATTTTTTTATACATCGGGTTCGAACCTGAGAGCCGGCATTTCGATGTCAATGAAATTGTCAAGACAACTAGTATTTAGGGACCGTCAAACTAACATTTGACCAAATCTTATTCTCACAAGTTTTTTTATTAAAAAAATTGTATTAAAACAAAGTATTTTCCTATGGATTGCAACTATATATTGCGTTGAATTTCATCTAAACAAACATAACTTAAGAAATTAGTCATCCACTTGCTCCGAGAGGCATTGGCAAACATCACTAGCAATCTAGCATAGTGGAACAAACCGACCTACTACTGCCTTGTCTTGGTTATTGAGTAAGAACTGTAATTCGTGCAATTTTGCCCACTCGAGTTAGGTGGACTAATCTCTTAGAGTGCTTACAGAGTCTGTAATTTACATCGTTAACTTACAGAGTGCTTACTGCTGTTTTTAAGGGCGGGAGATTTGCGTTAACATCCACAACTCTTAAAACAACTTGTACTAAAAATACTATAATTCAATATTATTATGTGCTTATAAAAATAGTTTTCGACTTGCTAATTAAGAGATGAAATTGAATGATGTAACAAAATTCTCTAATACTCAAATGGTCAAATCTAACAAAATTGAGCTCTAACAAATATAGATTTATTCTTTTTTCCAAATTGAACCCAACCTAATCCAATCCTAGATCCCATGCTGGTCCCAAACATTTGAAGGTGTATTGACCAGAAATTGTAGTAGCAGGAAGAGTTGGATTTTGTATTGTTTTTAAGGCACAAAGTAAAATTGAATAAAGTAGCCCGGCTTGAATGCTGGGCAGACAAAGACTAGACTAGCTTGAATAGAAGAATGGGGGACTACCCCTTACAAAGTAAGGTCACCATCCACTCACTAATTCCATCTCTCTCCTGCCCCAACTGCCCGTAGATGTGAAAGGACAAAGCTGCATTGCATTTCATCCCTCTCTCTCTCTCCCTCTCTCTCTCTCTCTCTCTCTCTCTCTCTCTCCCTCTCTGTGATGCTAAAACGACAGTGCGGTGCAATGCCATGTGGTCAGAGAGTCGTCAATCATAAAGCAATCCATTGCAAAATCATTTTGCCTCGTTCCTTGTGTCCACAATTTAATGAAACTGTTTTATTACACCCCCCGTTATTCACTATTTCACCCTCCTCCCCTCTTATCTTTGACCCTAGCAGCATCTCTTTGAGTGACATGTCACTTCCACTGTCACGTGTGAAGAAGGATTTCAAAAACATCCCTCCCACTCTTCTCTCTTCTCTTCCCTTTGTTCTCTACCTATGACTATGTTGCTATTTGTTACAGTATTTGTTCTTATGTTTCTAAATTCCATCTCTCCCACTCTCTCTCTAAAAAGAAAAAAGAATGATGCTTTTGCCTCCCGCGAGAATCTCGCCTTATTATGCGTCGTCTTGTTTTATAACACGTCGCTAGCTTCAATTTTTGTTAATTTCTCTACTTTGTCTTTTCTCTTTTTCAAACATATCATATATATTGTTTTGTTCTTTATTCTCTTGTGAATTACATACATACTACTTGTCACCAAATTCTTCCACGGTCGACATGTCTTCTACCTCACTTCATGAAACTAAACTTACAATACATTTTATTTTACATTAATTCAATTATCGCTCCAAATTAATATTTAACAAAATATCATAATATTTTTATTTTTTACATCTTAGTATCCAGTGATGTCTCACATCCATCAAACTGAGATGTTACTTATCGTGAGCTCCATATCCATGTCATTTAATTGGGACCATAAAAAATGTCATATATATACAGTACAAAATTAATCAATCTTGAGAATTACTACTATACAAACTTTCTCAAATATACCTAAACCTCAAAGCTCCCTTTTCAATTAGCCTCTTTCCATTAATCTGCTAAGTCTTTACCTTTTCTCACACACAACTTTGGCCTAAAGGCTACCCACACTAGCTAGTTGAGTCCACTGCAACTCTGATCATTCTGCTGAAAAGAGAGAAAAATAATAATATTAAAGAGAACATAGGTTAATATTTTTTTTAAAGATAGGCCAATGCTAATGAATGAGAGGGTCAAATGCATTGTTTAAAAAGCCCCTTTTTTTTAATAAAAAATCATGTATTTAATAGTACATTTAATAAAGATAATGAATACTGCATCTTGTTTGACATTCTTGAATACTCTCTATAGTCCTTTTATAAGAAAAATTAAAAAGAACTAAAAACAACAAAGATATTTACTATTGTAACTTTTAAACAGAGTATAATAACCACATATTAAGGCTCTGTTTAGTGATGACTATCCGCTATCTTGGTTAGCTTATAGCAGATAAATCTTTCGTAAGTGTTTAATATGACTAGGTTATAGCCATTTTTTGTAGTGTATAGCATTTTTTAAAGAAAAGTAGCATTTAAATTTATAATTTATATTTGATCAAAAAAAAATTTATAACTTATAGCGTTTTATTATCTTCTCGCATTTTCACTCATGTTATTTTAACTAAATTTCTCATTTATCCCCATTAATGAATATTCTCTTTCATATTTAAACATTAATTACAAATGGCTATTTAAGTCATTTTATATTTATATTCTTGTTCAACCACTAATTTTACCAAATACTTTAAATTCAATTCGTTAACTTACGTGTTATAAGTTAGCATATCCACTACATGCTAGATTATCCGATATCCACTATTTTTTTTTGTCAAACATGGTCTAAATACTTCATTCACATTATAGTATTACAATGACCCATAAAAAACATACTCCACTAGTGCAGAAAAGACATTTAGCATCGGTTATCCGACGATGCTTAAATTCCTTGATGCTAAAAGTGCGACATTTAGCATCGGTTAAATAACCGACGCTAAATGTCACTTTTAACATCGGGTGCTCAAATAACCGATGCTAAATGTCCATTTCATCACGGTTTTTGCTGTCTGAAAAATGACTTTTAGCATCGGGTGTTTGAAACAATCGATGCTAAATGTCATGGAAATGACTTTTAGCATCGGTTATTTGAAACAACCGATGCTAAATGTCCTAAAAAATGACATTTAGCATCGGTTGTTTAAAACAACCGATGCTAAATGTCTATTTTTTTAAAAAAAAAAACTGGTTCTCAATTCACATCTTACCACACACTACTATCCCTCCCCCTCAAGATAGTCCAAATGAGCTTAGTTTAACTAAATAGCAACACAATAAGTAAATTACACAACAAAATGAATAGTTATGTACAAGTTTGAACTTTAATTGTATCAGAGTAGCTAAGGAAATAAAATTTGATAAAATAACGTTTTGGATCAATTATAACATGCTTTGCTCTCTGATCTCTATCACACTACAAGAAAAATTAGACTTTTCGGCGGGTAAAATCCGCCGGAAAAGCCAAAAATCCGCCAAAAATATGGACTTTTCGGCGGATATTTGGCGCCGGTAGCCAGCTCGCAGCAAACGGTTTCCGGCGAATAATCCGCCAGAAAATCCAAAAAAAAATCCGCATAAGTTTATCCACCGGAAAGTCGACAAATCCGCCGGAAAATCTGTTTTTTTTTAAATTTAATTATTTTTACAACATAAATATTATTTTTTAAAAAATCGTTTTATTTAAAAAATTAGTATTATTTTATTAAAAACTTTAATTAATTATTTTATTAAAAACTTTAATTATTGATATAAAATAAAATTTAATAATTTATTAATTTACTATTTAAAAAAATAAAAATTAGGAATGAAAATTAATAATTAATTTAAATAAATATCCATACAAAAAAAATATCTATACAATAAAAAAAAATATTCATACAAAAAAATAAAATAATCCAAAGCTACTAGAGTGGCTGCTGGTCTGTGTCATCACCATGATAATAGGTATTATCAGATTCAAGAAAAGCACTAATCGCATCGATATTAAGATCGATGTGGGGCTGCTGGGGGTGCTGGTTTGGCTGGTGGGGTGACTGCTGTTGGGGCTGCTGGTATGGCTGAGGTGCATACTGCTGCTGAGGCCACTGCTGAAATGCACCGCCGTAATGCTGCTGCGGCAGGTAGGATGGCATATGTGATGATGATGGCCTCGAGTGCTGAGACATCAACTGATCCTGCAAAAACTTAAAGCGCTCCTCATTTAGCCTAGCCTGCTCCGCAGCTACCCTAGCCTGCTCCTCCATGCGCTCCTCATCTATCCTGGCTTTCTCCCAAAGTGCATGCACTTCCCGTTCATTTTGCTCCTGCCACTCGGCAAACTGACGCTGGGCTCGCTCAGTTGCTGCATCAATTGTGTAACAACATTCAACTCACCGGCATTGGGAACATAAGAGCGACCAGTACTCGAGGATCCAGAATGTGAAGCTGATAGACTCGGAATAATGCTTGTTCGGAAAGCAGCCGGTCCAATACTACCTGATCCTACCATACGATTACTCTTTTGGGGACCAACTGCTCTCTCCCAAATATCACAAGCTACTCTAGCCTCCTCCACTGGATCGATATCAGCTGTCCCACTGCTCTGTTGTGACTGATGGTACTCAGCCAGCCCACTCTAGAAGCTCTCTTGAAAAAAATAACCCAACAAATAAATAACTACAGGAAAAGTAGTTTTAATATAATATGATAGCACTGAGAAATGCAAACATCAAGAGTGACATCATATTTGTCCACAAACTTAGTAGTTTCTCTGCCCACTAAGTTGAATTATAATAAGATGGAGAATTTGGCATACTTAAGCAGAAATGCTGCAAAAAAAGCACCTGCCCCCAAGAATGTAAACTTCAGAGACACCTGAACATAAAAAAGAGAATTCAAAATCCAAATTAGCCTAAATTGCAGAAAAGTGTATTGCCTCTCCAACTATGACTCTTGCCCCTTGTTTTGAAGCACCAGGAAAAAGTTATTTCTCAGCACCTGTTATAAACAGATCATTCCAGTCATCAACACATAATAAATATATAAAAATACTTTAAATTCCATTAAACTTAATAACAACAATGTTTAGAGAACACAAGTTAAACTACTTAAAAAACAAAATAACAACAATGTTTGTTCATATCATAGGTAGACACATGAAGTAGCTATGTGACAGAACAGAACTATCAAACTAGTTGTTTATCTCTAATTCCCATGTGATTGGTGAGCTCACTATGATTTTTGGCGCTTAAGTGTAAACTGATTTTCCCCCTAAACACATAATTTTACACTTACTAGCCCATAGTATAAGATGGGCTAGGTAAGTTAATCACAGTTGTTTTGACTTTGGTCATCATGTTTATGCTGTTGGTTAGCCCTTGTGATCCAATTCCACTGTCCCTTATTGTATGATGCATATTTAGAAGCATGTGGTGTAATGTGGTTGATGCAGCCTCACTGCCTCAATCGTGATCGCAAAGACATTGAAAACCTTGATGATATTCCAACAATAAGTGCAGTAGCAATTTTTGAGACAGCAAGATTTACAGGATAGTTAAATGGTGGAATGGCTAAAATCACTCCCAATGGAATCTGAAAAATCAATTTCCACTTTCTTAGACCTCAACATCATCAAGTATCAACCAAGAAAAACAAAACAAGAGGATATCACATGCAAATTCACCTTGGACTGATAAACTCAAATCATGAAATCCTATAAAAAAATCTTCTTAGTTTAACAAATTAATCTGGCATAAGAAACAACTCCTAAACATTTATCACAGAATAGCAACACAGATGATAACGATTAATCACGCAGTAAATCACATGAAGAAAAAAATTAAATCAACAAATTCATGGAAGCACTAATTTTCGTTTTCAAACAGTTGCATTATGAAAGTGGAAACAGAAATCTCAATATCAAAATGAATCTTCTACATTCGTTCAAAAATGAAAAGAGGGACGAATGAGCTAACAATCCATACTTTGGTCACTTCTATTTCTTTCAAGAACAATTCAATATACTCATAAATCAACACAAAAAAATGACGAATCAGAAAAATTAGAGAAAAATTAGGGTTTCAGAACAAAATAGGAGAAGACAAAAAACCAGGGGCGACAGAGAAGACTTCACGGAGGCTGTGTTGAAAAGGAGGCCGTTCTGAAAACTTAGGGTTTCGAAGTTCTTTGCACTGAAAGCGACGGCGAGGAAGGCGATGGCGAGAGTTGAGAGCAGTGACGGCGAGGAAAACTTAGGTGTTCGTCGTGTGACAGACACTACAAGAAAAATACGTTTTTCCAGCGGAAAAAATTCGCCGGAAATTCACCAAATCTGCCGGTAAAACGCTCGTAGGTAATGTTTTCCTGCGGAATTTCCGCTGGTAATTTCCGGTGGATTTTTTTCCGCCGGTAATGCACATTTCCTGTGGATTTTTTAAAAATAAAAATTAATTTTTTTTTGGAAAAATCCGCCGGAAACGCGCATTACAGGCAGATTTTTCAGCCAGTAATTTCCGGTGGATTTTTTTAGCCAGTAATGGGCGTTTCCAGCGGTTTTTTAAAAAAAAATAGCTTTTTTTGAAAAATCCGTCGGAAATGCACATTACCGGAAAAACGCGTTTTTCTTGTAGTGAGAGCGAGAGCATCAGGTGAGAGAAGAAGCAGTGACGGCAAGGAAAACTCAAAAGCTTCTTCTGACGGCGGGGACGACGGCGAGGATGCTCTATAGGGCGACGTTCTGAGACGACGACGTTCAGAGAGCAGATAACAGAGTCGGCGAGAGTGGAGAGAGCAGAGACTTGGAGAAGAGCGCTTGAAGTTTAATTCAGAGTGAGAGACTGAAAGAATACGAGAGAACGCGATGTACTTAGACATACACATTTAACATCAGTTGTATAAACAATCGATGCTAAATGTCTGACACATGTACTTTTAACATCGGTTGTTTAAACAACCGATGCTAAATGTTGGCGCGAAAATTGAAAACTTTCATTTAATTTCAAAGTTGCCACCGCGTCTACATTTAGCATCGGCTGTTCAAACAACCGATGCTAAATGGTGGTTTCTAAAGTCAATTTTGCACTAGTGCTCCCTCCGTCCCAAATTATATGACTTTCTAGCCAAAAAAAATTGTCTCATAATACATTACTTTTTAGAATCGCAAAGAAAATTAATGTTTCTTTTCCTATCATACCTTTCATTATTTAATAATCATTTTCATAACTCTACTAATTTATCTTCTAAATGTCATTAATGAAAGTTAATTTGCTAAACTTACTCGCAAATTCTCATTTTCATACAAAATTAACTACTTTTCTTAATATGTGTAAAATAATCCAAAATGACATATAATATGAGACCGGGGAGTAATAGACTATATTAAAAAATAAATATAAAAATAATCTTTCTCAATTAATGTAGACGCGTAAATTTTCTTACATTGCATGAAACGGTGTCTGACACTGATACTGAACATTAAATTGATTGCATGAAAATTCGATGCCACATAGTGTCAGCTACTGAGGTAAAATGGACCCTCACACACTGCAACTTTTTCATGCAAACAATGTCTCGAGCTACTAAAACAAAATTTATCTCTTGAAGTGGTGGATGCAAAACGACGACGTATAGGATAAAATATGGGTGGAAAACAAGGGCGTCAAAACGGGCGTCACCTCAGTGGTCGTTTTCTACCTTCACCATACGGCATGCATTGCATAGTAGTATAGTACTCTAGTAGTAGGGGCAGCAGGGCATGCAGATCTGACGGCTGACAAACAAAACCCTTCATTCATTCAATTGTCGTCCACGACAACGACGTGACACGTGGTCTTCTCATCGTGTGCCGAGGATTGAATCATAGCGTAATGATGAATAAATAATTTCAAGTGTGTGTCTGTGTGTGTATGAGATTTATGCATAATTTATGCGTGTGTGTAGTCTACCTATCTCTGTATACTACTCACTGAGTTAGTACTACTACTCTGCACTTATGTCAGACTCTTTTTACTGTTACCTATAAAATCAAATTAAAGTAAAATACTCCTTCGTATCAATAAGCTTATCTAAAAAAAATTGTTAGACTAAATATTATTATTCACATTTGGATTCAGACTAAATATTATTAAAAAAAAAATTGTTAAAATTGTTAGACTAATTAATATTGTTATTCACATTTGGATTCAGACTAAATACTCCTTTATAATGAAGAGTTGAGTTATAAAGGATTGTTCTTTACCTCCTTCAGTTACTACTATTATTTGAGCTCTTCTGCAACCTGCTATCAATTACGTACTCCTACTACACCTATGGCTATGCTATTAAGTTACTCCTATTTCCGGTTCCTACGTTCTGTACCTATATATATATATATATATATATATGTTTTCAAACACAATTTATTTATTAAGTAAATGATACTATTAGAGATTTATAATTAGTATATGGGGTTTTAAGTTTTTATAATTTAATTAATATTAATATAAGTTGAAGATACGCGTCTGAAGGAGAGGTGAGGGCCCTATTACAGAAGGGACTCTGCCAATTGAAACACTTGCATGGCAAGTTTTTCAAAAGTGAAAAAGTGAGACTGATGAAATGGGACTACGTCAAAAAGAAATTAAACAAAATGTTCCCAACTTTTTTACTACTCAATTATACTTTTCTTTTTCTCCTCTTTTGCTTTTGGTTTTAGGATGAGGTATGCTTTACACTGTAGCTAGACAGGTTTATTTTTGTATAATTATGCATATGTGTACAACTTGATGATTGGCTTTGTCATTTTGATTTTTAGCTCATTATTACTCGAGGGAACTTTCAATTTTCAAAAGGATGTAAATCAGGTATATATTTTTTTTAAGCAACCAGTCAGCCTGCCCGAATTTATTAATAAAATAAAGAGAAGACATAAAGAGCACAATGAGGGACTAGACCAAAACCATTGGTAACGATGACAATAATAGAAAGCCCAACAAAGGCTCCTAAAATAAACAACCAAAGAGCTCTAATAAAAGAAAATCTAAGGCGACGAGGGCGACCCGAAAAAGTAAGTGTTGAACCAAGGACAAACACTCTTTGTTTTGTATGATAACAAATTACACATTATCTACTAATGGTTCAAGTTGAATTAAGTACAGGACATAAAGCAAAAAGCAGGAAGCATTAAAGTGGAGCAGCTTGGAGAAGAAGCCACCTTTGAAGATGAAGACCTAATTGTTTTTCCGCTTTCTTTAGGACACAGTGTAAGGTCCTATCACTTAAGGTCTATGACAGTTTTAGTAGCTGAGAGATGAGTTTTTCGAAACATGCATGGTGCATCAAAATAGTTGTGAAAAATATTTTATAAAATTGCATGCATGCATAAGGTGGCACCTAAACCTAAAAATAATTTTGTGGAAAGCTAGAAATCGATTTCTATCATTTTCTAAATCATGAAATCGATTTCCTAATCCTATTTTAAAGGTTGAAATCGATTTCCTTATCCTATGTTTGAAACAAAGAATCGATTCACACCTATTCATAAGCCAAAGGTAAGAATCGATTTCCTTCTATTTCAAAAGACTATGAAATCGATTTTCAAGCAATCCTATAGGCTATGAATCGATTCCTCCTCATTTTAAACAAAGTAAGAATCGATTCCTACCTTATTCAGGATATCCTGAAAATCGATTCCCACCTATTTCCAAAGAAACAAACAATCGATTCCTATGTTCTCCATATGTAAAGAATCGATTCCTCACTTTTTTAACTAGCCATAAAATCGATTCTTATGTCCTCTAAAATGATAAGAATCGATTCATCAACATTTTAACTTCATCAAACAATCGATTCATCATTTCTTTAAATGTTTTCTAAAAGCAAAGAATCGATTATACTATGATTTGCCTTCTCACATAAATCGATTCTTATGCATCATAAATCATTTCTACGCTTTCCTAAGCCTATAAATAGGCAGGTGTGAAACACTTTTCAATTCACTCATCCACACCACAAATCACATCTTCTCTACTTCTCACGTACATTTTCTAGATCTGAGAAAGAGAAAAATAGAGCTATCACTTTCATATCATTTTTATAGATCTAGTCACTCATCTCTCTCAGCTATTATATTGTCATATTATCGGAGGTGATTAGATCATAGCTTCTATATTGTAATCTACTATTGTGGGGGTCACTCTGAAATCCTGGGGATTGTTTTTGGGTCTCTCAATCAGGAGATTGAGTTGGTTTGAAATCCTGGGAAGTTTTCTTGGGTCTCTCAATCAGGAGATTGAGTTGGTTTGAAATCCTGGGAGGTGATCTTGGGTCGTTGAATCGGGGAAGATTGAAGCGGTAGTGAAATCCTGGGAGGTGCTCTTGGGTCGTTCAATCAGGAGATTGAAGCGGTGTTGAAATCCTTAGCTAGGTGCTCGGGTTCTCAGTTCGGGGGAATTGAGATTTGCTATTTTGAAGTTGCCTGTTTGTAAACAATTCTTCAATATAGTGGTTGCCATCAAAGTCCGAAGGTTGCAAAGCCTGAGGCCGAGGACGTAGGGCTTTTATCCCGAACCTCGCTAAATTCCTGGTGTATCTCTATCCCTATCTCTTTACTTTGCTTTATTATCTATACCCTTGCTTATTGCTATATTGAATGTTATTTAGATCTGTTTATCATACTTTTCATCTGTCTACAACTAAACTACTCTGATCTTGTGCTTATCTATTATCTTCCATATCACTGCAATTGATCTACTTTCTACTATATTCAATATCACTACACTTCTTATAAATAATCTTATTGTGTATATTGAAAATAGTATAATATCTCTTTGTTTCTAAATCTGCCTGCTTGCACCATATAAAGTTTAAATCTAAGTTTCCGCATTTGATTTAAAACAAATTTATCATTTATTTTGAAAAGAATCCAAGATTTACATATAACCTTATTCACCCCCCCCTCTAAGGTTATACTATAGTCTAACAGTAAGCAGGGCAACACCTGAAGCCCCCACAACCTCCACCCACCACCTATTGAGCACACTCCAAACCACCACAGCCAGAACCACCTCACTATCCTCACATTAAGCACACTCCCAAAGATCGAGGTTAGAGGTGGAGGCCAGGAGACGATTGGGACGGGGTCAGAGGCTGAAGGCAAAGGGAGGAGCCCGACGAAGAGAACTGCTAACTGTAATCTAAGAACCCAAACTCCGAAGCAGGGCAACACCTGAAAGCCCCCACACAACCACCACCCACCGCCAAATGAGCGCTACACCACAACATCCAGCCTCACCTCACTATCCTCACATTAAGCACACTCATATCTGATCGAGGTTAGAGGTGGAGGCCGGGCGAGAGACGGGGTTCAGGAGCTGAAGGCAGAGGGGAGGAGCCCGTCAGAGAGACCTGCAAACTGCAATCTGGCGCCTAACAATGGCATTGCGACAACAGCCACCAAAACAAATCTGATAAAGACACAGAGAGAACCCACCAAAACAGCACCCACCGAATCAGCACACCCCCTGTCTTCCTGCGTCGAACCACCAGCCACCACCGCAAAGCCATGTCACCGGCCAACACCGCGACACAACCGAGCTTGACCGAGGTCGTCGATCACCAGCCACCACCGCGGCGTTGCGCCACTGGCCAACACCGTGACACAACCAAGCAAGACGCAAATCAGCGACATTCAGCGAATGTCGACGACGATCTACTAGCCACCATTGCGATTAGCTCAGACCCCTTCCCATTCAAATCAACAAACCATCGCGAAATAGAAGCCCATCATGGACCTCCTAAAGCGCGCAGATCCACCAAAAAGGGAGATCCAAACCAGCAGCGCCTCGGGGCAGGGACCGTGAACAGTTCAGAGGATAGAACAAGATCACGATGCTGAGCAAGCAGACAGCGGAGATCCAGAACCATCGACCCATCGCAGACCAGAGAACAACAATCGCGGGGAAGATCCAGAAACCGAACTGCGAGCTTCACTCCTCTCGGATCAGAGAAACCTACGCAGACCAGAGAACAACCGCAGGAAAGATCCAGAAACCTAACCAGATCGTGGACTCCAACGATCAACCCAGATTGCGAGCTTCACTCCTCTCGGATCAGAGAACAACAATCGCAAGTATCCAAACCAGCAGACGGGCGACGCCGCGGGATCACCAGCGAAACCGATCTACAGAGCAAGACGGACTGAGTGGAAGGGGGAGAAGCCCAAGGAAGGGAGCCCCCCCCCCGCGGCGACTCAAAAATCAATAATTTTCCACCGCAACACGCCTCAAGAATAATAAAATCGTAAATCAGGTATATAAAATTTCAATATAATCAGTGTAACTATTTAACATATTATAAAGTAATAATGTACCAAAACCACATGATGAGATGGCTTTGTTGTAAAGAAGAGATAAAAAAAAAACTATAAACTAATGTTCAATATTTTTCGTGAGTCCATCTAGTACTTTTTTTTAAAGAAATAGACATGCATATCCACACACTGTTTTGTAATTCTGTTTCTCAAAACAACAGTTCAGTTTTTTATGTTAAAAGTCATTAGTTGCTGTAAATTTCTGTTTTAGCAGATAACCCTAAACTGAACAACATAAGGGTTTAAGTAGTTTCTTCTTAAACACATTCATAACAACAGATTAGTTGATATAGAGCTGTTAGTAACAAACTAACAGATCTGTTGCCATACATGTATATAAATCATATTACAATGAATGAAAGAAGTACAATGAAGTAATTTTTCCTTTACATTTTTCTTCTGTTGCATAGTCCCTCTCAGGTTCCTCCTTCGCGAAATCTGCTTCTCTTTCGTCTTCAGTAACCACATCAACAACGTCCTTCTCCTTGCGTGAACTTGGTTCCCATTTGAACACCGAGTGCCTTGAATCCCTTCCTCTGAACGCATGTGTTTTGGTGACTTGTTGAAGCCACATAAAACCTGCAAATAAGAGAAAGATAGATCAGGTTCTGTGAGCAAGAAGAAACGCAGAAGATCACAGCAAACAATACACTACTAGAAAAATAGGATTTTGCGGCGGGCAAAATCCGCCGGAAAAGCCATATTTCCGCCGCAAAATTGGACTTTGCGGCGGATTTTTGCCGCCGGTAGGCCAGGTCGCAGTAAACGCTTTCCGGCAGATTATCCGCTGGAAACTTGCGGCGGATTTCGTGGCACCGATAAATCCGCCGCAAGTTTCCGGCGGATAATCCGCTGGAAATGCCAAAAAATATTTGCCCCAAATTATCCGCCGCAAAGAGCATAAATCCGCCGGAAAATTATCCGCCGCAAGGACCATGATTCCGCCGCAAAGACCGTTTTTTTTTTTAAAAAAAAAAAATTTTAAAAAAAATTGTTTTATTTAAAATTCCGCCGGTTGTATTCCCCATCCTTCAAATGTCGTAGTCGCTGGATAACTACTTGATGTGTGATCTACTACTTCAACCGGAACATTAACCGGAGGAACTGCAGCTACCCCTGGTGCTACTTCCCCGTGACGACTCCATGTCTAATAATTTAGCCTAAACCCATTATTGTACAAATCAAGTTTAATTCCATGTTCATTTTTTTATAGCTCCAAAAACACAATTAGTAACAAACTCATATTATTATAAAATAATTTAAAAACTAAAACTATTAACTCATATCAGAAACATACCTTGGATCGAATAAATTTGCCAATGAGAGAAGAAGACAATTCGTAGGGAGGACGTGAGGAGTTTCAAGAAGAGATTTAGTAGGGAAGGAGAGAATTTGGAGAGAGTAAGAGAGAAATTTTAAGAAGAGAATGAGAGAATTGGTAGAAGTGTGAAGAATAAGCAGTGGGGAAGGGATATATATATAGGAAAACGGAGTCAAGCGGCCAAATGGGGATTTGCGGCGGTTTTTGGGATTTGCGGTGGTTTTGGGGACTTGCGGCGGAAATTTGAAATTCAAACTGCGCGCTTATTTTTTCAAGGCCGTCGGTAACGAGGATTTGCGGCGGTTTTGGGGATTTGCGGCGGTTTTGTGAAATTCAAAATTGGCAAATATCCGCCGCAAATAACCTTACCGGCGGATTGTTAAAATCTCGTAAAAAAAAATATTTTTGTAATCTCAAATCCGCCGCAAAATCCACAGCGAAAACAGATGCACCGCAAAATCCACGGAATCCGCCGCAAAAGTTTGAGGCGGATAAAATCCGCCGGTAATTCCCCTAATCCGCCGAAAAGTTTGCGGCGGCTCCGAATCCGCCGGAAATTCAACATTTTCTTGTAGTGATAGGTTACGGTTTCATAGTCTCTGTGTTGAAGAAGAGGAAGATCACAGCAGAGAGAACAGCAAGAGCGAGAGAACGCGTAGAGGAGCAGAGAGAAGAAACATATCTGAATGAGAAGCAAATTAGGGTTCAGCTTCAATTAACCCCTCTGCGTAGTTGAGTTGGACCGGGTCAAGCCCATACCTGCAAGTAAACAATAGGGTCAGTTAAATACTAGGTCTGATTCTTTTTAATTATAACACCTACAGTCTCAGTAAATACACCAACAAAAGTGGTATCTAAGAGCTTTAGCTACGATTCTTGGGAGTCAAGATTCAGAAAGAATTCAGATAGAATTCAGCAGTAAGTTGTGCAGCATGTGTTCAGTGACAGGTTTAGTCATTGTGACAGACTACAAAGTGAAAAACAGTAAGAAAGACTGTTCTTTCATGTGCCAAGAATGGCAGCAGCTAGTCTACCTACAAACATACCAAAACTTACAAATAAGAACTATGACAGATGGTGTGTATTGAGATGGAAGCTATTTTTGGCTTCCAAGATTTGCTGGAAATAGTCACAGATGGCTATGATGATCTGCCTGAAGAGCCAACAGTGGCTGAAAGGGCAAGTTATGCAGAAAACAGAAAGAAAGATTGTAAAGGGAAATATTTGATTCATCAAGGTTGTGATGAATCAAACTTTGACAAGATAAGGAATGCAAGAACTTCAAAGGAAGCTTGGGACATTTTGAAGGTCAGCTTTGTGGGAGATGCACAAGTCAAGAAGGTCAAACTGAATGCTTTAAGGATGAAGTATGAAGGCACAAGGATGCAAGACAAAGAAAGAGTCACAGAATATGTGGCTAGGCTAAGGGCCATTACAAATGCAATGGCATTGAATGGGGAACAACTCACAAATCAGCAAATTTGTGAGAAGATTGTTAGATCCCTATCACCAAGATTTGGATTTGTGGTGAATTCAATTCAAGACACTAAGGACCTATCAGCAATGACAGTTGAGCAGCTGCAAAGTACACTAGAGGCCAAGGAATTCAATCTTGATGAAATTGAGGGACAGGTGAAAGAGAAGGAGACAGCCTTCCAAGCAAAAACCTCCAAGTCAAATTGGTCCAAAGGGAAGAAGAAGGGAAACTGGAATCCTAGCAAAGGCAAAGGGAAGGGTTTAGATTCTACTAAGGCAGGAGGATCCAGCAGCTCTAAAGCTAAGAAGGAACCTGCTGACAAGAAGCACATACAGTGCTGGAATTGTGAAAAATATGGCCACTATGCGAGTGATTGCTGGTCCAAAGGCAAGAAAGATAGGCTTAAGGAAGAGGAGGCAAATGTGGCTCAAGAATCAGATTCTGACCCAATAGCCTTCATGGCTACAGTTCATGACAAGGCAGATTGTGTGGCTTTCATGATTACCACAAGTGATGGGAAAACAGTGGTTGATATTTGGTACTTGGACACAGCATGCTCAAATCACATGACAGGCATTAAAGAATGGTTGATCAACTTTGATCCAACCAAGAGGACATCCATTAGGTGTGCTGACAATGAAAGTATGATGGCAGAAGGAATGGGTGACATACTCATTCAAAGATCAGATGGTCAGAAGGTGCTGATTGAGAATGTATGGTACATTCCCAAGATGAGGAATAATCTAATGAGTGTGGGGCAGCTGATTGAGAAAGGGTTCTCTATTACCATTAGAGATAACCTACTGAAACTCTATGACACTAAGGAGCAGTTGATTCTAACTTCTCCATTGTCTAAGAATAAAACCTTCAAGACAAGTCTTGAAACAGCTGATGCAGAATGCCTACACACCACTGAGACAGATTCAGAAAGTCTACTATGGCACCAACGGTATGGTCATTTGAATTTCAGAAGCCTATCCTCATTGCATACTAAGGGCTTGGTCCATGGATTACCTAAGACAGAGTCACCTGAGAAGGCCTGCACAGTGTGTTTAGTGGGCAAACAGCCAAGGCAGAAATTCAAATCTGATTTGAAGGGAAGGGCTAAGGAAGTGCTTGAAGTGGTGTATTCTGATATATGTGGTCCTTTTAAGGTTCAATCCATTAGAGGTAATAAGTATTTCATATCCTTTGTGGATGAATACTCAAGGATGCTTTGGGTGTACTTGATAAAGGCCAAGAGTGAGGCTCTTGAGAGCTTCAAAAGGTTCAAGGCTATGGCTGAAAAACAGAGTGGCAAGGCCATCAAAGTGTTGAGGGCTGATGGTGGAGGGGAATTCACTTCAAATGAGTTTGAAGTGTTGTGCTCAAAGGATGGAATTATCCATGAGGTAACTCCTCCCTACACTCCACAACACAATGGTTTGGCTGAAAGAAGAAACAGGAGCATTTTAGACATGACCAGAAGCATGCTGAAACAGAAGCAATTACCTCACAAACTGTGGGGAGAAGCTGTGATGACAGCTACCTACTTGCTGAATAAGTGTCCTACAAAGAAGCTTGAAGGGAAAGTGCCTGAAGAGGTTTGGTTAGGCACAAAACCTACTGTGTCACACCTAAAGGTATTTAGATCCCTATGCTATGGACATGTAGCTGATGCTACTAGAAGAAAACTAGAAGACAAGAGCAAGCCTCTTATTCTGGTTGGCTATCACCCTACTGGTGGCTACAGAGTCTATAATCCTACTAGCAACAAAGTAGAGATTAATAGAGACGTGGCTGTTTTGGAGAATGAGTGATGGGATTGGAACAAGTCCAATCAAACCAGCCCTCAACCTACTGTACAGGTGAATTTAGACAGTGTTGATGCTGTTGCAGAACCCACAGCTACTCCAAATGATGACACCAGCAGCAATGAAAGTGATGAGAATGAAGAACCAGCACCAGTTCTCAGGCCACAGAGGCAGAGACAGCTACCAAGCAGATTTACTGACTTTGAGGTAATCAATGATGATGAAATTACCAATGATGGGGACTTAGTTCAGCTTGCCATGATGGCTGATGCTGAACCAGTTAGTGTGAAAGAGGCTTTGAGCAGTAAAGCTTGGAAAGATGCAATGAAAGAGGAGCTCAAGTCCATTGAAAAGAATGGGACTTGGGAATCAACTGTGTTGCCTAAAGGAATGAAGTCTATAGCAATCAAATGGGTCTTTAAACTGAAATTAAATCCAGCAGGGAAGGTAGTGAAGCACAAGGCCAGATTGGTGGCAAAGGGTTTTCAACAAAGAGAGGGATTTGATTTCTTTGAAGTCTTCTCACCAGTTGCAAGGCATGAAACCATAAGAATGGTCATTGCCCTTGAGAGCAGCAGGGAGTGGACTTTGTCTCACCTTGATGTGAAATCTGCTTTCCTCAATGGTCCACTTGAGGAGACAGTCTTTGTTGATCAGCCACCTGGGTTTGAAATCAAAGGCAGGGAAGATAGGGTATTCATGTTACATAAAGCCCTATATGGTCTAAAGCAAGCCCCAAGGGCTTGGAACAAGAGAATAGATCAGTTCTTCTCTGACTTTAGACTGAAAAAGTGCACAGTGGAGTATGGCTTGTATGTGAAGCAGAAACAGGTTACTAATATACTGATTGTCTGCTTATATGTGGATGACCTACTAGTGACAAGAAGCAATAAGGCAGAAATTGCAGAATTCAAACTGCAAATGAAGTCAGAATTTGAGATGACTGACTTAGGAAAATTGTCCTATTTCCTAGGGCTGGAACTGCTCTATACAGAACAGAGTCTGATCCTACACCAAGCTAAGTATGCTGCAGACATTCTAAAGAGGTTCAAAATGCTGGAATGTAACCCAGCAACTACACCTACTGAAGGCAGTGTTCAAGTCGCTGAAGAGGAGCATGAGGCAGTGGATCCTACTTTGTATAGAAGCACTATTGGTTCACTAAGGTATTTGTGTCACACACGGCCTGAAATTTGCTATGCTACAGGTGTGGTAAGCAGACATATGAGTAAGCCATTAAACCTCATTTGGTTGCTGCAAAGAGGGTGCTTAGATATGTTAAAGGTACACTACACTATGAATTCTATTTCCTAGAGGACAAAGTGCTAAGGGGGCAGAACTGATAGGCTATTCAGATTCGGATTGGTGTGGTGATAAGGCAGACAGAAGGAGTACCAGTGGTTATTTGTTCAAGTTTAATGAAGCTCCAATTTCTTGGAGCTCCAAAAAACAAAGCATTGTAGCTTTGTCCAGCTGTGAGGCAGAATATGTTGCAGGCTCTGCAACTGCATGTCAAGCAAATTGGCTTGAATCCCTATTGGAAGAGTTATTTCTAAAGGGTGCAAACCTATAAGATTGCTGCTTGACAATAAGTCAGCAATTAACTTGGCTAAAAATCCCATCTCTCATGGGAAGAGCAAACATATTGAAACTCGGTTCCATTTCCTAAGGGACCAAGTAACTAAGCAGAAAATACAGTTAGAATACTGTTCAACCAAAGAATAGCAAGCAGACATTTTTACTAAAGCAGTAAAAGGGGAGCAGTTCAGCAAATTACGAAGGGACATGGGGATTGTTCAGTTCAAAGAGAATCAGAATTAAGGAAGGGTGTTATTTTTTTTGTAATTCTGTTTCTCAAAACAACAGTTAAGTTTTTTTTTTTAAAAAGTAATTAGTTGCTGTAAATTTCTGTTTTAGCAGATAACCCTAAACTGAACAACATAAGGGTTTAAGTAGTTTTTTCTTAAACAGATTCAGAACAACAGATTAGTTGATATAGAGCTGTTAGTAACAAACTAACAGATCTGTTGCCATACATGTATATAAATCATATTACAATGAATGAAAGAAGTACAGTGAAGTAATTTTTCCTTTACATTTTCTTCTGTTGCATAGTCCCTCTCAGGTTCCTCCTTTGCGAAATCTGCTTCTCTTTCGTCTTCAGTAACCACAGCAACATCGTCCTTCTCCTTGCGTGAACTTGGTTCCCATTTTAACACCGAGTGCCTTGAATCCCTTCCTCTGAACGCATGTGTTTTGGGGACTTGTTGAAGCCACATAAAACCTGCAAATAAGAGAAAGATAGATCAGGTTCTGTGAGCAAGAAGAAACGCAGAAGATCACAGCAAACAATAGGTTACGGTTTCATAGTCTCTGTGTTGAAGAAGAGGAAGATCGCAGCAGAGAGAACAACAAGAGCGAGAGAACGCGCAAAGGAGCAGAGAGAAGAAAAATATCTAAATGAGAAGCAAATTAGGGTTCAGCTTCAATTAACCCCTCTGCGTAGTTGAGTTGGACCGGGTCAATCCCATGCCTGCAAGTAAACAATTGGGTCAATTAAATACTAGGCCTGATTCTTTTAATAATAACACCTACAGTCTCAGTCTCAGTAAATACACCAACACACACCACTCGTAGAAAATGTTATGGTCTTATGGCTCAACTTTATTTTTGCCGAATCCCACGAACACAACTTTATCAAAAATAAGGTTTTCGCGAAGTCTTAAGTCTTGTTTGAGATAATCACCACATTTTGTTTCTTATTTAGTGTTTGAGAAAAGCACTTAAAAATAGTGTTTGTTTCATACCGGAAGGAGTACCGCATGAAGTTTACTTAACCAAAAAAATTTATTGAAATTTGTATGTCTAATATAGAGACCCTAAATCATGAGCTGTGAGACTTACGTGTAGAGATTAAAGTTGGGAATCTAATAATTAGTTGACGAAAACAATATGCTTTAATATGTTACCATCTCCATTGGTACTTAAAATTTCCATCTTTATAGTATTCAAAAGTACTAGTATAAATTGGTCAATAAAAAGTACTAGTATAAAAAAGTTTACACTAATTCAGTAGGAATTGTATTTAGCTGGCTTTGCAAATACAATAGGACATTAATTTCTACTGAATTAGTGTAAACTTTTTTTATTATACTAGTAGCTTATCAAAGTTAAATTTCTTTTTACCAGTAGCTTACCAATGGGAATTTTATACTAGTAGCTTACCAATGGCAGCTAAATTCAAGTACCAATGGGAATTTCAAAGAGAAATTGGAAAAGTAGCTTCTCAAAGTCAAATTTTGGTAAGGAGCATTAAATGCAAGGCTACAATTTTCTTTCTCAAATATACGGTGCAACAATTGTTGAGATTTTGTTACAAACAATTCACGCTGCTTTTACCTCCAATAAATAGAAGTAATATCAGTTGGAGAATCTAAATCAGAAGCAAAAGAGAAAATTATAGCTTCTGTGGGTTGAAGTGAGGAGAAAGAAAAATAGTGAGAGGAAAAATAGAGTGTTGAGTAAATCCTGAGAGTGTGAGGAAAATACACTGGGGTGGGTATCATCTCTATAACTCCTTGTTATTGTAAAAGTGCAATATTTAAATAGGAGTGGGTCTCACGGAAAACACTATATTGTATCTTGTTGTGGGATTTATATACGCAAGTATACGTAGTCGCAACAAGTAATACAGTAGAAATACATGTCGAACCCACAGGGATTGTATTTAATTTACAGTTGTCATAACTTAGCAAATCAGTGTGTAAGGTAAAACACAATATTTGGAAACAGTAAAATAAAAGTTGAAGTGCAAGGAAGTAAAAAGGAAAACTATATGGTGAAGACCTAATTGGATTGCTTTTACTAAGTAATTTCTCTTCTGTGTTAGTGCTATAGCATTAGATGCTATAGCATTGAGTGCTGTAGCATATGTTGTGTGCCTTTCGGTCACTTTCACCAAGGTTTCGTGACAAGATCCTATGTCTAGGCTTCAAGTAAGTTCACCTTTGTCTATTAAAGAGCCCACAGTATTCACTCTATGAACTAAGCCCTCCTATGTCTAGGTTTGGGCAATGATTGTTCTAAGTGTCCTTAAAACAACCACTCACTCACATCAATCTTTGAGATCAATCCATGAACCATTTCTGAGCCCATGAATCTACCTATTTTAGTTGATCAGTCCCAAAACAGGTTTGAAAGAATTAAAACACAAAGATTAAAATGCATGCATCATAATATTATATTACTAACACATAAAGATTCATTACAAAGCTTAAGCAATCCAACTACAAGGTGTTTAGCTCATGTTTAGCAATATCAACAACTTACAAATAATGGAGTTCATGTCACCAAAACAGAAAGTAGAAGAAGAATGCGCAAAAGATACACTCCTCCAACTCCTACGCATGAACTGGTGTGTTGACAGTGCTATAGCATGAGCAGAACAGAATCTTCTAATGGATTTGATGATGGATCTTCCATGGATGCAAGAGGACAGCTTATCACTGTGTTTTTCCTCTTCTAAACCAGATAATTTCGTGCTGGAAGTCCATTCTTTGGTGCTGGAAGTGAAGCTTTCCTTTATAGAGTGGTTTTCCTTCCTCTTTTGCAAGTGGATGAGGCAAGTGGACAAGTGGGTCTTTCTTTTTACCAACTAAAGCATGTTGTCTCTTGCAAGTGGACAAGTGGTGTAGAGCAAGTGATAGGAGGGTGGCTGGATCAGCATGATTTGTGGTAATAGGGATGTGCTGTCTGGACAGAGTAGGGTGGCAGCATATCAGATCTGTTTTCTGCTGCTGTCTTCAAGTGGACCCCAGTTCTGCTGCACAGAGTGATGCTATAGCACCTGATGCGATAGCATCTGATGCTATAGCACCTGATGCTATAGCACTTAGACAGAAGACATTAGAAATATCACAAGGGCACCATTTGTGCCAAATATATTCCAATTCAGTTCTTGATTCCCTTTTTCCTAATTAAACACAAATATTTACATAATTCCTAGCCTAAGCATCCAAATTTACAATGATTTACGAATAGAAATGCATAAATAACTCTACAAATGGAGAGTTATCATATCTCTTGGGTGTGAAAAGAGTGGAGAGAATATTGTAATATTCTTTAATATAGTGGAATATTTTCGGAGTTTGTCCCGTGGTTTTTCCCTCAACATTAAGGGGTACAGTTTTCCACATTAAATATTGGTGTTCTATATTTTTTATTTCTACCGTTGTGCTGCAAGATCCAATCTTGTTGGATTTTGGAATATTTAATTTACAATCATATTACGCTCGAGCCCTACAAGTGCTATCAGAGCTTCTGTTGGAACTCGATACTATAGTGTGAATTAAATGGAGGAGAACACTAGTACAATGATCAAGCTCCCTTCTACAAACTACTCCATTTGGAAGCCAAAAATGGAGGATATATACTTTTCTACAAGGATATGTATGATTCTGTAGAAAATGGAGACACAAAGCCGGCTAACGTGACAGCTGAAGATTGGAAAAAGTCTCATCGAAAGGTTGTCAGTCCACTACAAAAAAACAGTGAATTAGCGACAGAATTTTCCGTCGCTAAATGCCCCAAATCCGTCGCTAATTCCCATTAGCAAGGGAATTAGCGACGGAATCAGTCCCTCGCTAAACTGCTCATCGCTAGTGGTAATTAGCAAGGAAATTTGAATCCCTCACTAATTAGCGAGGGAATATTCCGTCGCTAATTCCCTCGCTAATTAACGAGGGAATATTCCGTCGCTAACTCTGACAGCCACGTTTTTTTTATATTAGCCTATTTTTTAATATAGTTATTATTATTATTATTATTATTATTATTATTATTATTATTATTATTATTATTATTATTATTATTATTATTATTATTATTATGTTGTGGTGGTGGTGGTGGTGGTGGTGGTGGGGAAGGGTATTAGGGTAGAGAGAGAAGGAGTGGAGAGAATATTGTAATATTCTTTAATATAGTGGAATATTTTCGGAGTTTGTCCCGTGGTTTTTCCCTCAACATTAGGGGGTACAGTTTTCCACGTTAAATATTGGTGTTCTATATTTTTTATTTCTACCGTTGTGCTGCAAGATCCAATCTTGTTGGATTTTGGAATATTTAATTTACAATCATATTACGCTCGAGCCCTACAAGTGCTATCAGAGCTTCTGTTGGAACTCGATACTATAGTGTGAATTAAATGGAGGAGAACACTAGTACAATGATCAAGCTCACTTCTACAAACTACTCCATTTGGAAGCCAAAAATGGAGGATATATACTTTTCTACAAGGATATGTATGATTCTGTAGAAAATGGAGACACAAAGCCGGCTAACGTGACAACTGAAGATTGGAAAAAGTCTCATCGAAAGGTTGTCAGTCCACTACAAAAAAACAGTGAATTAGCGACAGAATTTTCCGTCGCTAAATGCCCCAAATCCGTCGCTAATTCCCATTAGCAACGGAATTAGCGACGGAATCAGTCCCTCGCTAAACTGCTCCTCGCTAGTGGTAATTAGCAAGGAAATTTGAATCCCTCACTAATTAGCGAGGGAATATTCCGTCGCTAATTCCCTCGCTAATTAACGAGGGAATATTCCGTCGCTAACTCTGACAGCCACGTTTTTTTTATATTAGCCTATTTTTTAATATAGTTATTATTATTATTATTATTATTATTATTATTATTATTATTATTATTATTATTATGGTGGTGGTGGGGAAGGGTATTAGGGTAGAGGGAGAAGGAGGGAGAGAGAGAGAGAGAGAGAGAGAGAGAGAGAGAGAGAGAGAGAGAGAGAGAGAGAAATGAGCTATGTGGTGGTGGTGGCGGTCGTCGTGGTTGTGGTGGTGGTGGTGGTGAAGCACTACAAGAAAATCGCTCATTTGCGACGGCAATTTCCGTCGCAAATGGACCTTTTTCCGTGGCAAATGTGAATTTGCGACGGACGAAAAGTCGTGGCAAAACAGCTTGTCGCAAAGCATTTGCGACGAAACTCCCCGTCGCAAACGCGTCGCAAGTCTGTCGCATATATCCATGGCAAAGTCGTCGCAAACTTTGACAACTTTTCGTCGCAAAGCCGTCGCAAATTTTTAAATTTTTTTTTTTTTAAATTATACCTCCTAAATACTATTATAATGCAAAGTGTCAAGAGTTCCATCGAGTGCCATTTGTATTTACAGAGCTGTGTAACAAATCATGACAGATGATGTACCAGTACAATATATAAACTAGTGTCGTCACCCGTGCGCTGCACGAGGTCAAAGCTTTAGGAAATACATAATTGTGCCAATATACAAAATTGTTGGATAAATTGAAAATTAGCACTCAAAAACCATTCTACATAGATACTACATAATAATTGGGTTATTGACAGTCTCTCCATACTCAAAAACCCTATCATTAGCAGAATTGTTAACAAAGTTTTCTCCAATGACTTCATAATGAGGATGCTCAACTTGAAGAGCTGGTACTTAGTGGGAAAAGAAGAATGAAAAGCAAGAGCAAGCTACTAATTAAAAGTCAAAACCTGCAAACAAAATGTTTAGTTAATATATGAAGAAGATTCTGAAGTAAAAATCAAATAGACATGTTGTCCTTAAAAATGGAGTATGAGTTAGAATGTTGACAAAATATGGCCAAAAAGTATAGAGAAATTGAAGTCATGAAAGCATTCTTATTCAAACTAACTTAGGATAGAGAACCACATATATATATATATATATATATATATATATATATATATATATATATATATGCGCATTGGATAGAAATGGAAAGCATAATGCATAAATAAAACGAATCAGAGGTATTGCTAATAGATTACAGCATAAATTAGCAGTGCTAAAAGGAATCAGAGGTATTGCTAAAAGGAATCGGAGGTATTGAAGACATGCATTAGCAAGGTAAAACAGATCAAAAAGTCATAACTTCCTTACCGGTGGCCACCTTCTGAATTAGTAGACCTGAAAGACCTGATTTAACAGGAAAACATCATAAATTAGCAAATAGAGTTACGGAAATGCAATGTCTAAATTTATGATGCTAAACACAAATCAGCATTTTATCAAATTCAATGAAAATAAGGTAATATAGCAAAACTCATACAGCAACAGGGAAAATTAACATGAAAAACAGATTATAAACAGAAGGTGATATACCAAAACTCAAACAGCAAAATGACAAATCAATTGTAAGCAAAACTGAAATTCAGAATTATAAGAAACAATTATGAAGAAGTAGAACAACCCTAATGTAAACAACTAAGAATGCTAATCAAAAGAATTAACCTAAGATGTCAACTAAAAGGAAAAAGGAAATTAGAGTTTGTGTTGGTATATCAGCTTCAGTGGTTCTTGCAGCTTTGCATTCTTCACAAGTGGTGAAGATCCTTGCACGTCCAGAGGTTACGAAGTACATACAGCAGCAATCAACACAAAAAATTAGAGTTTGTGTTGAAAATCAAAACGGATTCAACAATAAGAAAGAAAACAGTAAATAGAAGGAATTTATACCTATGGTTGAAGTCTTGGCACCAATGAAATTCAAAAGCTGTTCTAAATCCTACAATCAAAAAAGCATTAAGGAAAGGAGCAATCAGTCAAGGTTGATTAATTAGAATGGATATTTACACAGTTGTATAATGATATTCTGCTAAGACAACCACACTTCAAGAATAAATCAAACTAACAAAGCGTTGAAAATTGCAGAGACATTCTAAATAATTGATTTAGTTTCTTAGAATTCAAGCATCTCTCATGTAGGCATAACTGAAACTAACTTTGAAATTTTCATGCCATGAACGATCAAAGGGTTAGGAGAATAAAACACAAGTTAATTATGGTGGAGGAACCTACTAGGTCAACATGGAGGTCAATCAATTCAGTCTATTCATTTCAAAGAGAAAAACAAGAGCAAATCCAAAATGATCCATTATGTCAAATGCTGGAGCAAAATCTAGAAATGCATCCAATCTTTAATCAAATAAGTTATTTTCAGTGAAACAGATATGAACTAAGCCGCCTAAAGATGAAAACAAACAGATCATAATCGGATAATGCAACCTAGTGAAATAAAAGAAGGTACAAATGTCACGAGCATTTAGGAAAAGCTCACAACCAAAACACATAAATTAAGCAAATGATGAAGGGGACTACTGTCAGTGAAAAGATATCTGATTCTGAAGGTAACAATGAACAAGAGAGAGACTATCTTGTTATATTTGCCAAAATTCAAACTAAGCATTATATTCAAAGCTGGAAAACAGCTACATGACGAATATAAAAGTAAATGTAAATATATACCTTGTTTAGCAAAAATACGGCATAAGCTGCTCTTGTGGTGTCTTGACCTTCTAAAAACAGTGGGAACTCTACATGCTTGGCATTTGTGAAAGCCATTGCACTTGATGATGCTTCAGAAGATGTTAGCTCTATATATTGAAGGTGCATTGTCAATAATGTATGAATGAGAGGCACCCAACCGTATAGGATACCACAAAGGAACTTGCAAGTACAAGGCTATAAGTGAAACAGCCTGCAAAAACACCAGTCTAGTAAAAGCATATTTCAACAAATATTAGGTCAACAATCTCATGTTAAAATAAAAAGTACTACAGTTGGAAATACAAAAGTTCGATATAAGATAAGCGAACAAAATGGCAATCAATGAAGTTTTCCAAATATAAGACATCAAAATGTGTATTTTTTACAATTTAGAAACTGTGCGTCACATGACTTAGGGAATGGAACATAAAAAGCACAAGATAGAAAATAAAGCATCAAGAGATTAAATATAAGGCCAAGGGCCAGGGAGGTACTGCGACTTACATGTGCAACATACCCTAGGGCTGTAGCAGACCTCTGCATTTCCTTTTTATCAGTGAAAAAACTCATCTTCCTAAAAGAGAGTAAATTTAATTGCAGGCCCTAAATCGTCAAGGTCCCTTGATTAACTGGTTTAAGTCCAGGAGGCGATCCTAGGTAATGAAATAAAGGCAACTTTCAACAATAATTCAGAGAAGGTGCATTTAGAAATGCAGTAAATATTATCCAAAAGTTGTGATAATTTAAATTAGCATAAGAGAAAATAGACTTCACATTCAGTGAATTGATATGGTCTTATTGTGCATCCATGCCATATTGTTAAACATCCCTTGAAAACCTCTTACAGTATGGAGAAAAGCGCTAGGAAATAATTAAAATACTAATTAATCAGGTATGGGTTCAAAGGGTTTGTGATTTTGCCACTGTGACATATCCCCAAAAGACCAAAGAATTCAACCTGTTCATAACACAATATAGAGCAACAATAATGGAGTCTATAAGCTATAACTTATTATACTGTACTAAAAGAATACTAATTTCTTTCTATGAAAAAGGAAAGAAGAAAGTATGAGACAAACATCTACTACTAAATTACTAATAAGGAGATGACATAGTAGTTTTTTAAATTTAGCAATAAAAGCTAAAATTATAATTCAAGGATGGAGACATGAATCTAAAACTAATTAAGCATCAATGAAAAGAACAAAACACAAGGCACATCAGGTGGATGGAGTACAGGATGACAGACATCTTTTTCATATCAGATTTGAACTACATAGCAAGACACAACTTTCTGATTAAATTCAGACTGAACAAGAACTACATAGCAAGACAGATTCAACAATACGAAAGAAAACAGTAAATAGAAGGAATTTATACCTTTGGTTGAAGTCTTGATTTGTTCATACTGAGTATCTAAACCTGTAGCAACAAAACCCAGACTTAGGTTTTCCTAGAACAACTAACACAGCAAGAAACATGAGGAAGATTAGTAGAATAATACCTTCGTTGTTCTTGTTCTTACGTCCGATTCAAAACCCAGTACATAGAAACCTGTAAACACACCAAACAGAAGTTAGGGTTTCAATTCAGAAGTGAAAACCAAAGAAATAAAGAAGAAAACTAAGTGGTATACCTTTGCATAGCCATTAACTCAGCCTAACTGAAAGATTCAAGCACTGGTTACGGTAACCTTCGAAAACCGAAGGGTTTGTAAGTGACAAACCTCAGAACTGCTGATTCAGTGCATAAACCTTAGGGGTTTTGCATCATCATCGTCAAGCATCATCATAGGTGTGAGATTGAAGAGCTTCAACGCTTCAATCACTGAAAAATCAGTGAGAACATCAAAAACCCTAAGCGAACGGTGGGAGAGAGAAGAAGAGAACCAGAACAAAAGGTTTTGTGTATAACCAGTAAACGAAGCCTCGTGATGCATCATAGAAGCAAAATCACGGTTCAATCATCAAGTTTGCTCAAGATATGAGCAAACCCTAGAAGCAAAACCCAGCAGAGAACGAGAGAAGAAGAACAGAGAAAACGGAGAGGAAAGGTTGATGGTGAGGGAGAAGAAACGCGACAGTGAGGGAGAGGAAAGTGTGCTGGTGAGGGAGAGGAACGGAGTGAATAAACGGAGAGGAAAGGGTGCTGGTGCGTGCATGAGGGAGTGAATAAAAAAAGTGAATAGAAGAGAGGAACCGATGATATGAACGCGTGGGGTTTTAAGTGAAGATCATTTGCGACGGTCTTGTGACGGGATCTCCGTCGCAAATTTGCGACCGTTTCCTAATCCGTCGCAAACGCCAGCGGGAAATTTCCCGCTCCTTACGTTCCATACATGCCGTCGCAAATCCGTGGCAAATTACTAACGGATTAAGCTCTGTCGCAAATGTTGGTAGCTAAAACAGGTTTTTCTTGTAGTGAAGGGTATTATGGTAGAGAGAAGGAGAATAGTAAGGGAGAAGGAGAGAAAGAGAGAGAGAGAAACGAGTGGTGGTGGTGGTGTGGTGGTGGTCGTGGTGAAGGGTATTAGGGTAGAGAGAGAAGATAGAGTGAGAGAAGAGTGTGAGGAGGTGGTGGTGTTGGTGTGGTTTAATGATAGCCCAACCTCTTATTTTCGTATGCACAAAGGTCTCAGACAAAGAGATCCTCTATCTCTTTCATGTTTCTTATTGTGGCAGAACACTAGAAGAAAAAACTGTTTTTACCGGCCAGGACTTTCCGGCGGATTGACATCCGCCGAAAAATTTCCAGCGGATTTTAAGACTTACCGGCGGATTTTATCCGCTGAAACATTACCGGCGGATTTGTTGGTTTTTCCGGTGGATTTTTTTCCTCCGGAACATTTCCGGCGGATTTTAGTCTACGAAAATTTTTTTTAAAAAAACATCCGCCAGTAAGGTATTTTTCGGCGGATTTTTTTGAAAAAAGTGTGGGGTAAATCCGCCGGAAACGTCATTTCCGGTGGATTTGTAGGTATTTCCGGCGGATTTTTAGGTATTTCCGGCGGATTTGGGTCTACGAAAACATCCGCCGGAAATACCTAAAAATCCGCCGGAAATGACGAACCGACTAAAATCCGCCGAAAACGTCATTTCCGGCGGATTTTTTGAAAAGAGTGGGGGATTTGATTTTTGAAAATCCGCCGGAAACCCCCTAAATCTGCCGGTAAGTGACATTTCCGACGGATTCTCCTTTTGACCGTTGGGCTTCGGTTCTTCTATATAATCCCTTCTCCATTCTCCACTTCTTCTTCACACCTCTACCAATACTCTCATTCTCTCTACTAAATCTCTTCTTGAAATTCCTCTCTTCCTCTCTTTGGCAAATTTCTTCGATCTAAGCCATACCAGCATCCACAGCAACAGTCACCCCACCAGCCAAACCAGCACCCCCAGCAGCGGTCACCCCAGCAGCCCCACATCGATCTTAATAATATCGATTCGATTAGTGCTTTTCTTGCATCTGATGATACCTATTATCAGCGCGATGAGTCAGACCAGCAGCTTTGCATCTGATAATATTAATTTTTTAAATAAATAAATAAAAAATTATTTTTTAAAAATAATTAATTTTTTAAAAAAAAAAAACGTTTTTTCCGGCGGATTTGTGGACTTTCCGGAGGATAAATTCATACGAATTTTGTTTGGATTTTCAGCCGGAAATTTTCGGCGGATGTTTCGGCGCCACGAAATCCGCCGGAAACCGTTTCCTGCAAGCTGGCTACCGGCGCCAAAAATCCGCCGGAAAGTCCACATTTTCGGCGGATTTTGCCCGCCGAAAAGTCCAATTTTTCTTGTAGTGGAAGGTCTGACAGGTCGGTGCAGAATGCTATTCAGTTAGGCAGTTTTGAGGGTTATGAGGTGGCCCTAACCACGATTATTCTTTAATTCAATTTTCTAATGATACTATTCAGTTGGGAACGAGATCTTGGTCGAATTTGTGGTGCATTAAATCTATTTTCAAGAGTTTTGAATTGCTATCGGGCTCAAGAGTTAAATTTTTTCAAGAGCAATTCGATAGGAATCAATGTGCCTGACAATTTTATGGAAGCAACATCCTCTTTTCTATCTTGTTGTGTCGCTACTATTCCTATCAGATTTTCAGGGAAATTGGCGGGATCTAATCAGAGGAGACGGGGGTACTAGGAAGCATGTGGTGGATTCTATGCGCAAAAGGTTGGCTTCTTGGAGGGGCAGACAATTATATCAACTGGTGGTAGAGTGGTCCTTATTAATTTGATGCTTAATAGCATTCCTCTTTATTTCTTTTCATTGATTCTACAAATCTCGAAAGGTAGTCATTAAAGATTTGATGAGTATTCGGTGTGATTTTCTTTGGGGTTCGATTGAAGGAGAGAGGAAGATTTATTGCGGTGGCCTCAGACTCTGTAAATATAAGAAGAAGGGGGGTTAGGGGTTCTTTCAACATGTATTTGTTAGCTAAATAGAAATGGCGGTGTATCAATTATTTGAATGTTGTGTGGCAAGACCTCCTTTCTTTTCGATATGGTTGAGGGATTTAATCAAATTCCGGGATGACTTACCTTTGGAACACAATTTTTTTGAATCAGCGTTGGGCTGTGGGTTGCGGGATGGGTCCACCATTTTGGTTCTCCCTCTTTGATTCTTTCTTTTCCTATTTTGTATGATGTCTCAGTGTAACAATTTTCCTTGGTGTCAGAGTTCGGTTATTGGGAGGACTCTTATTGGCGGTGGACCTTACTTCGTCTCATCAACTGTCTGAAGAAGAACGATGTGAAGCACATTTATTGTACACAATTCTCCAAGAAGTCCAACTAACCAAGGATATCAAAGATGTTTAGTTCTGGGGGTGCGACAAGTTTAAATTGTTTACTGTTAAATCTTTAAATCATCATATTTTGTCTAGTCCTCATGGGGTCTTTTTCACACCGGGTTTTGGCTCCAAGAGGTTTTAATGAGGCCACTTCTATGTATATAGGTTGGAGTACCCTTGTACTTCCATTATTACAATTTGTGATTATAAAAAAGCCCAAAACAACATGTTATGGGACTGTCCTCTTATCTATAGTGAGAGGGTTTGGCTCTTCTATTCATGGTGACTAACTAACTCTGAAGATCTTGGGATAAAACTTTTCGATAAGTTAACAATGATATTTGTTGAAGATATTTTGAACAATGCTGATCGGGAAGTAGTTGATGATGATGGAGGCATGGAGCAATGGAACTTGATGAGAATGAAGATACTTTCTTTTTGAAAAGTAAAAAATTGTATGAATGTATACCAAAATCGGGACACAAGGGGTTCCCAAACCCATATATAGGTAACTGGAAAAATAGAGAAACTATTTTCGGCTAATACATAATAATGGAGCGACATGCCACTCATAGTAAAGACCTTGTGATCCCCTCGACCTAACCAGAAACCACTTCCAAGAGAGGGACTTAACCCGCTGAACAACCAACTCACAATTTGGAGATTTAGCAAGGAAAATCCAATCATTGCGCATCTCCCAGATGAGCTATAGAACTGAATGGCAAATTAGACTCAAACCCCGCTTCACCCTAGCCCCCGGCCAATGGTGCAGAAAGGTAATAAAAGAGTGAATAAGTCTGATGGCATTGGTAGGTTCCACCCAAATCATCGAAACACTGCATACCAAACCCTATGGGAGAAATAACACCGCATAAACAGGTGCATAGCATATTCCACGGAGCCTCGCAGATCACAAGAAGTAAGAGAAGGATCCACAATAACTCTTCGCCGAAGAGGGTTCGCCCAAGTGAGAATACGTTACAAGAGATTCTGGCACGAAAAAGAAATAACCTTTGGGGGTGCAAGACTTCGTCATATTTTCCCCCAAAGAAATCACATGGTCATCGAAAAACTCACCACTGTACACTCTAAGGTCATCGGAAATGTCAAAAACCGCCAAAAATGGGGTATTTCTGGCGGTTTTAGGCTGCCGGTTCGTCGCCAGTAAAACGTTTGTAGGTAACAGTTTCGAGCGGCTTGGCCGCCGGTTACCCCCGGCAATTTAGAGCCTCCGGTAATTTCCGAGGGCCGGAACTATTTTTCTTTTTTTTTTGTCCTTACGAGCGGCCAAACCGCTGAAAACAGTTTTTCTTTTTTTTTTTTAATTATTAAAATTCATTTCTGATATTTAATATTCTATTAAAATTAATTTTAATATTAATTTTTATTATTTAATATTTAGTTATATTTATACTAATTTAATTATCTATAAAAAAACTAATAATTATTATTTAGTTATAATTATTTATTATTTATTTATAATTGTTAGTTATTTATAACTAACAAAAATAATTACGATAATAAAAATGATAAGCATCCCTTAAATATCCAACAAAGTTCAAATTAAAATATCCGTAAAATTTAAATTAAATTTACTAAATCCAAAATCCGCCGAATAAGCTAAATTTAATCATAATAATTTCTATTTTTCTCTTCTTCATTCTCCGGTTGAGTACTCAACAAACTATCGATATCGTTGAGATTGATAGTGTTAAGCCGATGTTGTTGAGGCTATTGGGTCTACTATGGCTGGGTAGACGGCTGATCGAAGCCAGCTGGTTGAGTGTTTATGCCATATTGCTGCCGTAACGAAGGTGGAAAGACACCATACTACTGCTGCCGGTGCGGTAGTAGATGATAAGCTCCTGTTTGAAAAGCACTGTAAGTCCGCTGGTACGGTGGATGCGAATAAAATAATAATGATGGCATAGATGGATGTGGCGACTAAGTCATCAGCGGTTGAGTCATTATCATCAGCGGCTGAGTCATTGACATCAAACGCTGGAAGCGCTCCACATTTCTCTTACGTTCCTCCGGCATCGCCTCCATAAACTCGTGAAAAAGCCACCGTCGGTACGAGAGTTAGAGAAAGCTAGGCTGAGCATTCCACCCCCTACAACCCGACCCCTTGACTGTGGACCAGTTGCCTTTTTCGAAGCATCGTATCCTTGTCGACTCTCCTCAACGGGATCGCGAGTGGATCCATCAGTAGCTATTGAGTTTCACAGTATTTGACCCTTTGAGCCTCAGAGATCTCCTGAAAATCAAAACCCAAAAAGAATAATTAGTAATATAATATATAATATAATAAAAAAATAAAAAAAATATAATTATTTAAAACATTATAATAATGAAACTAGTATTACATGTAGGGGTGTTCAAAATCGAACCGAACCAATAGAAACCGCAAACCGAACCAGCCCAAACCAAAAACGGCAAAAACCGTTTTGGTTGGATGTGTTTGGGTCACTTTTTCAATTAACTGATTGGTTCGGTTCAGATGGCGGTTTGTTTTTCCAAAACCAAACCAAACCGCATGTATTACTATATTATTATAATTTGGACCTCCTTCTTATACTCGTTCGGTATCCCTTACCTCGCCAATTGAGCTACTCCTTCTTTAGAGTTAAATTAATTAATTTAACTTTAGATAAAATGACCAAGGTTTTAAAAACCGGACCCCAGGCCGGTTGGTTCAACCCCATTTGAACCGCAGGCCAAAGAACCGCCCAGAACCGGATTGAACCGTCAAGAACCGCTTTGAACTGGGAACCGAACTGGGTTGAACCGCCCGAAATGCAATTTTTTATTTTTAAATTTACTTTTTTTTTTCCAAAATTTAATATTTTTTATTTTTTATTTAATAAATTACTCATCCGGTTCAACCATGGTTGAACCGGTTGTTCAACCATGGTTGAACCGGTTGAACCGATTGAACCATGAACCGGAGGTCTCGCCGGTTCGATCTTCGGTCCGGTTTTAAAAACATTGCAAATGACACTTTCGAATTCATAAAAAACTGAAACCAACCGAACCAATCCATATCGCATTAATCGATTCGGGTTTGTTCGGATATTTTTAAGAAAGTCAACCGAATCAATCCAAACCAAACCGCATGTGTTTTTACCTTGAAATTCGAATGACTTTTTCGATCAAAACAGAACAAAACCGCACCGCAAACACCCTTAATTACATGGATAATCCTCTACCGCTCATCGACATATTCACTCGTACGTACTCTCCCGTATACGAAGAAGGTGATGTAACTCGGGCAAAGTAATAGTTAATAAATGAATTTTCTGAGGTTTTTCTTTGAATAAAGAAGATCAAGATAATTAAAAGGGATAGTGTACTCTTAGAAAAACCAAGGATGACATTGATACGGGAAGGGGATATATAACTAATACTAACCTTTTTGTAAGCATCCCCAAGAATCAATAAACTAAAATTCTTATGACTCGCTCGGCTATTTGTTTGGCAGTGAAGACCAACTTAAGTTTGATTTATTGATACTATTACTATGTGATATCTTTTTGTTTTTTATTGCTGAAAAAATATTACGTCCACTGTATTATATCTGAATTCTGAACAATCGATGAGTCCTTGCGTTCGTGCAAAACCAAAAGGAGGAAAGCAAATAAAGTTGAAAGAAAAACAAAAGCTAAAGACAGTTTATTTTCTTTTCTTTTCTCCTCCTAAATTTTAACACCATCCTCTTTTGTTTCTTTTCATCAATCCTCTTTTACACCTCAGCTAAGACAGTTTATTTTCTTGGTAGTCGCCTCAGCTTATGACAGTAATCAGTGCTTACAAAACCAAGCCAGTCGATGATTACCTTTTCTTTCTCATATCCTCCTTCTTTTGTGCCTCCATTTATTATGTCCATGATTTGTTTTGGAGTTCTTATTTTGTACAAAAAATTATCTCATTTTATTCATCCAGAACTGGAAACAAATCATTTTACAAAGTTTTATGTGACACATTCGCATGAACGCTCAGCATATAATTCAAATGTCTCATTATATCCTTGATTACTAATAGAAAAATTTAAATTACCAACGAAAAAATTTAAAATTGATCACTTTTTTTAGATAAGCAAAAAATTAATTGAAGGGAGCACAAGGGGTGCCCAACCCTTACAATGGAGATATAGGAAAGGGGGAGAGCCTCCTTAAAACCTCCCTGAGCCAAAACCCAATGGGAAAAAGACTCAGGAAGGAAAAGAGTACATCGTACAACCTGCACCACAGTGGGAAAACAACAACCTAGCCCACTGTTTCTCCCCCTACTAGATTACAGATTGTTAAGAATGTAAGTGGGTTAGACCACCATAGAGATACAGACAAAGATGAATTACAGTTGAGTTTATAAAGACACTTAAAATTTATCACTTGTTTTGGCATCACAAAATTTTGGGAAGGAAGACGGAATTCTCATATTTCGTCACTAATTTACTTTTTTAGTAGTGGATCCACTCCTTACACTACTAAATTGTATCCGTAAAACTGTCGCATGTTGCTTATTACATTAAAACATGTTATCTATAAGAATATCACTTAAGGAGAAATGACATTTAACCATAAACCTATACACTATTTATTTACAAAATTCTCACTATGTCACTTTTTAACTTAGTTGATAAGACAACATGATTTAAAATCGTGTAATTTCCCCCCATTTTTGCACTAGTATTGGATCCCATTAAGTTCTAAGTTAAACACCACCTTCCCCATACTTTGCCACAATGATATCTTTCAAAAGATCACACTTAACTTCCAAGAGCCTCCACCTCCACTTTCCCAACAAACTTAGATTAAATAGTCTAAAATCCTTTGTCTTAACATCAGTGGCGGACCAGGACCCCGGGGTTAGGGGTGTCAAATATTTTAAGGCCAGTGTCAAATGAGTGCAAAACTTGGTCTACTAGTGCAATTTAAAATTTTCAGGGGTTCAAAATTAAAATTGCAAGGGATTTGAGCTATTTATATAGAGTGTGGTAAGTGCAATTTTTTTTTTCCGCCACTGCTTAACATTATTTTCGTATATATATGGAAAAAAAAAACAATTGGGAATGGGAAGGACAATAGATTTTTAATTATATTTTTAACTTTTCCTTTTGGAAAAATATCACATGATATCAATGCCCCTTTATTTTAAACCTTGACTAGGTTCGTATTCTTTTTCTACACTTTATTAAAAACTAATTCAATCTTTTCCTAAGTCTATATTCTCAATTTTCTCTTTTGTTCGTAAAGTGTAAAGTAAGCCTATATGCTTAGGATTAAATATAGGATTAGGAAACCAACTCCTTTGGTGGAAAATACCTAAATATTTCATAAATGTAAAGTGCTCCATTACAATTACCAAGGATCACTTCATACTTTAACATACCTAAAGCTCACCCTCTCCCTCTCTCTCTCTCTCATGTCTTTTTCTCTCTCAAATTTCAAAACATACAAATCAATTAGATTTCATATATTTACCAAGAAAATAAAATATGTTGATTTAGATCTCACACAAGAGCTCTGATAGGAAGGCCATGCTTTTTTCCCTCCCCTCTTCCTTTTGTTGCTTTCTGTCTTTCTTGTCTCCTTTTGTTTCTTTAGCTCCTTTTTACTTTTTTTTTCACCTCTTTTGTTTTTCTTTTAGCTTTCTCTTTCTCTGATTTTCTCACCGGGTTCCAGATTCTCATTCCAGAGATATATAGTAGTAAATGAATAATATATTTTCAAACGGGAGAAAATCTCTCAAAGAGGCTGTCCTAAGGTGAATTCCAAATCCAAATTAGGTTTCTTTGGGCTTGATCCTGACAGGTTTGTTGATGAGCTTCCATCTGATATTCTCTCATAGCTTAGACACTTTGGATCCATTTCCTTCTGAAAAACAAACAAAATTAGAAAAATTAGAAGCAGCAAATATTAGAAAAAATAAGATTTGAAATAAAAACCGCCACACGATGTTGGAACTAGACAGTATCCATAAAACATTTGAAAGTTGGAGAAAAACTTTTGTGTAATGATAAGAATATGATTAAAGGGATAAAGGAGGAAAATAAATTACTGAGAGTGGTATAGTATAAGAGAAGTAAGTGAAAGATATTGGGAATCAAAGGACATTTGACTCAGAGAATAGCTACAGAATATTTATATTGATGAGGAAAAAGAAACTTCAGATGGGGCATACCTAAAAGCCTGCCAAGTGGTAGAACTTGCATGTTCATATGCTACCTTCCAATTATTTTTGTGTATAACATTACCATTCATGCAAACGTGTGTGTGTGTGTGTGTGTATTCACTTATTTATTTGTTTATCTATTTGAATTAATTTGACCCAACTATATATTATCACAGTCAAATGGAGCAGGTTTAATAGGGTCATCTATAATTCAATCCTATGGTCACTTTCAATAAGGTCATTAATAAATCTTAACTACACTAGAGGTTAAAGCCTTTTACTTTTATACCCCAATATTCGTTTTTAACCTTTTGTAATTAGTAAATTTGAAAGTGACTGGTCTAACCATTTGAATCTGTGAATGAAGGAGAAAGCAGCTTTATGAAAAGCCCTTTTTTTTCTTCTTTTTTCATCTTTATAATGTGCATGTGCATGGCAAGATGGAAAAAAAATATCAAACGTATTTCCTTTTCAGCTCAATTCCCTTTCATGCATTCCAATTCTAAACACAGCTTGGTAATTTGTGTGTAAATGTAACTTTTGAAACAAAAAGTCCAACCTTGGGAAATAATAAAGTCTATGATTTAGAGTTACATACATACCTCAAGAGAAGGCACGTTTCCAATAGAATCACCCTTTGGCTTACCATGCAACCAAGCTTCCCTGTTACAACCAAACACATTAAGAGAATATTTCTTATTACTTCAAGCCATGTAGAAGAAAATCTAAAATCTATCTTTTACCCTCTTATTCATACCCTTTACTTATTCTATATATTCTATAAATTAAAATAAAGTTGATGCCACCCCTATTGATATTCTCATTTAAAATGACAATATTTTTTTCCTTGTTTTTATAGAGAATCGATAGTGTTCTCCACTTTTCCCTCTATGACTCGAACCCACGACCATTTAGGTGTAGGTGAAGCGTCTTACCGACTACTGATAAAAAAAACTAAAAATATAATGAGATCATAGAAGGAAATTTCAAAGGGAATATTGCTTTGGTGCCAAAATTTCTAATTATGGGTCTACAAGGGCTTAACTTTGAGACTAAGTTTCCCAATTGTAGGGCCCCTACCCCTATATAATAGCCTAATGTCTGAAGTCTGAACCCCACTAAATCCTAAGGAGAGAGATATCTCTATTTTTAAGGAGGATTTTGGCAAATATCAAAAATCTGTGGTTTGAATGGGTTCCTTTTTTACTTACTTTTCACCCACTAGAAGAGAGTATATTATTACACCATCATGGAATTTGGATGCTCATGGTTTGTAGACAGACAGAACAAAACTAACTGAAATGATTTATTCTTTTTGTGATTTTTTTGCGCCTAACCATGTTTGCATGTGAGGGTGAGAGAGAAGGGAGAATGAAAAGAACAAAGAGAGAGAAAGAAATATACTTCTATGAATAAGACATATGCATGGATTTCTTATATCTGCATTAGTATTAGTATTCTAGCAACATATATGACCGGCAAAAACATAGAAAGAAATATATAATTTAACATTATTCTAAATGATATAGCTAGGGAAAAACTGGATAAATGGTTTCAAATTACAGTATATCAGTGCGACGCTAAATCTCAATGTATCGTGGCAGCAAGGCTATATATTCTGCCACTTACAATACTCCATCATGTATTTAAGGTTTCAAATTGCAGTTTGCATAAGCAATTGCGGCCATAAAATTGAGGTTGTGATAGTCAATATTTCTTTCTAGATTGTAGAAATTGTGCAACTGGCATCGCAATAACCATAATCACAGCTACTATAACCACAACTACCTCAACTGCAACCACCACTGCAAGTAAAACTCAGAACCATGTACAAAAATTATCAATCATATGCATTACCTGGAAGAGTTGATCCAAAGACCATGACTATCCTTATCTTGATTCACACTTGATCTTCCCTGCTTAATGGATGGATCAGACCTTCTAGAAGAGTTGATGTCAAACATGAAGTCATCAGAATTATCCCCAGATGATCCATTATCATATACATCCGATTGCCCTAATTCATGTTTCAAGATGAAAAGGAAGAATGTTAAAGTAAAGAACAGGAACAAGAAGAAGCTAACTATTAATGAAAATAGAGTCACTAACCTGAAGAAGCAGCTGCTCTATCAGTAGTTTTCACCGTCCGATACATCTGGATTCAAAATACACGTACACACCATTATCATTAGATAGGATAAAGTACTTTTTTTAAGAGTAAAAAACAATGGTTACAAAAATCATATCATTAGTAACTAATGATAATAATGTCATGCAGTCAAACAAGAGGAAGATAACTAGAAATTCAAGAAGTTCACAGTAAGAATAAGAAATTAATATAACCCTCTAGGTTTCTGCAGTAGTATTAAGTTAATAGTATTATGCAGTAGAGTACAAGATGTAGAAACAGAAGCATTTATGGTAATGGTAATATGGAAATGCATGGAAGCTTGTGACTAACCATGGTTAAAGCTGGCATGGTAAAGAAAGCCCATGTCTGAGGAATAGATCATTGAGAAATGATGGTGTTTGGTACGTACTACATCATTTTTTATTCTTTTTTATTATTATTATTTCAAAATAATATATAAATACAAATATATATTAATTTCTTAATGGTATGGAGTGAACTAAGAGGTTGTCTGTCTCGATTGAATTTGGATTCATGGGGCTTTGTCCTACTTGTTTTCAGAAATCGATAAGTACTTCTTTCTCTTTCTCTCTCTTTTGATTTTTTTTATTCTTTAAACTTGGCTGGTTCATTCTTCAAAGCAAAAAGCTGTTTATTAGGTTGCAGAAGCAGAAGCAGAAGCAGAGATGCAGCAGATCTAATAGAGAGCGAGAAAGAAAAAAAAAGGAAGCGCAAAAGATTTGAGAAAGGAAACCATTGGAATTTGAAATAAATATACACCACTTAATTCCTTCCTCTAATGTAATGTAAATGTAAATGCACCCTTATAAATTTAAACACACATATCTTATGTATTGTTGTGCATATTTATAGTACTACTTCTTATCTCACCATTAAAATCCCAATCAGAAAGAACCGTACAACCCCTTCAAGATTAATTAACAATACTAACAAATATTAAGATTAATTAGAAACAAGTCCAATTAAGAGTTTAAAATTACCTGTAAATGAGACTTAACATGTGCTAATGTGAGATCCTTCACATCCATTAGCTCAAGAACTGATTTGGGAGTAGCCCCTATAATGAAACACAAAGATTAGTTAGAATAAGAAAAAGAAAGACAATTTTTCAGTCTCACCCATTTTTCTTCTTTTTTGGTGTTGAATTTCCTTGTTAAAGAAAGTGAAGGGAAAATCAAGCAAAAAAAAGATAAGAAAAAAAATAGAGGAAAAGAAGTGGAAACTTACTTTCATGGCCACCTAAGAGTTCAACAGCATGAACAAAACGAGCATGAAGAGTAGTAGTCCAACGCATCCTAGGAGCTCTCATGCTTCGTTTAGCTGGAAAACGAGACAAGAACCTAGACCGCATCAAAGCCTGAGAATGAAAATGGGTGGTAGTGGGGTTTGAAATAGAAATAGGGGTGGTGGAAGTATCAAGTGAATGATGTTGATGATGATTATGATGTTGAGTGAATGGGATAGGTGGAGGGTTTTGATAAACTGGGATTCCTCTAATAGGTCTAAGAAAACCAAGCTCTTGACTTAAGCTTTGTTGTTGTTGTTGTTGGTGATGGTGGTGGTGCTGGAAGAGATTGTGGTGGTGTGGAAAGTAATGGTTTTGTTGAAAAGGGTTAGCAATAGCATTAGTATTATTATTACCACTGTTTTGGAAGTGATGAATGAGGTTTGAAGAAGTGTTTGGATTAGAAAGGGAGAGATCAAAGTTATTATTATTATTAATAATATTATTACTATCCATTTTAGCCATTGATGATGATGATGATAAAGAGCTTCTAGAATCCAAAGCTCTTTTCCAAAACCCCAAATCCATATCATCTTCTGAGCTTCTCTTCCAACTTGATGTTGTTTTTTTGCTGTTTGGTGGACTGATTTGTAAAGACAAGTCTGGTTGTGCTGGAAATAACTCCATGGAAGATGATGCTTCCTTTCCTTTCCTTTCCTACACACCCAAACAACAATAATAACTTTGTTTTTCTGTTCTTTCAAACTTGCAAGTTGCAACCCTTTTCTTCACTTGTGTTGTTGTGGAATCTAATATATGTATGTGTGTTGAAGGTGAGGGTAAATTGGAGATTTCACTTTACTTGTGTGATGGAGTTTGAAGCATTAATTAATCAGGTTGATGGAGTAGTTGCAGAGGTGAGATTTGAGATTGAGAGGAAACGGCAAAGAGAAGAAGAAAGAAAGAGAGAGAAAGAAAGAAAGAAAGAAGAAGAAATGACAATAAGATGTGTGAGTGAATGGTGTTGTTTCTTTTGTGTGAAGTATATGTGAGAAAATGACACTTGAGGGACTATACATACTCTCTATAGGGGTGGTGGGGAAATAGAGAGAGAAAGAGAAGAGATGAGAGAGAGTAGAGAAGAGAAGAGAGAGAATGTTGTTTCTTTCTTTTGTGGACGTGGGGGGTGAAAAAGGAAGAAAAAGAAAGAATGAAAAAAGAAATGAAAAAATAATAATAAGATAAAAAAGAAAAGAAAAAGGTAAATATAAGTTATAAACTTTTATTCCTTTTTGTTAAAAACTCTTTTTCTTCTGCTGTGTTTTTTTCCTTGGAATAAAAAAAGGAAAAGCAGGAAATTTTCTATAAATTACCTTTAACGTGTGCATTGTCCCTCTATTACTCTAAAAACAACTCTAACTCTCTAACAAACACTCACACGCTTTACTCTGTCACTGAAGGACTACTGAAACCTAGCTAGGGTTTGGTTTTTGACACACATAAAAAAAATACTTTAAAAAGAAAAATGTGGTATTTCACTGTCTCACATGATTGATTATTGCACACAAATCTTAACATCTTAGGGATTTGTTTTGTTTTGTTTTGTTAACACCATGCCAATTATAAACCACTCATTGTGTGGTTATGATGAAACTCTAATTCTTAACAAATCACATCATGCATTCTTTCTTCTTTACTTATTTTTGGACACATTCATCTTATTCTTGTCATTTTCTTTTTATAATATTCCACCATCAAATTTCCAAGGTATTTTTGTGGCTTGTGTGGTTTTCGGTATTCAGGACATAATGGAAAGTCGGAATTACCCTTTGTTGTTTGTGTTAAGGTACGGATTATATTGTAGATAATATTGTCTTTGAAGGGGTGAACCTGTCTTTGAACATGGTGAATTCATGTATATTTCATTGAGTTTTGGATTGGATAGAGATGGTAAAGTGGGTTGGGCCAACGGACAAGGCCGCCCACCCGCCTAAAATGGGATGGGTAGGGCTCCAACATCTCAATTCGCTACGCTAACCCACCTAGTCCAGTTTGCCTAGTCCTTTAAGTAGGCTTTTGCAGTCTGGTATGCCATGTTGGCCTGTTTTAATCCAAATTTTGTTATTGTTTGTTTTTGTAAATGGGTTTGCTTGCCCGCCAACCCTAGTCGGATGGACTGGATTCAACATCTCAACCAACCACCCGTGTTGAGTCTGGACTTGTTGTCCTATTTTTTTATGCGCTTATGACAGGATAGGTCGGACAAGACTATGTTTCCATCCTTAAGGAGAGACAAAATCATTTTTTTTTCAAAAAAAAATATCTATTCCCATTAAAAATGGTTGGCTGCAAGAATAAATAAAAAATGCTTAATTGCGGTTTTTATCCAATGTATCTTGATTTGTGATTTTGGTTTTTTTGAAACAACATGCGATTTTGGTCTCATAGATACTATTGGAGTTTATTGGATAGTCCAATTATCCCGATTGTCCGAATTTGATTCTTTCCTATTAAACGAATTGAGTCATTTGGGTATTACAATTGTGCAATTTTAGCCACTCGAAATTCAAATAGCTTTCAATTTTTAACAAAAGATGTTTTGTTTCGGTATTGTGATTGTGCGATTTCCCCAGAAACTTTGGCCCCTTCAAGTATATTCATGTGTGATACTATACTTTGACATTTTTGGTTAAATCCGAACGATAATTGAACTAAGAGACCAAAATTGAACAAGCACAATATCCGAAGGATCCAAATCGCACAATTGAAATTGAAATTTAAGAGACTAAAATTACACGATCATGATACCTCAAGAATTTAATTTGCATTATTGTCAAAAAAAAAAGAATTTAAGTTGCACAATTAAAATTTGAGTGACAAATTTGTTGTCAAAAAAAAATTGAGTGACAAAAATCGTACACCAACAGTATAATTAACTCAAAAGGAAAGTTATATAAAGAGAAGAATATCTGAAAAAAAAACGACACTGAATTTATTTAAATTCATGGAATAATTAATTATTGTGGTCCTTAGAAAATTTTGGGCCACGAAATGCTAGATTTGTTGACTTTAATTTTTCATACGGAAGCAAATAACTGAAGAAAGATTGAACATTTAGGGTAAGGGAAAATCGACCTGTGGGTCGAGAGACTCCATCAAAATTGAATTTTATGGTTAGAGTTTTAGGATTCAAAATGTATGGTTCTAATATCTATAAAAAAATAAATAAATAAATTACAGTCTGTAGATGATCGACGTATGAATAATCTTTGTCTACCAATTAGTGTGCGTCATGTCAAACTTAAATTCGTATCTAGATGATCATAATAAGATGCAATGAATTAGAAGCACATAAAAAGTAAAATCAACTAGTCAAAGAGACTAATCACTCTTAATTGCAATTATGTTTAGTAATCATTTTATATTTACGTTGTGAAGGAAAGTAATAGGGCCTCACCACATAAGGATACGTTAGTTTTTGTTAGCTAAATTTAGCAAGGATATGTCGTAAGATGAAACATACGATTTTGCCAACCAAAAATTGAAGTCATCAATTTTATAGGTCACAGGTTCCTTTGGTTATTTGTTGTTAAAAAAAATGTTCCTTTGGTTATAACATAAATAATGTCATATACAAAAATAAGGAATGCCACCAATGTCCAGTGGTTTATATAGTAAGAAACTTATTATTTTTTTGTCTTGTATGATTTCATTGATAGTGGGCAAGACCCAAACCATAATCCAAGATTGGCCCAAGGCCCAGTAGAGCAAACCAACACCACACACTACAGATTGTGGGCTTGGTAATTGACTGAGGAATATGGCCCAAAAGAAATAACAAAGCACCATGGCTACTGGGTCCAACGCGCCCTGACCGGGCAACCCATCACCTCGCTAAATTCGGGTTAGAATCGTACAATTAGTTGAGTCATTAATACCAAAAGTAATGTCACCACCAGAAAAGGAAGAGAGAGCATTCGAGATACACACAGAGATACCACCAAATTTGGCAAAAAACCCTAGAAATGCGCTACTCCACCAAATCGAAAACTCTTCACACCAAATTAACTCAAATCAGCATAGGATCCTTCAAGATTTCGAAGGCTACACGAAGGAAGGCGGATCAACAAGCTTAAGGTACCCCTTGGCAGCGAGCAATAATAGACGATCTATCGTTAGCTAATGCGGATCGTAGATCAGGAGGTGGATTCAGGGACCAGTTGCCATGAAGGCGATCCAGATAAGCAAGATCAGCGATGCAGTGAACCACTTTGTTACCATCTCTGCTAACCCACGAAGTTAGTGATTAAGAATTTGAAGTCTTCAATAATTCCTCTAATTTCCCCGCTGGTCAAGTTCCCTCTACAAACCTCTATGAGAATTTGATTGTCAGATTCGAAAATTACCTCTAGGTACCTCTAGGATAATGAGGTTACGAGCGAGCACCATGGAATTTCGTAGACTAAGGGCTTCTGCCATTAAAGGAGAGGAGGAAAAGATTTTGTCACAAGAAGCTGTAAGAAAGTACCCATTTTTATCTATGCATATATATGGCTCCAGTAAACCCTTTCCCTGTGTTTATGTTAAAGCTTGCATTACAATTGATCTTAAGGCATGGAGGTTGTGGACGCCTCCAGACCTTAGCTATCTGCTTGTTTGCAGTACTCAAGCTCTCCTTCAGAGTCTTGTCTTGAGAGTTTAGGAATTCAGTGCACTGGACCTTGATTTGGTAGTTCTATTAGGGTCGTCATTTGTCAAAGTATCTGAGACCCACCAAGACATAGAAGATAACCCATAGCCATTAGGAGTAGCACAGAGTTGGAGGGAAAACCAGAGAGACTGAGTCCATGGGCATAGTAGCAGCAGATGTTCAATAGTCTCTGGGGATGCGTTGCAAACTAGGCAAATAGGGGATTGAGTAAGTTTTTTCCTATAGAGTGCTTCTTTAGTGGGAATTAGTTGCATTTCAAACCTTCCACATGAAGTGTTTGATTTTATCGGGCACCATAGCACCCTAGATCTTATTCCAGATATCACTAGGGAGGTTAGAGGAGGTAGAGGGGCCAGTTGGAGGGGCATGCCTTGTAGTCATCAGTTGAGAGTACCCAGATTTAACAGAGTAAATTCCATCCTTTGTGTGAGGCCAAAAAAACCTATTCTCTTGGGAGGTCCAGGATATAGGGATTTTAATGACTTCAACTGCACTTCTAGGGACCAAATTATCTCTAATAGTTTGCACATCCTAGTCATGGTTAACATTAATGAGCTCACTCACCGTGCTAGTAACAGAGTTTCAGTATTGCTGGGTTACCAGAGGGTAGCCAATTGTCTTCTGCAATCTTAACTTTGAGACCAGCTCTAATAGACCACCTACCAGAAGTTTTTAAAAGGTCTCTTCCATGTAAGAGACTTTTCCACACCTAAGAGGAACATCTTTGTGGCTTAGCATTCCAGAACTTCGAGTTGGGGAAGTATATTCCTTTCAGAGTTGAAGCCCAATAAGAGTTAGGGTCCTGCAACATTCTCCAAGCCTGCTTAGATAGGAGAGCATAGTTCATATTGTTGAAATCCCTGAAGCCTATTCCCCCACCCTCATGTGCTTAGGAGAGCAAAGCACCTCCACTTTTTCCAGTGAATACCACGATCTTTTCCAGACGAAAACCACCAAAATCTTGCCACACTGGCTGTGAGTGTAGCACAGAAAGATTTTGGAGAATAAAGAATAGCCATGATATAGCTAGAAAGTAATGTCTCAAATTCATGTATACTATGTGTAAGTGTATGTCTTGTAAATTATGTCTAAAACCTTAGGCCTTTTTCTTTTGGGCCTTTCTTCTCTTGTAGGGTTTATTCAATTATCTTCGCTTGTTATGAGGTGATTAGATGGTTGAGTTGTGGGAAATATATAAGGAGTTGTAGATATCTTGTATGCAGGACTTGTATTGCAGGTCAAGGTTTTGATGATGAAAAAGACTAAGAGCTAAAATGACAAAAGTAAAAGTTGACCTAAAGCCAAAGGTGATGAAAGTGACAAAGTATAAAAGTCACAATCCAAGACCATCAAGATGTAAGAGTAGTCCTTAGAACTAAGGGTAGTTCTTAGGGTTTGGGTGCGTCTTAGGAAAAATTGTAAGCTCTTACGAAGGTCAGCTCATCTCTCAAAAGTCTCACGTCTTAAATGTTTTTCAAAATGCATGCATGAACACATAAACTTAAAAACCATTTTGAAAACACTTTGGAAAAGAAAGAAATCGATTCAATATTTTTTACTAATCTTCAAAACCGATTTCCAACACAATTTGAAAATGTATAATCGATTGTAAATGTTTTTCTCACATCACATAATCGATTTGCATCCTTTCTATTTCGAGAGAAATCGATTTCACATCACTTCTTTCATGGCATAAATCGATTCCCAAGCAAATCCTTTTTAAAAGGAAGAATCGATTCATACATTCTCTTCTAAACTTAGAAATCGATTCCTACATGTCTCAGGCAAGCCAAAAATCGATTCATACAAAATTCCATTGAGTATGGAATCGATTCCTAGCCTTCCTGGATCTCAAGAATCGATTGATACTATTTCCTAAGTAAGGCAAAATCGATTCCTACTTAAAAGAAGTCAATAGAGAATCGATTCCTAGATCCAATGCAATTCAACAAAGAATCGATTCCTACAACTTTTTTAACGTAAACCTTATTTTTTCATAGCCTATAAATAGAGGCCTCATAGCCTCCATTTCTCACCAACCCATTCTCACAATCTATAACTTCTGAAAAACTCTTTATATTTTATTTGTGTTCTTCTCGCACCGCTGGTTCGTCAAGAGCTGATCTTTCGCTAAGAGTTAGTTGGGGTTGCGTTCTTCAAGTTGTAATATCTGCCTTCGTTAGAGGTATTTTTGTATTTACTTTATTGTTATTTTGTTACTGTGATTTGTACTAGAGAGTGGGGTATCTCTCTAGGGGTAGCTGCATGTACTAGGAAGTGGGGTATCTTTCTAGGGCAGTTGTTTGTAACAAGGGTGGGGTATCTCTTGTTGTTGTGTTGTTAGATTTGAGGGCTCTCTATAGGTGGGGTATCCTGTAGGAGAGTGCCTGAGTCTGTAAAGATTTTCCGAGGCACCTGTAAGCCTTGTTGTTTGGTTAGTGGAAAATCTCACAAGGGTGTGAGGACTGGACGTAGGTCATTAGGAGGTGACCGAACCAGGATAAATCTCTGTGTGCTTTACTGCTTTCCTGCTTTACTGTTTTACCGCTTTATTGCTTTATCTTCTAACTCCTTCGCTTCCACTTAACCTGCGTGAAAATTGATCTAAGTCATTGAAAAGGGGAAAACGTTTTCAAAAGTTTTTAAATCTCAATTCACCCCCCCTCTTGAGACTGAAGCCACTTGGCAACAGGAGTAACAGGTATAAGGTTGGAGATTCAAATCGCACCGCACTAACAAAACCAATAGTAACATTTGTAGTACTCAACTTCCACAAGTCTCACCAACCATGTACTCAGATCAGATGCTTCCTCTTTTCCACGTTTCATTGCATATAGACTGATTTTTGTCCAGGTTGTCCTTCATAATCTTCTTGCAATTTGAGGAAAAAACAAAACGAAAACATGCGTACAAAGTAAACGTGGCAGGGTGACGCAACTAGATTGTACTCGGTTAGATTAGCTTATGCAGGGCTTATGGAAGCATTTTATACAGTGGTCGGCTTTCCGGACGACCAGGTCACAGTTGTGGGTAGGTTGAGGTGGAGCATGGCCCCACCTAAGGTTATTGCCTTCTCTTGACAGCTCCTTCTAGATAGGGTCCCCACTCATTTTGAGTCTGGCCTGATGGCGGGTTATCCTCAACACTACTCTTGCTTATTGTGGGCTTTGTTGGGCCCCAGAGGAATCTGATCGACATTTATTTATGAGGTCTCCCTTCGCCCATAGGACTTGGTATGGGGTATTTCGATGGCTGGGATGGCAGTTACCAATGCCTCCTGATTTTTTCTACCTTTTTCCGCTTTCTCCTCCTTTGGTAGAGGGCAAGGGAAAAGCAGAGTTTGATTTCAATCTACCACACAGTCCTTTGGGTTCTTTAGGAGATGTGGGACAGGTGTATCTTCTTCGCCAGAACCCCGAATTGTGAATTTGTTGTCCATAGGGACAAATCCCTATCTTGGTGGGGGTTTTTGGCTAGGTCGAAAGGTCCACGGTTTCTATATTATGAGAGGTTGCCCCCTCATTGTGTATTAGGTGAAAATAGTTGTGGGACACTTGCACTTTTGTACATAGGTTAGGGCACCCCTTGTGTCGTGTTTTTGAGCGAACATAAGGTTTCCCTAGTTATTATATCTTCACTTATTGGTGTTTCTAGAAGATTCTATAATATTCTCAATTTCTTGAAAGTCCCATATTATTCTTCATCATTCTTTCCGGATTGGAGGATACTTGTCCTCGAGGCGAAATCGTCTTCATCGTCAGAGTATGGTGAATGATCAGCAACATTGAAGGTTGCAGAGACTACATAGTCACCTTGTAGCTCTATTTTGTAGGCATTATCGTCGATCTTCTACGCAATTCTGAAGGACCATTAGCTCTTGGAGATAACTTGGCATTTGGTTTATTAGGAAATCGTTGCTTTTTCGCAAGTGTATCCATACCAAGTATCCTTCTTGAAATGTATGCAACTTGTGATGTTTGTTTCGCTGAGTCTTATACCTTGAAATTTTCTTCTCAATGCTCTCACGAAGTTGCTCATGCAACTTCTCGATTTCATTTGCTCTTAGTTATGCATCTGCATTGTATTTTTGAGTGCTAGTTAAAGGGGTTAAGTCAATGACATGTTGGATGTCTCGCACTGGAAGTAGTTCTGATGATTTTTTGATGGTACAACATTTGAGAATTCAGCATGTGGTAGCTTAATTTCCTTTGCGATGATGGATTTTTCATTTAATTCGAGCAAATGAACAAATTTCAAGGCATGTGATTCCTATGTTGTCACCTTAAATGGCTCCTTTGCGGCTAAAGATACTAGTGGCTTGTATTCCTTTTTTGCTTCATCAAATTCATTAGGTGGTAGGGGTGCCAACTTGATTTTAACTCCATTCTTCACAAAAGTGTAAGTATTTCCATGACCATCGTATAACGCATGATGATCATATTTCCAAGGTCTCCCAAGAAGAAGGTGGCAAGCATCCATAGGAATAACATCACACCATAAATTGTCTTTGTGCTTTTTACCAATGGAGAAAGACACAATGAAACACTTAGATACTCTTACCTCGTTACCCTTGTTGACCCATTGTAGCTTAATTGTATGGATGTGGATGCTCATTTATCGGCAACCTCAATTTTTCCACCTTATAGTTTGAGACAACATTCTCACAGCTTCCACAATCGATGATGACATCACAAACCTTACCTTGCGAGGTACAACTAATGTTGAAGATATTGCGTCTTAGCCATGGTTTTTATTTCGTTGCTGTTGTTGTGTGTAAGCTTCTTCTAACTAGCAGTGATTCACCATAATCGAAAGAACGCCCTCTTCTACATATATTGGCTCACCCACCTCCTCTTCTTCTAATGCTTCATGAATATCTTCTTCAGAAGCTTCGTGTATTCCCCCTCAATGACGGTGATGATTTTATAATTTGGACAATCTGAAGCACTATGTCCAAACCCTTGACATTTGAAGCATTTTGGTGTCTTGGAATTGTTCTCTTTGGTTGTTTTTTGTTGGGGTTTGATTGGGGAACTAGGTTCTTGGATTCGTGGTTTGTTATGGTGGGCATGATTTCTAGTGGAGGAAAGAGGTTGGTATGAATATTTTTTAGGTAATTGTTTCTCAACCCGAATGGCGAGATGGATAATATCATCCAAGCACCCATATTGTTGGAGTTGGACTGGGTGTGCAATTTGAGTTTTTAGTCCTCTTATGTATCGAGCAATCGTTTGCTATTTCTTTTCTTGGACATTACATTTCATCATCAACTTCTCAAATTCTCTAGTGTACTCTTCTACTACTGACAAAAATTTTTGACGAATATTTTGTAATTGAATAAAATTAACTTGATAATAATGAGGAGGTAAAAACTTAAGTGTTAGTTCTCGGCGCATCTTCTCTCATGTCTTGATTTTGCTTTTCCCTTCACGCCCCAGTTTCCTTTTAAAATTTTTCCACCAAATCGAAGTGTGTTTCTTCAGCTTGGTAAGGATGATCTTTACTTTTTGCTCCTCTGCAACCTCGTTGTACTCAAATACTCAACAGATTGTAGCCAATCCACAAACTCATCGGGTTGTATCTTCCCTTTCAAATATGGAATGTCTACCTTGATATCATTGATCCTAAATTGATGTCGGTTTGAGCAGCTGCTTCTAGGTAATGAAGAGTCACTACTGGAGCCATTATCTTCAAATCTTCTTTGTTGTGCTTCCAATATGGCTTGTTATGCTTCCAAAGATCTTTCATTTTGTCTTCTAGGTGGCATTCTGACAATGGTAGTTAGGTGATCTTTCTGGTGAACACTACAAAAAAAAGCAGGATAGGCGACAGAAATTTCCGTCGCTAAACCTCCAAAATCTGTCGCTACAGTGTCTTAGCGAGGGAATTAGCGATGGAAAAATTCCCTCGCTAGTACTTAGCGACGGAATTTCCGTCGCTAATTAGCAACGGAATTTAGTGAGGGAAATTTCCGTCGCCAATTCTGAAGGCCACGTGTCCAAATATTAGCGACAGATTTTAGTGAGGGCAAATCCGTCGCTAATTTAATTTTTTTATAAAAAAAAAATTGCTTTATTTTATGCCACGTGTCCAAAATTTGAAAACCTGCTTTTTTTTAGAATAACTATATATCAAATGCAGCTCAATTTCGAGAACACTCAAATAAAATCCGTCCAAACTGGTACCAAATATTCAAATCAACATCCAAACTAACCAACAATACCAAATATCCAAATCCTAAACAAGTTCAAACCCGCAATAACAATCCAAATTCTAAACATGTCCAAAACAGCAATAAAATAATATTCCAAACCAGCAAATAACAACATAATACTAATACAGGCCATCATCATCAGTCTCGGACTCCTCAGACGCATCTGGCTTCAAGCTCTTATAGTACTTTAATAGCTTCTCCTGCTGACGTGCAAACCTATAGAAGTCTGTCTGCATATCCTTCATAGTCCGACTCTTCTTCTGCTGCTCCTACTGGTGTTGAGCATGCATCTCAGGTATCTCCTGCTGGTGCTGAGCACGCATCTCCTCTATCTGCTGCCTGAGCTGCTCTGTCTCAGCTGAAGGACGAGGAGGTCGACTACTAGAGGGTCCGCTGGTGTCAAACTGAGCATCCTCAAATCTGAAATTTGGAGCCAAGGGCCCAGTACCATACATACGATTCTTATACATCCCCCTACCAACTTCTCCCAGTTGCGGTTTGCCAAAGCCATCATCTCAGGAGTCAGTGGACCAAGTGACTCAGGGTTCCAGCTCCCCTGAGTCGGCTCAAACATCGTCTCAGAATGTTTCTTCTGTTTTGCATAACCACAAAACATAGCATAATAAGCCCTCCTTTTTAAGAAAACATTATATAATACAAATCAAGTTGTATATTTACCTGAGTGGTCCTCGAGAGCTCATCATCATAAGTCTTGGTATCCTTCTTGACATGTGTGGCCCTATGCAGCTCAGCAATAGTAAGAGGGCGTCCGGCCTTCTTACTCTGTAAAAATGAAACATATTCTCGAATATTGGTAACTAATCGCCCTAACTAAACTAAAATAGTACAAATATTTTAAAAATAACCTACCAATCTCATAGCATGCTGAGCTTGGTTGACAGAGCCACAAGTGTGAAGTGAGCCACCCTTTTCTGAATTCCGATTTTCCTTCGCTTTTTCAGCATTTCTTTTGAATTTCTCACTTCTCCAAAGTTCCTGGTATTGATCCCAGACTTCTTGAGGGATATACCTCGGCCTTTCATTTTTACGGCACAATTTGTAGAGCAAGTCCGCCAATTGCTTTGTCAATCTAGTCCAAAAAACTTTCTGCACTAATTCATCATCTTCCGGTCTCCAAGCCACTTTGGTCTGTATTAAACATAATCAAAATATGTATTAGTAATTATATTAAACATTAAACAATATATTAAAATTATCAATATAGGTAACGACATAATTGATACTTACCCTAAACAAGTCCACAAAATCTTTCTTTTTCCTCTTATCGATTTTTGTCACCTTTTCATGGTACTCTTCTAAATAGAGTTTCTTAATGACATGAGTGATCGCTGATGAAGCAGTCTTCGGTCTAACAAACCTGCATAATTAAGTCGTTGCATAATTAACAAACATATATACACATCAAACAATTAATTTAAATTAAAAAAAAAGTCATACAATACTTACGCATCGCCAAAGGGATATATGACTTTGCGACATCGACCATCAAGGTCGACAACCACCTCCTCATTCTCCGACCCGGATGATAATGGCTCTGAATCAATATGACCATGGGGGTCAGAATGATCATCCTGTAGGGACTGACCAGTATGTACCTCGGGTGTAGGCATAGATAACCCGACTGGTGTGCCCATAGGATGCTGCAGAGGTGGGCCCATATACCCTACCGGTGTGCCCAAAGGATGCTGCAGAGGTGGGACCATAAAATACCCATAGGATGCTGGTGTGCCAGATGGGTTTATAGGATACCAATTGGGGCCAGAGGGAGAATGACCAGCAGGTGGAGCAACTGGAGCAGAATCTGAAGTCCCAGCTCCTCCAGCAGTAGTGGTGGTCTGTGGCATCCACATAAATGTATCCACTGCATTAAGTACGACCTCACGAACTCGCTGATGCCTTCTAGGTTCACCTATATTCTTCCCCCTAACATCTCTCGGCGGGTCTGAACCTCCTCTTGGATGCATATCTATGAAAAATGAAACGCAAGAAAAATATATAATGATATATATTAATAAATAAATTTAAATACAACAACGTACAATAATGATAAACGAAATGTGATATATATATTAATAATTAAAATTAGATGAACAATCAACAACATGCATAGATTAAAACTAATCAAACTATCTATGTGATACTAATAAGATTAAAAAAAGTCTTCATCTTCTTTATCTTCTACATCTTCTACATCATCTTCATCTTCTTCATATACTCCAATTTCTTCTTCTAATACTGGTTCTACTTCTTCAATGTGGAGTCGATCATCACATAAGGTATCAACTGGTTCAACTTCAATTACCTCATTGACGCTCAACATTTCATCCACTTGATAAGGAACCTCAACCCCCACACCAGTGGCTTCAATGCGACCCCGTGGTTTTGTCTTAATTGCAACACAATATCCTTCCCAAGTTGATGGATATGGAACATAATATACCTGCCTCACATTTTCAGGCATGATAAACACAGATAAAGTGATGGCGTGTCTTTCTTCTTCAACCTCTATTTCGTTTCTATTATTTCTTGACGACATAAAGTTGTTGAAATAATGAGAACAGAAATAAATTGTTTCACGATGTAAGTAAGCTGCGCAGATCGATCCTTCGACTCTAGCTTTATTCTTCACCGATCGTTTATAATCACCCATCAATCTAAATATATGGAGGAAGTGGAGTTGATTAAATAAATAGTCATACTAAATATGCATTTTAACTAAAATGTTGAAATTGATAATTACCTCTCAAATGGATACATCCACCTATAATGAACTGGTCCACCAAGCCTTGCTTCATATTCAAGGTGAACTGGAAGATGCTCCATGGAATCAAAGAAACCAGGAGGAAGTATTCTCTCCAACTTACAGATAATGAAAGGAATATTCTGCACATCTTGCAAGATTAAAAGAATAGCCATCTGGCATCCGCAATCCTTTCAACCATCGACAAACATCTTTTGCTTCATCGGGTGTAAGACAATATTTGGCTTTTAGTTTTGACATCTTGCCATTAGCCATTGGCACCAAATTCAAATTGGAACGACTTTTGCTACAGTAAAGAGCAGAATCAATTCTAGCCTTATTATTGTCTTTGGTTCTATCTTTCACATTCATCATAGTGAACCATATGTTGTCAAAGAAATTCTTCTTAATGTGCATAACATCGAGATTGTGTCTCAATAGATTATCTTTCCAATATGGGGGATTCCAAAATATGCTTCTTTTTGTCCAGTTATGCACCCGTCCATAACCATCCAATCGGGAGAGCACATCTACCTCTGTGGCTTGTGGCAAATTCATAACTCTACTCCAAATTTCACCCGATGTCAACAAAGGCGGTGGGACATTTGTTTCAACTACCCCTTTCTTGAATGCCTTTCTGTTCTTTCTAAACACATGATCTGGCGGTAAGAATCTACGATGTGAGTCAAACCAAGAACTCTTTCCCCTGTATTTCAACGTAAACGCTTTTTTGTGTTCCATGCAGTGGGGGCATGCTAATTTACCATGAGTCCCCAACCTAACAACATACCATAAGCTGGGAAGTCATTAATTGTCCACATCAATGCCGCTCTCATCATAAAATTCTTCTTTTGTGTTGCATCATATGTCCCAACACCCTGCCACAATCTCTTGAGATCGTCAATTAGAGGTTCCAAAAAGATATCAATGTTAGCTTTTGGATTGGATGGACCAGGTATCAAGCAAGTGAAAAACATATACGGTTTAGTCATGCACATCTCAGGAGGAAGATTGTAAGGGGTAACAATGACTGACCAACAGGAATAGGGCGACGCTGATGCTTGGATATATGGAGTAAATCCATTAGAGCACAAACCAAGTTGAACATTTCGTGGGTCAGAGGCAAAATCTGAATGCACTCGATGGGTGGCGTAAAACGTCCGAGGTATTCCTATTCTCATAATGCCATATCATTTTCTTCTCAATTTCAGGCGATGCAAACATTCCCTGCAACCTTGGAACTATAGGCAAATAGAACATCGACTTTACCGGAATGGGTTTATAATTACGTTTTTCCCCTTTACGAACTTTATACCTCGGCTTTCCACAAAATCTACAAGTCTGCAGCGCACCATCGATTTTACCAAATTCGTTGTCGTAAAACAACATGTGCCCATCCTCACAACAATCAATCTTCTTACATTCCAATCCCAGCTTCGAAACTAACATCTTTGCTTCATAATAACTTTTTGGCAAACTATCCTTATTAGGTGTCCCGTCCAACATCACTTGAGTCACAAAATCTAAACCCAATTCAGAAATGTTGCTCATGGACTTCAGAGATAAAAGCTTCACACACATAGATAATTTTGACTCTGGCGAGCCATCAAACAACGGTGTGTTTGACTCTTTTAACAAACAAACAAAAAATTGCTTCTTCATTTGGAAGTTCATCATGATCGTCATATTGAGGCTCATCAAATGGCACATTCACTCCGAGACCATCACAAATCATGCCTTCCATTGACTCAAATTGTTCATTAGATGGAACATGAAAACTAGAACTGCTTGAAGAAGCCCCTAAGTCAAAATTTAGAATTTGTTCTCCATGGTCCACTCAAATCCAATAATTAGGCCTAAACCCGATACGATACAAGTGCACCCAAATTTCATCATCAGGTGAAATAAACTCTTCCTTTTTAGCCTTATCATGTCGCCACGCCACCCTAATAAACTCTTCAACCCCATTTACAAAAGTTTCCTTCAAAAATACTCTTCCTGGATATAACCGATCATACACCCAATTACGATTCAATTGATTCCAATTCATCTACACGCATTTAAAAAACGCTTTAGATTCCCACAATTAAACCTAAAATATAACCTATCAAGTTAGTGGCATCGATATGATCTCGATGGAGATGATTTCGAGCCGAATATGGGGGTTAAGGACAGAACAAACAAAACCCTTTTCCATATGAGTAGTGAAGGAAGTTATTTCTAACACCCAACCTTAAAATTGTTAGTATAGTCTCGCAATTATCTCAATGGAGATGATTTCAAGCAAAATATGGGGGGTGAGGGACAGCACCTCACCCTTTCCATCAACAGCACGCAATAACAACTTCAAATATAGTTGTCTAACCTAGGGTTAATCAAACATCAAAACAACAATACACAAATGAGCTGTGCAACAATTTACCCCCAAATAATATACATTTCCAATTTTGAAAACTAACACTTATTCAGAATTTATTCAAGCTTAACAATATAAAATCCATCAAAAAATTTACCCTTAAGAATAAAAATTCAATGTTTTTACCATTAAATTTGAAGAACAAAAACAAATAAACAACAAAAAATCATGAAAAGCAAGAACAATTCAACTCCTATGCCTAATAATTAAAAGTTTGGCAGCTGAAATACCTGCTTTTCCACTAAATTTGCAGCTCGAAAATCAAAATTACTATACCAGAAACAGCTCCGACAAGAGAAACAGAAACAACTCCGGCAAGAGAAACAGCTCCGGCAAGAGAAACAACTCCCAAAATCAAAATGTTTCGGTCACTCCCAAAAAGTCCTAAGTGCAAACAGAACAAAGAAAAATCAGAACAAAAAAATAATTACAATGAGTACAATGAACACGGGAACAACTCAGAACAAAAACTTACCCCATATTGTGGTGAAAACGGAGAGAAAATGGAGAGGTATTGACGGTTAGAGGGTTAGAGAGAGACCTATTCAATGGTTCATGTTCGTGAGTGAGAGAAAAGGGGTATGATGATGGTCGTGGTGAAAATGGAGGTATTGGTGGTGGTGGCAGTGGTTTCGTGAGGGAGGAGGAGAGAAATGAGTGAGAGAAGAGAAAAGAAAAGAAAAAGAAGAAGAAGAGGGTTCCAGTGTTAAAAAATTAAGTGACTTTAGCGACGGATCCGGTAATTAGCGACGGATTGGCTATTTCACGCATTCCAAGGTCTGCTCAACGGTCATGTCAGGGTGTTGCGGCAGAAAATTAGCGACGGAAAACTGAATTAGCGACGGATTTGGAATTTCACGCATTCCAAGGTCTGCGCAACGGTCACGTCAGGATTAGCGACGGATATGAACATTAGCGACGGATTTGAATTTTTTTTTTTAAAAAAAAAGTGCGCCTATGCCATATGTTTAGCGACAGATTTGGTTTCCCTCGCTAATTTCCCTCGCTACGTAGTTTTTAGCGACGAATTTGGTTTCCCTCGCTAATTTCTGTCGCTTATCCTGCGTTTTTTTTTTGTAGTGGAAAATCGTGGCGATGCGTGGAGGTTTTGTTGGCGGTGCTAGTTTCACGAACAAATGGTCGCAAAGTGAAGTGTTGGGAAGGCAAATCCTTGCCCACTTGAAAACTCACTTTCCGTTTATTTCTTCGCTCAAACTCAACTTCGGGATATCGTAACCTACTCCGATGCCAAATCTGGCTCAGGGTTAACAGGAAGGGTAGACAAGGAGAGAACTCTCTAATTTTTTTCAAGAAACATTTTTATTGCTTGATTCACAAAATGCTTGGTGATGAGCCCTATTTATACTACTCTTGTAGGGCTTTACATTATAGAAGAATCTAGAAGCATTTAATGCTAGTAGTTGACTATAAGAAAAGTAGATAATAGGCTAAATAGCACTTTTGGTCCTTTATGTTTGCTCCAGATTTCACTTTGGTCCTTTATCTTTTTTTTGGTCCGTTTTGGTCCCTCATGTTTCGTTTTTGTTTCATTTTGGTCCCTCACGTTAGTTTTGACTAACGGACGCCACGCTGGCAGTTAACTGCTGACTGTGGCGTCCGTTATTCATTAAATTACGTGGCACACCACAGTTCCACATCAGCAATTCGTTTTTTAATATAAATAAAACATAAAACAATAAAACAAATATAAAAACAGAAAAACATAAAAACAACAAAACAAACCGTAAAACCAAAATGAAGAACAGCTTCATCTTCATTCTCCCTTGTCAAGAACACCTTGAAGAACAAAACTTAAAAACAGAATCTGAGAATCCATCTTCCTTCTCCCTTCTCAAGAACAACTTCAAGAACAGCAACAACATAACCCCATTTTAAAACCCTATCTTCATCTTCCTCACCACATCACCCCCATTTGAGAACCCTAAACCGTAAATTGGAAACTGTCATCTTCATCTTTCTCCCTACTGATTTAATGGCATCTTCCAATTCGAGCAGCTACCCAACATTTGGTCTATCAACCCAACGTGAACGTGAAGCTTCACCTGAATGTTTCTGTGGGGAGAAATGTGTTATTCGAACTGTGAAGAAAGAAACCACAAACAAGGGAAGGAAGTTTTGGGGCTGTAGGCTATTCGTGGTAAGATTAATGGTTTTTGGAGCTTGTATTTCGCCATTGTTGCAGATCTGAGTTCCAGATCTGGGTTCTCTGATGATGCTCCTTTGTTTCATTTTAGTCCTCTCTGTTTTTCCTTGGTTTCATTTTGGTCCCTCTCATTGTTTATCTTGTTTCAATTTGGTCCCTCTCAGTTTCTTTTAAAAATGCAAATCTGAGTTTGATCTATCTTTGTTTGTTTGCACAGTCTAAAGATGATCCTGGATGCTCATATATGAAATGGATCAAGGATCCATGGCCTCCTCAGACATAGACACCAAGAGAAACACAATGTGTAGAGAGACAACATGGAGTGACCAAATGTGCAGATTGTAGCAAAAAAGGAATGGAGATAGGCAATCTTAGACAGACTATTAAAGAGATGAAGAAGGATGTAGAGTCCACAAAAAATTTGTTGAAAATTGCATTGTGTAGTATTTTCCTTTTGGTAGTAGCTTTAATGCTTGTTGTCAAATATGGAAAATCTGTGTAATTGTGTAATGTTTAAGTTGTGTAATTAATTGTTTTTGGACCTTCTATTTCGCCTTATGTTTAAGTTCTATTGCTTTATGTAGTAGTTAAAAATGAGGGACCAAAGTGAAACCATTATATAAACGATAAATGACTAGAATGAAACCAACTTATAAACATGAAGGACCACTATGAAACATAGCAATACAAACTTAATGTCTATTAAAAGTGACCAAATATCTTGTTTCATCAGGTCTATTGGCTATTAAAAAAACAACATCCAGCCAATTTAACAACAAAAAGAGGATTAAAACCCCCACTAAACATCCACATTCAAAACAACAAAAAGATGATTAAAACCCCACTAAGCATTACTAAATCATTCACTGCCTCTTCCATGTTGGAAGTTTTGGCCTAAAAGTTTTTCTTTGGACAGTAGCAGCAACACCAGTTTTTGTTTGGACAGTAGCAGCAACACCAGTAGTAGATTTCTTCCTTTTGGCTACACCAAGTGTTTTCTTTGCCCTTGTAGCTTTAGGTGCAGTTTGTGTTTTGGTGGTAGACTGAGTTGGTACAGTTGGTGATTGGGTGGTAGTTTGAGTTGGTACACTTTGTGATTGGGTGGTAGTTTGAGTTGGTACAGTTTGTGTTTGAGTGGTAGTTTGTGTTGATACAGTTTGTGGAAGTGCAGTTTGGGGTGGTGTAACAGTTGGTGCAATTTGGGGTGGTGTAACAGTTGGTGCAGTTTGTGATGTTCCAGTTGGTGCAGTTTGTGATGTTCCAGTTGGTGCAGTTTGGGCCTTTGGGGTGGTGTAACAGTTGGAGAATTTTGGCAAGATCTTGAGTGGTGCCCAGGCTGCTTGCATTTACTGCACTTACCACCCCATCCCTTTCTGGTCACATTTTCAGATGCAGTTTGCCTTTCATCTCTATCTTTGTTCCGTGCCCTTTTTGGTCTACCTGTAAAGTAATACATATTAACTACCTAGGATTTATTCTTGAACAATACAGTAAAACAGAAAGAACTGTACAAGTAATCAGTACCTGGTAGTTTTTTGTGTGGAGGAGGGAGGATGTCTGGGTATGGAGTTTGTTGCCAAAGATTTTGACCATTTGTTGGATAAATGATGGGATGGTAGCATGCCTCATAAGTGGCTTTTCTGTAGTAGACAGGAATGAATTCCTCAGGATCTTGATGTTTGTCATTGCAAACGGTTACCACATGACAACAAGGAATCCCCTGTGAGCATCCACTTTCGACAAGAACACTCCCTCCGAGTAAGGTTGACCACAAACTTGTCCCCACTATTGTTTACATGCCTCACATCATCTATTTCAACACCAGCAAACCTATTAAGTACCAAAATAGTGAGGGACCAAAGTGAAACCAATTAAGATCACAAAGGGACCAAAGTGAAACCAATTAAGATCATAAAGGGACCAAAATGAAACTTAAAGAGTATACCTGCACAACCAGAATCTTGACCGTTCCTTCTCCTTTTCTAACCTCATCTTTATTCTTGGCAACACATCTCCTTGCTAGTTCTCAATTCTTATCCTATTTGAGGCCCATCTCTCCATGAAGTAATTCCTTAGTCTTCCAACATAGTCACAATTGATTTTCCATGAAGTAAGCTGCCATGTGTCTTCAGTAGGTATCTTGGAACATAGAGCAACCCAGTCACATCCTTCCTTACATACAGCTCTACATCGCGTTGTGTCATTCTTGATAAACTTGATATCTCTGCCATTGTGTACAGCATAAGTTCTAATTGCTATTTGGAATTCTGCCTTTGAGGAAAAAAGACAACCATTAACCCACTTAAAATCGTCCATGTTCTTTGGCATGACAAAGGATGGATATTTGGTTCTCAATCCACCTTCATCAGATAAGTCTTTGGAGTCATCAGTCTCTAGTTCTTAACTGTAGTAATCTTCATCAGAGAGACCCCTATCAATGATCGTAGGTTTCCTCTTTCTCTTTTGCCCAATAATTAGTTGGTCACCATCATCACTATCTTCCTCAAATGGTACACACTGTGTTGCAGCTTTGGCAGGCACCTTTGTTTTCATTCTCTTTGGTCTACCCTTGTTACTCTTCCTCTTCTTACTTGTATTTTGATCCACCACTTCTTCTTGTTGTTGGACTTCTTCAACACACTTATTTTGATCCACCACTTCTTCTTGTTGTTGGACTTCTTCAACACCATTATTTTGATCCACCACTTCTTCTTGTTGCTGGCCTTCTTGAACAACATTATTTTGACCCACCACTTCTTCAAAACCATCATACTCCCCTTCTTCATCATCAGAATCATTAAACCTAAGCTTTGGACAACTCTCATCACTATCATACTCTTCTTCATCTTCCACTACTTCATGTTGGACAGTTTCATGTTGGACACTTTCATTTTGGATAGTTTCATTTTGGTCCCTCTGACCATCAATGTTGGTTTCATTTTGGTCCCTCTGACCATCAGTGTTGGTTTCATTTTGGTCCCTCTGACCATGAGTGTTGGTTTCAACGTCTATTACAATATGGGCTTCAGGAGTATTTTGGGCTTTTGGGAAATTTTTGGCTTTTCTCAAATGTGGGGCAGGTTGATTAAGTTGGGGGCCAGGAGGTATTTCAGGCAACTCCACTACAATAGGTTGAGATATTGGGTGAATGGTGTACAAGTGCACACATCCATTACTTTGAGCCCACTTGAGTATCTCTATGGCTCCTTGGTCATTCTCAAGCAACTTTTTTACCCCATTAATATCATACCAAATACCTATAACTTCAAGAAATCCCATATCCTTGAGAATACCCAAAACTTCAAAATATGACCACTTATCAGGGTCAACTTCCCAAGTAGATAGTTCCCCAACATATTCCCTCATTCCTTCATCCACAAAATAGCCCGAATGATGTAATTCAACTAATAATGTCTCAATTTAACTGTTACAACTACAGAAAAATCAAGTCAATAAACAAATCGATTTGGGCAAAAAAACAGGGACCACAAAGTCCAAATAGCTGTCTTCATCAATAAACAATAAACATTCAACCCCAAAACACACAAATAGAGAAATCTCAAAACCCCAAACATACAGTGCACCACCCTCTAACTCAAACCGTAGGAACCCTAAACAAATCGAGAAATAGCGACAAACAGCAAAACCAAGCAACAACCTAAACAAAGTGACAAACAGCAAAACCAAGCAACAACAAGGACACATGCAGTAACGATTAAACCCTAACCAGTTTCCAGAACTTCTTACCTTCAAAATGGCGAAACCCCTTTCCGATTCTCCTTCGTCTTCCTTCGTTTATGCTTCCAGTAGCTTCGACTCTCCTTCGTCTTCCTTCGATTCTCCTTCGTCTTGCTTCACACTCTCTTCCTTCCCACTCTCTCCGTCTTCGTCTTCGTCTTCGCCTTCTCACTCACTTCGTCTTTCTTCTTCTCTGATGAAGAACAATGCTATTTTTGATTTTGAGAAATGATTTTTAGTTTTAATCTTTTCAGTTCTTCTCTGTTTTATGTTTTACGTTTCTTTAAATTAGTTTTCTGTTTTAGTTTTAGTTTGAGAAATGAGAAATGCTATTTTTGATTTACAGAAATGAGTTTATTATGTTTCAAAATAATTAAAAAACGAATTGCCACGTCATTTAATTATTTGAGGACGCCACGTCAGCAGTTAACTGCCAGCGTGGCGTCCGTTAGTCAAAACTAACGTGAGGGACCAAAATGAAACAAAAACGAAACATGAGGGACCAAAACGGACCAAAAAAAAAATAAAGGACCAAAGTGAAATCTGGAGCAAACATAAATGACCAAAAGTGCTATTTAGCCTAGATAATAAGAATACTCTAGTTCATATGGCTAGAAGAATCTAGAGAACATAAGGTTTCCCAAGTTATCATATCTTTATCTATTGGTGTTTCTAGAAGATTCTATAATATTCTAAATTTCTAAAAAGTCCTATATATATTATTCTTCATCAGATTTGGTCTCTATTCGTGAATATCAGCTCCTTGTGTGGCTTAAATTGAACTATCAACTATGGAGAGGGTTAAATGAATTTGGGCAGGACAGTAAAATCATTCTGGGCAACAATTAGGTTAGGGTTAAGATGAAGAAGAGACTCTCAATTTTGTATTTTTAGTAAAAATTAATTAGAAAAATGTGTCAGCAACTATATCCTGCCACGTAATAATATCAAAGAGACACCAAGACACCGTAACCAATACATAAACACTTTTAAAATGGAGTTAAATGGAAGTTGCAAAAAACTGTCAATGTTGTTAACGTTTTTTTTGCTAAAACAATTAGTAGCATAATTAGTGAGTGAAATTGATTCTATAGTAGACACAATAAGCATTAATGATAGTCGTTTGGCAAGTGTACCAAATCGCTACTGTAGTAATAAAAAGATCGACCTCAGGGATTAAGTTCGTTACTATTAGTTCACTAGATATCTAATTCGCTTGAGCAATCATTCATTTCGGAAGAAATAATTAAGCATAATCTTTTTATGAATTTTGCATATATTATAACAGAATAGTAAAATTGAGATTTTTAACTAATAAAGAAGTTCGTGGATCAATATCACTGCCTTCCACACCTATGCATATGAGTATTTCTTATCCAATTTGAGGTTATCTATTTCAAGAAGATGAGTTTCTATAAACTAACCCCTAAATCCTTAGGCGGAAAGTTTTTCTTTTTAGATAAGTACTGCTCAATTCCTTGAATTTTCGTTACCTAACAAGAGCATTAAGATCGAAATCACTCTAATAGCTAACTTGGTTATACTCTTATTCCTAAGACGCGTAAACACAGGCTGTTCATTCTCAGCTGCTAATTTACACTCCAATTTTCGAATTGTGAATTCAAAAATGTAAACCTTATTTAGAACGGAAAATAAACTCTTGATCATAAATAACCAGAGGATTAAATTAGAAGTTCATACATATAGGGTTTCAGGTAGTTCAATCTACCTCTAACAAAAGAAATTAAGTAAACATAATGAAAATTAGTAAAACCAGATAAAAGAGATGATGGTGATGATGATGATGATGGAGAATCCAGCTTTGAGAATCCGCTTTCCAACTTCAAATCTGGTGAAAATGCACTTCAGTGTGTTCTCATGACTCCAGAAGACTCTCTCTCCCTTCATCTCACAAAATGATCGTGTTTTTATAAGTTCCAATTGGAATACGAACCGCCACGCAATAGTGTGCAAAATGCACGCCAAAGCGCTCTTCCTCAGCAACCTCACGCATTTGCGTACCAAAGCCACGCCATGGCGTGCTTCCATTAGTGACCCTTACACATTTGTGCCTTGCTATTTCCAACCATCACGCATTTGCGTGCCAAAGGCACGCCAAGGCATGCCACACTTCTGACCCTTACATATTTGCATGCCACTTCTACACCTTGGCATGCTGGTTCTTCATGCACACACATTTGCGTACTATTCCCATGCCACGACGGGCTGGTTCCTGCCTCCTTGTGTCAAATTACTCTCAAAATGACCTTTTTACCCCTGAAACCACAAAATACCATGAAAATTAAACTATTTCTAACAGATTATTATCACAAAACCCAATAACCAAGATTATTTCTAAAAACATTTACAAATTAGGATTCATCAATTACTTCTATAGTTTAGCAAGAAAATAATTAGCTGTCCAAAAAAAAAAGCAAGAAAATAATTAAATCGTTAATTTAGTTCGGTTCTAACAACTTGTTAGGTGTTGGATCTTTCAATCCTTAGTTAAGAAACATTGTAATTGCTGGTTAATAATTAATTTCAATTAAAACAATACTCAATAAATTGGATTGTTTGATTATTTGATTTTGATCGATGGGCCAATTAGTCGCAGTTCCTATATATAGGTTTGACTACTTTTTGTTGGTAAATAATTGGTAAATAATGATGTTCAGGTTTGCTACTATACATTTTGTCCTAATTACTTGAATGACCAACATGCTTTCTAAAATAAGTGAAAGATGAAGTCACCTTTTGACCCTGAATTCAATACAAATAACACTTATTATATAATTAATTGACCATCTTTCTTGCAAATCATTTTCATTTGAGTGATGAGCCTCCCAATTTAGATAAAGAATAATAAAGGGTAAGATTCAATTAAGGTCAAGTTTATTTAACCTATATGGTTCTAAGATTCGGTAGAAAATGGATGCCCTAATTATGAGACTCAAAGTCATCATACTTTGAGAAAGTAATAGAGTATTTGGTAATTCAACCACCGCATATATAATCATAAGAAAGAGGTAAAGAGCTAAGCTAAAAGGTTTCTATTTTTATTTTAATGCAAGGAGGGTATTTATTTTAAAGAACTTATCCTAAAAATCTTTGAGCTATTCTAAGACAAAAATGATGACAAATGAAACGGTGTGCATATATATACACAGCTTTGTAACAAAGTTCAATTTCTTCTTTTCTTTCCTCTTTTCATGAAAATATATAAAAGTAGAATCACTAGCTAAGAGAGTGTGTTGGGCAAATAGAAAGATGATGCATGCAAAGCTTTAATAATGCCTTTAAGCCTTGCTTACGACGATGAGCATTGGTATGCGTTAAACCTTTTGCTACGTAAGTTTGCTTTTGATGTCCCTTCCTTTCCTTGAGTCATTCATTACTCATTACCCAACTAATACCTATAAATGGCTTTCTTTTCTGGATAAAACCTCAATTGACTCCATTGGTCATATATGCGGGCGGACCTATAACCGTGAGTCGGTGGGTGCAAAAAATTTTAAACGCGCATATTTTTTTTTTTTGACAATTATTGTTAAAAATTCATAAAATTGAATCTTTAATATGTTAAATTAAATAAACTACACATTTAGCAATAATCATCTAATTGATTTCACACTACTAGAAAAAAGCTTTTTAGAGACGAATTTTAGAGATGAAAATGTTTTCCTCGCTAATAGAGATGAATTTTAGAGATGGATAAATATCCCTCCCTATTAGTGAGGGATTTAGTGACGAAAAAATAAGTCTAGTGGGGGGGCGCCTAAAGCTTGTGTTTGTGACGAATTTAGAGATGGAAAATATCCCTCTCTAAAAATTTCGTAACTAAATTCGTCACAAAATATTTAAAAGGAATTTAGAGACACATTTTGAGAGGAAAAGTGTTCCTCACTAATAGTGAGGCATTCCTAATTCTTCGCTGAAAAAGTTTTTTACACGTGTTTTTTGACTTCCCTCGTGACTCATTCCCACCGTCCATTAGTGAGGAATTCTTAGTTGGTCACTGAGAAAGTTTTTTTACTAGTCCGCCTTTTTTTTGGCTTCCCTCCCAATAACCCTCACCGTCCACTTTTTTTTTCACTTAACTCTCGAAACTTTCAATCTCGCTCTCTCTCTCTCTCTCTCTCTCTCTCTCTCTCTCTCTCTCTCTCTCTCTCTCTCTCTCTCTCTCTCTCTCTCTCTTTCTCTCTCGTAAAAACACGTTTTCAGTTTCGAAACTTTCATTTTCTCCTCCTTCTTCACCTTGCCCTCTAAACCCTAGCAGACAACTTACTTTCTGAATCAAAGATCCAGCTCCATTTCGCACTGAACCAGAATCCAATCGCTCTTCCATTCGCGCTGAACCAGAACCCTAAGGTTTGTGAAATCGAAGTGAAGGATCTCTCTGTCTCCGAATTCGAAGTGATTACGCCGAGGTGCTCATCTCTTCTCTGCAATTCTTCTTTTCAGCAATTCTCACTTTCATTTTGCAATTTTCATGTGACTACCACTAACCTATTTAATATTTTCATTTTTTGTGAAAATTAAAAAAAAAAACCGTGTGTGAAGGGAGGGAAGGGTTTTCCACTTGACCAAGAGCAGCATCTGATACGAAGACAAATAAGGCTCCCATTGAATTGAACTATCTGTGAGAGAAAGTTGAGGTAATTGATTTTCCCTTTTTTTTCTCTATTTTGATTTTCAACATTTTTCATTACTATGTTCTCAGATCCCAAAACTTGCAAAGATTAAGTTTTTTGTTCCCTCTGTTTTCTCGTTTTCGTTTCTGCTGATAATGAAAACATAAGCAATTTGAATTAGTAACCAATTTGAATCAGCAAACCATAAGATATAATTATCAATGAAAAACAGGTGAAAAGAATTAACATTAGAAAATAAATTAAAAAATTTACCTGAAGATTCTCCTTCGTAAGTATTTTTTTTAGGCACTCCTTGGTTTAACTCTATAGTGAACCATGTCATATTACAATTAAGTTGTAGAGTGTGTAGAGTACTGCAATTATAATTTTTTATGGTTATTTTTCATCAACATGCCATAGCATTCCTAGTTTTAGCAAAATCATCAATCTTCTAGTAGTTGAGTTTTCATGTTTTGTTGGAAACATTTTTCAGCTTCTTGAGTCTAAATCTGGTCTAATAATTATTGAAGGCTGAATAGTGAAACTATTTTTTCTATTTGAAATCTTTTGGAGTCTAATAAGGGATGAATGTTATTAGAATACAAAATAGGTTCAATCAGTAATAAATTGATGATATTGAGGTCATTTATTCCCCAAAATAAAATACAAAATTGATAAATGGAGCGTTCTGTTCATATATGTTCAGAACTGTATAGCATGCTCAGAGAGCAGCCAGCTAAGAGTGTTTGTTATAGATTATTTTGTTGAATTAATTTCATGATTCCTTTGCTTTTATCTTCATGAACTTCTGCACCGTGAATAATGAGCTCATCAATTTGTCTGCTTAAGAATTTGTCTGCTTAGCATATGTCCTGAGCTCATCAATTTGGTTGAAATTGAAGCCATTTAAATTGATCAGAACATCGTTTTTCTAGCTGTGACTGTCACACGGTTCTGAGCTCATCATATGTTCTGAGCTCATTAATTACTGCAACTTCTAGAATATTTATTATGTGGTTGTTGTGTCGTGATGTTGTTAAACTAATTCGAGGTTATGTGTCATGATGTTGTTGTGCAGACCAAGAGAACCAAGAAGTTCAGTATTGTTGGCAAATACGGTACGTTCATCATCTATTTGGTTTGGGTCCTCAAGGAGAAAATCACATTTCTTTTTCCAAACGATCTACTGGAATCTGAGTCTAAATATCTGCAAATAAAGTCTGAATATATGCAAATGAAGACTGAATTTTCTAACATGACTGCTGAAAACCAAAGTCTTAAGGAGCAAGTGAGTGGACTTTATGCAACACAGGAGAAGTTGCTTAAGTTTATGGAGACCTTTTCTCAAACTCATCCACGTCCGCCTTCACCGCCACCTCCACCTACAAACGAGGATGACCAACAAAATGATGATGAGTATTATGATGAACTAAATGGTTGATGTGTTTTTTGTTTTTTTTTCAAACAATGATATGTAAGGGTTATGTATTTTTTTGATTAACATTACTTTTGGTTTGTATGTACCATGCTTATTAGCTTTATTAGTAATATGAAATGTGTATTTATTTAAAAAATTGTAGCCTATGTATTAATGCATCACTCATTTGAGATTAAAGGTTTCACACAATTATAGGTTGAAATGGTTATATTAAAAAAAACTGGTGTTGGATAAATTTAAAAACATTGGTTTTAAAATTCGTCACTAATTGGGAGGAATAATTTCCCTCAATGTTACGCTGTTAGTGACGAAAACTGTTCCTCACTAATAGCGACGAAGGCTGTTCCTCACTATTAGTGACGGAAAATTGTCTTTCTTATCTGATTTGGTGTTGTTGTTTTGTGACGGAATTTTAGGATTCAGTGAGGGATTTATCCCTCGCTAATAGCGACGAAATTTATTATTCATCGCTAATGATTTAGTGACGCCAGATTTCGTTACGGATCTGGTTTCGTCACAAAGTTCGTCGCTAAAAAATTTAGTGACGAATTTTCATTGTTTAGAGACGAAATTTTAGCATCGCTAATATTCGTTTTTCTAGCTGTGTCATGTGAAGAAATTGTTGAATAATGAGTTTATTATCGATGTTATAGAATATATACTCCTTCAGCTGGTTTCCATTATAAGCAAAAACAACTATCTTAACGGTGATTAAGAAATTCATATAAGTGCAATTAATTAATGTTTAGATTTCATGTAAAAAACAAATAAAATTTAGTAAACTGGCCTTTTTTAATTTAATAGATAAAATATTGTGGTTTATTTAGAAAAATAACATTAAATGTGGCAGTAGTAGTTAACTTTTGCTTATAATAGGGACCAAGAATTGAAGCTTTTTTTAGACAAAAGAATTGAAGCTTTTTTGCTTATAATAATGACCGGAAGGAGTATATCTCTTAGTATAAGTCACTAAACAATCTTGATGGGGAATCAACACATAAACACAATATAACACAACAATTAGCAGCGGACACAAATTCCCCAAACTTGCAAGAACTTATGAGGAGCAACAACGAATGTGTGTGTGTGTGTGTGTGTGTGTGTGTGTGTGTGTGTGTGTGTGTGTGTGTGTGTGTGTGTGTGTGTGTGTGTGTGTGTGTGTGTGTGTGTGTGTGTGTGTGTGTGTGTGTGTGTGTGTGTGTGTGTGTGTGAGAGAGAGAGAGAGAGAGAGAGAGAGATAGCAAAACAGAGAACAAATAAAACACACAAGAACACCAATGTTTTTAACGTTGAAAATCCATCAAAGCAAGGGTAAAAAATCATGGGTCGTCAAAACCAAAGAAATAGCTCTACTATAATCAAATAAGGGTACAAGAGAGTCTCAATAAGGTGCACAAACAGAGCCAACAACAAAGCACAAAAGCTTACAAATGACAACAAGAAGATGAAAAATACCTCAATCTATAGCTTCAAAGCGAAACCAATATCTCTCTCCTCAAACCTCGTTTCGACGATCCGAACGACGAAAGTGAAGACATGTGTCTCACGAACCTACTGTCCGAGTTTCAACTCGATTAACGAATTCACGATCGCAGTTTTACTATGACAGATTTGAAAAAAACTTAATCATGTAGCTTGAAGTGAAATTCCTAGAATCAATATCTCCAACCATGTCTGAGTCGGAGTATCCCACTAAAGTAGGTCTGTCACCGTCATAAAAAAGGCCTGTACAAGTAGTACCAAGAAGGTACCTTAGAATCCATTTTATAGCATTCCAACATTCTCTAGCTACCTGGATTTGACAAAAGTCTATAGACTGTACCAACAACGTGCCCTAGCTATATCTGGTCTTCTACACACCATTGCATACAACAAACCACGCACCCATAGCAGACGCATAAGGAACTCGTTCCATATCTATTTTCTCATCCTCATTTGAAGGACTTTGTTTAGAGCTCAGTTTAAAATGAGTAGCAAGAGGAGTGTTTACCGCCTTAGAATTTTCCATCTCGAATCTCTGCAACATTCTTTCAATATAGTGCTCTAATTATGACATCCAAAGTTTCTTCTCCTTTCTGTCTCGCATGATTCTTATACCAATAATCTTTTTAGTTGCTCTCATGCATGTCATATTTTTCATGGCAAAATACTCGCCCAACTGCTTCTTTAACCTATCAATCTTGGAAACATTTTTCCCAACAATAAGCATGTACGTCATCAACATATAACAACGGGATAATAAAGCCATCATTAGTGTTGTTGTGTGTCAGAATCGACCAAATCTCTTTTTATCATACAAAAATAACATGTCAAAAAAATATACAAAAAATAAACAAACGCAACACTAGAAAGATATGGTATTTGTATCTTCACTAAGTAAAAACATTATTTTAATTCCATAAGAAACAATTATTTTAAAGTTGAAGATAAAGTTGATGAAAACGAATACAAGCACGAAGTTGTATTTAACAATAGATTTTGTTTTAACTTCTTCACGAGAACCAACATTGTTCTAGTCAAAATCATTTTCCATGGAAGAATTGATTAGTTAAAAGATGCAGGTCATTCACTGGTCAATTGTTCGTGTCAAAATTGTTAATTATTTTAGCCAACAAATTTAATTTTGTGTGACTTTTATTTGCTCCTTCAATCTTTGAAATTGTCATATTCAATAAAGTTTTGGTATATATTATTGACATTTTGAATATCATGAGACAATTGGTTGTATAACACTTTTAGGTTTTGTGAGTGTTCTAAATATCGGTGATCGAGTTTGGACAGTATATATTGTAGACCTGTTTAACATCCCTCGAGGACTGACTGCTACCCAAATACCCGCCTCATGTTTTTCCCAAATATCTTTAAACAAAACAACCCCTTGCATTGAGACCAACAAATTAAAATATAACCAAAGTAATCCATCCCCCTTGCATGGGAAAATGACATCTAATTTTTTCTTCAAAGATGGAGTCCTTTGACGATGCAATGCTTTGATTTTTCAAGTAAAACAAAATGAGTCTAAAATCTCATACCTTTTTATCAATCTAAGACCAAATATTAATTATAGTATTAAATAATTAATAATTAATTTGGTGTAGTAGAATGATTTATGTTTAGAATCAGGAATTGGTCTAGTAGAAGAGGTTAGTCTCCCATAATATTGTTGCGAACCAAAGTTTGTAAGACTTTGTTTTTCTTAATTTTTTTCAATTGTAACTCTAATGTTGAGTTTGCAAGGAGGAATGCTAACAAGGTTGCTCATTCCCTCACTCAATGTGATGTAACAAACGCAACAAATATGTATTATCTGCTTCTGTAAATGAGAATATTAATGTCTTTTGGGGAACTCTTTTCCTCCTTGGGTCTTTTTCCCAATGGGTTTTGGCCCTTGGAGATTTTTAATGATGCCCCCCTTCCCTATAACTTGTAACGACACGGGAGGAGTATTCCTTGGGCTCCCCCTCTTATCAATAAAATTCATTTGCTTATCAAAAAAAAATTCTCTTGCGGGGGTGGTCTTCTTTACAACTAGTCCTCAAGAGTACTCTGAAGCTCCCTCATGTATTTTTGATTTAATCATAAATGAAATATGCTTCTTATTGTAAAAATAAACAATAATGAAAAGCACTCCATTTCTTAAGAAATACTCCCTCCATTCCTTTGTATTTGTCATTTTTAAAAGAAAAATATTTATTTTTATTTATCATTTTGATAGCTTACACTACAAGAAAATCGACGATTTCCGACGGCAAAATTCGTCGAAAACGCACTGATTTTCGTCGCAAATTAACGTTTCCAACGGACTTTCCGACGGACAAATTTTCGTCGCTAAATCGCTCGTCGCAAATCGTTTCCGACGGATTTTTTCGTCGCAAATCGTTTTCGACGGACTTTCCGACGGATTTTTTCGTCGCAAACTCTAACACATTTTTGTCGCAAATCCGTCGGAAATCCGTCGGAAATTTTAAAAAAAATTAAAAAAAAAATAAATTATACAAAACCGATCTTATTTCAGCATATTTGTTGCAGGCTTGAAGCCACAAGCTAAACATCTAACACAGTGTAACCAAAATCAATTATTCTTGTAACTAATTGTAACTTTACACAAACAAAACTATCTCAAATGTCTGTGACACATTTTCTATTAGGAATCAAATGATAAGAATCAAGGCATCCATGCCAAATTTACATAGACAACAAAATTGCTATACCAATTTGTACAACAAAGAATGCAAACAGAACCCTCTTCCTCAGCCATTAGCTGCTGAAACAAGTCTGGCAGTCTTCTCCTCAGCCATTATAATGGCACTGCGCAGCTTCTGTCCACCAGACAGCTGAGTTCCAAGGTCACCAACCATTGTGCCCAATCCCTATATACAAAGGAAGACAACTCAAGGTTACTTAATTCATAGGATTGAAGTTAAGAACTAGAGTGCCAAATTTCAGAATCTTCAAAGAACAAACAACTGACCTCTTTGAAAAGAACGTCTTCCGCTTCCTCTTCACTTAATTCTGGAGGAAACAGATAACAGAAAATCAACAAAGTATCTTTAAGTAATCTACCAGACACATTTCCATCTACAAATGAAGAATGACTAAATGCTAAGTAAGTTTTGCCACAAATGAAGTCCACTCCATAAATAATTCACAAGATACTGAAGAGAATAACAAATAACGACATAAACAATAATATGTATGATATAGAAGTGCTACAACCCTGGCATGTAGACTACACACATGCGATCAAACCATTGTAAAACTCATGTCTATAATAATACACATGTACAACCAAGATACTTACAACATTCCAGCTGGACTTTCATCTCTAAAAACTAAACACCACTGAGCGCATTAAATTAAACACAAACAAAAGCAGGAAGCTCATTTCATACTAATAGAGAAGTCAAATGTGCATGCACATTGAACAATTTATGTACGAATTAGCAACAATATGTTCATTATCATTGTTTCATTCATCAACTGCTAGCTCAAATCTACACACCTAAAGATCATATGCATGATAAATATGAATCTGAATACAAATATTACCTTGGAGTATGATCACAATGCAGAAGACGAAAGTGAAAACCAAGGCAAACATGCTGCTACTGGAACCGGAAGACTGCGAGGATTTAGCAGCTTTCATCTTCTTCAAGACTTTCATATGGTCTATCCTCACACGCTTTAACATGGCAATAGACGAGAATCAACTCCTTTATCAGTGATTCTCATCACCTGCCAATAGACAGAACATAAATAAGGATAACTAAATACATAGTGAACATTAGAGCAATATCAGCTCCTTTAACCTTAAGAAGTTTCTGTTAAATAAACGGAAAAAGAAAGGTTAAAGAACATAAGAGCAAATTAGCAAGTATTACACCTTCTCAACACCAACAAAACCCAAAAAAAGAGCTCATACATTTAGTATAGATTACATAGACACTAAATAGAATAGACCTATTTTAGTTGTACTATACATAAACTGCTCCACCTATTATAGTAGACCAATTTCGACATGCATTAGATCTATAAAAACGATTCAACCTAATCCCTTAGCATCAAAATTTACAAATTCATCACAGCCCTAAACCCACATAAAAACTACATTGAGTCCTAAAACAATCTACCAATGTAATATTAAAAATCAATATAAATGACTCTAGTATGGCATGGATTCTATGAAAAGGAAGGTGTCCCTAGTTATGCGAAAAGGAAGGTTTTTTATGAGATACTGATAAGAAAAAATATAGTGAGGCATATACATTATTCATCTATCAGCAAACTTCTTTCTGTCAAAACTACAATGTGTGCTTCTCTTGCCTCTCTATGTGTGCTTCTCTTGCTTTCATGATATGCAACAAAGGAAGACAATGTCAATCGGAACCACAGAGAAAGTTTATAGCAGCAAGTCAGCACTGCTTCCTCTTACCCTTATTTAGTACAAAATTTACCCTGCAATGCTTCCTCTGTTTTTTGGAAAATTACTGAAATGCTCCTGCAAAGGTAACGAGCACAACAAAAAAACATTCACTCATTCTAAGATCAACATGATCAACAATACTCAAACAACTTGTAAGACTACAAAAGTTTCTGCTTTCATACTATAGTGCTATAAATTAATTTAATTAACAAATAGTAGGAAGAAAGAAGCATGTTTTTGAGACACATTTATTTTCAAACAAAGCCAAGCATCTGAAAGTATAGTATGCAAAGGAATAAATGTAGCAGTTTGTTTAAGCTTACATTGATAGTGGGAAGTTGCAGCCAAACAAAGAGTGCAAACTTTAAGTGATAATTGAGTGGAATCCTGGTTAAATATGTGAAAAAATCCATAAGACGCCCAAGCAAGTACCTCCCTACAAAGGATACCAAGAAATTTGATCCACTCCTTGAACTAAAATGCAAGAGATTAAAAGGATGCTTCCCAAGACCAAACTGCTTAGGCAATTCTTGAAAATCATGATATACTTGTTGAGCATGCAGCAAACTAGCCAGGAAAAAACAAACTGCCCTAAATCTATCTGTTCATACTTCATAGTTTAAATTTCTAATAATACAACTACTTGGCAACTATACATTGAATTGAAGATGGCCTGGCATTAAAGGACCAAATCCACGGGTAGCTTCATTGTCTATCCTCCAAAGCCAAAAAATCATCTGCATGGCGTTTTTTCAACTCTGACATGCTCCTGTGTGGCAAGAACAGTTTTGCATGCCTATCCTCACCCCTCTTGATAGATTGAACATCACCAAACAGATTTAAAAACTGGAAAAAATCAACAGAAAATTAATAAGAAATTAAAAATGCGCCTAATTTTTTTATGAAGGCATGGCACAAACGGAGCAAGCAGACCTTCCAATTATCAACACAAGACATCAGATTATCACAAAGCTTTGGGAAAAAAAACTTTCACAAAAAAATCAAATACTGTACCATGGCTGTGGTCACTAATCAACCAAAATTTACATACCATTAACCATTAACAACCTATACTTAATAATAACTTCCCAAACATGGATGAGTTACAACTAGATTGTTGGATTAATCAGTAACATATTTGTTTAATAGCTAAACATCAAATTAAACTCTAAAATAAATGCTGACAACGTAATTCTTACCAAATGCTTCTGAATATTTGGCATCACCAGGTGATTTGGAATCTGAAAATAAATTTAAAAGAATGTGAACATTGTAATTAATATCATCTTTTGTAAACAAATATTTAGTCTGCACATCCACTGTAACTAATTTAAGAGATAAAATATTCAAACTAAAATTTGAAGTATTAAATCATGCTCACTTTTGTTCCAAGATTCCTCCTTAGCCTTTTGTCCAGCAGAGATGACAAGTTCAAAAGGAAGAGGAGCTAGAGTAGACCAATGTTCATACTTGGATTGTGCTATATCTGCAGCATCATCCTGATCTTCCTGATCTTCCTCTTCCTCAGTGTCCCAAAGGAAACTAGCATATGCTGCATGTACATGGCTGTCTTCAGGAGAGGCTTGCACTGATCTTTCAAAATAGGTAGATGCTCTTTTTTGGTCCTTATGTAACTCCCAAACTAGCTTCCCATACTGTGACAGAACTTCTCCATCGTTTGGATCTGCTAGTCACATATGTTTCTTAATACTAGTAACTCCATTTTCATTGCAGTATTTAACAAGTAACAGCCATTTAAATAATGTACCAAAGTAATCAATTAGTTTCAAAATGGAACATATGTTTCTGAACAAAATATTTAGATAAAAATTTGCTAATATGTTGAATACCTCTTCAGACTGATCACCAGAAGCAATAGAATCATGTGTGTCTTCAGGTAAATCCATCTCCGTGCAGGTGTTACCAACAGTATTCTCACGCACATCTTCATCTTTGTGAATCACATCATTCGTTGATCATGATTAGCAGAAACATACTCTGACTCCTTCGTTGCTGGTAAATTAAATCCATTATTACCAGCGTTATTTTTCGGGATTCCTATACTTCCAAATAAGGAATTTTCCAACAATAACCATGCAAATGTTACCATAGTCCATATTATCACATTATTAAGGAAAATATGTACAAACTGCACATTTCCCTACCTTATACACCTGTTGGCAGTGGCACAAATCAGTACACCCATTTATGACAATGTCAACTGATGTTCAGAAGCATGAAACAGAAGACTTCCATACATACAATATACCTAAAACGTTTCTATGAACATGCATATTTTTGTTTCTATCCTTTTTCAAAAGCATAAAAACTAATCACCACAAGAGTCAATTAAGGAAGAAATAAACCCCAAAACAGAAAAAGGACTAACCAAGAAGCAGCCACTGGATTAGTTTGAGCAGCAGAAAGTATTGCCTTAAGAGAAGAAGAATGACCATAGTAAGCTGCATAATGCAGGCAAGTTCTTCTTCACATACAGCAAGACTTCAATTAGCTGGTCCATAAATTGTAATCAGGAGAAGACAGAATATAACAGACTTGCTTTTGATTGTAAATTGGAACTATCATACCTCCATGCATTGATGCAAATTCTCATCCTTGGATCTAACGTGGATCTGAAAAATCACACAATTAATAGTCTACATGGCATTTTAATTACAATCTTACTCGTACTGGAAAAAGGGGAAAGAGGATAGGATTCAGAAAAGGGCACACACAACTGTAGAGATATCAATTTTCCACAGTTTCAGTGCAAACCAAGACCATAAAAACCCGACCCTCTTGCTCCATTTTAATTGAATTTTATTTACTACAACAACAAGGGTGATTTAAGTATTAGGAAACGACCAAATTAAACTGAAATCCCCGAGGCATGTCTAGCCTTGTGTAGAGAATATATAACTATACATACTATGTCATATAATTAATTGTAAACCCCACAATTTGCTTGATGCATTGAAGATTCAAATAAAGCATTAGTTTTGTATCGCAAAAGTAATTACCCCTATGACTTTGTGGGATGCATTTTGATTGTGTTCTAGACAAGCCAGGATTACAAGTGCCGCAACAACAGTTGAGGGCCAATAGCACAATTGCCCATAACCTGACAGAGCCAGTACTGCTAGGTAGTTGACCCTTTTCTCCACAATAGCATCAGCATCAGCAGCTTTTAGGTAGAACCTGTGAAGTAGTAAACACAAAACACCAAGCCACATCAAGACCCAAGTTGTTCAATCAGGTTCTCAGAATCCTAAAAACCCTAAAATCCTATTTTTCCCAAAATCCTAAAAACCCTAAAATCACTTGAGAAAACCAAAATCTGAAATCAGAAATATAACCTCAATCCAACCTCAATCCATAAAATCCCTAAATTTGGTAAAAATCGTAATAAAAAAGGAATGAAAATAGAAGAAACATTTACCTGAATGTGTTTGAACTTCGAAGTAGATGCTCCACAGATCTTCAGTTACAGTTCGTGGTGGCTCTTCAACAGTTCGAAGTAGATGCTCCACGATTCTTCAGTTACAGTTCGCGGTGGTTCACTACAAAAAAATTGCCCATTAGCGAGGGATTTTTCCCTCGCTAATGGCCTCAAATCCGTCGCTAATACCCATTAGCGAGGGAATTAGCGACGGAACCAGTCCCTCGCTAATTGTCTCCTCGCTAATGGGATTAGCGAGGGAATTTGAATCCCTCGCTAATTAGCGAGGGAATGTTCCGTCGCTAATTCCCTCGCTAATTAGCGAGGGATTCGAATTCCGTCGCTAAATCTTACAGGCACGTTTTTTTTTTATTCAGCCAATTTTTTTAAATTTTTTTTTACAATATCAGCCTTTTATTATTATTATTAATATTATTATTATTATTATTATTATTATTATTATTATTGTGGTGGTGGGGAAGGGTATTAGGGTAGAGAAAGAAGGAGAAGACTAAGGGAGAAGGAGAGAGAGAGAGAGAGAGAGAGAGAGAGAGAGAAATGAGTGGTGGTGGTGGTGGTGGTGAAGGGTATTATGGTAGAGAGAGAAGGAGAAAAGTAAGGGAGAAGGAGAGAAAGAGAGAGAGAGAGAGAGAGAGAGAGAGAGAGAGAGAGAGAAATGAGTGGTGGTGGTGAAGGGTATTATGGTAGAGGAGAAGGAGAATAGTAAGGGAGAAGGAGAGAAAGAGAGAGAGAGAAACGAGTGGGGGTGGTGGTGGTGGTGCACTACAAGAAAAACAGGTTTTTCCGGCGGGCAAAATCCGCCGGAAAAGCCATATTTCCGCCGCAAAATTGGACTTTGCGGCGGATTTTTGCCGCCGGTAGCCAGCTCGCAGCAAACGCTTTCCGGAATTTCCGCCGGAAAAGCATTTTGCGGCGGATTTTTAAAAAAAAAAAAAATTTGGAATTTTCCGGCGGATTTTAAAGGCATTTGCGGCGGATTTTAAAAAAAATTATTATTTTTTTTTTTCGAAAAAAAAAATTTTTTTTTTTTTAAAAATCCGCCGCAAATGCCAAAAATCCGCCGCAAAAGCCAAAAAAAAAATTTAAAAAACCGCCGAAAATGCCTAAAATCCGCCGCAAAATCCAAAAAAAAAATTTTAAAAATCTGGCGGTAAAAAAATTGAATTTTTGAATTTTTTTTTCAATTTTTTTGAATTTTAATGTTTAATTTGTATTTTAATAAAAAGTGAGAAAAAAAGAAAATGAAGTAGAATATGAGAAAAAATGATATAGAAAAGAATGAAAATAAATAAATGAATGAGAATGTAGAAGTAGGAAGGAATAATAATGAAAGAGAATATTAGAAGAGAATGATATAGGAGAGAATGTGAATAAAGAAGTAAGAAGAAATAAGAATTAAGGAGTGAATGAAAAAGAATGAAGAAGGAAGGAGAAATATAGAAGAGAGATATGTAGAGAAATTTATGGAGATGAGAGTATAAGAAATATAGAAGAGAGATATGTAGAGAAATGTAGAAGAGAATGAGAATGAAATAAAAAGTGAAATGAGAGAATGAGAGGAGTGTAGAAGAAATTTTTATTTATAGGCGAATTTTTTCCCTCCGAATTTTCCGGCGGATTTTTGAAATTACCGGCGGATTTTTTGAAATTTTTTTGGCTTTTGCGGCGGATTTTTTGGCATTTGCGGCGGATTTTTTTAAAAAAAAAAAAATTTGGCTTTTGCGGCGGATTTTTTTAAGAAAAAAAAAAATTTTGGGTTTTGCGGCGGATTTTTGAAATTTGCGGCGGAATTTTTAAAATTTTTTATAAAAAAAAATTAAAAATCCGCCGGAAATATCCCAAAATCCGCCGGAAAAGTTTGCGTTGAATAAAATCCGCCGGAGAGTCCTAAAATCCGCCGGAATCTTTTCCGGCGGATAAAATCCGCCGAAATTCCTAAAATCCGCCGGAAAGTCCTGGCCGGAAAATCCCATTATTCTTGTAGTGGTGGTGGTATGGTGGTGGAAGAGTGAAGAGAGAATAAGAGTGTGAGAGGAGGTGGTGGTGTGGTGGTGGAAGAAGGAAAAGAGAAGAAGAGTGTGAGGAGAGAAGAAGAGAGAAGAGAGTGAGGAGAGTAGGAGAGAAGAGTGTGTGTGAGAGGATAAATAAGCTGAAAAGTCAAAAAATTAGCGAGGGAATTAGCGAGGGACTGAAATTCCGTCGCTAAATACCTGCACGAAGTCCTATCGTCTAAAAGCTGTCAGAAATTAGCGAGGGAATTAGCCAGGGACTGAAAGTCCGTCGCTAAATACCTGCACGAAGTCCTATCATCTAAAAGCTGTCAGAAATTAGCGAGGGAATTAGCGAGGGACTGAAATTCCGTCGCTAATTTTCAAAATTTCTGTCGCTAATGTCTGATATTCCGTCGCTAATTCTCAAAAATACGACAGCCCCTATTCCCTCGCAAATTCCGTCGCTAATTCCAGTTTTTGCGAGGGAACATTAGTCCCTCGCTAATTTCCGTCGCTAATGGGCAATTTTTTTTGTAGTGGTTCTTCATTTACAGTTCTCACGAAAAAACCCCAGTGATGTTCGATTCTGCCATTGCAATCTTCGATTAGGGTTCGCGTTTGTAGAGGGAGCGATTTGAGGATAGGTTCGCGTTTGAAGAGGAAGGGATTAGGGATTAGGGCTCGCGATTTCAATGGGGATGAGAGAGGGCGACTGAGAGAGAGAGGGTGACTGAGAGAGAGAGGGAGATGGGGCTGAGGGACGGCGACTGAGAGAGAGAGGGGGCGACTGAGAAAGGAGAGGAGGAGAGGCGCTGAGAGAGGGAGAAGATGAAGGAGAGCCTTCGAGGGTGAGAGGGAGGAGAGGAGGAGAGCCTTCGCGTGCTGGTTTGAGGAGAGTGGGAGAGGATCGAGGGTTTTACTTTTTTTTTTAATTCGTGTCTTATGGTTTCCGACGGATATTTAGTGTTTTCTGACTGAAGTATCCGTCGGAAATTTGCGACGACACATGTTTTCGTCGGAAACGCAAGCGGGAATTTAAGCGCCTTTTTTTCTGAACATTTGCGACGACTTTTTCGTCGGAAATCCGTCGGAAATTGCGACGAATAAGAGTTCGTCGGAAAAAATGGCAGGAAACAGCAGTTATTCTTGTAGTGTTAAGGGTACATTAATTATTTGTTCTTAATTTCTCCATCCGTTTTCGTATATAAGCAAATTGCGGCTAAACACGTGTTTTAAGAAAAGTTAGAAAAAGAAATATTGTTCTTAAATTGTCCCTATTTATTCTTGCATTGATAAAAGTAAAGGTAGTGTAATAAAAAGTTTTATGCATTGGTAAAAGTAAAAGTAGTGTAATAAATAGAGGTAAAGTTGAGATATTAATTGAAAAAAGTTTTAACTTGCTTATATTTAGCAACAAGAAAAAGTGAGTATTTTTGCTTATAAATGAAAACGGATGAAATAGTATACTATTATAGAGACGAAGATAAGTGTGACGAAGGATAATAAACGATCAACATTTTATCGAAAACCAAAATGTGGTAAAGACAATGGTCATGAATAGAGAGCCCTGACATTTCATTTTCTCGAGTTATCAAATTCGATGTTTCATTAAGGATATTGATTACATGATTCCTGTAATCAAACAATGTCAACCATATTCCTTTTTCATCAGGATTTTGAAGTTAGTGATGATTTGAATTAAATAACGAGTAATTTTGTACTTTTGTTTTAGTAACAATAAATGTTCTTTAGAAAATTGGAGTATGGACATACGAGTAGCTTGTGAATATGTATTCATTATTATTGTTAGAGATTTGTGCCTCAGAAGCATCTAAACTTAATCAATCTCAAGTAGTACTAGTAGCATTACACCATAAACTAATCATGGTCGTGCAAGTTTACCCATGCCCAAGGAAGAATCTAACATTAGTTGCTGATAATATATAAATAAAAATAGGCTTCCTCCAATGGTCTTTATCAAAATTTTACTGCCACTGGGCCTACTTAAGTTGAGGCCTAAAGAAACATAGGCAATTGAGGCCTTGGTTTTATTCTCAGAAACGTAAGGTCTTGGTTCTATTCATGGTAACATAACTCTCGATAGATGATGCTATACATGCAAAAGTAAGGCTTTGCAATGGATAGGAAAAAATGAAGCTAAATGCTTTTCCATATCTACTAAGAACTAAAACTTTTGAATATGATAGCCCTGAACCATAAAAGAAGCAGCTGAGTGTAGACACACCTAACTCGTGTATACATATCAATTAGAAGAGGAAGCCAAAACCAACACAGACAGCACCCACAAAAAATGAAACCGACACGAGAAGACTTCAAAGCTCCCCAAGTAACTCTTCCTCCCAGATAAAGAGTCATCTTCTCCACCGAAATTCCTAGACCAAGACAGTATCCTTCCATCTCCATCAACGCCGCTAAACCCTCCTAGCAAAGAAAAATAAGGAAAAGTCGCTTAAATTTTGCCTTAAGGGTAGCGTTCCCCAACGAAACACTACAACAGAAAGAGGCTTTAGCATCGCTTTTTTTTTGCCTTATTTAACAGCACTTTTAAGCGCTGCTGATCATTGCACTGCTTCAAGCACGAAACATATCAACAGCGCTCCTGAATGTCAGGAATCAGCAGCGCTTTTTACATAAGCTCTACCAATTCACTAAGGAATCGCCAGTGCTTCAATATAAAGTGCTATTGATTCTAAACCTAATAGGTATCGCTTTATGAGTAAGCGCTTCTATTGTGTCCCCGTGTTTTGATTTTTAGCAGCGCTTCCATTGAAGCGCTACTAAAGGGGTTCTGTGTTTTGACTTTAAGTAGTACTTTTAAGAAAGCGCTACTAAAGGTGGTCCATATTTTTTTGATTTAGAAGCACTGGCTTTTAATCATGAGGCTACTGAATGTGCTTCGTACTTTTAAGTAGCGCTTAACAGGAATCCAAGAGCACCATATATATCATCAAACTTGAATCTACCCAACATATAATCCAAGAAGCCCCAGCTAACTTAGTCATAAGCCTTCTTAAAATCAACCTTAAATATTTAACACTTCCGACCCTCCTTCCTAGCTAGCCAAGTCGGCGGCCTCGATTTCCACCACCACATTATCCATCAATTAATTGTTTCCATTTAATGAAAACTGTCAGATTAGGGGAGATGATACTATGCATAACTTAACCCAGTCAGTTTGCTAATACCTTCGTTGGGTTCTTATACAAACAACCAAGACAAGAGAGTTAGGGTGATAATCCCTCAAAGTCAAGGAATAGTCCACCTTTGGAATAAGTGCCAAAAATAGGAAGAGAAAAACTTGGGGAATCAGGAAGAATTATAAAATTCGTCAAAAGGGACTGCTACATCCGAATGAAGCATTATAGCGAGAATGACTTTACATAAGGGTAAAATTAAAGCCATCTAGACAGTGTCTTATTCCTATCACAATCTAGAACCCCAACATTACCATTAGCAATAGAAAAAGGGGTCTTATTACTCACTGTAAAAATAAAAAAATTGTGTTTCTTCCATGCAAATACATGTTTTATCCAGTTTAGTCCTTGTAAAAATAAAATTTTGATTTTTGTCCCTATAAATATACGTTTTATTCAGTTTGGTCCCCGTAATATGTAAAATATTTTATTTTAGTCACTTTAATATAAGTGGCAAAAAGAAGTAAACTCAAATAATTTACGTATTACAGGGACCAAAATGGATAAAACATGTGCATGTATGTAACACACGTGAATTCTCTGAAACCAAAGCACTGATACACTACAGATTAAGTTATGTGCTTTGAATAGAATGAAATTTTTGGAAAGTGCTTTAAGATACAACATCCTTACTTTAAAGTAGGGTTTAATTTCTTTGGTTTACATTTTTCCCTGTCTACCACCTAACGAGCATCATGAAAATTTCTTTTTGTTCTGTTAAAGCCTTAAAGGGTGAAATTATGGAAATCAAAGGGAATATAATGATAAGAATGATTTGTTGAGTGATGACCCTACACGGTTTATGTCTCGATCTTTAGACGACACGATTGTAACACTTGTGATTCTCACTATAGATGATAAAAGAATTTTTAAGAGAGTTGGGATATCATTCGTAGAAAAATTGTCTCACCCATTATTCTCCTTTGCCATTACTTCAATGCTTTTCCTTTTTATTTTCATTCTTCCAATTATTCAGTTGGATTATTGCTTGTCACAAATTAAGAGTACCATTCACTAATATAGAATTTACTATAGTTTGCTACTTAAGAACTAATTAGTGAAGATGCATTTTGTCTAGTGATTGAAGACCCTTAAAAGAAGAGGTTTTGCATGCAGGTAGTATATATATTGCAACCAACCATTCAGACAGCCAATAGATAGAATTTCTTTTAAAGCAGCATATATATAAGAATACTTATTTTGCAACCTTTTCAGACACTTGGGATAAAATCTGAATCATATATATCCTTTTCTTTTAAATAAATCAATAATGTATTGCATGCATGATATATTCTTCTTAGGTGTAATGAAATCATTTAAAGTGTGACTTTCTTTTTTCCTAATATGAAAAATAAATATGCCTTTGAAAATAGATCATAACCCATCAATTAGATTTTACGCATTAAAGACTTCAAAAGTATAGTAAAGGGTTCTTTATTTCCATTTTAGACCTAGATATAAGCCCATAGGCATATAGGATATAATCCCATTTCTTTCTTGATACTCCACAAGAAAAATAAACAAAGCAAAGATGGAACATTTTGAATAAATGTTTTCTGACAAAGAGGAACAATGGATGATAAGGTTCCCCACAGATCTAGTTAGACTACAGACTAAAAGATAATGTGCGAGATTTTGACATGAACCCATTAACATAAAATTTGGCTTTGTTCCCCGTCTCAATCTTATATTTTTCTTGCCTCACTTTCCATCATTCATGCAATTATTCTCTTTAAGAAAAGGTAAACATGATTGTGGGGGTGAGATGGATGGGCCTACAGAGTTTTTTAGGCATTCAATCAAACTATAGAAATTGGTAACTTTGTCGTGGAAGTCAAGGTACACAAGTAAGGTTCCTTCTATAGATTGATTTGGAGTAAATATTTTACTTGGATAGAATTATAATTATAATATTATTATATAATGTTAAGGTTGAGTTAGCAACTTGGGGAGGTTAGATACCTAAAAGTCCTAAGTTTTGCACAATTGAATTAAAAAACTCCTATTTGACATTAAGCTTCTCCTTTCTATATTTTAAAGCCTCTTTGGATGGTTGAGATCCAATGTATGGACATGCCACTACTCTGATTCAAACCTCGTTCATTCGTGTTTCTGTTTTTTACTTCGTTCTCGAATTTGCATCATTTTCGTTGAAACCTTTTAATGTAATTCAATTCCAGCACTCAATACGAGTTGAACGCAATTGATTTGACGCAAATTGGTTAAAAAATGATCAAATAAGATCCAAAACACGTTTTATAGTTGCGGATTGCTTTTTCAGTGTTTGCGTTTTAAGCGCTTTTTAAACAAAATACTTGTCATAGCTTGATTCTTTGTTGAATTTCGAGCATTTTAAGCTCAATAATCGTTCAATTTGGTGTTTTATAGCAAAATCACCATTGTTGAGATTGAAGGCTTTTTGAACTTCAAATTCAAGATTTCGGTTCCAAAAGTGATTTTGTGCATAAGCACTTTTCTGAGCTCAATTTTTGTTCCATTGAATTCCTTGCAAAATTTTATTCAAGTTAGAGTCTGGTTTCATTCAATTTGATCGCATATTGCATGAGTTATTCAAGAAATCGAAGTGTTCTTGGTGTTCTTGAATACATTCATAGTGTTCTTCATTTTTCTGTGTTTTTGTTTTAAAGAACCAAACCGAAACAGATATGAAAGATAAATGACCAAAATGAGAAAAATGATAAATGACCAAACTAACACGGATATGAAAGATTTAAAGAACCAAAGTGGGAAAAAACGTAAAGAACCAAACTAAAATTTTTTGGTCAAGAATAAATGACCAAAAAAGTTGTGTGTGCGCGTGTGCATGTGTGCTTGTGTGGAGTTTCGGGAACACAAAACATGTATAGAGAATACTATCTCTCTCCCGAGTCTGACTTATGCTACTAAGCTAGTAGCTTAGTAATAGTTACTAAAGGGTTATAGTAGTAATTTACTATATTAAATAAATTAATAAATGTTCCTTTTTTTTAGGGATTATTAAAACAAAAGCATTTATTTACTCCTTGATTTTCTCTTCCACTATCTTCTCTCTCACAATTCCACTATCTTCTCTCTCACAATTTTATCTGTCACGTTATTTTCATCTGTTATTTTTCTTCTTCTTTTTCTTCTTCTTCTTCTTCTTCTTCTTCTTCTTCTTCTTCTTCTTCTTCTTCTTCTTCTTCTTCTTCTTCTTCTTCTTCTTCTTCTTCTTCTTCTTCTTCTTCTTCATGTTACATATATCTTTCTTTATTTTTCACGCAAAAGAAGCCTAAAAAACGCACTCACGCCAAAAAATAAGACGCCCACGGGTGTTTAAAAAACGGACTCCGTTGATCCACGCCATTGATCATGTCTCGTTATGATGTTGATGAACATGGGACTAAAATCAATTTTTCATCGTTACTTGCGTGAAGTCCTTTCTTCTTCATACAATCTTAATATATTCTGTGGTTTCCACTAACCGAAGTCGTATTTTTATTTGGTTAGATCGTACTAACCGAAGTTATCTTATTCCCTGGCTACAATAGGACTAAGACACCAACTGAGGTGGTGGACCACATCATCTCTTCTTGAGACATACAGAGTGGACAGCAATAAAACCAGCTCAGCGTATGCAGAAGCACTAAGACACCAACTGAGCAGATACAGAGTGGACAGCAATAAAACCAGCTCAACAATAACAGATCCAATAAACACCAGCTCAGTAACACCAAACTGTTGGAAGGGAGAACAGTTTTTTGGAAGCTTTTGGGAGAGAGGGAAGAGGAGACTATGATTTCTAAAATGAGAGAATACTTTGCTCTTTAGAACTTGTTGTTTATTTGCTAACTTGCTTGGTTTATAAAATGACTATAGCTCCCCCCTATTATAGGCTCCAAAGGGATAATTCTACATCAACTAGAGAATATTCTAGACACTCCAATAGAGAGAGTTCTACACACTTCTCTTGTCTACTTATTTAATATTACATCTTCAACCTTCTAACTTTATCTACTAATCTCTAGAACTTTCTATAGAGTAAGACACTAAAAACAAATGGGCCTAACACTTGATTAGTCCAATGGGACAAATCAAGTTTACCCTCCAACACCCCCCCCCCCTCTTAAACTTGATTTGTCATTCCAAGTAAAGTTCTCAACTTGATAAAGTATTCATGCTTGAGGGGCTTAGTGAAGATGTCAGCTACTTGGTCTTGAGACTTCACGTATTCAATCTGCACATCCTTTCTTGCTATGCATTCCCTTATATAGTGGTAGCGGGTATCAATATGCTTGCTCCGATCATGGAATACTGAATTCTTTGCTAGAGCTATGACTGACTTATTATCCACAAAGATCTTAGTCAGCTCTTCTTGCGACATCCCCAATTCCTTTAACAGGTTTCTGAGCCAAACTGCATGGCAAACGCATGATGTAGCTGCTACATATTCTGCTTCACAAGTTGAAAGTGTGACTATCGACTCTTTCTTTGACATCCAAGTGAAAGATGTGTTTCCCATGAAGAACACAAAACCACTGGTGCTCTTTCGATCATCTCCATCTCCACCCCAATCACTATCACTGTAACTAGTGAGCTTGTAATTATTATTTGATTAAAACCATAAGTCGAAGTTTATTGTTCCTTTGATATAACGAGGAATTCTTTTTGCAGCTTTGAGATGTGTGGTGGTCGGATTCTCCATGTATCAACTGATGAGTCCAGTAGCATACAGAATGTCAAGTCTTGTGCATGCCAGATACCGCAAACTCCCAACCATACTCTTAAAATTTGTAGCATTCACCTTTGTTGCTTCATCGTACTTTGATAATTTCATTTTACACTCTACTTGTGTGCTGATTGGCTTGCAACTTTCCACCTTGAACTTTTTCAGCATCTCCTTCGCATATCTTTGTTGTGAAATGAATGTTCCATCTTCCTTTTGCTTTACCTCGATGCCAAGATAGTATGACATTAATCCAATATCTGTCATCTCGAACTCCTTTATCATTGCCTTCTTGAACTCTTCAAACATACTTGGATTGCTTCCTGTGAAGACCAAGTCATCCACATATATGCAGACAATCAAGATATTTCCATTTTTGATCTTGACATATAGGGCATGCTCGTGTGGGCATTTTGTGAAATTGTTTTCCTTGAAGTAGTTATCAATTTGACTATACCATGCTCTTGGTGCCTGTTTTAATCATAGAGTGGTTTCTTTTGCTTGAGATCTTTGTCTTCATGACCTTTCACCTTGTAGCCCAAAGGTTGTTCTGTGTAGACTTCTTCTTCTAGGACTCAATTCAGAAATACAGACTTCACGTCCATCTAGTGAATTTTCCACTTGTTTTGAGCTGCTAGAGAGATTATTAGTCTTATGGTCTCTAAACGAGCGACAGGAGCAAATACCTCATCATAATCAATCCCAGCCTTTTGACAATAACCTTTTGCGACTAGTCTTGCCTTGTATCTTTCAATTTCTCCGTTTACGTTCTTCTTTGCCTTGTACACCCACTTGACACTGATAGCCTTATGCCCTTTTGGAAGAGACACGAGTTCCCAAGTGTTGTTCTTCTCGATGGCTTTAATTTCTTTGTCCATTGCATCTCTCCATCTCTTATCTTGCGCAGCTTCTTCAAAGTTCATAGGTTCACAGTCTGCAAAGAGGCAGAACAATGTGAGATTATCTGGTGCCTCGAGTTCCTCATAGAGATCTTCAAGCCTTCGCGGTGAAAAGGCTTTTGTGTTATCATATATGTCTTGGAGACTTTGTGTACGTGTCACGATCCTTTCACTCCCTGTGTCTTCTGATGTTGGCGATGTGGGCCCTTGTTGAACTTCCCTAGATGTCTCTTCTTCTTCTTCAGACTGGGGAAAGAAATTGTACTCCTTTTCATAAGGTCCACAGTCCCAATGTCCTTCTTCATCGAAGACTACGTCTCGACTGACTACATTCTTCTTATTGTTTGGGTTGTACAGCTTGTAACCCTTTGAGTTTGGGTCATAATTGACAAAAATGAATTTTTCACTCTTGTCGTCGAGTTTTGCTCTTCTCTCGTCGGGTATATGTACATGGGCTACACTTCCGAACTCTCTCAAGTGTGAGACACCCGCCTTTCTTCCACTCCATGCTTCTTGTGGTGTCTTTCCCCACTCCATGCTTCGAGCCATATCAATGATTGTTCTATTTTTCCTTTCCTCCACACCATTCTGTTGAGGGGATCTTGGAACCGTGAGGGGATGTCTGAGTCCATTCTCTTCACAAAAATCCTGAAACTCTTTAGAAGTGAATTCTCCACCTCGATCAGTTCTCATAGCGTTAATCACTCGACCACTTTCTTTCTCCACTGCAGCTTTAAACTTCTTGAAAACATTAAAGACTTCTGACTTCTGCTTCAAGAAATATACCCATGTCTTTCTTGAAAAATCATCAATGAATAAGGGAAGTAGTTATTTTTACCGAGTGAGCTTGGCTTGATTAGTCCACAGACATCATCATGTATGAGCTCGAGCGGCTTTTTGGCTCTTGAGTTTGAATCCTTTGGAAAACTCGTCCTGAACTGCTTTCCAAGTAAACATCTTTCACAGAGTTGACTGGGTTTGTTGATAGGCGGCAGCCCTCTCACCATATTCTTTTCTGACATCAGACTTAAGCCGGCCTCCAAAATTTAAGTGCTCATAACGAAGATGCCAAAGCCATGCTTCACCATTATAACAAGCTTTGACACACTTTTGCCGCGTCATTTTGGATATTCAATAAGAACATTCTATTTCTTGACATTGGTACCTTGGTGATGAGTTTGTTTCTCTAATCTCTGATGGAAAGACTGGAATCTTTCAAGTGAATATCATAGTCCTTTTCTAAGAGTTGTCCCACACTCAAAATATTGTTTCTCATATTTAGGAGGTAGTAGACATTTGAAATAAAATCATGTCTTCCATCCTTTAGGCGGATTAAGATCTTACCTTTGCTTTTCACTGGAACTCTAGAATCATCACCAAATGAGTTATTGCCACTCTTTGGTTCATCAAGGTCCACGAAGATGCTTCTTTTTCCGCACATATGGTTGATTGCACCAGTGTCAAGGTACCACATGTTTTCTTGGCTTCCTTCATTACTTCTACGTGCTAGAAGCACTGTTTCAACCGTCTGGTCTTTTACCTCCACATAGTTTGTCTCCTCTTCTACTCTATTATTTGAGAATCTACATTCTGAAGCGTAATGGCCAAACTTTTGACAATTATAGCATCGAGTTTGAGATTTATCAAACCTTGTGTCTGGAGATCCTCGTATACGCCCTCTTGTTGAGCTTTCTCCCTTCTTGTAATTGTTGTTGGTGAAACTCGCACCTCGTTCATTAGTATGACGTCCAAACTGTCCTCGGCCAAAACCTCGACCTCGACCTCGATCTTGTAGGCCTCTCTCATTTCCATGACTTCCTTCCTTCTCCTTTTGTTGCATCTTGAAGAGTTGCTCGGTGATCTCCTTCTTTTTCTTATGTTTCTCCTCATAAACTTGCAATGATCCTTGGAGTTGCTCGATCGTCATGGCCTCCAAGTCTTTGGTTTCCTCTATCGTCACAACAATATGCTCGAACTTGGTATCCAAAGAGCGTAGTATCTTCTCCATAATCCTTACATCCTCTAACTTCTCACCATTTCTTTTCAATTGATTTGACACGACGATAACTCTTGAAAAATATTCAGAAATAGTGTTTGAAGCTTCTCCCATTCCTCCTTAGCGGATGTCGCATTTGAAATTTTCTCAAACTCATCTTCATCTAATGCTTGGTAGATGAGGAAGAGAGCTTTCTTGTCTCTTTTTCTTGAATCTTTCAGAATATCTCTTTGTGCTTGAGTTAAGGAATCCTCATTTTCTGATTCCTTGTAACATTTTTCAACAATCTCCCAAACATCATGTGCTCCAAGAAGATCCTTCATTTTGATGCACCAACTATCATAGGTGCTCCCTTTTAGAAGGGAAACTTAGAAGGATGCTACACCATTGCTCGCCATGCCTATATGGAAGGATTTCTTATCATAACCTTAGCTCTGATACCACTTTGTTGGAAAGGAGAATGGTTTTTTGGAAGCTTTTGGGAGGAAGGGAATAGGAGACTGTGATTTCTAAAATGAGGGAATACTTTGCACTTTAGAACTTGTTGTTTATTTGCTAACTTGCTTCGTTTACAAAATGACTAGCTCTCCCCTATTTATAGGCTCCAAAGGGAGAGTTCTCTATCAATCTAGAGAATATTTGTAGCTGAAGAAGAATATAGAATAGAGAGAAGAAGAATTAAAAAAGAGAGAGATGGTTTCCTCCGTAAGTGGAGAGACTCTATTTTGCCAAATTCTTTCTTGCCCTTATTGCATTAATCAACTCAGTACATATAGCAATACAATATGGCAGCTATGAAATGAGGGACTCAATCCATGACAGAGAATCTCGTACAAATGACAGTTGTGTGAGAAATAGTACATCTGATTAATAATAGAAATATCTAGGCAAGACTATTCCTAAGGAATTAATTGAGAACAAAGTCATTGTGCCACTTGGGCTTAGTGGTGGTTCGCTTGGACCTCTCCTTTGGCTTGTATCTGATATTCGGCTCATTAACAATTGCACCCTCTTCTTCAGCATTTATATCTGTTACATCCCTCTCTTCATCCACTAGAACCTTGTCCTCAAGGTTCAAATGAGGAAAGTTCTTTTTCATTTCAACCCAAGACTCCCAGGAAGCATCCTCAGGATAGAGCCCTTGCCATTGAACTAGAACTCGGTGCTGCTCAGGTTCTGCGCCATACTGCCAGTCTAAAATTGCAGCTGGTTGTATCAAAGGCTGGTTTTCAAATGATTCAGCAGGCAGCTCTAATGCTAGTGTAGCAGCGCCTATGCAAGGCTTCAACTTCAAAACATGAAAGACCGGATGTATCTTGCTTATGGGAGGTAATTCTAGCTCAAATGCCATAGGACCGAGAGCCCTTTTCAGTTTGAAAGGACCGTAATAACGCTTAGCTAGCTTACGGCAACGCTGTCCAGCCACCGATGTCTGCACAAAAGGACGCAGTTTCACAAAAACCAGATCACCCTCCTTGAAAGGGTGAGGAATTCTGCGTTTGACAGCATATAACTTCATTGTTGCTTGAGCTTTGGTCGGTTTGCTGCGCAATTTTGCAAGAATGTCAGCACGTTCAGTTAACTGAGCGTCCACAGCTTCCAAAGAACTAGAGCCTTGCAAATACTGAGGTAAACTGGGAGGGGGTTTCCCGTACACCAGCTGATATGGTGTGTAACCAGTAACAGTATGTATGGACGTATTATAGTGCCACTCAGCCCAATGTAAGAATTTTCCCCAATCTTGCGGTTTGGAGTGCACAAAACAGTGCAAATGCTGTTGAAGGGCCTTATTCACTATCTCAGTTTGCCCGTCGCTTTGAGGATGATAAGCCGTAGACATTCTCAACTTGGTTCCACTTAACTTAAACAATTCACGCCAAAATTTGCTCACAAATATTGGGTCTCTATCGGAGACAATACTTTTGGGCATTCCATGTAACTTGCATACCATTCGAGCAAATAATTCAGCCACTTTGACAGCATTAAATTGAGTCGGAAGTGTTCCAAAATGAGTAGCTTTGGAAAAACGATCTACAACCACCAAGATTACTGTAGAGTTTTGGAATGAAGGAAGCCCCACGATGAAATCAAAGGAAATATCTTCCCAAACACCTTGAGGGATCGGCAAAGGCTGTAATAAGCCGTATGGACTGTGATTTGGCACTTTGGTTTGCTGACAAACCTGACAAGAGCTCACAAAGGCAGCCACATCTGATTTCATTCCCTCCCAGTAAACATTTTCTCTAAGCCTTACCCAAGTCTTCCAAATGCCACTGTGTCCTCCCAAAGGGGAAGAGTGAAATTCCTCCATCAATACTTGCTTAATAGGTGAATGGATGGAATAAATAGCTTATTATTCACAAAGAGCAAGCCGTCAGCCATTTTATGATTAGGATATGTTTTTGGTGTCTCTTGAATTTGTTTGAACAGCTCCTGGACTTGTTGATCTTGAGAAAGTGCCACTTTCAATTGCTCCAAAAATTCAAATTGAGGAATGGTAATTGCAAACAATTGTGCAGCTGGTTCATGAATTCGTGACAAGGCGTCAGCAACTCTGTTTTGAGTCCCCCCAGTTTGTACACAATATCATATGAATATCCCAACAATTTGGCTAAGTAAAACTGTTGTTTCAGCGTCTGTATCACTTGAGTCATCAATTCTCGTAAGCAATGTTTTAAAACTCGGACCGGTGACCGACTCGGTGAAGGTACCGGGTCACTGGGTCAATGGTCGGACCGAGGGGTCGACAGCTGAACCGCATGACCAAAACCGGGACCGGATGACTCGGACCCGGTCTCTATTTCGAGAATTTTCAATACCTATATAGTATATAATATAAATTTCGTCCCTGTAAAATTAATAACTATGTTTATTTTATATCTACTAAAATATAAAAAATTCCCAAATTTTCAGGACCTATATATTTCATACTTGTAAAACTTAATTTGCTAAAATTACACACCATGCCTATTTTATTTTTATTTGCTTGGTATATATTAAATAAATTTTAAAAGTTCATATCATGCTTCAATAAATATTTAGAACAAATTTCATAAGTTAACAACTTAATATTAAATAAATCTTTAAAAAAATACTTAATATTAAATAAGTTTGTTGAAACATAATATTAATATTACAAGCTAATGCCATGAGGATGAGCGTACTTGACTTTTTGGAAAAGAGGTATCAATTATATATATTTGAAATGAATAATATCCTCAATAAGATTGGTAGCCTCATGGTAGCGCTCAGCATTTGCTTTCAACAGGTCAGGGGTTCAAACCCCACTAATGGCATTTTGTTGAGGGTTATTTTTTAGTCTCTTTTGTTTTAAGTAGTTTACAAATAGTCCCACATCGGATAGAATGAACGGAACAGGGAGGAGAACGAGATATAAAAGCAAGGCATATGTCAATGGGAAACATACTTACCTAGATGGCAATCACTAGTGGGGGCCTGCGTTCGTGCGGCCCCTCCCAATTACAGTTCAAAGATTTGATAAAAAAAAAATATGCACAACCCGGTCCGGTTCGAGCCGAGTCACCGGGTCACCGGTTTTGCCAAAAAATGGCCGAGTCACACCGGTTCCCACCGGTTTGCTGCATGGCCGATCCAAAACCTTGCCCGACTCGGTTACCCCCCCCCCCCCCCCCCCCGGTTCCCGGTTCGACCAGTCCGACCGGCCGGGCCGAGCCGGTTTTTAAAACACTGCTCGTAAGCTTCTTTGATCAGTGTAGATAGTGAATTTCCTACCCAAAAAATAGGTACGCCATTTCTTTACTGCCAAAGTGATTGCACATAATTCTCTCACATATGTAAAAGCAGAGAGCATCTTAGAGCAGAATTTACGGCTGTAGTAAGAAATAGGATGGCCATTTTGGCACAACACCGCCCCCATTCCAAGACCTGATGCATCGGTCTCAAGTATGAACTCCCCTTGAAAGTCAAGAAGTGCCAAAACTGGTGCTTCTGTCATAGCCTTTTTTAAACATTGAAAAGCTTCATTAGCTTGGTCATTCCATGTGAAAGAATCCTTTCTAAGTAAGTCAGTGAGAGGGCCAGCTAAAGTAGCGTAATTGCGGACAAATTTCCGATAAAAACCTGTCAGACCCAAGAATCCCCTTAACTGTTTGAGATTTTTTGGAGGAGGCCAATCCAACATAGCAGAAATCTTCTCTGGATCCGGTCCTACCCCTGCTGCCGATACTATATGACCAAGATATGCAATAGAGGGTTGAGCAAACAGACATTTGCTCTCCTTTAAGAAAAACTGATGCTCCAATAGACATTGAAACACAACTTCCAAATGATTCAAATGGTCTTCCATGGTACGGCTATATATCAATATATCATCGAAAAAAACAATCACCAATTTTAGAAGATGTGGCTGAAACAAGGAGTTCATGGTAGTCTGAAATGTAGATGGTGCATTGCACAAACCAAATGGCATGACTAAGAATTCGTAATGACCTTGGTGAGTCCGAAAAGCTGTCTTGTGAACATCCTCAGAGGCCATTCGGATTTGGTGGTAACCGGAACGTAAGTCAAGTTTGGAAAAACATTTGGTGCCATGTAATTCATCTAGTAACTCATCAATGGCTGGTATGGGAAACCTATCTTTGGTAGTAATGGCATTAAGGGCTCGGTAATCAACACAAAAACGCCATGTGCCATCCTTTTTCCTAACCAGAAGGACTGGAGATGAAAAAGAGCTGGTACTAGACTGAATGATGCCCTGACTTAGCATGTCTTGAATTTGGTACTCTATCTCATGTTTTTGAAACTGAGGGTAACGGTATGGACGTACATTAACCGGGTCTTTGCCATGGAGAAGGGGAATGTGGTGGTCAGTGTTTCTAAAAGGTGGTAGTTGGTTGGGTTTAGTGAAAAGGGTGGAGTATTTAGTGAGTAAGGAGGTTATTTCTGGTGTGGGGGGGGGGGTTATGTGTTTCTGGGGTAGTATCTGTAGGCCTGAGGTGAAGTTGGAGAATGGTGTCAAGAGATTTGGTGGATGCTAGGCGACGCAACTGATGGAGGGAGGCTTCTGTCACCAATGTAGCTGAAGAAGAATATAGAATAAAGAGAAGAAGAATTAAAAAAGAGAGAGGGTTTCCTCCATAAGTGGAGAGACTTTATTTTGCCAAATTCTTTCTTGCCCTTATTGCATTAATCAACTCAGTACATATAGCAATACAATATGGCAGCTATGAAATGAGGGACTCAATCCATGACAGAGAATCCCATACAAATGACAGCTGTGTGAGAAATAGTACATCTGATTAATAATAGAAATATCTAGGCAAGACTATTCCTAAGGAATTAATTGAGAACAAAGTCATTGTGCCACTTGGGCTTAGTGGTGGTTCGCTTGGACCTCTCCTTTGGCTTGTATCTGATATTCGGCCCATTAACAATTGCACCCTCTTCTTCAGCATTTATATCCGTTACAATATTCTAGACACTCCAAGAGAGGGAGTTCTACACACTTCTCCCATCTACTTATTTAATATTACATTCCACCTTCTAACTTTATCTACTAATCTCTAAAATTTTCTATAGACTAAGACACTACAAACAAATGGGCCTAACACTTGATTAGTCCAATGGGCCAAATCAAGTTTACCTTCCAACACAGGTGATTGCTTTCCCCACACCCCCTCCTACTCAAAACACACCCCTTCACCCTACACATTTACCAAACTAACCCCACTTAAAATTGATTTTCCCCCTCTACCCCTCTCCCTCTTCTTCTCCTTCAACACAACACACCCCTCTAAAATCCCAAACCTCCCCCCCCCCCCCCTCTCCATTCCAAACCCACCCATCCTCACCTTCATCATTCACTCCTATTCAACTACCCAACATTGGCAACTAGCTCAAGGTAATAACCCTACCAAACTTTTTTCATTTTGGTTCTGTTTTCAGTTTTTCACGCAATTTTTTTTCTGTACTCGCGCTCCGTTCGAACAGGGTCGTTCGAACATGTTCGAATGATCGTGTTCGAACAAGTGTTTAATGGGGTGTGACTTTGCTTGGTTCGCATAAGGACGTTCGAACAGTGTTCGCATAAGGACGTTCGAACAGTGTTCGTATAAGGACGTTCGAACAGTGTTCGCATAATCCCAGCTGTAGCAGATGAGATGTCAACTGACGTCGTAGAATCCCAAGATTTTACTAGTTCGTTCAAAACGGATACGGTAATAATGAATTAGTTGTTTTAATTTTAGCGAACTATTCAATTTATTTAACTGACACTTAGTAATTGAATTTCAGTTATTCTCTAGTCGTGAGGAGCTGCTGACGTGGGTGCGTGGGGTTGGAAAATCTCTTGGGATGGTGATTGTTATAGGAAGATCTGACACCGGACGACGATCAGGTAAACAATACTGCATGTTGATTTGTGATAAAGCTGGATCTTACAAGACAAATGTTGAGGAAGGCACGAACACTAGAAAATGTTGTTGTCAGTTCAGACTGAAAGGGAAATTTATTAAGAAGCTTGGATGATGGATTTTGAGGGTTATGAATGGAACTCATAACCATGGTATGGCTACTTATCATGAAGGACGTCCGTACATTGGTAGGTTATCTTCAGAAGAGAAGGATCTAGTGGCTAGAATGACTAGGAACCATACTCGGCCAAAATTGATACTGAATGAGCTGAAATTGATGAAGCCTGATGATAACTATACGGTTGTGAAACAAATTTACAACTGTCGTCAAAGGCAAAGGTCGGCTATGCGTGAGGGTAGGACTGAGCTCCAACAACTGATGTTTTATTTGCAACGCGATAATTATGTTTACTGGACTCGACTTGCAGAGGGAACTACCGTTGTGAAGGACATCTTTTGGGCACATCCAGATTCCATTGAGCTTCTAAACACCTTCCCGGTTGTTTTGTTGATTGATTCCACCTATAAAACCAACTGGTACAGGTAGTCAATGTTAAGTTAGGTTTATAATTTTGGTACACAATGTTGTATAATTTTGGTACACAATGTTGTATAATTTTGGTACATAATGTTAAAGTTAGGTTTATATTTTGAAATCACCAAAACTGTGTGCTGATTTATTTAGTTTCTGTTTCTGCATAACAGTGGTTCGCATGTGGCCATTCGAACGCCTGTTCGAACGCACCCATTCGAACACGTTCGAATAAGGCCATTCGAGGCAGCCAAAACACACCCTCACACCATCAGTTAACAATATTCCTTAACACGGATGACATTATTCGAACAGGTTCGAACGATGTCATGCGAACAATACAAATTCCTTAACACGCACAACGTCGTTCGAACTGGTTCGCATAACCTCGTTCGAACAGTCACTTAACCCGTGTTACACGAGCGTCTCACGCGAGGTCATTTTGGGGAAAAATAAGTTCGGGGGTGTGCGAAGAGTAGGAGGGGGTGTGGGGAAAGCAATAACCCCAACACAAACACCAATAAAAACCAGATCATCAGAGGCAATGGGTCGGTAAAAAATCACTCCAAACACATGTAGAATTCATATTGAATTTAGGCAATACAGCCGAGAGGCTCGCCAGCTCGCAAATGACAAATTTGTGTTTCGTCCCGCCCTCTCTTTGAACCATTGTCAAGACACCATCATAACTCGATTGAATAGTGACACACCATTAACAATTAGCCCTTTAAAAACAACATCATTTCTCGCTCCCCAAACAGGGTGATTGGGGTTGTGAACCTTATCCTCGTGAGACACCAGATGGGTAGGATTTGGGCCAGAATAATTCTCACTATTTCGTTGCTTCAATGCTTCATATGGTTTTTAATATCTGAATCTTTGATTCTACATTTTCTACCATGCTATGTTAGAAGTTGTTGCATTATTTCTAGGATTGTCAACTCAACTTATCGGGCTACAAAAATCCTACTTAATAAATACCCTTTGTTGAAGTTTGTAATCAATAACTATTAAAATCATGTCAATATATAGCAACAGTGCTACAACTAATGCTCACATATATATATATATATATATATATATATATATATATATATATATATATATATATATATATATATATACATGAGTCGTAATATGGCATCTGTAAATATAATCTATTTAAGAGTTTGTGTATTGAAAATTATTAAAGCATTATAAAATTTGGAAATTTAACAAATAGCAGCCTCATCTAGTTAGGATTCCGTTGAGTTCATCAATGTAACGTGAACGCAATGTTTTTTCTCATTGGCGGATATTGTTACCAATATAGGCATTTGCTTGAGGGATGAGGGTGGACCTTGATCAAATCCAAAATTGTCATGAGTAACCCATTAGAGGCAGTGAATGGGCTTAACCTTATGGGTTACAACAAGTATTGCTTTGGGTGAAAGAGCTTCATATGGACAAATTTGTATTTGAAGTGGACTCCAAATTAGTTGTAGATCGTTTCTACTCCTTTAAGCTAAATTTTACGTCGGCACAATTGTTCATACTTCATACCTTTGCAATGGCCATGTCCTATGATTGAACGAAATGTGGTAAAGCAGCATAATGGTCAAAAACTGTATCAATGTGTTACTTTGACAAATATTGACACCTTATGCCAATGTATGCAGTGGAAAAAAGGAAAAAAAATGCATTATGAAACAAACTAAAACGTCATGTTTTCTGGAAGAGGGAAAAAATACAATGTTAAAAAGGAGCGGAAAAACGTGTAGGTGTGAAAATGCACCAATATAAAACAACTTTAAACTAAAGAGAGAAAACACATTGGTGTGTAGACTTCAAGACCAAGAGCGTTGCTCAAATTTTAAGACTTCAAATTAGCCACGGGCCATTAATCCAGTTTGAGCATCGAGCTGTTCTAGTAATTTTAACTTCTACGTTAGTCGGAATAGTGAGAAATGAGAAACTGCTCTATTATCTATTGTGTGCATAGTGCTTCAGTGAAAACTATCAACGTGTTTCAACAGATAGTCATTTGTTTGAAAAATAATGCAGCAAATAGGTATAACAAACAGAATGCTGAAATAAACAAATAGAACTAAACAATTTTACAATTACAAACGTCTAATGATTTGTCGTTGCCAGAAAATATGATAAGCATAACAAATGATGGATGAAAAGATATCGAGAGAAAATAAGAAATTTCTATGAAACTTTTATTCATGTAGTTCTAGGTACAAGGACCTATTGCTACAAAAAGAATGAATTAACATCAGAAGGGGAAGCAGCTGACAGCATTTAATGAGAAAACAATGGAAAGACCCATGTTCCTAACAAGACCTAAACAACTGATAATGAGAAAAAACAAATTTTTTACATTGAAATACGAGCCACTAATCCAATTTCTATGTCCTAGTTTGGCAAAGTCAGGTTCACCCAGCAAAGTTGGAAAAACACCCCTGCCAGAGAACCTAAAGGATCACCACCCGTGCAGATTGCCCAAATGTTAGGGCCTGCACAAAGAATTGTAAATTCTTATCCTAATTGGTTAAATGTCTTGCGGCTGCTTCCTGAATCAATCATTTGGTGTGTTGTTAGAAAGCCCGTTAGCTAAATGAAGTTAGCAAAGTCAGACTCTAGATTACGTTCCGCAATCGTTTTGAGGCAACTTGAAACTTCAACTCAACCTGCTCTCTAAGCCCAAAAATGAAGGGCCTCGGACTTTAAGGCGCTTTGGCCCAATCTCAATCGAAGACGGTCCCCTATAAGTTTGCTGCAACCTTTCTTTCCGGTGGTGACTGTGTTGCATACTTATTTCCTCATGGCCCAACTTTTTGTATCTTACAGAAATGGGAATGCCATTTCCCCTTGCATATCTGTCCTTTGAGGAAATTTCCTTATCAACTTTATGATTAACCGGGCTACTGTATTTGAAACTTGATTCATTGGTTCTGAAATCCATTTGTTGCCCATTTTTTCCTTCAGGGAGGACTTTTTTCAATCGCCTAAGTCCCTGCTCATAGATCAAAATACCATCATGGAGTAAAATTAGATAGTCAATTTAGGCAAGATATAAAATATTGAACATAGTAACAGAATATCCAGTAGATATACATGATGGACTGATCAAATCAACTTTAGATATTTCACATACCTGCTGCTCGGAATGCTTTGAAGACATAGCATTCATATTTCTCCTCTCTGCTTTCAGGGAGGAAGGGCGTTTTACCCTAAATATCCCTGAATCAGAATCATCACTCTCGTTATCCACTATAGGCTTCACGTCAGATCTCTGAAGATCACCAGCATGCAGTTTAGCCGAGCTTTCATCGTACAATGCAGGGGATAATGAAGATTCACATGAAATTCTTTCACCAATAATGCCCAAATTTATGTCAGTCTGTCCCTCGGCCTAAAGAATGCCAGCGTTAGTTCGGGAAATAATAGCCCTTCAAAACTCCATGAAAATAACATGCAGTGGCAAACTGACAACATTCAAATACCACAATCATAGGACTTACATTTTTGGGAGCAGAGGATCTGTCAAGAGCTTCTGAAAGGGAACAAAGAGTGGATGCAACAGAAAAGGAAGCCTCAGATTGACTTTGTGTACCACCCTCTTGATTGTTTGTTGACTGTTCTGGAGATGTATAAAACTCGGTGACAGAATCGAGTCTAAGCTCACAATAGGGGGTGTACCCATTTGCGTCAGCTCTCTGAAACATATCAGACAAGGGATATGAATACATGTTTTGTTCGCTTTTAGTTTGCTTGCTTATCTCACTCAATATCCCATCTTCCTGTTCAAATGTCTTCGCTGCAGCTTCCATATCAGCAATATCTTCCCTCAAATGAAGAGTGTGCTTGCTCCCACAGATGAAGTCAAGAGATTTAACATCTGAAATCGCAAAATATATAGACATTAAAAATGAGAATAATGTATCATCAAACACACGTAAGACAACCAATTAAAAAATCCATTGTTGAGCACAAATTTCTCCTGTTAGCTAGAACCAAGATAATGATTTGCTCATTATTATGCAAGAAGATAATGAAGAAGCAATTGGCCATTTATACGACAACCAGACATATGGTAAATAGTAATAAACAAAGCATGGGAACAAACATGCATGCGACACAAAACATAATTAAGATGACAATGACATGCACATATACAGGGGCATTTGTTTGACGTATACGATCATGTACCCGGAAAAAGTGTCTGGGAGTATTATTATCAAGAGCATTATTTGAAGATATAATTCACATAATTTTGGTAAGTACTTAAAGTTGCTAGCAATGTTTTTAACATTTATTTAGTTTTTGAGAAAGTCAAAAATAGAAAATATGGTAAAAATGTAGAAGTAGGAAGTTGTAGTTGGTCAAGTTTACAAATAATTAGTACTCCCATGAGAATTTAAAATTCTCACCCTTTATCATGGGGATTAAAATGTAGGAGAAGCATGGGTAAATAACACTTCAAGGAATAAATAATATACATGATCGCTTATTTAAAACTTGTATCATACATAGCAATGTCACAAGCTCACTTTCTCAAGAACAAGTTTGCATGCCTTGAAACTAACACACTTTTAGTAATAGCATTGAGCAAAGCTTACCATGACGTAGGCATACAGGATGCATGTGACAGTTGCAGTCAACATAAGCTATATAACAGTCACGTTTGCAGAGGCTACAGAGAATGGCACCATGTGAATGAGAAGAAACACTTGTACATGCCCTTGATTTCATTAGTAACCAGCGAGCACAATGCTGGAAGCGCATTAAATTAACAAAAGAAATCTTAATTCTATTATGAGAAAACAAGTCTGAAGAGGGGAAGTCTGAATCTTCAAGTTCCATGCATGTATGAAGAAGCATTGCTTCTTTGCAAAGAAGTTCTTCATGGGGCAGCAAAGGGACCCTGTTAAGAAACGCGTATCTCCTGCTAGCAACAGCCCCTAGAGGAAACCAATCACCAAGTGCAAAATTCACTGCTTCTCCACAGTTGAAACCTAAAATTTTGTTGAAGATATGCAACATTAATTTTCGTATTTCACATGCAATAAATGGATGGGAACAGGAAAAGATATCATTCCAAGAACAAAATTATTGAAATAAGCAAATCTAACCATGACTGAAGCCCGCATGATACGCTCTAGGGAAGGTTATTACAAACTCCCCTGGCTTTTGTACAGCCTTGTAAACAGGGACTTTTTGATCCAACAAAACATTAGGTGGAAATAGAGTGGTTTTCCCCTGGAGAACATCAAAGGCTCCATCTTCCCCATCACTTGACAAAATATCAGTAGTATATACATGTTCTCTCACCACCCTTTCAAATTCCAAAGCTGCATGGCCTGGGATACCATACCATGTTTTTGATGCACCACAATGCTGATAATTAATGCTGCAATAACCAGATAATATATTAATATCACTAAATAAACAACTAAAGAAGGAATTCTTTGCTTGTGATAAATGTTACAGAATTAATTACGACAAGTTAGGATAACTTCACCTGTACAAATAATGATCCTCCACGTGCCAAGCAAACATACTAAACAGCATTCCAATGTATAGCATGGGTTCTGTTACTCCCTGAAATAACACTCAATATAAGACACATAAAAAGTGTAGTACATAAATACATCAACCAACATAAGAAATTGTCATACCGGAATTGACGTTTCCAATAGCCGCAAAGTAGATTTGGACAACCGAGAAAGTTTCTAAAATAATAGAGAGGAAGTATTTAGTAAGCTAAGTAAACTGACAAAGAAAAAGTAAGAAACATCATTTTGTTGAAAATACCCCACTCATAAGTAAATGAAAAAGGATATGTGAACAAAGAAAAGAACAAAAATAAAAGAGACACTAATATAATTAACACCTTCAAATTCCATTTGCTGTTCGCAAGCTGATCGGTAGGAGAAGATGAAAAGGCACTGCCATCAACATCACATGCATATTCAACAGTTTCCATTTTTCCACAACCAATTTCATGCCAAAACTCCCTTTCCAAGTATGTGGCAGGAAGACTTCCAGTGCTGCAATATCTTCGTGCAAAAACCTTGTTTGCCATTTTCTCAAAATCACGAAATGTATAATTCCTGATTGAATTACAATTGTATTAATCAGAAAAACGCAAAAACGTATTTAATATTACTGAAATTACATATATTAACATGCACAATAGGAACTGACCTTCCACTCATAAAAAATGTAACTTTGTCTTCATTATCCCATTCAGCAAGGCGAAGGGGCTGCACTCTAGTCGTAAACTTGAATCCTGCTTTCTCCTTCATTAAAACTACCCCAGCAGGTACAGAAGCACTCAAAGGAGAAATAATCTTGCATATACCTGATATTTATCATAGATTTAAATGGAAAATGTTAGGTCACAATTCTATCACTCTACTGGCTTCATCTATCCCTTTCCTAAAAAAGAAGACGGAACATGATAACATGCAAGTTGAAAACTGTCAATTAAGTTGAATCTACGACTTCTATTAAATTCCAGATTATCAATGCAATCCTCTAATAATAGTTGCAGAAAATGGAGCAATGAAAACCTTGAAAAATAAACACCACTCATATTTTGAGAGTAGGGATGCAAGGAGACAAGATTAAGAGAAAAATCATTTTAGCTATGGTCTGTCATATCAGTAAATCCATACCTTCAAATATTTTTGTTTGAGTTTTCTAAGAAAAAAGTTTTCAGCGTATGAGATCAATGGTCATTATCTCAATAATTTTAATAACTACACACATACTACAACTTGTATAAAAGAGAACATCGGCATAGAAATGTTGTCATAGACCATAATCATATCATCAGGGATTACGGAATTGCCTATATTGAACTAGTACACAAAAAACGTACGGAGTTTTCTATAAGATAAAATTAACTTTCATATATCATTTTTCCCAAAGCACCTATAGAAAAAGAGAAATATTAAAAGAAACGTGCAAAAACGTTTTTAACAACAGTTTCTCTACAAGATAAAATTAACTTTCATATATCATTTTTCCCAAAGCTCTCACTTAAATTTCCCATAAACATCTCTAAGCTCATAAGGAATTTTCTATAAGTAAAGAGTCATAAATTATTTCAGCTGAGAAGCTCCATAAGTTAGAAGCTAATCCAAACTGGGCAGAGTTATCTATAAATCCATGTTTCAGTGCACGCGGACAAGTAATTTGTGGAATACTCTCCATCATTCAATGAGTTTGTCTCTTACAAAGGATCAGCAGACCCTTACAACACACCCAAAAGACAGATTTAAGACATGCTGCAAGTACTCAAATGCCAAATCTTGAGCATACCCAATGCCCTGATTAACTAATTTAATAACAAGATAACAATAGTGAAAATACCAAAGCAAGTACACAGTAGAACTAATAAGAGTTTGAACAGACCAAACTGCATACCATATTTCGAAGCTTCCGGAGCTATCTTTTGCAAATAAATCGAAGGATCCTCAAATTCCTCCTTTGTAGGAGAATACACAGGGCACTCCGGAATTTTATCAGTCCATTCCAGATCACTTGTGTCAAACTTATCCACCCTCCGTTTGAAAAAGGCATCTGCATTACCATGCAATCTTGTGCCACATGAAGCTGAAGCTCTTAAAGCATCTCCTCCACTTCTGTTCATCATGTTTGCAATATTTGTCTGGGTGGCAGCAACAGAATTCGCACGCTGAAGCCTTTTATGCTTCAGAAGTTCTAACCCATTTCTAACTTCCATTGATAACCGTACTCTTCCTTCCACCTGTTACATGTTTCATCTTTTAACACTCAGATTGGCAGTTATTCTAATGTAAGGATAAAATTAAATCTCGTAATATTATTAAACTAATTAAACTAAATAGATGTATAATCAACAATGAACAGACCGGAGGATATATTTTGTTAGCACCACGTGATCATTGAACTACTTTGCAAAATATCATCCAAAGTATTGCCTCGTATTTCTTCAAGAAATGAGCCAAAAGAGGGTGTCAATGCAAAACCTCGTTTCTAATGCATTAGCTTACTCCAGTGGGTAAAGAATGTAGTTCAACAAAAGAAAGGAATGGACATTAAACTCAAACAAACTAAACGATATTCAGGGGAAAATATTATCATTTACCAGCTATATCAAAAACTTGGTGATTAGGGTACTCGTTACAAAACAACCAAGGAACATTTACCAGCTAAGCCAAAACTGCCTTCTAAGAGTCAACGTAAAATCACCTCACTCAGAAAAGTAACCACCAAGAGAGTCAAAAAAACACATCCGAATTTAGCACAACAACCAAAGCAAATAGTCAACAAAAATGATCCTATAGAAACATTCAACAAATGCATGCGCTGAAATTTGAACAGTTAACTCCTATCAACGTCAATATTCTCCACCATAACAAAGCCAATCAAACAAAAAAGTAGATTAGTCTTGCAAATTTCAACAAGAGAAAAAAGGTAAGGATCGTTCCAGAAAACTGTTAATCCTTAAATAAACAAGATTATCCGAATTCCTATTTAAGGTATATTAAGGTATAAGAGGAAGAGGAGAAGAAAACAAGAACCCTGATCCTTTGTAGATTTTTTCTAAATAATTTTCAGAAAAGATATATGGTTTACTTATTAGAGGAAAAACATTCACTCTCGCAAAATGCACATCAAGCGTAAATTGTATCACATTCTGAACCTCTAAACAGAAAAAGGAGAGACAAAAAATAGAATTACGAGGCGTTATAGGAATAAATCATTTTTCTAGCAAATAAAACGAAAGCAATCGTATCCAAAAAGAAAGAAATCATAACAATGTCTGAGATCTGAGATAAATCGTAGAGTTACGAGCATTAATGAATAAAAAGGTAAGACAAATATTATTATTTTTCTTTCAAAAAAACGCGATTGACCTACCATTTCATTACGCAGGCGCTCCCTGTAGGTCTCCGTCTTCGTTAACTAGAACAACGAATCGCAAGCAAACAATCACAAAACCGAATCCAACTCACGGAGCCAAACCCTAAATCACGATCCTGAAGGTTGCAGATTAAAAGCAAGCCTTAAAAGACAACCAGGCTCGCCACATTCTCGAACAACGCCGTGCACGAGGTAGGTACGGCGTCACGGAGAGATCCACCACCTGATAGGGAAAACCACGGAAAATTGCGAGAGAATGCAAGCGTTTCAATCGGAAGACCGTGAGCAGCTTTCTACAAAGGCGTAAAATAAGGTTGGAGAAAACGGAAACGGTTACCCGGCGACGGAAAAGGTTTTCCGGCAAGAAAAGAAAACGGAGAGAAATAGTGATGAGGAAAGAGAGAGCAAATGCTTGGAAAACCGAAAAAGGGTAAGCAAGGGATAATTTATAGTTTTATACTGCAAAATAATTAATCGCTTTATTAGCTCTGAAAACCGGAATATATATGGGCTTTTATTTAGTCATTTTTCTTTAATAAAAAAAAATTTCCTTAACAAAAAATAATATTATTATGAAATAACTAACTAGTAGTATTAAATTAAAGAAACTTTGTGGTGAAGTGGTGGTGGTTGTTAGGTGGTTCAACGAAAACAAAACATGCCGTCCAAACTCAAAAACGCGTTTTGAGTGTAAACGCGAATAAGGGTAATTCCGTTTCGTGAATATGACGGAATCACCGTTACTGTTAACAGTATTTATTGGCGGGTACAGAATTGAAGAGGTGGTAAATGGTAATTACTGCCTTCGCGTGCAGGGTATTTTGGTAAATTAGGAAGACGGTATTATCGATGAGGTCTGGCTTCTGTACCGGTCAGAGAAAAAGAAAGTGGCAGGAAAACAAGGAATAATCATGTGCAATAAGACTTGGGCTGACTACGTACACATTTTGACATCGAACCGTTGATTTTTTAAGTCGTTTACTTTGAACCGTCAAAAGCATTAGAAGCTCCTCGAATCAGAAAGCCACAGGGAGATGTGTACTTTTTCTGTTCAACTGCCGAGTTGTACAGGATAATTCTTACCTACCTTCCAGTTAGTTAAGCGTTTGGATGCCAAAGGACATATTTGTCCTTACTCGGTTGAGTCTTGTTAACGGAGAGAGAAGGGTATTTTTGGATTTTGAACAGAGAAGGTGACATGCCGAATAACTTCCGTAATGTAAGTGAACTACCGCAATGCGTGACGGAGCGTATTTCCAAGGGACAGGCTGGGGACGACACGTGGCGTTTTGTTGTGAGAAGGAAATATACGTGGCAACGGATATGGGTATGGTTTCGTGGATTTTGGTGGCCAGAACGGTAATAGCTGGCGGTTACAACAGGGTTCTCAAGGTGTCCCATCCTGATGGAGAGGAGACGCTGGGGGGCCCAGCTACCTCACGAGAAGTTCCCTGTGCTGTGATGTGCCTGTGTAGGTAGCTCTGCTCTACAGAGCAAAATGGCTTATTTCATTTGGAACTTTCTCATGTCTCCTTCATTTTTATGTATTTTTCCCGTAAAAAATATTTTATTGATAAAACTTTTTTTAGCTAAAACAATTTTTCCCGTAAATAAATAACTTTTTTTGTTACAATTTTTTTTTTACAACAATAAACTCATGTCATTTCATTAAGAATAATAGTCTCAATACAGGAAGGACCACAATCAAAAACATGGGAACAAGTATTAAATCTTGATGCCCGAGCCAAAGTGTGAGCAACAAGATTAGCTTGTCTCCGGATAAAGCTAACCTCAAAGCTTGTAAATCTAGATAAAAAGTTTCTACAATAAGATAAAAGCACACCAAATTCAGTGTTGGATCAAAGGTTTGTCTTCACACCATTTACAACTGGTAAACAATCCAGCTCTATAGATATTGATGTCAGTCCCAAATCCCCTGGCCAAAGTAAAGCTTGCCAAAGTCCCACCGCCTCTGCTTCTTGTGGAGTTGGACTCCCGGTAAACCACATAGTTTTTCTTTTGTAGAAAGCACCACCCGTAGAGTCGCGAATGCACATGCCCACACCATACTTATTAGTAGTAGCAAATAAAGTTGCATCAACATTACACTTGTACGACCCCTCCGCTGGTTTCTGCCACCGAATCTGCTGCATCTGATCCGAAACATTCTTCACAACTACGTTTGTGCGTGAAACACGAACCAGCCCCCATTCGTGAAAAAAATCTAGCGTCTTATGAACCACTTGGACAACCGGTTGAAACACACCCTCCCACACCTTATCATTCCGTCTACGCCAAAGAGCCCAAAGAATCATTACAAAACGATTTCTTCTAAGGTCTGTTAGTGAAAGCAGCAACTGAAAAAACATTCACGAAAACTCTCGGCATTTTTGTTACAAATTTTTATCATACATCTAAATGATAAAAAATAGATTAAAGGTCAAAAATAGTCATTGAAGAAAAACATATACATATTTTTGTTTAGAAGGAATGACTATTAATTTGGTTTTCAAGAGTTTCAAATGTTGACTATATTAGTTTGAGTTGGCTACCAAAATTTGTACTTTCATCTCATAGTACCTCCAACAACTGTTTTCAAAAAAAAAACCTCCAACAATATGTTCATATCAAGTTCTTAACTTTAGGAACCAATTTTCCCACCATTTACAATTGGAGTTTGACATGAGACTGACATAGTGGCAAACATGTTCGTCTATAAGAAATGCATTCTAAAGATCTATAAGATTAAAAAAAACAAAATTTCTCAATGAGAAAGGAAAATGAACTACATAATCTTCAATATTGGATTAAGCTCTACTTAAATTACTTGAGTCCCTCGCAGTTTTTCGTGGGTCTTTGGTGGCTTTAGAGAGTTAGAAACTATAGTTGTATAGCTAATGAAAAGCTTCCTTTAATCTAAACTAAACATAATGTGAGAAGCCTTGCTTCTTTGATTTCCCTTGTCTTTCACAATTGCAGCAAACATTCATATTCGAGATGGGTTACTTGGTTTCCCACTAAAGAATCCTCTTACATTTTGAATGTGGATGGTAGTCGCTTGGGTAATCCTGAACCATCTGACTTTGGTAAAGGTTACACTTCTCTTGTGTGCTACGAGGACTGGTCTCATCATGCTCTATCTTTCATTTTAGCTTCGATAATCTACTGTCACCGGTATGCAACTATAGTTCACAATATCAAAGATCTTCTCTCTAGACATTTGATGGTTCGCATTGTTCACACTTTAAGAGAGTGGAATGTTTGTGCCGATTTTTTGGCCAAGCTTGGTGCTTCATCGTCATCAATCTGGATTTCCTTGGATCTTCCTCTTCGGGGGCTCACGAGTGCCCTTCAGGCTGATGCTTCAAGAGTTTCTTTTGAGCATTCTTTTTTTTGACATTTTTTGAGCATTTTTAGTTTCTTATTTTTCTTTTTTTTGCTACTTTTAACTCCTTTTTGTGCCAAAGAAATTGTTCAAGCAAGCCCTAGAGAATTCAAGATCGAGAAACCTCGAATGCAAAATAGTTCAAATCCAGAAGTAGTTGGGAACAGAAATTCTCGATAACACTAACTGAGATACAAGAAGAAATGTTGAAACTGAAATGCACAAAAACCACATGAACTAAAACCAATGATGGTCTGCTCGTGATGGAGGAGGAATGTTGTGTTTTATTTTAAAATTACTTTTAAAAATAATTTATTCAATTTTGTTTTATTTTAAACATGAACGTAGCTGCAACATGCATCTATCAAAGTGGTAATTGTATGACTTAAATTTTATGTGGATTGATATTCAGCTCACTATTATTTGCAATTGGTTTTAGAAAGCAATAAAGTAACAAATATAATATTTTATTTAATATACTTGAGGTGCTAGCTCAGTGGTAAGAGCTAGTCTTGTATCCTCAAGGTGCTGAGTTCAAATCCCCTCGGGGACAGTTGTAAAATGGTCATTAGTACCACTTTGATTAATAAAAATTTCCCCCTTCCCCAATTTTTAAAAATATATATATATGATATCTTTCTATCAACTGTTGGAATCATAATGATATATATTATCACTCATTTAGTTTCATACGTTTTGTTTGTTAATTTAAGTCATTGAATTTATTATGTACGTTTCCTTCTCTTTTAAAGAGCTCCAACGGACATGTTACGGTTTTATAAAAACGAGTTTTGGAAATTAAAAATAGAGATAAGAATGATATATGTTTTCATCCGTTTTACTTTTTGGCATTAACACAATTTATTGTGTTTAATGTTTTTTATCGTACCGTTGGAAATGAGTTAGCATGATTTTTTCATGATAAATAATCGACAGTTTGAGGTAGTGAGGGAGAGGAGAAAGGTTTCATAGAAATTGAATTTTCAAGAGTGAGTTTTGTTTTCTTGAGCAGCAAAAGAAAAGATACTTCTCATTGTGAGAAAAGAATAAGAGTTTCGACCAGTAAAATAAAGATAAGGGGGGTGAGTTTGGTGGTCTTCCTAGGTGCAGGGAAGATCATATTTTATTTGTGAGAATGTTGTTTTATCCTGGGGACGACGAGGCTAGGAGAGACTGCTTGCACACCTTGGACAAAGCCGCAAAACATCTTAAAGGGAGCGACCTAGTTCACGACTCAGCCTATTTTGTCCGTGGGTCATGGGTCCGCCACCGGTAACATGTACTGGTAGTGTGAATGGAGGGAGTGAGTATTTATTATGGATAGCCACTAAGTGAATGGAGCCGGCTAGAATTGATGATGATGATGATGATGGCTAAGCATAGAAGTGCATAAGAGGGAGAAGATTGGGTGAAATTTGGAGGTGTCTATTTCCAAGAACCCGCCGATCTTGGAAGTTAAATGACCCGAAATAGGGTGAATGGTGACACCATCATGCACTACTAGAGAAATTCAGCTAGTTGGTCAAAAAATAAGACAAAAAAAGCAAATTTAGGAAAATGATTTTGCATACGAAGAAGACCTACCCTTGTTACTACTTTGCCTTAGTCATTTTTTAATAGAATTATCCATTTATAATAAAAGTAGAGATAGACCTGGCTTCATCATTGACATGATAAAAATTAAAAAATAAATAACGAAATGATTGGGAAATAAATAAGTGTATCGTTAGTGGGGAAATTGGATTAGGAAATGAACATGTGGATTCGTGATCAAGGCATTAATAGGCACATGGATTATTGACCTGAGTTCTTAGGTGTCATACAGTGCACCCATTTGTTTGTTCCATGGCGAAACAAGAGTCGTTGACAATCTTAATTGCCCAATTCTTCAGCTGCCTTTGACTTAAACACGCTGACTGGTTTGATAAAATATGCTCTTTGTTTCTTCTAAAATAAAATTGGTTAATTTTTTTTGACAACAGAAAATTGTTAGTTTAGTTGTTAGGAAAAAATTATATGGAAAAAATAACAGTAATCTTTTTACGAAAATAAATACACCATTTTCGATATATTTTGTCAGTTTTACAATAAGTGTTTATATTTGCAAAAGAAAACTTGATTCAATTTATCAATCTTACAATAAGTGTTTATAATTTTATATTTTGTTAGTTAGTAGTACCTCGTCCCATTTTATATATTGTTTTAACAAAATCGATTCATTTCAAATGAATTGTTGTTTTATATTGTCAATAAAGCATTTAATATTATTTTTTCACTCGTGTCCTTTTTAATTAGGCTTAAATGCACTTTTGGCCTCGCTCTTTTATTAAATCCGCAATTTTGGTCACTCATTTTATTTTTCACAATCTTGATATCCCAATTTTATCAAATTTGCAATTTTGGTCTCCCTGTTTTTTTTGTCGCAATTTTGATTCCTCAATTTTATCAAATCCGTTATTTTACTCCCCCTATTAAATTGGAATCCAATTGAGTTTACTAAAACAACAAAAAAATGGATGGAAGGAGCACTTTATTGGAAAAGACATCTAGGTGACTCTTAAAATAGTTTAATTTCAATTATTTTTTAAAAATATAATTGGTAAGTAAAAAATGTTCTTCCTCGTTTTATTAAAAAAAATAAAAAATAAAATACAAAAAAGACCAAGACAAACTAAACCAATTACGAAAATGAAAAACAATCAGTTATAACAACTAAGTTCGAAAACCCCTCATCCATTGACGCCATTCTCACGCCGCTCCTTCCCGTGTTTGTTTTGCTGAAGCACCGCTTTCACTCAGTTCGTGTTGTTGCCTCCACGTGTTTGCTGCCTGTGTTCGTGTTTGCTGCCCCAGCTCGCGTGTTTTCTGCCTTCGTCATTTCTCTGGTATACATTTTATTTTACTACCCCTGTTCATCCGTTGCTTCGTTGTTTGTTGAGTTATTATTATTTTATTTCTGCCTTCGTGTTAATTTGTGGTTATTATTGTTGTAAGATATCTATTAAAATTGTTGATTTGGGGTTCATCCTTTGTTTGTTGAGTTAGAGTTTCGTGTTCATTTAGGGTTATTATCTGTTAAAATTGCTGGTTAGAGTAGGTGCTGCTAGTTTGTAATTGTTTAACACTTTTCTCAATAATAAAATTTGTTTAGAAAATATCTTCAATTAGGTGTCTTGGTTATCAGTTATTCTATTCATTACAATTTTCCTTTTTTTGAATATGCGAATTGTTTGTTAGGTTTTGCGAGTTTGTTTTGCCGGAGCTTCGCGTTCATTGTTCGAGTTCGTCATGGTTCGAGTGTTCGTTCTACTTCGTTCGAGTTCATTGTTGCTTCCACTTGTTCAGGTACTTTTGTTGTTTTCTTGTATTTATTATATGAAGAGTGGCAATATGGAAGACATCAAAGTCTTTGATTTCTTTAGTTGAAAATAGTTGAATGTCTTAGCTTCAAAAAACTTGTACGTTGTGTATTTTTCACCTGTAATAGGTTTAAGTTCTCTTATCAGGATTTTATTATAAATATTGGGAAATTATGGATAGAAAGTGGATGTCTGCCAATCGTCTGTCTAAGGAATATGTCGCTGGAGTGGATTATTTTGTGAAATGTGTTGTTGAACGTTTAGGGACTTCTAGTGATATCAAATGTCCTTGTTTAAGTTGTTGTTATGTAAAATCAGTTAATGCAGAGGAGTTGGCAGGACATTTAAAGGGTTACGGAATTCATCAAAGTTACACTTGTTGGACAATGCATGGTGAGGAAAGAGGTGAATCTTCAAATATGGGTAATAGTATTGAGAGATGTGCGTTGATTGACACCGAAAGACCTACATTTGATGAGGATGAATTTGAAGAGATGGCAAAGGCTGTTGAAGACGACCTTAATGACTGTCCTCAAATGTTTGAGAAGTTGATAACGGATGCAGAGACACTGTTGTATTCGGGTTGTACTGAATTCACAAAATTATTGGCTGTGATAAAGTTGTATAACTTGAAAACTTGCCACGGATGGACGGAGAAGAGCTTTACGAAATTACTCGCACTATTGAAAGAAATGTTGCCGAAGGATAATGTGCTCCCTTCTCGAACGTATGATGCAAAACAAATGTTAGGGTCCATTGGCTTGAACTATGAGAAGATACACGCTTGTCCCAATGATTGCATTTTATTTCGGAATGAACATGCAATGTTAAAGTCGTGTCCTAAATGTAATGCATCGCGGTATAAAAAGAAAGAATCTGCTCTAGAAAAGGTGTTGTGGTATTTTCCCATAATTCCTCGATTTAGCCGCATGTACCGTAGTTCAGAAGATGCAAAACACTTGACATGGCATGAGGATGAAAGGATTAAAGACGGCATGCTACGACACCCGGCGGATTCTCCGCAATGGAAAAAAATTGATATTGATTATCCTGATTTTGGGTTGGATCCAAGAAACCTACGACTTGCATTGTCTGCTGATGGATTTAACCCGCACGGTATTCAAAGTAGCTCCCACAGTACATGGTCTGTGATTTTGGCTATCTATAACTTACCTCCATGGCTTTGCATGAAACACAAATATATGATGTTGTGATTGTTAATTTCTGGGCCCAAGCAACCAGGAAATGATATTGATGTATACTTGGCTCCTTTAATTGAAGACTTGAAGCTAATGTGGGAGACTGGAGTAGAGGTGTATGATGGGTTCAGAGAAGAAAGTTTCACCCTGAGGGCTATGATTTTTGGCACAATTAATGACTTTCCAGCATACGGCAATCTATCTGGGTACAGCAACAAAGGTCAGTGTGTATAACCTATATGTGAAGATAACACTGATTGGATGTGGTTGGAACATGGTAAGAAGAATATCTACCCTGGTCATCGTAAAGTTTTGCCATCTACTCATCAGTATCGACTGTTGAAAAAGGCATTCAATGGGAATACCGAAACCCGTAAAGCTCCGATGTCTTTGACAGGTGAACAACTATTTGAAAAGGTGAAAGATTTGAACATTAAATTTGGGAAGCCTTTTGCAGGAGAGCTTGCCAAACGGGGGTGGAAGAAAAAGTCGATTTTCTTTGAGTTGCCATACTGGAAGTCATTATATGTAAGACACTTCATTGATGTGATGCATGTTGGAAAAAATGTCTTTGAAAGTGTCATTGGTACCTTACTCAATATGTCAGGAAAGACTAAAGATACCATCAACTCAAGGTTGGACTTGCTTAGTATGGGGTTGAGACCAGAATTGGGTCCGATAAAGAAGGGTACACGTACATATCTACCCCCGGCAGCTCATACTCTATCTAACAAGGAGAAGACCGTGTTTTGTAAGTTTCTTCATGGAGTTAAAGTTCCAGAGGGGTACTCTTCAAATGTTACGAACCTTGTATCGATGAAAGACCACAAGTTAAAGTCTTTAAAGTCCCATGATTGTCATGTTCTAATGGAGAATTTGCTACCCATTGGTATACGATCCATTTTGCATAAGAAAGTGCGCCAGACCCTAACCAAACTTTGTTTCTTTTTTAAGGCGATTTGTAGTAGCGTGATTGACCCTAAAAAGTTGCCATCATTGCAAAGAGAAATTACTGTCACTTTGTGTGAGCTTGAGATGCATTTCCCACCTTCATTTTTTGACATAATGATTCATCTAATAGTTCATATGATTTGAGAGACACAATTGTATGGCCCATGTTACATATGAGATGGATGTATCCGTTTGAGCGTTACACGAAGATATTAAAAGGATATGTGAAAAATCGATCACGACCCGAGGGTTGTATTGTTGAGCGCTACATAGTTGAAGAAGCTATTGAGTTCTGCACCGGCTATCTATCTAGTCTTGAATATTCGGTGAGACTGCCAATGTCTCGTCACTTAGGAAGCGTTAGTAAAGGGATGTCAGGAACTAAAATAGTTATGGTATCAAGGAAAGAACTAGATCAAGCACACTTATATGTTTTGCACAATGATAGTGAGGTTGATTCATATGTTGCCAAGCACATGGACATACTTAAGAGTGATCACCCATATAAGGGTCAAGTTTGGTTAACAAAAGAAAACAAACGGAGTTTCATAGTGTGGCTAAAAGAGCACATTGATTTCGAGTTTGCTATGAATCCTATCTCGATTTCAGAAAGATTGAGATGGTTAGAAAAAAGTCCAAATATACCTGTTTTCTCTTACACCAGCTATCTAATGAACGGGTACACGTTCTATACAAAAAACCATGATGATCAGAGTAAAATGCAAAATAGTAGGGTGACATTTGTAGCTCAAGCTATGCATACATCAAGTGCCAAAGACAGAAATCCCATATACGCGAATATGTCATACTTCGGGGTCATTGAACACATATGGGAGTTGGATTACAACATATTTCAGGAGCCTGTGTTCCAATGTAAGTGGGTTGACAATAATAATGGTTTACAGATTGATGAGTCGGGGTTCATGCGGGTGAATTTCAACAAGTTAGGATATAAAGATGAGCCTTTTATTTTGGCATCCCAAGCTCAACAAGTGTTTTATGTCACTGATCCAGTTGATATCAATTGGTCCAATGTTTTATTGACAAATAAAAAATTGGTGAATGATATTGATGATCAAGCAACCGATGATGATGGTATTGAGGACGACCCTTTCTTCGGGACATCACTACCAATAGTAGGGGACAGAGAGGATGTTGTGTATGTTAGAAAGGATCATAGTGATGGAATTACGATTCGTCAAAAACAAAGTACCAAGAAGCGAATCGCACATAAAATTATATCCAAGAAAAGGAAAAGGTAATATAGACTTACATCAAATGCATTTTTACATAGTTTTCATCTTCTTGACTGATTATTTATTTTTTGTTGGTCTTTTGGATAAATATAACAATAACAATGATTATTCATCTTCTTGACTGATTATTCACATAGTTTTCATCTTCTTGACTGGTTATTTATTTTTCTTGACTGGTTATTTATTTTATTGCAGGTCAGATGGCAGATCATAGTGGGCATGACAGGGGTCATGAGAGTGATGTTGGAGACTATATCAGAAAGCAGGCTCCCTGTGGAATGACTGTCAAAAAGAATATCATCGGTCGAATAAATAAAAGAAAAGGACCCTTATCAGTACTTAGTTTTAATTATTTGTTAACTAATTTACCAATGACATAATGCAGGTCGAGTGGAATGTTAAGGGTCAGCCAATTGGAAGAAATGGCACACAGTTGATTACCTTCGTTGGTAGTAAGGTAAAACAAATTATACGAATTACAACTACCCCAAGTTGATCGAGACATTTAATAGGTGTGTGTATTTCGATCCCTCTGCATATTTCTTAGTTTTACTTATATACGTATGTATTTCGAATAATATAGTTATATGACAATGTGTTCAGTTGTTTGAAAACATATTGGGGATTGGAACAATCAATGACCAAATGGATACCAATATATGTAAGTTTGTAAAAATTGTAATCAATGTTCTTATATATTTAATTACATTATTTTGTGAAAAAAATGTATTAAATTAAATTTAACAATTAACTAATCTTTTGTTTTGTAGTGTCCAAAACAACCCAATAGCAATGATTGTGGGTATTATGTAATGAAATTTTTGAAGAAAATTATTACCCACAACCAAACGACTATTCCCCTACTTAGAATTCTTTTTGATTTTGATATAATAGTTAATTCCATTTAACCATTTCAATTCTAATTTTATTTATATAGTTTCAGTATTTTCCTGATTGTCGGGTGAGGACATACTCTGATGAGCAGCCACTTGAGCTTAAGGGAGAGTGGTGCCGTTATGTCTCCCGTTTTTTTTTATTTTGGATAGAATGTAATACTGTAAGTTGTTAGAGTTTGATTTGGATACATATAGCTAAGCTAGTTTTGGTCCATATTGTAAGTTTAACTAGTTTTGGATACATATGAATTGGATAATAACTTGTTAGCTACTTTGTTTTGGTTTATCTTCTTGGGTATATATTTGTGCATATTTGTGCATTTGGATATATATATATATATATATATATATATATATATATATATATATATATATATATATATATATAGCTAGCTAGTTTATTTTGATTCTGGTGTATTGTAATTTGTTAGTTTTGCTGAGAAATAGAATTGGAATGCTTGTTTTGATTCTGGTGTATTTGGATATAATTTGATTTAGATACATATAGCTAAGTTAGTTATGTGTGATTTTGCTGGTTTACTTGCTGTGAAATAGAATTGGAAGGAATTTGGAAACAAGGAAAACAAACAAAAACAAAAAAAAAAATTAAAAAAAAATTACACAATGGGCAGCGCTTGTAGGACAAAGCGCTGCTCATTGCCTTAGCGCTTTTAGGAATGGGTAGCGCTTTTAGGAGAAAGCGCTACCCATTCGTAAAAGCGCTAAGGCAATGAGCAGCGCTTTGTCCTACAAGCGCTGCCCATTGGTTAGCGCCTTTTGGGAATGAGCAGCGCTTACGCTAAAAAGCGTTGCCCATTCCCAAAATGCGCTAACATGATGAGCAGCGCTTTACCCAGGAGCGCTACCCATGGATATCAATGAGCGATGCTTTTAAAAGCGCTGCGCATTGTTGGAGTGGAATCAGCAGCGCAAAGTTTAGCAGCGCAAAGTTTAGCAGCGCTCAAAAGCGCTGCCCATGGCTAAAAAAAAGCGCTGCCCATCCCCAAATCTGTTTTGGTGTAAGGGTCATAACACTACAAAAAAATTGCCCATTAGCGAGGGATTTTTCCGTCGCTAAATGCCCCAAATCCGTCGCTAATTCCCATTAGCGAGGGAATTAGCGACGGAATCAGTCCCTCGCTAAACTGCTCCTCGCTAGTGGTAATTAGCGAGGGAATTTGAATCCCTCGCTAATTAGCGAGGGAATATTCCGTCGCTAACTCTGACAGCCATGTTTTTTTTTATATTAGCCTATTTTTTTATATAGTTGTTATTATTATTATTATTATTATTATTATTATTATTATTATTATTATTATTATGGTGTTGTGGTGGTGGTGGTGGGGAAGGGTATTAGGGTAGAGAGAGAAGGAGAGAGAGAGAGAGAGAGAGAGAGAGAGAGAGAGAGAGAGAGAGAGAGAGAGAAAGAGAGAAATGAGCTATGTGGTGGTGGTGGTGAAGGGTATTATGGTAGAGAGAGAAGGAGAATAGTAAGGGAGAAGGAGAGAAAGAGAGAGAGAAACGAGTGGTGGTGGTGGTGGTGGTGGTGAAGGGTATTAGGGTAGAGAGAGAAGATAGAGTGAGAGAAGAGTGTGAGGAGGTGGTGGTGGAAGAGTGAAGAGAGAAGAAGAGTGTGAGGAGAGAAGAAGAGAGAAGAGTGTGAGGATAGTAGGAGAGAAGAGTGGCGTGTGAGAGGATAAATAAGTTGAAAAGTCAGAAATTTAGCGAGGGAATTAGCGAGGGACTGACAATTCCGTCGCTAAACACCTGCACGAAGTCCTATCATCTAAAAGCTGTCAGAAATTAGCGAGGTACTGACAATTCCGTCGCTAAACACCTACACGAAGTCCTATCATCTAAAAGTTGCCAGAAATTAGCGAGGAACTGACAATTCCGTCGCTAAACACCTGCACGAAGTCCTATCATCTAAAAGCTGTAAGAAATTAACGAGGGAATTAGCGAGAGACCTAAAAATCTGTCGCTATTGACAGAATTAGCGAGAGACTAAAAATTCCCTCGCTAATAAGCTTTTTTTTTTGTAGTGTAAGGCTTGTGAAGTCACATGATTACCACCAAGAGGGTGCTCGTGAGTTCACATGATTGTAATATTCAAATTAAATCATCCCTACAACAGTTCATTACACAAACATATAAACTAAAGGATTTCTAATTCTAGGGTGAGAAGAATGAGACACTAGGTAAGTTAGTCAAGAAAACAACGAAGTTGGAATTGGGATAGTAAGTGAGTGAATTCCCTTTGTAGCGCCGTCAATATTACATTTGACCAAGGAACAAGGGGGAACCCAAAATGGAATAAGACAATTTTACAAATTTTACCTGTTACATATAAAACCATGGCAATTAGAAAATTCATGCATGAAAGAAGACGATGTTGTCAAAAAAAATGCATGGAAGAAGACATACAACCATAGAAAAATCCTTGAAAAGCTAACATTGGCAATCATCTATTTTTAGCTGTCTATATATATATATATATATATATATATATATATATATATATATATATATATATATATATATATATAAATGCATTGCACAAAGATGACCCTTGTAACCAACCAATAGCAATAGAAAAACTTAAAAGTGAGATGGATTAGATAAAGTTAATTGGGTGATCTAAAACACTATTATACATCAATGGCTTTTATTTATAAAATTATAAATAAAAGAAGTCTTAATCAGAGATACTTTAGCTATATGGTATGTGTCTCTGGGTAGTTTGGTGGGACAGATACATCTTGGAACCATGAGGTGTCACGTGGAGGTGTTGGGGACCTCAGCTCATCCTCTCCTCACTCTTAAATTCTAGCCATTTCCGCTTTAAAAATAATAATAATTAACTAACAATAGGATGCGTAATGATAATATTAAACAATGTAATAAAGGACATAGAACTTTTTCTTAAGAAATTGAAAACGAAAGAAAAAGATTGTGCAAGAGTTTTGAAGTGGTGGTCTGAAAAGATTTGATGAAACTCCTAGTCTCACCAGTGCGAAGAACAACGAGGAGTAATTTTAGGAAGAGAGCCCAGGCGTCTTATAAAAAGAAGTGACACGTGTCTTATTATTTACATAGTAAACAAAACACCGTACAGGAAACAAGGTTCTTTACTTCTTTAGATTAGTTAATTTTAGGTGTTTGTTTTTTATAAGCTTAAAGGTCATTTTGGCCCCTATAAAATACACATTAATCTATTTTGGCCTCTGCAAAATAAAAAACTTTAAATAAGCCCCTGCAAAATAGTTAGTTGTTCAGTTAAGCCCTCGTTGTTAGTGGTCCACTAACGCTGTTAGTTTTAAATGTATTTTGCAGGGGCCAAAATGGATTAATATGTATTTTGCAGGGGCCAAAATGACCTTTAATGTGTATTTTGCATGGGCCAAAATGAGGGTTAAAAATAACAGCGTTAGTGGACCACTAATAGCGAGGGCTTAACTGAACAACTAACTATTTTGCAGGGGCTTATTTAAAGTTTTTTATTTTGCAGGGGCCAAAATAGATTAATGTGTATTTTGCAGGGGCCAAAATGACCTTTAAGCCTTTTTTATATAAGCAAAGAACTATTATTAAAGAGAGTATTAGAGAAACTCCAACTCGTTACATACAATTACACAGATTTCAAGCATTCAACAAAATTGTTACACTAGTCGGAGAAAGAATAACTAATTTTCCTAGAATTTTGTTTGTGTAACTTCTACGATGAGTAGTTGGTGTATTAAGTGTGTTAGATGCGGTTGTGCCTTGCTGATGGTTATTTGCTTTCAAGCTAATCCTTTTTTAGTTAGCCAATATCAATGAAAACCTAATTATCGAAAAAAAGTTAATGTAGGTTCTACATTGAGTTCTGTTCCGGACTGGACCCAACCCAATTCAGATTTGGGCCTGTCTGGAAGGTCCAAACACACACAGGGACTCCCATCTAGGCGACCCGTGATGGCTTGACAACAGTGGAGATTGTGCGGTCCGAACGAGCGACTGAAATCTCACCTCTGGCTTGCACGCCAAAGCGCGGCTTACACCTTCCTCGCACCTATAAATAGGCTGGCATTTAATGCAACAAGTACACTTTCTTTCTCTACTTCATGCTGACTTCCATCTCATTGACTTGAGCATTAAAGTGTCTGCAGGTACCGCCATCTGACTTGGGCTCTGACGGATAACTTCCACGGGAGCACTGTCGACTTACCACCCAGGATCACCTCGAATTCAAATTCTAATATAGGTTATTACACAAATTTCAGGCATTCAACATGATTGTTACACCAATCAGAAAAACAATAACTAATTTTCCTAGAATTTTGTCAATGCAACTTCTACAATAAGTAGTTGGTGTATTAGGTGTGTTAGATGTGCAAGGTTGTGCCTTGCATATGGTTATTTGCTTTCTAGCTAACCCTTTTTTAGTTAGTCAATATCAATAAACACCTAATTATCGAAAAAAAGTTAACGTAGGTTCTACATTGAATTCTAATATAGGTTAAAATTCATTAATTTGGTCATTTGTATTACCCCGACTATAAATATAAACCAAAAAAAATCTATGTATTTAGACAAAAATTTAGTGTAAATATATACTATTAGACATTATTTTGGTTTAAATACATAATTTTCTTTTCATATATTTGAGGTCGAAGGGCGTATATGGTAGGTACATATGTTAACTTACACTAGTCTATGAATGGAAAGGGCTGATGTGATAGTGTTTGAAAAAGCAAAGTTTAAATCCCTTAGAAAGATGGTTTGTGCTGTTAAAAATAGAGGCACCATTATTAATAATGTCTCTCTTTGTGGTGTGTAGGGATGTTGTTGAATGGTAAGGATAATATTATATATTTGCTTGTTTTTCCTTTAAAAGAAAGAGGTTATGGTCTTATATATTTCTAAATTGAATACCTTTAAAAAAATATAATATTGCTTTAATTTTGACCAAATGATGAAAAAAGGATGTAACACAAAAATATGAACAAACCCTTCTATTAATAAATGCCCATATTCGTCCTCATCCGATTTCGCCTAATCAATGGCCTAGCGGTTTTGTTGTTTAAGCAGTAGGAAGCAAAAATAAAACATAGAAAACAATGATGTGAAAGAAACTAAAAGACACAGAGAAACATTACTTTGAAGGTTGGGGACATTTGAATATTTAAGCAAACTGAGTTGTTGAGTCTCAACAATCTATTTGAGGTTAAATTATTTTCAGTGGTGAACTATTTAGTGATTTGTGTCTTTTTATAGGTAAATATTAGTGGTTAATTAGTAGGAGAAGAAGAAATATTAGTTTTCACAATTTGAACTAGAGATCTCTTTCTTGTACTCCTATGATGTCTTTTAGCTCGCTAATTGAACTAATTATATGGGACTTGGTGGTTTGTAGGTGGCTAATCCGATAGGCTGATACCATGGATTAGTAATATATGAATGAAATCAAGCGGGATTAGAATTTAAATAATAAGGCCAATTATTGGCAAAAGTGGCATGTGCAAAAGTTCTTCTAATCTTACTTGTAAAATAGTGATTGGTTGCCTAACTATTCCATTAAACTATTATTTGGTAAAAATTTTGTTTTTATTAAATATTATCCAACCAAAAAAAGTTGATTAAAATAGAAAGATAGCGAGAGAGAGTAGCTGTCAAAAAAAACGAGAGAGAGTAAAAGTGGGAACTGATTTCCTAAAAAAAACCCATAAAGGGAAAACAATAAAATAAAAAGGAAAATTAAAAAGATCATTTTCAAAGTCAGAGCGTGAACAAACTTCATTTTCTATAATACTAGAAGTATATATACCCGTGCATACGCACGGGTAACATCATATTCTATGTATAAACGGACTCAAACATAATTCAATTATAATAAGTCTTTCAAGCTGATAAGAAATGAAGTTTCGTAACTTTAGAATATTTTCTTCAATTGGCATTTTTTTGTCGTTTTGAAGTACATTTTATCAGTAATAAAATTATACTAACAACATGCAACATTTTCTCGTTGTAACTCAAATGCAGAATATAAAATAATTATTCTGATAATATGTAACGTTCCATCATAAAAAAATAATAGTAATGAAGGTATGGCAACATCATGTAATGTTTACCCGTTGAAGCTAAAACATAAAATATAAAAAACAATTTTTTCGACATTATCTAGTATTTTTTTGTCGCAGCTCAAAAGAAAAATGTCAATTTATAAGAAATAAATACATTCGTGAAAACAAATATAAAAAATGATTATGTCGACAACGTATTACATTTTCCTGTAAGAAATCAAAAATAATGAAATTGCATCAACAATATGTAATGTTTATCGGTTAAAACTCAAAAGAAATATAAATTAACGAAATATCCATTTATAATAGTAAACATATTTTCCCGTCCAATATTTTAGAAATGGTAATTTTGTATTTTTGGTAGTGGTTGAGTTGATTAAATAGATAGTTGATAGCTGAAAATAGTTGATGATTGGTGTTTTGATTAAATAGATAGTAGATATATAAAAAAAATGAAATGTGAAGAGAGAGAGAGAGAGAGAGAGAGAGAGGAAGTGGGGCCCGCAAAAATAAAAGGTGAGAAAGAATAATTAAGAATGATATATAGTTGAATTTATTAAATAGATAGTTTAGTAAAAAGTGAGATATAAAAATTTAAGAAATGTGAGAAAGTGGGGACCTGAGTAAGAATAAAAAGTGAGTTTTAGAAATAGATAGTTTAGTATTTTTTGTGGTGGTTGAATTGATCAAATGGATAAATAGATAGATAGTTGTTGATATCTTAAAAATATAAACTGTCATTGTAGTCTCCAAGTGGGTCCCTCCCTCTTTTGGCGCCAAAACCCCTACCCCCTCCCACCACCCAACCCCCACCCCTCTTTTTTATTTTGTTTTTTTAATCCCTCCTCCCCTTTTTTAATTCCTCATCCCTTCTTTTTTTTCCATACTTTTATCTAAAGTGTGATGTTAGGCAGCGTGTTTTGAAATACTTTAGAGTCTCGAAAAAAATTAATTGTTCACATATGCAAAGTGTGTTTCTCAGTAACCGATTTGTTGAAATAAAATAGTAATTTCACAATAAAGTACGTAAAGAGAAATGTTTAACTGTTCAAATACGCGAGTTTTTTTTCTCAGTAACCGGTTCGGTGAATAAAAATAATTTAATAACAAAATATGTAAAGTACGATGTTAAGTTGTGGTTTTTGATGCTTTTGTGTTTGCAAAAGAAAAATCAACTATTCAAATATGCGAAATTTGTGCCTCAATAACCAACGTGTTTTGGAGTCTTTTAGTGCTCGGAAAAAAACTTAACCATTAAAATACTCAAAGTTCATTCCTCATTAACCGATTTGGTAAAAAAAATCGTGACAAATATACAAAGAGCGATTTTAAGCAGCGTGTTTTGGGATGCTGTAGCTTTCAAAGGACCAACAAATAAGACTTTTTCGTATTGCAATTCTAAAAATAAATTTTAACAAGACATGAATTCTGCATTAACTGAAGTTGTTGCCCCGTGCGAACACACGGGTGCACACACTAGTAATAATAAGGCTAAACTATTGTTTTGGCCTTTTAATTATCTTTGGGGTTGTGGTCACTTTGGCCCTTTATCTTTTTTTTTCTCAGTTTAGACCCTCATGTTTTTTGTGTGTGTCATTTTGGCCCCTGCCGTTATCATTTTAGTCCCTTATGTTTTTAATTGATTTCATTTTAGTCCCTTATGTTTTTAATTGATTTCATTTTGGGCCCTTATGTTTTTAATTGATTTCATTTTCGTCCTTAAAATTTTGCTACAAAAAACATAAACATAACGGCAGGGGCCAAAATGACACACACAAAAAACATGAGAGTCTAAAATGAGAAAAAAAAGATAAAGGGCAAAAGTGACCACAACCCCAAAGATAAAGGATCAAAACAATAGTTTAGCCTAATAATAAAAGAAGTTAATTGGTAGTAGAAGATAAATAGTAGAATAGAAGGGGAGAAAGTAAAAACAAAAATTGAAAAGATAAGAAAGAAAGTGAAAGAAAGTAAAAAAAATTGTAAAAGTAAGAAGAGAGGACTAATTTATTCATTTAAAGAGCCTATTTTTTGTAAGATAGATAGTAGATGTCATGCATGTTATTGATAAGTACAAGGTTTATTTAGAAGTTGATTGAGAGAAGAATTTGACTACGTACGTTGTTGTGATGAGTTCACAAGAGAAAAAACAATGACCCGCAGACACGTAGAAAGCCGTCATTCTCTGACCTAAAAACATGCCATTTACCCATTCCCACCTTAACAAGGAAAAATACAAAAATATAAATTAGCCTTTGTGGAGTAAGGTGGAAAAGACTCATTGGACACAAAACCTTTTCAGCTGCCATATGTTGAGCCCACAAGCTGACCAAAAAATCTTTGTGTTTTCACTTCAAAATTTATTTATTTGATGATATTCTCACTTTTCTAGACCCCTCGTTTTATCTTCCTCTTTTTATGGAATTTTATATATATTCACGTTTCCAAGGCTTGGTTTGTGGTGCAAATATATGCACTATCTTTTACTAAAATTAATTTAAAATCGAATATAATGCATGTGTACTATATATAGGGGAAAAGAATCCCACAGAATATGTGCAAAAATAAAATTCCTTCAAATTGGAACAGTGTCACAAATTAATAATGTGTACTGTATTGTTTATGGTTATGGAGGGTAGGAATTGTTTATGGTATAGGAAAGCACCACGTAATAGATGAAAAGGAAAAGTTATGAGCAACTTTTGAACTTTAATACTTGTGGGGTACACAATTTTAAGCCACGGTGTTTACACATATTATTCACAACCACATTTATAAAAAAAAAGGTGCTACTTTGTCTGCGTGGTCACTGTTCATATAGTACTTTTACTAAATTAACCCTAGTTATTTTATTCCACCGGTTCTCCATCGTGACAACAGTTAACGCCCCCACATTAATGGCACAGTATTTATGGTTTAATATTTGATTTGATGTAACAGTATTTATTGTGTGGTTGTGTGGTTTTTGTCATTAGATATATTTCGCATTTAAGTTTCGTTATAAGGTTCAATGTATGGAAAAGATTTAAATCACTATCTAAAGCTATTGGTTAGCTTAGCTTTGCCTAATCTTAGACCTAATTTGGAGTTCAAAATTCCTAGCTACCAACTAAGGGATACTAAAATACTGTTTAAATTATTAGTCTTATAATTATTTTGGTGGTTTGGTTACTCTTACTCAACTTAAAAAGACTAATTAGGGTGGGTGTTGAAACAAAGTTTTTATCAAAATTAGTTTACAATGAATTATTATTATTTGAAGTTCTTAATCATTGTCAAGGTTACTTTCTTTCACTTTATACTAAAAAAAAAAACTTGTCAAGGTTAACTACCTTTTATTTTAATTTTTTCAGTTGGTTTGGTTGTCATTTTCGTTTTCAGAATCTGCTGAGAGGTGCGGTGTGGTTCACAATATTAACATAAAAATATTCTATCGGTGTGGTGGATTCGTTGTTGATGTGATGCTGGATCATCCATTTCCATCCTCTTTTTTCCCCCCACACTTTCTTCAATTTATAATATTTGAAAAACTGCACTGTTGGAATGCGTTTAGGCTCTTTATTTTTTTAAAATTGATATTTAAACTCTTAAATATAAAAGATCAATCTAATCGAGTAAAAGGTAGAGGATTGAAAATGCATTTGAGCTTACTTTGAGTAATGCTTGAGAGATAATGATCAAAATGAATATTCTAAAAGACAAAAATAAATTGAGTGAAAGAAAAAGGTTCACAAGTTCATTTTAGTCACAAATTATATGTTCTTAATTTTCTCAGTTAACTAAGCTTTCTAAAATAATTAATTAAGACACTTAACTAAGCTTTCTAAAATAATTTATTAAAACAGTTAAACTAAGCTTTCTAAAATAATTTATTAAATATATATTCAATTAACACAAAAACATCTCAGTTATTCTTTTTGGATGAATTTGGGTTATTATGTGCAATCACAACTGCACATGATTATGCAATTAGACGCATATGAACCGTCTAATCAAAATCAATTAGACTTATTTGAACTGTATAAAACACATTTTAGAGATAACTACAAATGCTGATTATCGTTTAGGTCTCATACAATTTTTGTTCCTATTTAAATGGCCATACAAGTTAGCAAAATATTAAAAATATCAACATCAATAGGGTGTGACCCACGATCACGAGAGACCCGGTATTTTATGTGGCCTCATCAATCATTTGGCAACTTGACCCTTTAATATGAATCAGTTTGAAAACCAGCTGCTACGACTTTAATAAAGACACCACGTTTAGAAATTATAAGAATATATGAATCTCTTAAACTTCATCAAAGATTAGTTCAAATTGAAAACATTGACCGACTTGTTTTTTTAGATAGTGATGTTGTGTTTTATGTTAAGCAAAGACCTTGACTAATTGGACCTCATCTTTTTTTGTTGAATTGAATCAGTCAAAATCAAAACGACAACTACTCAAAAAAATTTCCTTAATTATATGTATATGTTTTGGTTGGCCATTGCCTAAACGACAGATACTCATTCCAATTCAAGGAATCTTCCGCTTTCGATGTCATTGTTGGGTGTTTGGTTTCAATTATATATATCTCCTTCTTCTTTCTTTTTTTGCTTTAAGAAGTGTTGTTGCATGCTTAGGCATGCATAGAATCTTGGTCAAAATTCTTGTTATTCCTTTTGCTTCCCTTACTTTCTGTCGTTCCTTAAAGCTTACTACTATGTACCTCGAACTTATAAACATTTAATTAAGGTTATCAAACTAGTATTAGAACTAATCTAAGACCATTTACATTTGACTAGTTAGTAGCAAACAAAGCTTTTAAAGTTTGAGAACCTCTATTAATTAGCCGCAAAAGCAAAACAAGTCACCTATCCTTTAAAGACTAAATTACGTTTTTTTGTTTCTGAACGTTACATATATCTATCAACACTGGAAGACTAATTTCTGCCGTTGTGTAAGAGCAAGTTTCGCTCTAGCCAACACCGAATTTCTCATTACAAGAATCAAACCTGAGACCACCAAGTCGACTCCAGTGTCCCAAGTTAGCTTATGCCACTGAACCAACAATATTTGTGCTATTAAATTACGGTTACTAATAACAGGGAAATTTCAACATAAATAACAAATGTTTTTTTAACCTATAAATAAATTACAAATGTGAATAGGTACAAGAAAAGGGGAACACATAAAATTTTATGGGTGATTTGGTCTCTTGGTCATAAAGCATAGATTGTAATTGGTCTGGTTGTCTCCAAGAATGATTATAGAATTAATTTTAATTCATTTCTTCATACTCTTTTTTCTTACGTACTTTTAATCATTCTCATGTGTTCATCCACTCTCTCTCTCTTACCTATTTTGTTATTCAATATTTTTTTAACAACCAATTTTGTCTCCGCACTTAGATTAGATTATAGATTATAAAACCGAGAGTTGGATCAATGTTGTTAGCCCAATAGTAAAAGCAGTCAATTGAGCCCAATGCTGAAATAAAAAGCTAACGAATAGGAAAAGGGTCTGTCTTTTCCCACATCCCTTCTACTCACCCCACACCCCCAAACCCTGCGAAATGACCAATATGCCATTAATGAGGCATGCGTTTCGTGGTTTTTTTTAGAATTTTTACCGATTCGATTAGGGTCAACTAAAAACTTACGGTTAGGCACACCCGAACAGGTATTTTTTTGAGACACACCCCTCTTTTACACTATTCGGTTGACCTCAACCGAAATCTTTCTGGAGGCCTCAACCGAATCCACTAGTTTTCCTTTGTGGGGGTGTTTTTGATTTAAGGGTATTTTGGGGATTTAGGGGCTTTGGGGGTGTGGGCTGAGTAGCAAGGGGTGTGGGATAAGTCTGGGCCATAGGAAAATTGGGCCTCTTGAGCCCATCTTGAACAAAAAGCTAATAAAGAAAGAATACAAAAACTAATTTAAATTTTGGGTTATGATTTATATACCCCCACTTGGCCCACATACCCCACCATTTCATTATATTTCCATTTTACCCCTTACCAAAACGCACTAACCTCCATTTCAGATAACTAGGGTTTGTAGCAAGGAAAGAGAGGCGCAGTAGCAGCTCGAGAATTCAGCAATGGCGAGGATCAATGTTCACGAGTTGAGGCAGAAGCCAAAGGCTGATCTATTGGCTCAGCTGAAAGATCTCAAGGTTGAGCTAAGGTCACTGGTGGTGCCCCTAACAAACTCTTCAAGATCAAGGTGGTGAGGTTGTCAATTGCTCAGGTTGTCAAGAAGTTCTTGCAACTTGATCTTCGCCCAAAGACGACTAGGGCTATTCGTAGAAGGCTTACCAAGCATCAGGTTTCATTGAAGACTGAACGGGAGAAAAAGAGGGAGAAATATTTCCCATTGAGGAAATTTGCTATTAAGGCATAGGACTAAAGAGTAATCTGATCCACTGATTGGAGATTTACATCCTTTTTAGTGACAAGTTTTGGTATATCTACTCTTGTAGTTTAATAGTGTTTGTTCCTTATGTTAAAGTTCACTTCATCTGACCCGGAGTTTCACTTTTTAATCAGATTTCTGCACCATAATACTTTGGACAAAAAAAAAATGCACTAACCTCGACCAAACTTTCAATTTTTCGGAATTACGTCCCATACGGTAATTCCGAAAGCCAAAATTGTAAATATTCTTGGAATTATCTATAACACATAAATTCGGAACGTGCAAAGTGTGTTCCGGATTTATGTGTAAGGCATAACTCCTAAAGTGTTTTTTTCCCTATTCCGGATTTATCTTTAAAAATATTTTCGGAACCAATTTATTGCTATCGAATTTATCTTTTTTTATAAATCCGGAAAATATGATATATATTTTTTTTACTTTTTTTGACAGTCTTGATATTGCCGACAATTTTGATCAACAATCATTATCCCACCGACATTTTTGACGGCCTTGATGTTGCAAACACTTTTGATCAACAGTCAATCACTACCAGAATTATGGTCATTTCCGGCGGGCGATTTTCGGCGGATTTTGGCACGTTACCGGCGCCCTGGATCCCCCAATATATTACCAGCGGATTTTACAATGTTACCGGCGGATTTTATTTCGACTATTAAATTACCGACGGATTTGGTGCACTTACCGGCGGACAGGTTTTACGCGAAATTTAAAAAAAAAAACAATGCGCCGGTAAATGCAATTACCGGCGGATAATTTCGTCGATTTTAAAAAAAATTTAAAATAAATCCGCCCGTAATCGCAGTCAAATCCGCCGGTAACAGTCCGCCAAAAATCCGCCGGTAAGCACTATTTTCGGCGGATAATATTTAAAATTTAAAATTCAAATATCCGCCGGTAATTCAAGTATCCGCCGGTAATTCAAATTTATCCGCCGGTAATGCGAATGCCCGTTGCAAAATCCGCTGGAAAGCAGCAAATCCGCCGGTAACAGACATTTCCGGTGGATTTTGCAAAATAGCCGTTGGCGCCCATTCTCGTATATATTCGAACCCCTCCTCACTCCCTCTTCACTCACTCTTCACTCTCTACTCCGAAATCTCTCACTCTTTTCTCCTAAATCTCGCTCTTTTCTCCTAAATCTCTCACTATTTTCTTCTCAATATCTCTCGATCCATTCTTTTCGAAGTCTGTTTTGTTCTTAAGTTTTGTTTAAGGTATGTTTTTTAACTAAATTTTGATTGTTTTAGTTAATATTTAATTTTTAAATATGTGTTGTTTAATATTTTTTTTTGTTATTATTTGCTTTGCATATGAAGCTAAACTTGGCGGGCCTGTCCAATACAGATGGATGTATCCGTTTAAAAGGTCAGTTAAATATATATATCATTTAGATTAATAATTAGATCGATGATTATATATTAACAAATGATGGATATCATTTTCTAGGTTCATGGGTGATTCAAAAAGATCAGTTAAGAATAAAGCTAGAGTTGAAGGATCGATATGTTCTTCTTACTTACATCGTGAAACAACTCATTTTTGTTCCTATTATTTCAAGAATGAATTTGCTCCTACAAGTAGTCGAAATGACATGGAAGTTGAATGTCCAAGACATCATTTAGCTTTGTCTGTCTTTTGTCTACCTGGTCGTCCGTCTGGAAAAGAGTCAATTCATTGGCTAACAGAAGAAGAGTTAAATTCAGCCCATGTTCATGTTATGATAAACTGTACCGAGGTCCAACCATTCATTAAGTATGTATTTCTCGACCTATCTCAATTAAATTAAATTAAATTAAATTACACAGTAGTTGTATATAACATGTAATTAATAATTTCTTATTAGGGAGTTCTTGTCATCAGTGGCAGTAAGTGAAGACCAATCTTCTGCTCATATTCTTGCGTACCCATATCTTGATTATAGTCAAAAGGTGGTTGTTTTTTATTGTAATTGGTTCGATCCGTCCACTCGAAGAACAAAGTTTCATCCAAAGACAAATACAGTGGACATTAAAATGAATAGTAGATATCGACTGTATGATCCGTTCGTCATTGCACAAAATGTGAGACAAGTCTATTATGTCTCTTATCCATCAACACAGACTGATCGGCGTCATCAGGATCAGATTCCGATCAAGACCTACCTCCTGTCGACCCACCGACCGGTTTTTTAAGAAGATTTCTACTTCTTTACGTGGTCGTCGTCGTCGTGTACCTCGTGTCGTTGTTGATGGCGATTTTGTGGCTCCACCTACTATGGCTGATGGCAGCGGACCTAGTACGCTGAGTCGTTCATTTGTGCCTCCAGCTGGTACTGTGACACCCCCGCCAGTCGGCAAGCAGTAAGTATTAATTAAGTAATTTATTTATTAATGATATTTGTTTGATTTATATTTAAAACTTTAAATATAAATTATTATCTAAACATTTATCTTTTTTATGTACAGATTTATTCCTGGGAGGATTGTGGCTGGCACAATCACAGACATAATAAGAGCAAATTACACTAAACCGTGGGTGAATTGGACGGAGGTAAGAAAAGATCTGTCGTCTAAGATGTGGACTGCATTCAGAGTAAGTTTTTTTTTCCAATTAATTAATATTTAGTTTTTTAATTTTGTTGAATTGATTAATTTGTTTTTACTAACAAGTAAATTTGTTTAAATAGGAAAAATGGCATGGAAAAGTGATGCGACGAAAGAAGTTGACAGAACATTCAACACAAGAGCTTCTCATCGCTTTTCTGAAATGCTCCGGCCGGGAATGGCGTAATAAGGGGACGCAGCCGGATTGGATGGGGCGATTCTGATTGGCAAGAGCTCCACCTGAAATGGAGAGATGCAAAGTATAAAGACAAATGTGAGAAAGTCAAGAAGAATCGTGCTTCTGAGAGAGGGGGTTGCATAAATACGGGTGGTTCTATCAACACTGCTGAAATTTACAGACGGGTGGTAAATTTAATAGTATATACATACGTATTTTATATTTTATAAAATAATAATAATATTAAATAGTATATAAATATATATATATATATATATATATATATATATATATATATTGTTCTGGACTGAGTCGCAGCCCATGATTTGAAGAATACGGGGCCGGATCGAGCGGCCCAATAATCAGCCAGCGTCACACGTCGATATGGGTCGGGTCGCAACCCGTAAAGAATGTTGAGCCGGTGCGAGCGGCCCAATAGCGACCCGGGGCCATCTAATGCCCACGATGGGAAGATCAACGATAGGGAGTGTTGCGCCCGAAAAAGTCCTTGGGAGAGAACTGTTCTCGTTTACAACTTTCTTTAAAACAACGGAGTCGCCACCAATATTTATTTAGGAAAACATTAGGAAAACCTTTTTTGGAAAGCGATTGGCCTTTGAAAACTGAAGATTTGGGTTCGGGGGTCGGTTATGCGTGGGGAAGGTACGAGCACCCCACACATCCTCTCTACTGAGAGGGAACCTTTAATTAAAAGTGTGGTTTTAGTGTGTTGGTTTGAAAATACTTTAATCTGGCCTCCCTACTTCTTATTAAAAAAAATGCGTTGAAAGAGACTTGGTGAAAATCTTATTTATGGGAAAGAAAGGAGGAAAAAAAGGGTTTTTTAGAGAAAAAGTGCTTGACGGGGGTTACGACCCGCTCCTACGTATCTCCCGGTGTGATGGAGAACTCAAAGCTTACGTAGTTCTTGTTTTTGAAAAAGTTTGTTGGTTGGTGTTTTTTAATATAGGGGTTTTAAGATTGTGTGATCTGTGTTGAATGACCACTGGGGGTCTGAAGGGCCGCTGAGGGCTGAAGGAGCGCTGGGGCTCTGAAGGACCACAGTTTACTTATCCTAAAACGATGACTAACACGGCCGTACGACCGACTTAATCCCCTACTTTGAAAATAAGATTTTTTGATTTTTGAAATGAAAGAGATGTGTTTGTATTTTTTTTAATTTAGAAATTGTTTATTTTTGCGCTTGACAGGGGCGTGGCCCTGCTCCTACGTATCTCCGGGTGGAGAATCAAAGGCGACGTAGTTCCAGGTTCTTTTGAAAATAATTGTTTGAAAACTTATTGTGAAAATGATTTTTATTTGTTATGCTTGACGGGATGTGACCCGCTCCTACGTATCTCCCGGTGCGATGGAGAATTCAAAGCCTACGTAGTTCTCCTTTAGAAAACGTTTGTTTTTGTCTTTTATCTTTTGGTGAGTTTTCGCAATAGGACGAGCATTAGCGAGTGATTAAACTAACAAAGGCTATGGGTAATCACTGCTAAATACTCAAAAAGAGTTGTTACCTCTAGTCAGACGAACAAAGGCTCTGATTGACTATTAGTAACAACTTGCTTTTATTATATTTTCGAAAAGGTTTTCGAAGTAGGACAAGCATTAGCGAATGATTAAACTAACAAAGGTTATGGGTAATCATCGCTAAGTACTCATGTGAAATTGAAGAGCGTTCATGGAGATCAAGCTAACAAAGGTTATGGGTGACCTCCACTACTTGCTCATTTTTGTTTATTGAAAATGCTTTGAAAATTAATTGGTTTGGAAAAGAGTTTTAGAAAATAGGTAAATCATTTTCAATCGAATTTTATGTCCAAAACCAAATGCAAAATGAATGAATGAAGCTCAAACATACTCAACAATCAAGCGGTCATAAACACGTAGATCACTAACTAAGATTAAGCATGCCAATATAATCAAAGAATTCAATTGTCAAAGATGCAAGACAAAATTCTCAAAACAATTGTGTTTGTGTGTGAAGGGGAATTGCTACACAAGTTGGAAGCAATCTCAAGAGGGGTACATATGCCTCTATGCTACACATGTTGGTAGTCTTATAAGGGCACATGATTGTGTAAAAGGGTTTGTGCACAATTAAGTCAAGACATTCAAATGGCATCAAGAACAAAGGAATACAATTGATCATAGGCATAGAGTGTTCTAGGTTAGGTGAATGAACATGTGAGCAATGAGGCATGATTAGGCAAGCATGTGAATGCATGAGCATACAAGAATGAATGTATGAATGAGTAGACAAGGGGATGCATGAGAGTGTCGCATAAAATAGGGATGAATGAAGATGCATGAGGGTGAAAATGTTTTGGTAAAAGGTTTAGGTAAGAAAGTGGTAAAATGTTTTTGGGTTTTGGTGTTTTGGAAATGAGATGAAATGTTTTTGGTCTTGAAAGTGGTAAAAGTGTTTTGGGGTTTATTTTATAAAGTTGAAAAAGTTTGAAATGCAAGTGAGAAAATGTTTTGGGGTTTTTATGCAAAGATGCAAGTGGTAAAATGTTTTGAATGAAGGTAAAAATGTTTTATGAGATGAGATGAAAATGTTTTGGTAAAAACTAAGTGAAATGGTAAAAACCAAAGTGGTAAAATGTTTTTATGTTTTTTGGTAAAAAGTTAATGAAGTGGTAAAGTAAAATGGTAAAAAGTGAACAAACACAATTGCACAACTCGCATTTACTCAAACACAATCAAAATGACAATTTTCAAGCAATCAAAAGGGCAAAAACCCTAGTCATGGCCGAATGCAATTGTGCATTGAATCATCAACTTATTTCATGCAAATCTTGACAACTAACACATAGAACAAAACAAGGTAAAACCTAATCTATCATGCATATTCCTAAGGTAAAACCTCAATTAACTCATGCTTTTATTCACACTAAATCAAAGATTGCAAAAGAGGAGTATGAACCCTAATTCTTGATGTTAAAACCTAGGAACATACATACCCTAAATCAACCATTATTCATCCCCAAATCATGAAATAAACAAGAACACACAAGAACTCTAAAAATGAGCTCATGGCCGAATGTCAATCAAGCATGAAATAGGTTTCTTATTTTGTGAAAACTATGCAAACAAGAGTGAATATGCAAGGAAATATGATAAAACACAAGAACAACTCCTTCAAAGCCAAGGAGCTACCTCAAACACCCAAGCCTCCCTAAGTGCTTGTCAATAGTGTTTGAGATGGCTCCTCAAAGCAACAACAACAATATATGAAGGAGTTGAGATGAGGAGAAGAGAGATTATGCAAAAATGAAGAAAATGCAAGAGTTTTGAAGTTTTACCTTGAATCCAAGCTATGAAGGGAGTGATATGAAGAACAAGACCACAAATCAACTAAATCCTCCACAAACCTCAATGAAACTTGCGCCCCTTGCCTTGATTCTTGAGGTTAGATGATGAACAATTAGGTTTTAGTAGAAGAGAAGGATGATATGTGAAGTAGGAGTGGATTTGAGATAGAAAACGGGAGTGAATTGAAAAAGAATGGAGGAGGAATTGGGGGGGGGGGTAGGCTTCGGACTAGGGGGTCTTTGGAGGAGAGGAAGGTTGTGTGAGGGTTGTGTGAGTGAGGAATGAGAGGCCAAAGATTGTGATGTGTGGAAATGAGAATGTATTTATAGAGTTATTTTAGGTTTAGCGGTAATTGGGTCATTGTTTTTATTAGGTGCTCTAGGATTGGGTTTTAAATTTAAATGAAGGGCTAGGATTAGAAATCACTTGGATTGTGGGTAGTGAGAAAACACAAAATGAGAGTGAGGGAGAGTGACTATGCGCATAAGGAGAGAAAGAGAGAGAATTTGTGTGAAAAGAAAAACCTATTTTGGGAATGGAGGCTCATATGTGATGTGGGGTAAAAATAGGGTTAAGGGTATAATTGAGATGGAATGTTACCAAAGAAGTAAATTTGTATTTTCTTGTGAAGAGGTGAGTGTGAGTGGGTGGGGTAATTTACAAAAGAGGGCATAAATCTATGTGGGAGTGAGTGATGGTCACCAAAAGGGAAAAGTTAAGGATAGTACAAAGCATGTTCTTAAGGAATAAGGAATAGAAGAGTGTGGAAGAAATTGTGGAGAGAGAGAGAGAGAGGGAATTTAGAAATTGTGGGGGGGAGAGAGAGAGAGAGAGAGGGAAAAAAACTTGTTTTTGGTATTTTGTCTTATTGATGACACTTCCTTCTTTTTTGAGTTTTTGAATTTTGGGCTTGGAAGTGAAGGTGCACCCATTAAAAAGTGTCACATATTTTTGAGCACCATAAAATATTCCCTCCAATTATTCTAGGCAATAAAAATTGTCATTTAGTAATTGGGGAATATTTAATGGTCTTTTTTTGGGTTTTTTATGCACTAAAAAAGGGGAAAAAGCATTTTTAATTATTTTGGACTAGGATTTTCTTTCCAAAAATTATACAAAAATTACCCTTGGTAGAGTAACATGCATGCCACGTCCTTGACCTGGTCTTGGTCCAAAAATAATTAATTTGCCTTTATTTAAATGCCCAAAAATGCAAAAATATGCACTATTTTATTTTCTAAAATTCCTAAAAATTAAGAAAAATGTTTTTGGGTGCCAAAAATTAATAATGATCAATAAATGGACTTTTTTGATGAAAATACAGACACGTGCCATATGACGAGGGAACAGGCCAGTTCACGCAATTACTACTGGCGCGCGCGCTTAATTTCAAATAAAAATGCGAAATAGGGGACGAACACACATACATGCACCAATCCACTACTTTCCACACATTATGAATTACCTTATTGCTTCTATTTTTCTGAAAAATGTTTTTTTGACTTGGGCGGACAAAATTGGGGTATTACAGGGAGGAATCCTCGCAGGATCCGACGGTCGCCTGCAGCACCCCTGGCGCTATATAAAGAGCCCATGACATCACCTGACCGGTACGTTTTTTACACACTCTGTTACTATACTCGAATATCACCCCACTGTCTTGGGCGTTGGAGTGCCATCGCAGGTACACCCCCGCGGGAAACATCCCCGATCAGGCCGCTTCTGGGAGAGCGTACACCGCGCCAGAACAACGTCGCCGCGACGACGAATCGTCTAGACCTAGAGGCAACCCATCCATAAGACATCGATCTCCCCCTAGGAGGTTACTAGTACACCGATCGCCCCCAAGAAGGCGAGGAGTGGCCCAGTCACGACCACAGACTCCACACTCCTCGACCGACCCCACCTACTGGCTCGAGGAAGAGTCATACCGAGAATCTTCCTACGACTCCTCTGGGTCGCTAACTCGGTCCAGAAGTCGATCTCTGGACAGGTTCCCTCGCCCATATTACGATGCGCCCCCTCCATCACGGCCTCGTCGATATGATTCACCTCCTCAACGACGTGGTCATCGGGGCCACCATCTCGTAGGAGGACGGGCGATGATGATCTGGGACCCTTCACTCGTGGAATCGATGAGTACCCCATCCCGCGAGCGCTAGAGAAGCCTCCCTCTGATCTCCGGATGTATAACGGGGTAAAGGACCCTGACGCCCACCTACGGTACTTTGATTTGGTAATGAAGTATAGGCGGGCATACGGACCGGTCAAATGCAAGATCTTCCCGTTGACCCTAGAAGGACCCGCTCTGGAGTGGTTCACCGAGTTAAGGCCCAACAGCATCTCGTTCTGGGAACAATTGGCTCGAGTTTTTAGCGCCCGCTTCACTGCATCAAGGGTGAAGCCTAAATCGCATGCTATCCTGAAGGCGATCAGGCAAGGCCCGGACGAGTCCCTCCGTGAGTATGTTGAGCGCTTTAACAAAGAGGCCGCCAACGTGGCCCCGCAGATGCACCCAAGTTTTTGGGAACGATTAGGGTGGGAAAGTACTCCTAAATCCAGGTATGAAATATAAATATGAATTCATTTTTATATTTAAAAAAATTAAACTTAAATAGAAAGAAGGTTAATAATGAATTTTACCTGGAGAAATGTTTTTGTAACCTCCACACTGAGAGGTCTTCCAATAAGAACCATCATTAAGTTGTTCATACAAAAGGCCAAGGTAGCCGAATCCCACGCCCACTGGCCACAATCATCATAGTCCTAAAACAGCAACAACCACTTCACCGGTACATAGGTAGCACTCTTATCTACAAAGATGGTGTAACCCAACCGAAGAAGTAGGTACGCCCGTGCAGCATAAATCCAGTTACCCATATGCATGTGGGCTGTGTAGGCGTTCTATAAAAAGTTGAATCTGAAATATGGCCCTCTTGTTTGGTTTGTCTCCACCACACAATCTAAGTGTGGTATCCCGAACAACTCAATCGCGACCTGAATGACTGTGTCAGCATAAAATAGACCTGGTGTGCTGAAGAACGAGCTAGTGACCGGCAGATGTAGCGGGTTGGACAAGTCGTCCAATGTGATTGTCATTTCACCAAAGGGTAGGTGAAATGAGCTGGTCTTTCGATGTCATCTCTCTATCAGAGCTGAAATCAGCCCGTGGTTGATGACCTTCAGAGGTGTATACTGTAGCTCCAGAAGACGAGATATAGTCAGCCAGTCTAGTACCACCGAATGATGGAAGTACGGTACCAGACCCTTCAATTTCCCACCATGTGCAGGAGTCTTCAATTTACCACGATCCTGTGTATATACAAAACTAAATTATTAAAAAACATAATATAATGTTAAATGTAACACCCATTTCTACCCGGTAATTTATAAGCGTAAAATCAGAGTTTTCAAAAACCATTTTCAACAAAGAAACGGATGCTACACTTCGACAATAGTTACATAACACTCTCACTAGAGGTGAAACGGCAAACCATATTTTGCGTCTTAAAAACAAATCAACTTTATTCAACATGCAGCGGAAAATCAAAAGGGTTCGTAACATCAATGAAACGACATATGTATACATTTAATATAAAAACAGCGGACATCCCTCCCCGAGTGTGCTACGTATCAGAGCGACGACACCAAACTAATGAAGAGTTATAGTCTTCATTCGAGATCACCTGCACGTTACCATCATAGGGGTAACATTCAAACAGAAGGGGTGAGATATCACACTATATAATGAATCGTATGAAAAGCAGTATATACTTAGGTCATGGCATCAAAATTAACACGGCACGACAATCACGTCACGATAGTCAATATTATCTCAATCAGTATCATCAACAAAATCAACAACACAACAACAGCGACAACAACAACAATAGCCACACCAACGATAATAACGACAACATATAGTAACAACACACAGCAACGACAATAACATCAATTACAATCACCAATAATCATCACCCATAAACGTTACCAATAGTCATCACCTAAATCATGTGTAAATGAATGAATGCAACCCACACCAACGGGCATATGCATGTGGTACCAATCACCAAAAGTTTTGCCTGTAAATAGAGGCGTCACCAAAATTGAGAGCTTTCACACCCGGCTCACCAATTTAAAAAAATTGAGCTTTCACACCCAGCTCCAAGACCAAAGGCCTTCACCGAAATAAATGCGTATGCTGTATGCGACACCATGAATGCACACAGACAACCATCGAAAATTATTCACAATGTGACACACCAAAAATCAATCACCGAATATCACCAAAATTGGGCTTTCACACCTAGCCCAACCACACCAAAACACCAAACTACCCGAAACAGCGGAACACCAAGATTTGGAGCCTTCACACCTAGCTCCAACAACACCAGGACACCAATGACAACAATTTTCCAAAAAATTTGAGACGCGATGATTTTCCAAAATATTTGGGACGACGACAATTTTCCAAAATATTTGAGACGCGACAATTTTTCTTTTCTTTTCAAAACAGTAACATTTAACGGCTAAGCCAACGGATAACAATTTCCAGAAAAATATATCACTTTGCCTCAAATTAGAATATTCAGCTAGGTCTCTGAATAAGCTTTCCAACGCATTTTAGAACGCCTCAATCGGGTTCCCGGATCAAAAGATATCGCGAAAACAAAATAGTTCGAAGTTGCTGAAAATCAGCAGGAAACGGCGCCCATGGGGCCCAGGATGGCGCCCAGTGCCAGCAAACAACAGGATGGCGCCCAGGAACAGCAGCAACGGCGCCCATGGACCCCCAAAACCTAGTTTTTCACGAATTAAAACCCCAAAACTGATTTCCAATCGTTAACAAATATTCTCAAACATCAACAAATATTCTCAACATCAATAATTGATTTTCAAATATCAATAATAGATTCTAAACACCAATAAATGGATTCAATCATCAACGATTAGATTCAATCAACAAATAGAGTTTCCAACACCAATTCAAATTCTTATGATCATGGCAAAACACAACAACAATTTCTAGGGTATATGAACATCAATTACACAAACATGATTACTCAACAAGGTATCGTAACATATGATCACACAAATATCATTCAACAAACAACATAACATATATAGTCAAACATATAATGCATCATCAAACCCTAACCCCCATACATACAACAATTCATAGAACCCATTAGATAGATAGAATCCCACCCTTACCTTAGATTTGCCGAATACGAGATCCCCTTGCACGAAAACCCCAAAGAACCACAGCAACTAGAGATCCTCTCCTTTTTCTCCTTGTGCGCCGTCCCTCTCTTCTCTCTTCTCTTCGCAATCTCTCCTCTTTTTCTCCAAAAAACGCAAATAATCTAAACCCTAACCAATGCTCTCACTTAGGCGCCTATGTCATTGGGCTTTTGGATCACGAGCCCCTCTTTCACTAATCCACTTAGTTACTAAACACCACTCCCTGATTTAAATAAAACACCATATTGTTATTTCTACCACACGAATCTCGTTAAATTAATTAAATAAATTAATCAATTATTTTTTGGGCGTTACATTAAACGGCAATGCAGAAAATATTAAAACTATTACCTCTCCTATGTGAAGTTTTGAAGTTACATGAACATCAACTCTGGCTAAAAGAGAGTGGTCTAGGGGACCCAGATCTAGCTCCTCGGACTGATGGTCTTGCTCAGCCTCTCTCACTAATTGCTCAGGATCAGCGGCCTCATAATACACTCCATGATCAGGCTCTGCATCCTGATCAATATGGGAAGCACCCTATCTTCTCTCTACACGCCTATGTCGGTCAGAAGCGTGACCGGCTATCCTCACCCAGGTGCGGGTACTAACCGGGGTATGTTCGTCTTCATGTGCCGCCAACCCCGGTGACTCTCCTCTGTACCAATCCGCGCGATCCCTGCGGGATTATGCCCCTGACTCTAGTGTGCACCACTACAATAAAATAACAAATAATTAATAAAACAATATTAAAAAAAATTACATTCCAGATTTATCTTTTATGCGTAAATCTGGAAAAATTTCCTATGATTTTTCCCGGAGATGCCTAACACAAGATAAATCCGGAATTACATATTGTGTTTCAGATTTATCCCCTTTTGATATTTTCGGAATCAACACTCATCAGATTCCCGAAAATACCAAAACAGAGATAAATCCGGAAGTTTTTTTTGATAAACAATGTTAGTGGGGGTGGGGGAATGTTAGTTTCCAAGAGTTGAACCCGGGACCTCCTTCTTGCACTCATTTGGTGCACTCCTTCGGTATCCCTTAGCTCGCCAACTGAGCTACCTACTTGGGATGATAAATCCAGAAGTGAAAAAGTGTTCCGGATTTGTCTCGTGGCAGGTATCTTTGGGAAAAATCATAGGAAAACAGTTCTGAATTTATCAAATCTTTGGTACATCCGAGAAGAAAGAAAAAATTGACTTCCTTTATGTTCCGAAAATATGTGACTTGTGAAGAAAAATTTTGGTTTCTATAAACAGTCGGGAGTAAAATTGGAAGTTTGGTTACTTGGGGGTATATAGGTCAAGTGGGGGGTATATAAATTAAAACCCTTAAATTTTCTTTTCTTTGCTCTGCAAGGAAATCGCGTTACCATACCCTGGTGTCTGCTCTAAGCTTCTGCAACACGTTTGCATAATCATAATTAAAGGGGCTAGGGTAGGCAGGATCTTTTGTGATCGATATTGGAAGAACGATGGAGACAAATCAATAAGTTAATTTCAAGTCAAATATGTTTTTTTGTTACCGTGTGTAGTTTTTATCGGCCTCACCGATGACTAATCTACACCAAAAAATCTAGTTGGCCACGAGTACCCGACTTTGTCAGCCGTGTGATTCTCTCCTCCCAGCAGAATTTTTGCGACACCCAATATTCGAATTCGAACTCGAGACCTCTAAGTCCAGTTACTACTTAGACCCTTGTGGGTTCAAGTCAAGTCAAATATGTTAATACTTTTTTTAACAAAAAAGTTAATAATTATAAATTAGCTTAATTATAAGTCATTTTTAAATCACTTTTTGAAAAGTAGCCACATAAGTTTTAAAAAAGTAAAATAAATTGAATATTTGTTGTAACAATAACAGAAATAAAACAATCAAACAAATGGTGATCGAGCTCTGACTTCAACTGACCTGATCAGATAAAGGTCAGCGAGATGTTCATTCTCAGTTTCTCACAAATGAACGGTGCATCACCGTACTAGCTCGGACAAATATCAAATGTCCAAATACCAGAAATAAAATGCTAAGTCTGTTATGGTAATTACAGTATTTTCTATTTGCACCCCTTTTCCAAAAAGCCCAATTGATGAGAAGCCCAATTGTAAATCAAGAGAGTCCAATCTTCAATGGCCAAGATCAGCCCGCAAGATCGGACGGCCCAAAAACGCCAACACAAACACATCCAAAACTCTATAAATACCCCATTCAATGCTCATTAATGGTAAGCACTTTTCTAACAAAACACTTATTCTCTCAAATACTGACTTAAGCGTCGGAGTATCATTGCAGGTACAACCTCGCCCTCCAAGATCGAACATCTCAAGATCGAACGCCTCAACATCACCTCTCAAGGTCGAACGTCCCGGGTCGAACAAGACTTTCCTCTCAGCCTGAAGACAATGATGGAATCAAGGACAAAATATCTACCAACTGCATAATATCGATCCTCACGATCGGTAGCACGGTACAAAACATTGGCGACCACAGTGGGAGGAACCAGTACCCGATTTTTCTCACCATCTCCTTGAACCTATTAAATGGCACCAACACGCCGCTCAATACCGACTCGTCTCATGGCCGAGCCTGACCTCGGCCCTCAGCGAACTCCTGAAGGCCACGTCCAGGAACTCACGAATTCGTCACAAACACGAAGCCGACATCCCAACACGGGACCTTCCCGAACTCAATCGGGCGCAGATGAGACGAGCTTGCCACCTCCCCAATTACTTCCGGCTTTGACTGACGCGGTTCAACAGCTCGTTCAGCTATTGGCTCGGCAAGAAGCGGTAAGTGAAGAAAGACACAATCGTTTCGCCAACCTCGAATCCGAAGTAGCGAGACTGCAAAATCGAAACATCCTGGATCAACAATCATCCGGGCAGAGCTCACTGGAAGAACGACGCCCAACTCGAAGGAGACTTTTTCATCGATCACCCCCTCGGAGAAAGCTCAGTCATCGCTCCCCGCCACGCCGCCACCGAGGGAATGTTTCCCGTTCTCCTCCGGCTCGCCAATACGACGATCTTGATAATCCTCATTCTCCGCCACGCCGCCACCAGGGGAGTGATTCCCGTTCTCCATCAGCTCGACAATACGACGATCTTGATGATCCTCATTCCCCTCCACGCCGCCACCGAGGGAATGGTTCCCGTTCTCCTCCGGCTCGCCAAATTGAAGGCTCGACCTCGTCAAGGAGACGATCGAGAAGCCGTGACAGCGTTCAGAACAATCAAACACGACGATACGGACGTCCTGAACCCCATCACGGACGCCAACCACTGTCACGGGCTAATCGACCTGGGAGAAAAGGTCCTTTCACAAGATCGATTGACAACTTCCGGGTTCCCCGGTATCTCGAGAAACCGCCTGGAGGTTTGAAAACTTACGACGGAACGGGCGACCCCGACAGGCATCTAGATCAATTTGACACAACCATGCAGTATCGAAATGTACCCATGGAAATGAAATGCCGAATATTCCCTTTAACCCTAGACAAAATGGCTTCCGAATGGTTTCGGACGTTAAGGTCGAATACCATTTCCTCATGGGACCAGTTAGCAAAACACTTCTCGGTGCACTTTGCCCATTCCAAGAGCAAACCCAAAAACAAAAATGTTCTAGCGTCTATTGTCCAGAAAGTAAATGAACCCCTGAGGGAATATATAGAGCGATTCAACGTTGAAGCTCTTCAGGTTCGGCAGTTAGACGACGCTTTTCGAATTTTCTTCATGGCCCAAGGTCTGTTACCTGGAAGCTCGTTCCGAAAACACATCAATACCTGGGAACCTAACACCCTCCAGGAATTCCTCGAACTATCCCAGTGCTTCATTAACGAAGAAGAAAATTCCAAGGTCGATAAAACGTCGTCACATGCAGAACCATCAAAACGCCACATTGAGATCGACCCTCGCAAAAACTCGTGGAACATCGGTAAGAAAAATCGTCACCAGGTATACACCGAACTCAACGTCTCCAACGCCCAGTTACTAGGGGAATGTTGGAACGTCGAATTCAGGGACGTCAAGCCTCCCAGGTCCTTGCCTAGCCGACCTGGGCAGAAGGCCAACAAATACTGCCGATACCACAGAAGCAATGGCCATGACACAAACCATTGCAACGCCCTAAAAGATGACATAGAAGATTTAATAAAATGGGGAAAACTATCTTCTTACGTCAAAAAGGAGGGGGAACGATCTGACAACCTCGGAAGAGAAAGAAATGAAAACCTCAGGACAAAAGGAAAAGAAGTGATCGACCCAGACCGCGAAGAGCTGGATATAAAACGCTCGGTTATCATGATGATAACTGGGGGATTCGATCATGAAGGATCGGGAAAATCCATGAAGAGAAAATGGAAGGAATTGTTATGCGTGGCTTCAACGTCAACAACCCCGGTCGTGACTAATCGACCTCCATTATCTTTTAGTGACAACGACCTTATTGACGGAAAAGCTAACAAACACGTACCTCTCTTGATATCGGCAATCATAGCCAACAAGGAGGTACGTAGAATCCTGGTCGATCAGGGGAGCTCATCAGACATCATCTTTATCGATCTTCTGAGCAAAATGGGGATCACTAAAGAGGAACTCACCCCTTATAGAGGGACGGCTTTGTCCGGTTTTAACGGATCTCGAACGAAACCTCTTGGACATCTGGAGCTAATGTTTACCTACGGAACCGAACCAATGGTCCGAACCGTCAGAACCAAATTCCTCGTCTTGCCTTGTGAATCCATATACAACGGCATTATAGGAAGACCGACCCTCGGCAGGCTCGGGGCGGTTACATCCACCACTCACTTAAAGATGAAGTTTCACTCTCTTTGCGACAGAGTTATCACTTTAAACTCTGACTTAGAGTCGGCCTCCAGGTGTTTTTTCCTATGGACTAAAAACGAACGAAAAGCTTCGGAGCATGAAGGGGTTCCCCCTTCGGAAGAACTGGCAACTCCCAAAATGCCAAAAGGAAGATCAACTGAAGTTAACACCGCCACTAACGTAGGAACCAACTGCGGTCCGGAGGTCGAAAAACAGACAGATGTCGACGAGCTAACAAAAGAGCTCAAACGAAAAATCAGAAGACCAGAGCCTGATGGAAAGTTCGTCGAAACACAACTCGGTTCAGACCCCTCCCAAAAAATCAAAATAGGGATCGACCTTCCAGAAAAGATCAAGACCGAATTAACCCAATGTCTTAAAGATTTCAAAGACATCTTTGCTTGGTCGGCCGAAGACATGCCTGGGATCCCGCCAGAGATTGCCTGCCATCGACTCGCAATAAACCCAGAAGCAAAATGGATCGCCCAAAGAAAGCGGGCCCAAAGCAAAGAAAAAGCCATTGCTGCCGCCTTAGCAGTAGACGACCTCATCCGAGCCAACTTTATCTCTGAGGTTAAATACACAACTTGGTTATCAAACCCTGTCCTGGTGAAGAAGTCTAACGGAAAATGGCGTATGTGTGTCGACTACACCGATCTTAATAAAGCTTGCCCAAAAGACGCTTTTCTGGTCCCCAGCATCGATCGTTTGGTCGACAGCGCTTCCGGTTTCCAGTTGTTATCTTTCATGGACGCATACTCCGGATACAACCAAATCGCCATGTTTCCACCAGATCAAGCAAAAACCGCCTTCATCACTGACCGAGGAAACTTCGCATACCGTGTTATGCCCTTTGGTTTAAAAAACGCTGGAGCAACTTATCAAAGAATGATGAACAAAGTTTTCCAAAACCAGATCGGTAAAAGCGTAGAGGTTTACCTCGACGATATGATCGCCAAAAGCAAAAGTGATGCCGACCATGTAAGCGATCTGAAAGCAATTTTCTCTGAGGTACGAAAAAACAGAATGAGATTGAACCCAGAGAAATGCACTTTCGGAGTTCGAGCTGGGAAATTCTTAGGTTTCTTCTTAACAGAACGAGGTATCGAGGCGAACCCGGATAAATGTCGATCCGTCACAGAAATGCGAACTCCGACGTCCAAAAGAGAAGTACAAAAATTCAATGGAATGATAGCTGCTCTATCTCGTTTCATATCAAATGCAGCATTCAAATCTCTTCCACTTTTCAAAATCCTCAAAAAAGAAGAAAGAGATTTCGAATGGACACCCGAGCAAGACGAAGCTTTGAAGCAACTAAAAAAATCTCTCTCCGAACCTCCAATTTTAACTCGCCCAAATGAAGGGGAAACATTATACTTATATCTAGCGGTCTCGGAAGAGGCGTTAGCTGCCGTTCTAGTACGCGAACTCGAAACCGGGCAAAGTCCCATCTACTTCGCAAGCAAGGCTCTGCACGGGGCTGAAAGTCGTTATCAGAAAATCGAGAAAATCGCCCTGGCCCTCATTGTTGCAGCTCGACGTTTTCGAGCTTATTTCGTCGCCCACCAGATAGTCGTCCGCACTAACTACCCAATCAGACAGATACTCCACAGACCCGATCTAGCTGGAAGGATGATCAAATGGGCCGTAGAACTCTCAGAGTTCGTATCAAATATGAAGCTCGAACTACACTTAAAGCACAAGTTTTGGTGGACTTCATCGCGGAGATGACACCTGCTAACACCAACTCTGACATATGGATCCTCTACGTCGATGGTTCCTCAAATCCAAAAGGGAGTGGCGCAGGGATTATGCTAGAAAGCCCGACTGGAGTCATCATCGAAGTTTCCCTTACATTCGGTTTTCCCACCTCGAACAACCAAGCAGAGTACGAAGCTTGCATTGCCGGACTTCGCCTGGCAATTGACCTCCAAGTCCAAAAAATTAAACTCCATACCGACTCTCTCTTGGTGGTCTCCCAGATCGAAAGCAAATACGAGACCAAAGAACCGATCCTGCAAAAATACCTACTTCAGGTACAGTCGCTAATGGCTAAATTTGAAGCAAGCGAGATAGTTCATGTCCCAAGAACGGAAAACCAACGAGCTGATATCCTCGCCAAACTCGCAAGCACAAAAACCCCAGGTAACCAAAGGACGACCATCCAAGAAACACTACGCAATCCCAGTGTATCTCTCGAGCCGCTGTTTAACCCGACCATCTACATGCTTGAAGAGGCAGACAGCTGGATAACCCCAATTTTAGAGTACATCGTCTCAGGAACGGAACCCCCAGACAGAAACGACGCCAAATATATCAGGAGAAGAGCCTCGGCTTTTTCAGCCATCAACGGGACGCTCTATAAACGAAGCCTCTCTTCCCCGTTAATTAAATGCATCGAGGGAGAGGAAGCGGCCTATGTGTTAACAGAAATTCATGAGGGAATCTGCGGTCAGCACATGGGAGCTCGATCTTTAGCACGAAAAACCCTTCGAGCCGGCTACTACTGGCCGAGCATGATCGGCGATGCTAGTGATCACGTGAAGAAATGCAAAAAATGTCAAATCCACGCCAACATACACGTGGCTCCCCCCACAGACCTCACGAGTTTATCCTCCACATGGCCCTTCGCATGGTGGGGATTGGACTTGCTCGGACCTTTCGCAAAAGCACCAGGACAATTCAAATTCTTGATCGTCGCCGTAGACTACTTCAGTAAATGGATAGAAGCGGAACCCCTGGCGACCATCACTGCGAAAAACTGCGTAAAATTCTTCAAAAAAAGCATTATGAGCAGGTTCGGGATCCCCGAGGTAGTAGTAACAGACAACGGGACGCAATTCACAGACACGGGATTTCGCAAACTAATGTTCGAGCTTAAAATTAAGCACCATTTTACTTCAGTAGAGCACCCTCAAACCAACGGTCAAGCAGAGGCTGCAAATAAAGTAATACTGAACGGGCTGAAACGACGTTTGGACGATGCTAAAGGAAATTGGGTAGAAGAATTGCCTTACGTCCTCTGGGGATACCGGACGACCCCCCAAAGCTGCACTGGGGAAACACCTTTTAGGCTCTCCTACGGCAGCGAGGCGGTCATCCCCGTCGAGATCGGCGAACTTAGTTGGAGAACGGCAAATCCCAAAACACAAAGCAATAACGATCAAGCCCTAAGAGAAGAACTCGACCTCATCGATGAAATCCGAGGTCGAGCCTCGCTCCGAGAAGCGATCATCAAACAAAAGGTAGCGACCAGATACAACACCAAGGTCGTTCACAGAGATTTCAATCCCGGCGATCTGGTACTCAGAAGGGCTGACGTCGGTCAGAAAAACGCCTCCCAAGGAAAGCTCGCCCCAAACTGGGAAGGCCCCTACCGAATTTTATCTAAAACCGGCACGGGAGCCTTTAAATTGGAGACCCTCCAAGGAAGAAAGATTGAGAGAACTTGGAACGCAACAAAACTGAAAAGTTATTATCCTTAGAAAGAAGTCACTCACACCGATCTTATGTAAACTCGAAACAAAGCTATTAATAAAGAAGCTTGACATTTCTTTCAAACGCTTTCAATACTTCTCAAAAGTTTTTTCACGTCTCCACACATTCTTGATTTTCATCAAACAGAATGAAGGGACCTAATTCCCCCCAACATGAATCAACTGGGACCGATCTTAGATGATCTCCCCAAAAGCGACCACCCAAGGTCAAAAAGTCTTTGAGAAAACAGTTAAATCCGAGCCGAGTCTTGGCAAACTATCTCAAAGAGACCGGGTCTTCAAGGATCGAAACGTCCTACGAACGACCATCGGCCACAGCTGTCGATACCCCTATGGGGCGAGTTAAATCTAGGCCGAGTCCTAGTAAACTGTCCTATAGGTTCGAACCGGTAAATCGAGTTCCTCGTTTACCGACGTTTTTACATCACACGCGACGTGCAGAATTTAAAAAGCACTCGTTAAAAACTTGCAAAAACGACATACATGACATGCGAAATTCAAAAAGCATTCATTAAAGCTCGTAAAGGCCTTATAGGCATATTCCAAAAAGAGGTTACAAAAATCTCCAGCTAGACCAACAGAAGTTCCGGATCTATACAAAAAATACATAAGTAAAAAGCATACACCAGGAACTTCTGCAAAAGAAACGCTGTTAAAACATCAGGCAATGGAGGTCGGGAATATCACAGTCTTCGTCTCCGTCTGAGCATCGATCTTAACGATCTTACCCCCTTCAACCTCATGGTCGGCGTCAATAATCGACCGATCCAAAATTACAGAAGGATGGACCAAAGTAATTTGCTCCTGGGCGCACTCAAAACCCTCCTTGTACAACTCAATTGCAGAGTTAGCAGCTTCCCGAGCCTCCCTCCTAGCCTCGTTTGCAAGTTTCATAGCCTCTTTAGCATTTCTTCTGCTTTGCTGAAGGGCTGCCTCAAGCTCTGCAATTCGAGCCTCCGCATCGCCGCTCGTACCGACCCGTGCCTCAGATGCTTTCTTCAAATCCTCTTCCAAACCAGCTACACGAAACTCCAAACCTTTGATCTTCTCGTTGGCCTCGGCAAGTTGCCCCTCCAAAACTTTTTCCCTTTCTTCAAGCTCCTTGACGCGATTCTCCGCAAACTCCGCCCGACGTACAACCTCCCCTTGGCTTTCCTTCAGGACCAGAAGTTCTTGCTTTGTTCGAGCGAGCTCTTTCGATTTTAAAGCCACATCTTCCACGAGCTTCACTATTTTTGACTTCTCGAGCTCCAACGAGGCTGCAAACTCGAAAAATGAGAGAAATCAGTTTATGAAGAAAGAGATGTTTTTATGAATGTAAAAAAATGATGTCATTTACCCTTAGCCCGCTGCTCGTATTTCTCTTTTTCGATCCTATGAACATCGGCCAAATTCGCCAACAATTTAACAGACGCCCCGACAGGATCCTCCCGCCATTGGGCGTAATTCTGCTCCAAAAAACCCTCCTCTAAAGGTACGGCCTTACTCTTATGCTTCGGTCTCCTCGAAGTCTTACTCCTTTTTTCCGGCCCCTGCTCGCCACTTGCCTCGGTGCGCACCCTTTTCGCCGAGGTACCCGCACCAACATCGGGAGCAGTCGGGGGAGGAGAACTGGAAACAAGATCGACCAGAGCCTCATAGGCAAGGTCCTCCTGGGTAACAGTATTTATCGGAGAAGCAACAGTAACCGTCCCAACAACAGTCTCGGCCTGGGGAGACGTCGGAAGCGGGACACCAACCCCCTCAGCATCTCCAGATATCTCGACACTCCTCATCGCCAGCGCCTTCATTACGGCGAGCTTCTTGGGGGCCATGGTATCTGGAAAAGAAACATAAATCGATCATACAAACTACGGTCAAAAATATGCAAATATCAAAAGCAAGAAAAACAAAACTACCTAAGACAATTTGCACTCGTCTTCGCTTCCCGGCCTGAACTATCTTAGCCGCAGGGATACCCCGATACTTATGTTTTGAAAACGGAATGTTCTCAGAAATAAACATCAGGATCCTCTTGGTAAGAAGATCGGCAGCGTTCAAACGATTCTGACTAACAGAAAAGGAATTGGTGGATCGTTCAAAATGGGCCTGACTCCAACCAATGGGAAACTTGGTGGACACCAAAGTCCGACCATCCTCTGAAAACTTTCCCACTCTCTCAATCGCTTCGTCGGTCACCGGTTCGACCCAATAAAATAACTCCTTCCAATTCCCCTTCAACGAGTCCGCATAGGCTTTAAAAATCTTGGCACCTCGCCTTGAACGAAGACTGACGTGTTCGCGACCGGACTTATTTTCACTACTGTTCCGATTGATCTCAAACAAATGGAAAAAGAGCAACGGCGAGACCGGCCTCTCCAGATGAAGACACATTAGCTCGAAGGCTCGAACAAAAGCCCACGCGTTTGGATGCAACTGAGAAGGCGCAACATCCAAAGTCGCCAAGACCGTCTGCTCGAACCAAGTAAAAGGAGGCCTGATATTCATCTCGTTTATCAGCATATGATACAAAGTAAACTTGAGCTCTCCTGGCCACAAAGCCACATGCTCTCCCTTTTTCATTCCCTCAACTCTCCAAACTCGATTCGAGCGACCCGAAGCTTTCCTCCCGACCCTCTCCAAATTAAACCCATGCTGGTACAACGATTCGATCTCCAAAATATTTCTGGAAACCCAATCATATTGGGAGACCTCTCGCACCGGTACGTCGAGGTCCCCACAACCAGTACTAGAGTACTCATCCAGAGAAACAGCAGAAGCTCGGCTGGACTCCGGTTGGCTCTTAGGGCGAGATTCCACTTGTTTTTCAACACCCTCTCTATCAGACTCATCAGCAGAGTCGGAACTCGACCCAAGATCGACCTCGGAATCCTCTGATTCCTCCACTAGGATTTCCTCATCATACTCGGAAGTAACAGCCATCACATCCACCAGGCAATCCTCCTCCACGTCTTCGGGAGTATTGTCATTCGGCTCATTAGCATCGGTCGCAGGAGAAGAACTTTCGCTCTCAAAATTATCTTCCGCCTTATCACTCACAGGGGCGGAAGCAGAGTGCTCTTGCACGTCCGGGGCGGCGACTTCGGAAGGCTCGGCACGGACCTCAGGGATTTCACCACCAGATGCCATCGCACTCGTAAACTCTTTCCGGTACTGAGTGACGTCTCTCCGAGTTTGTTTCGTCCTCGCCAGATCGAATCTACAGGAATGGGGGACGAAATGTCAGGAATAAAGATCGAAAAATGGGTTCGCGAGCAAGTCGGAACCCGACCTGACGACCCCCATTCTGAGATCAAAGGGGACGGGGGAAGGTCCAGGCACAAATAAAAAGTAAAAAAAAAACCAAAAGTAGACTAACCTCGAAACTATGTCGCAAGCTGATGATATCTGGAAATAAACGGTTGTCGATCCTCAGAAACCGACCTTAAAGATACTACAAACACGTTCACTCTAAAGAAACTCGGGAGCTCTCGAAGATCGGCAAATCAGAACAAATGAACAACAAGCAACAAATGAATTGGTGAGACCCTTTATTTATAGCAAGGCGAATCCAATGGGCCTGGGCCTGGAAGTCGAAGCGTCACATCCAAACCATGGTCCATTAAAATCCGCACGCTGAAGAATAAACGTCACCATCATGCGCCGCCACTACGAAGAGACGCCTTGTCAGAAACAGTAAAAGTGGCACTGATTCCAAAGCAGCACTGATTCCAAAGCAGCACTGAGGTCGGAAAAACTGTCCACGTCGCTCGAAAGCTCGACGGATAGGTAGCATCGTTCGAAAAACCCCGGCCCCGACATAAGCTCGATAAGCGGATAGAACCTCCACTCAAAGTCAAGATCGCTCCTCTTAGCGACCAGACTTGGGGGACCACTGTTATGGTAATTACAGTATTTTCTATTTGCACCCCTTCTCCAAAAAGCCCAATTGATGAGAAGCCCAATTGTAAATCAAGAGAGTCCAATCTTCAATGGCCAAGATCAGCCCGCAAGATCGGACGGCCCAAAAACGCCAACACAAACACATCCAAAACTCTATAAATACCCCATTCAATGCTCATTAATGGTAAGCACTTTTCTAACAAAACACTTATTCTCTCAAATACTGACTTAAGCGTCGGAGTATCATTGCAGGTACAACCTCCCCCTCCAAGATCGAACATCTCAAGATCGAACGCCTCAACATCGCCTCTCAAGGTCGAACGTCCCGGGTCGAACAAGACTTTCCTCTCATCCTGAAGACAATGATGGAATCAAGGACAAAATATCTACCAACTGCATAATATCGATCCTCACGATCGGTAGCACGGTACAGAACAAAGTCCTACAAATCGAAGACTAGCTCTTCTCTATGGAGAACTAGCCCATAACCGAGCTCACCTAGTAGGCAACCTTGGGTTCTTGTTGACAACTTCTAGGGTCGTTATCCCTTTTTTGTAGGAGCCAGTTACTAACAAGTATGTTATCCACTAGCTTACTAGTTCTACGAAACAAGGGGATTCAACACTTTATCCTCCGAAAGGGAATAGTAATATAAAAAAAATAAAATCAGTTGCTTGGTGTAACGACCATGTAATAAACTAGGCCTTTTTTTTGAACAAGTAACTAGTTAAAAACTGGCCCATTATTGTCTCGTGCAACCCATTCCTCCGGTGGCATATTTGCTTATTCCTAGTTTTCTAAATTTGGTTTCGGCAGTATAGATTTCAACAAAACCTAAATCCCTAATCTTTGAAGGAAATTTTTTTTTACCCCATCATATCACTAAATACCCCTACAAGAAATTTTAAGACGAAAATACCCCTGGTTAAATTGACTTAAATCGGATCTACATATAAGGTAGGTAGATCCGATTCACAAAACTAAAAGGCGGATTTACGTATATCCGATTAGAATTAGTGGGGGGAAATCAGAACTACCTTTAGTGAGGTAGATCCGATTTGTTAAAATATAAAAGCAGATATACCTATCAGTGGGGGTATGGGGTTTGACAGTTTGAAGGATAGAGTGTGGTCCAAAGTTCAAGTGACTGGTGACGACCGTGACGTCACTAGTATCACTTATCGCAAACCCTATCTTGGAGACGATTGCCGCATTTCCTTTTCGTCCACGACAATCAAGACTGACGAAGACGTGGCGAACATGTTAAACATCCATGACACGCTTCAGGGGTATAAGCCGTTGGAGCTGTACGTGGAAACTCAACGGAGTGTGAATGAGATTCTACGTCGTGTTCGACGACCAGAATTTTAGGAAAATGTATCTGCCTATTGTTATTGTATTTGGTTATGTTTTATCTTCTATCGCATGAATGAAATCGAAATTTTAATGAAACTCCACAAATATAATAAACAAGAAATAATAAGAATCAAGTCATAAAAAAAAATAGTTCAAGCATACAATCCCACAAAACCCCCTAGTCACGCCCCGGTAGCATATCCAGTAACCGCGTGACGCGAGCGTATGTCTGACTACCCATCCTAATGTCTTCGCTCCGAAGCCCCCTCAGAATCTCCTCCTCCACAATCTCGAGCAAATCTGGCTGTACTGGTGGTGCAGTTGGTTGTACTGGTGGTGGTGGTGGTGGTGATGCAACTCGTAAGAGTCTAGGAATAGATGCTCTCACATACCAATGTAAGTAGTCCGGAGCAACCTAACCCAACTCCTCAGCAGGATAAGTAGTACACAAAACCTCCTCCACCACAGGCATATAATGTGCAATACGAAAAATGCAGTCTGCATGGCACGGACGACTAGTAAGAGGGTGACGTGGGATAACCTGCACGTACCCAAACTGTCTGAGGCACCTATCTGGCATGTAGGGAACAGTGATATCTCCCCAGCTGATGTGTCCCCTGTATAATGACACATGCTCAAAGTCTCTATCCTCCCGGTGCTCCTCAAACGGTCGCCAACAGACATCATCCGAGGTCAGCGCATAAATCCTCTGCCTGTATACCCCCAGCTTCACTCCATCTGTCTTCTTCTTCCTCCAACGCCCACACAGTGCTCCAGCCCGCAATCCACTCTTCCTCTCCACTAGCTGAGGAAAATACCATAAAATCCAGCTCTGAAAAAAAGAAGATAAACAACATGGTGAATTAAAAACTGTTTAACAGAAATTTAACCAAACTCGGAAAAAATTAACTTAAATTTTTACCTGTAAGAGGGTCGCATACCCTCCTAACTGATGCGCCTGGTCCAAGCAGGAGTAGTTCAGCTGGTCAAACATGAAAGCAAGTGCTGCTGCCCCCATGCATATGATCCCACACCAGCTGCACTGACATCCTCAAGTAGCAGCAGCCACTTAACCTCAGCCCTGTCGCTGGTCTTGACTGTGAAGATGGACCAGCTCAGGATCAGAAGGATAAAGGCCCTGACAGCAGGACACATGTCATTCTCTATGGACCCTCTACTAACAATCTCCTGCAGCAACTCAAAACGGTAATATGGGCCAGATGAAGCTCGACACTCCAGCCACGCCTCCTCCATAGTCACACCTAGATAAACATGTGCTAGGTGGATGGCCTGATCAGTGGTGACAGAAGTAGGTGGAGCTCTGTAGTAGTTCCCCGTAATGGGTAGATGCAGCAAATATGAGACATCATCCAAAGTAATCGTCATTTCACCAAATGGTAAGTGAAATGACGATGTCTCTCAGTGCCACCTCTTAAGAAAAGCAAACATCAGCTCATGGTCCACCTTTGTATGTCCGGGTGAGACGAGGGGGGCTAATCCGGAACCTGTGATAAAGGCCCACAACCGGTGGTTTTGGGAAAACCCAAGCTGTCTCCGAGCCAGCTTGTTACCATGGTTGGTAACCTTCAATTTACGCTCATATGTCTGTATTATAAAAAAAAATAAGGCTATGTAAATAAATTAATCTAAGAAGGCTACGTAAATAAATTAAACTAAGAAGGCTACGTAAATAAATTAAACTTACCGGGTCTCTCAGTATAACGGTAAAAACATGAGATGCTATCCCAGTGAATAGAGGAGGCTGCTCCTCATGCTGTTCCTGATGCCCCTGCTGAGGCTGATCCTTCTGGTACTGCTGCTGGTAGTCCTCAGGCCTAGAATGGTCCTCATACATAGAATGCTCATCAAAAGGGTGCCCCTGCATGGCCTCCTCATAGTGATAGTCTGGGGCCTCCTCCACCTGCTGATACTGCTGCTGCCGGCTACGCCGGGTAGACGCATGTCCAGCAATCCTGTGCCGGGTGCGTGTACTGGGAGCATATGGCGAGGCCTGAGCCGAAGACTCCCGTCGATACCTATTGGACACTGGGATAAAAAACAAATTTTTAAACAAAAATAAAACACAAATTGGATCTAGCTAAATCTGATGCGAAATCGGATATAGGTAGATACGATGGGAAAATCAGATATAGCTATATCCGACTTACTATTTCTGCTGACTCTGAGGAAGATTGGATGTATGTAGATCCGATGGTAAATCCGATGGCAAATCGGAAATATCTCTCTGAATGGTAAATCCGATTCTCTCAGGAAACTTTCTGGTCAAACAGATGCAAGTGAAAAATGGTAAATGTTTTGTAAATTTGTAAAAATTTTAAGGGTATTTTCATCTTTTCACAGGGTCTGTGGGGGGGGGGGGGGTATATAGTGATATGATGTGCATTCCCTCACGCTTGGCGCCAATGATTCTTATTTCTATAAAAAAAAAGAAGACTATGCCTACACCAATATTAAGTAAAAAAAACATGGCACTTCGAGTTCGATATGCAAAAATAATTTTTTTTTCAAAACCATTAGATTATATATCGAAAGAGTAGTATGAAAAAGGGGTATTTACCATTTTATCTGATCTATCAGGAGACTTTTTTAGTGTCACAATTTTTTTTTTGTTTTCACACCAGAAAACTTTGAACAATATTTATTTTTTATTAACTATTTCAAAAAAGAAACTTTGGGATTGCTGAATAACATACTAGACGAAATAAGAGAGCAACGGAATCATCATAGTCGGTAAAAAAAAACCATCTTTGAAGCACACTAGCGCCGCCAACCCTGTCCAATTTTTGTCCGCTTCAAGTTTCATTCCATCCAAATACAAGTGATTACCTTTACCTCCTTGAAATTAATTCGATGATAGATTTTCATGAAATCCACGGCTTAGCATTAGCTAGTATCATCATGCTATTTACAATTTGTTTCATGGAGTTCAAATCCAATTGGTGCACAAGATTTGAGTTTGCTATATGCATAGTCAAAGCTTTATCCTTTTTCAACCAAAATGCTAGTGCCAAGTAAGAGAGTAGCTTGGATGGTGTTGTTCTCATCAGAAAATTGATATAGTTAAAGGGAAGTCATGTGGTTCAAGCAGCATTACTCTTTTTGCAAAATTGACGTCAGACCGTCGCAGCACTACAGTTTCGATATTATACTCCGCGTAATTTTAAAATCGGACATCGTTAGCTCTGAGAACTCGTCACCGAACTCGTTCGTGTGTGGGCTGCTGTGTCGAAATTCCTTTTCATTTTGTAGTGTGCAAGATCGTGAGACCAGGTACGGGAGATGATCTTTGAGTTATATTCGGGCCGTAGGATACTATTAAGGTTGTAGGGATTTTCCTTAATCCCTTGAACACCTAATTAAATATGTGTATGGCCTCGTTCAATGAGGCCAACATACAAGAGATCCTTTTAAAGTATCTGATTAAAAATTAAATTATTAATAATGTAGCTTGCATGTATTTTATTATATTATTTGTGCACGTTATCTTTTATCGAACTTATGAGTTTGTTGTTCTTATTGAGTGTCTCGAATGTCATGATATGCTGGTATGATGCTCATGTGTGTTTCAATATTGTAAATCGTGTCTTCCATTTATCGTATTTGTATAAGTTGTTGTTATATTGACCCCAATTGATAAAATTGAATTGTTCGAGTGTTTTGGTTATTTATAGAAAATACGGACTTGAGTTAAAAGTTAACACTTGGTAAGTGTATCAATTGAAGGCTGATTTATTATAAATATTAAATTATGTTATTGCTTCAAGGAATGATTTAAAGGGCATATAAGTAAGGTACGCTGTTATGTTTAAAGAATTAAATATATTTGAGTAACTAAATGTGTGAGTAAATCGCGTGTGTCTTTGTTACTTTTTTCTGCAATGAGATATATGATCAGGACTTGGCATCATTGTGACGAGCTACCTATCCTGTTAAAGGTGGGAATGGTGCTCGGTGATTCTTTGACTACAAAAATGTTGGTATATGTGATATGTTGTTGTGCGCGTTGTAATCTGGTATCTTTGAGTCTGAGTCACTTAGCCGTGGAGTGAGGCGAAGTGCTTGGGGGATACTATATGTGTCTTTGCATTATCGAGTCTGAGTAACCTAGCCGTGGAATGAGGTTAAGATGGTACTCAGCTGATGTTGTGTCTATTTTAGTGTCATTGAGTCAGAGTTACCTAGCCGTGGAGTGAGGTTAATATGGTACTCGGGTGATGCTATTTCTAGTTTAGTTTCATTGAGTCTGAGTCACCTAGTTGTGGAGTGAGGTTAAGATGGTACTCAGGTGATGTTGTGTCTAGTTTAGTGTCATTGAGTCTGATTTACCTAGCCGTGGAGTGAGGTTAATATGGTACTCGGGTGATGCTATTTCTAGTTTAGTTTCATTGAGTCTGATTACCTAGCCGTAGAGTGAGGTTAAGATGGTACTCAGGTGATGTTGTGTCTAGTTTAGTGTCATTGAGTCTAAGTTACCTAGCCGTGGAGTGAGGTTAATATGGTACTCGGGTGATGCTATTTCTAGTTTAGTTTCATTGAGTCTGAGTTACCTAGTCGTGGAGTGAGGTTAAGATGGTACTCAGGTGATGTTGTGTCTAGTTTAGTGTCATTGAGTCTGAGTTACCTAGTCGTGGAGTGAGGTTAATATGGTACTCGGGTGATGCTATTTCTAGTTTAATTTCATTGAGTCTGAGTTACATAGCCCTAGAGTGAGGTTAAGATGATACTCAGGTGATGTTGTGTCTAGTTTAGTGTCATTGAGTCTGAGTTACCTAGCCGTGGAGTGAGGTTAATATGGTACTCGGGTGATGCTATTTCTAGTTTAGTTTCATTGAGTCTGAGTTACCTAGCCGTAGAGTGAGGTTAAAATGGTACTCAGGTGATGTTGTGTCTAGCTTAGTGTCATTGAGCCCGGGTCATCGAGCCGTGGAGTGAGGCAAAAATGATACTCGGGTGATGATAACTCTATTTTATATAGAGTTATTTACTCTTTCAAATCTAAATAATTGTGAAAATCTCAGTAATAATGTGTTGTTAAATAAAGAAATACAAAAGAAATACAAATTTTAGAGTTAAGAAAGGTTTAGACACACTTCATGAATATTTTATATGATTTGTAGTTTTTTTTGTGTTTGTTCAATTGCTGCATCAATCATTGCCCCAGCAATAGATGCACCAGCAATAGAAGCAGAGGCATTTCCCCAGCATCGCTGCCAGCATCAATTGCCCCAGCAATGTTCACAACACAGAATGCCCCAGCATCTTGGTAATGACGTCATGAAGCGTCAAAAGTAAGGCAAGTGGCCAAATGAGAGAGTTCGATGCCTACCATAGACCCTATAGCTCACAAGAGTCCCCTTTCTAAGAGACGGTTGTCCTCTCATCAATGGACCTCTTCTTTTTACATGATGGGTGATCACATGGAAGCTTTTTGAGATAAAATAAAAAAAAGGAAAACCTAACTTCATCTCAAAGTAACCTTGATGCTCAAGACAACTCCACTCCAAGAAGCCTATAAATACATCTCCTCCTCATCATTGGAAAGCATCTCAAATTTTAGGAAGTAGTCTTAGATATAATATTTTGGTTCGAAGTAGAGAAAGAAATTGACAACTTCTCTCACTACTTTTATACCATCTTGTATTGCTGTTTCATTGCTCCAGCATTGCTAGGCAGAATATGCAAATGAACTGCATTTGTGTAATTTCTATCTTATCTCATTTCCTTTGTATTTTCAATCATATGAATATGAATCTTTATGTTTATATGTGCTTAGTCATGTCAAGCATGAACTAAATATATTTAGTTGGGATGCCTTGACTTTGTAATGAACTTTTGAATAGTTATTATGTTATATTGATACTTTCAATTTAGTTCTTGCGTTATAATTCTTTCAAACATTTTGAGGTTGATCACTTAGAATAAGAAGGGTCATGAATACAGACATGGTTTATGATTTGAACATAAGAACTAATATTGATAAATGTTTTAATAAAAAGGAAACTTTGTTAATTCCATGCTAAAACCTAGAAATAGGATAGCATAGTCCATAGGATGATACTGTAGGATCTTAATATACATGTAATACCCTAATTTTGTCCGATCATAATTGAGAGATTTTATTTATTAAAAATAATAATTTTTTTATGTCATGTATTATTGTCTTGTTTTTTTTTATGAGTTTTAATCATCAAAAAAATATTATTTAGAAGTAAAGAAACAAAAAATAAGCCAAGGAGGAAATAAGGGGGGTTTGTTAATAAAGAGAATGGAGGTGCAATTGGATTGGGCCATCTAAAACCCAACCCAATTCCTAAACCCTAGCCCAATTCACCCTCACACTCCTCCACCCAACCCATGACCCATATCCAACCCATAACTCAACCCAACTCACCAAAACCCAATTCCCACCAAAACCCTAATTTTTTTCCCCCAAAACCCTCAAAATTCGGCCACCCTCTTTTTTAAAAAAAAAAATAATAATAAAAAATAAATTTTTCTTTTTTAACCATTCCCCCCTAACCCCAAAATCAAGCCACATACACTCCTCTTTCCCCCCCCCCATATTCGACCTACCCCCTCTCTCTCCCTTTCTTGGAACTTACAATCCCACTTCCCCACAATCCCACTTCCCCATTTTTTTTCCTTCCCCATACACTTTTCCCACACTTCCCTCACATCACACTCTCACACACAAACCTCTCTTTCTCTCTCTCAAACCTACGGCCCTCACTCTCCCTCTCTCACGCTCAACCTTCCTTTCTCTCTTCTCCCACTCACACTCAACCTCCCTCTTCTCTCCCCACTCCACGGCTCACTCACTCTCTCTCCCCTCTCCCATGTTCACTTCCTCACTCTTTCTCCCTCACACACTTCACATCACACTTCCTTTCCACTCACTCAAATTCGACCTTCCCCTCTTCTCCACCACACTCAACCTTCACTTCATCCTCTCTTTCTCTCCCTCACCCCACGGCTCTCTCCTCTCCCCTCCTCTCACAAATTCATTTTTTTTTTATTTTCCCCTTCAACAACTCCCCCCAAACCTCCATCATATCAAAAAAGATCATCATCACTATCCAAGAGTGGTTGAAGTGGAGCAGAAGATGGAAGAAGCTTGTTTTTTTTTCTCTTGTATAAATAGGGTTCCCCACTTAGAGGAGGGGGGACGGATTTTTACTCTTAGAAAAAAAGGGGAAAAATTTTCTGAAAAAAACTAGGGTTTCAAAGAGAGAAAGAAATTTTTTTAGAGTTTCTTTTAGAAAAATTTCTTCCCCTTCTTTTCTTCCTTCTTAGATTTTTTTTTTAGTTTAAAATTTTGTTGTATTGAGAGATCCGAAGAAGAAAGCTTGTTCCACAACAATTTCTGGATTTGTTCAAGGTACAAAAATGTAATAATTCGTAGTATTGTTGCTTTTTTTTAATTTTTTTTAGTTATTGTAATTTTGTTCATATTATCATTGCCATTTTATTTTAATTATTGTTGTTCACGTTTTTTTAAAAAAAAAAAATATTAGTTACTGTTTTTATTTTTGTTGTTGTCACGTTTTTATATTAGTTGCTGTTTTTTTATAAATATTAGCTATTGACTTTTTTATAAATATTAGTTGCTGTTTTTATAAATATTGGTTGCTTTTTTTTTCCTTGAACATATTATTGCTGTTTTTTTTAGTTTAGTTGCTGTTTTTATAGATATATATATGTTGTTATTATTGATGTTTTTGATGTTGCAATTTTCGGATTAAAAAAGGTGATAAAAAAAATGTTGTTTTTTTTAAAAAATGGTTACTAATTTTCGGATTAAAAAAAAGTGATAAAAAAATGTTGTTTTTTTTAAAAAAATGGTTACTAATTTTCGGATAAAAAAAAAGTGATGAAAAAAAAATGTTGTTTTTTTTTAAAAAAAAATAGGTACTAATTTTCGGATTTAAAATAAACCTAAAAAAAAAGTGTTAAAAAAATGTGTTCCTTTTTTTATTTTCGGATTAAAAACAAACCTTTTTAAAATAAAAAATATTTTCTTGAAGGAAATGGTTACTAATGTCACTACCCTTTTCTAAAAAAAATATATAATAACAAAAGTCTTTTTTTTCAAAAAAAAAAAAAGGTAAAAATGCCCCCTTTTATTAAATAATAACTATGACAACAAAAAAACAAAAGAATTTTTCTCCATAATCCGTTTTCAAAACACCAGGCTCGTTTAGTCTAGGTTCTGTTTTTAAGAAAAAAAGCGCTTCAAGAATCACGTGTTCTAGAGTAGAATAAAAAAAAAAAAAGAAATCAATCAACCGTTTTTTAGCGTCAAAACGCTACTCGCACCTTCAACGGCTGTTTCTAGCGTCAAAACGCTATTCACACCTCCCTTTTTAATACAACTCCTTTATTATTTGCACCCCCCTTTTATCACCTACTCCGCTTTTATTCACAACGTGATGCTTCCGAACCGTTCTTTTTTTTCTTTCTTTCGAAAAATCGAATTCGCGCAAAAAAATAGGTTGTTACTAGTGGTCACTCTAAGCCTTGCTTGTTTGACCGTTAGGACTAACCTTCCTTTTTTCACAGCGGATTAGTAGCGGTGATCACTCTGAGGTTACTCGTTTGATCATCGCAAACATCCGCCTAAACTTCTTTTTTTTAGCTAATAAAGTATAAACATAATTTCGACTCCTTTTTATCACGCTTCCCGGTAAGCACGTTTTCAAACGAACAAACGCTCAATCACAAACCGGGTATTTACAACAGTCACTCTGGGCTTAGCTCGTTTGACGCTGTGAATACTTTCTTTTTCGAATAAAGTCGTTAGTGGTGGCCACTCTGGATTTATCTGTTTGGTCACCGTGAACGGCCTCCCGTTTTCGCAAAGTTTTCAATAATTAAAAAAAAATACCAACACACAAATATTTTCTACCCAAGAACTACGTAGCTTTGATTTCTCCATCGCACCCGGAGATACGTAGGAGCAGGGGCCCACTCCTGTCGAGCGCAAAAAAACTAAAATTTTTATTAAGTCTTCCTTTCTCTTCTTTTTCTTTCTCTTTTTCGCAAACAATCAAAATGGGTAAATAAGGTATTTTCTTTTAAAACTAACTTTTTCTACACATTAAATTAAAAGGTAACCTTTTTAGGATGTTGCGGGGTGCTAGTACCTTCCCCACACTTAATCGACCCCCGAACCCAAAAACAAAAGGTTTTTTCAATGTTTCCCTAAAAATAAATATTGATGGCGGCTCCATTGTTCGAAAACAACGAAGGATCCCTCCTCCGGATTCTTCGGTCGTTACAGCTGGCGACTCCGCTGGGGATACTTTTTTTAGAGGGTCAAGCCTAATTTAGTTAAATGTGTGGATATTTGTTAGTTTAGTACCTTTGTTTACCCTTAGTCTTTTTATTAGCACGTCTATTTCATTTATCTGTTTATTCGCATATTAAACCTTAGGGTAGAAGACTTTTATATTGCTATCTGTTTGCTCTTTTGCAGTCTGGGTAGTTTAGGTTGCTTATATCACACACATCACCTACACCTATTTATTCACACACTTCTGAGTGGGGCCCTATACCCGGGTCTGAAAAATAACTTAGGACGAGCGGAGATGATTAGTGACAGTCATTCTGGATTTATCTGTCTGACTCTCATGAAAATCTCAACCAGAGTATGCTCTCTCGCGGCATCCCACACCAGGTAGCTCGCTATCGTTGTGGGTCATATCGTGAAAGGGATTTTAGCTCTGGAAACCTTTGTGAGGAAGTGAATAGAACTACCTGAGAGGGTGATCACATAAGTGACCCTAGACCGTGACCTATATGTAAGACATAACCTGTTTAGGACACAAAAGCAATTCACCTACCTGTTGCATCATCGCAAAAACTTTTTATCTTTCAAAAAAAATCAAATAATGAAAACCATTTACTTTTTTTCCTTTACGTATATTTTATGTGACATGGTTAATGTTCCTCAAAATTCGAATCACCAAAATATGCTTTTATTAACGCATGTAACATCTTTCTTTAATTCATCATACATCATCATTATTTCACAAAAAAATACAAAAAAATCCTCACATTGCATTCATCTCATTTAGGTTTGCCGGGAATTGTAAGAGGTTCGAAAGTTTTGTCATAAGCAAGGCAATATGGGATCAAACTGTGAAGCAATCCAAACTCTGAACTACCCTATAGTGAAGCAGCCTAATCTGACAAGTCTAAGGGAATGTGCTGGTCGATTGCCGCCCATCGAGCGCAGGTCTTTTGATAGAGTGTATGGGAAGATTATTATGTTACTACAACTGGACGTGCAAACGGATGCCATTGCCGCTTTGAGCCAGTTCTACGACTCTTCATTAAGATGCTTCACCTTCAAAAATTTCCAGATGGCACCTACCCTGGAAGAATATACACAGATCTTCGGCTTTCCTCAACAAGACAAGGGACCCTACCAGTATCAGGGACAATACTACACAGATGAGAAGCTCGCCTCAATGTTACAAACCAGCAAAGAGAACTTGAAGCTCCGGAAGAAAAATCGAAATGGCATTGCAGGATTCCCACAAGAGTATCTGGAAGGCCAAATGAAATTCTTCGCCGACGCTAGAAATTGGGGTCCTTTTAAGCAGGTGTTAGCTTTGACTATCTTTGGCATTGTCCTATTTCCACGCCTTGAAAGATATGTGGACACAACAGCTATTGGCGTCTTCTTATCCTTCAAAGATCCGATTCCTGCCATGCTTGCAGACACTTACTGTACTTTCACTCATTATAGTGAGCTAAGGGGAAAAAGGATATCTTGCTGCCTGCACGCCTTGTATGTTTGGCTTCTCACCCATGCTTTCGTTAACAAAGTCAGGGTAGAAGGCCCAATTGAAGATGCCAGAGGGTGTGATGTGAAGACAATGAACACTGGTGAATGGTTGCAAGTGCTGGGGGGCCTTCATGAATATAAGGTTCGTTGGCACCCATCATGGTGGAAAGAGAGGCCCACAGTAGTTTTTCAATGCGGAAGCTTTCAAAACGTCCCGCTCATGGGGACAAGAGGATGCATAAATTACAATCCTTCTCTAACTCTAAGACAGCTGGGGTACCCCATGCGAAATCCGCCCACCGAAGACATGTTAATCCCTTTTTACCTCCATGAAGGAAGCCCAAAAGAGGTTGACATGCTCCGGAAGATTTCTCAAGCGTGGGATATGGTCGTCCGCAAGGGACAAGAGCTTACTAAGAAGAGTGGCGATAAAGAAACCACCTTTCGCCAATGGCTCCAAAAGAGGATCCAAGACACCCAATTGCCTTACCAAAGTGCACTATGGGTTGAGGAAGAAATACCTGAACCTACCCTTCCCACTGTTGAAGATTTAGATAAGCTTAAAATGGCATTGTCAAAAGCCGAGGAAGAAAAGAAGGGCTTACAGGCAGAGTTAGAGCAAGTGCTCCTAAAGAACCAGAAGTTGGAGGAAGAGAATGCAAGTAAGTCAGTGGCCATTGAAGACAGCCGCAAGCAGCTCAAGATCGAACAAAAGAACAAACTAGAGGTTCAAAGGTACCTAAGAGGGGCGAAAGAGGAAATAAAACGTTGCAACCTGAAAATGGACCAAGCCATCGATGATACATACAAATGGAAAAAGTTATGGAAAGAATCAATGATGGCTGAAAAGACCGCACAGAGCCTACTAATGGTATCAAAGAGAGAGTCCCGGATGATGGCAGCCGAGTTTGAAGAACAAGTGAAAAGTATCAAGCAGGATAAAGATACCATTGAAGAAATACTCCGAGAATACCAGCAAGCCTTAAGAAGGGAGCATGAAAAATCTGATGAGCTGAACGACCATATCAGATATCAAGAGGAGGTCTACCACCAGCTGAAGACAGAAAGCATCTATTGGGAGAACCGCTTCGTGGAGTTGGTCAGCAAGATAGAAAACCATGAAGTCTTCATAGAGTTGAAGAATGAAAGCTTATACTGGAAAGACAGATTCTCAAAGTTGGCATGGCTGGCTGATCGAGCTATCGTAGGAATCCCCAAACGTCTAAAGGAGGCTAACGCGGCAATGCACCCGTTTAACACCCCGATCCAAGTTTCCAAATTCATGGAGTTTTGCGAGGTTCTGATTTCCGAACTCCGGGAGAAGGCTGGCAGCGCTACTAGTAGAAAAAGAGGGAGGAGTGGAAAAATGAAAGCCATATGTATTTGAGTGAAATTTAAAGAACATTGTACTTTTCTTTTCAAAGTATTATTTCCAAAATGTTGTACTTTCCTCCATCAATGAAGTTTGTTTGTCTCACATGCTGATCCTTTATCTTGAAAATATTGTGGAACTTTAATCTGTGTACTTATGACAAATCAGGATGCGCTTGCAATTCCCGACCTAAAACAATAAAGACTCATGCACACATGCATCATTCGCATTTTCATCCATTCATATACTCATACATATACTCATACCATGTGTCCCACCAACAGAGAGTAAAAGACAAGCTGGTGCGTCAACATCGCTATTGGACTCGTTCTCAGGCCAGAAGCATGGAAGAAAATCAGGACAATCCGCCTCAAGATATCCCGGATCAAGGCAATCCACCCCAAGACCTAGGCAATCAAGAGCTTAGGGCAGAAATAGATGGGATGAAAGAACAGATGGCTGAAATCTTAAAGGTCTTACAAACTCTGAGGGACAAAGACACAAGTGAAGATGTCTCCGCTGGGAATACGGAAAATCAAGTTACCAACCCTCCTCCTCCCAATGGACTCGGGATCCCGCATACAGTGCCCCCCACTGGGACTAATGACCAGGGTTACATATGGCCTCCTTACGGACTTCCACAAGGTTACACACCTCCGACAGTCAATGCTAGTCCAGAAGACGGTCCCTCAGGAGTCGCGGGCCAACAACAGCTTACACCAACGGGTCACAATGGTAATCCGGGGGCACCACAAGTTCAAAACCCGACCCCCGTCGTCATACCACAAAGACTCCCACTTGGCTGCCCTCCACCGCCGATAGTTGACGCTCAAGCTCAAGGTTCCAACCTCAGGAATCCCACTCATTCACATACCCCAAATGTGAACCCAGCCATAGTTCCGATGATCCATCCTTACTATGGTATGAGTGGGCTCCCTCACAATCACTCTATGGAGAACCCTCAAGCCCAAGACAAACTACAAATGCTTGAGGAAAGGTTGAGAGCAGTTGAGGGATCCAATGTTGGTGCGAGAGATGCTTATGACTTGTGCCTCGTCCCTAACGTAGTCATCCCTCCAAAATTTAAGGTGCCAGACTTTGACAAATACAGAGGGTCGACTTGCCCTGTAAGCCACTTAACCATGTACTGCAGGAGGATGGCGGCGTTTGCTCACGACGACAAATTGCTCATCCACTACTTCCAAGATAGTCTGTCTGGGGCAGCTTCGAGCTGGTACATGCAATTAGAACGTGCACATATCAGATGCTGGAAAGACCTAGCCGATGCATTTTTGAGGCAATACAAATATAACATTGACATGGCTCCCGATAGAACACAACTGCAGAGTATGACGAAGAGAGATAATGAGTCCTTCAAAGAATATGCCCAACGCTGGAGAGGTTTGGCTGCACAGGTGGTACCACCTTTGTTAGAAAAAGAGATGGTATCAATGTTCATGGATACTCTTCAATCACCTTTCTACGACAGGTTGATTGGGAGCGTGTCTTCAAACTTTTCAGATATAATCGTCATCGGAGAAAGATTAGAGAATGGATGGAGAAACGGGAAGATTGCATATAGCTCCGCTGGAACCAGCAATCAGAAAAGGCCCTTCCCAGGTTTCCCTAAAAAGAAAGACGGAGAAACCAATGCCATCTCTGGATCAGGAAAGCCTCCCTACAACAATCCCCGACAGACTTTACAAATACCTACTCAAACACCACAAGCCCCACCTCACCAAGTCAACTCAGGCTATAGACCACAAAACTACCAAGAAAGAAAGCCCACCAACTTCGACCCAATACCCATGTCATATACAGACCTATTCAATCACCTCATCAGTCACAACTTGATCACTCCCCGTCCAATGAGACCCCTTCAACCTCCTTTCCCTAGGAGCTATGACCCAGAGGCTAGCTGTGGATTCCACGCTGGGGCAGTTGGCCATTCAACAGAAAATTGCAAGGCAATGAAATATGTAGTACAAGACTTGATTGAATCTAAATGGTTAAGCTTCGCAGAAGACGGTCCAAATGTTGCCACTAACCCTCTGCCGGGGCACGGGAAACCCTCCGTCAATGCCATTGAGAATGTTGAGGGGCAATTATTGGTCAGAAAAGTGGAGGACATTGTCACACCCCTGGACCTCATCCATGCTAATTTGTGTCACTTCGGAATCATTATGAAAGGATGTACCAGAAAGGGCTCGTGTGCTGACCCCCTTTGTATCGGGGCTTGTGAAGCATTCAAGCCAGTTCTGCAAGACTTATTAGACCGACACATAATACAAATAGGTCTTCAAAAGAAAGAGGAAGGCGTGTCGACTCTCCAGTCAAGCAGTGACCAAAGCAAGAGTATCCGGAAACCACTGGAAATCCATTACAAGAGGGACACCAAGCTAACCACCCGCTGTGCCTAAACCAATCACTATTCAAGTGCCAGTCCCTTTTCCCTTTAAAAACACCAATGCAGTCCCGTGGAGTTACGATGTGAAAGTTCAGACTACCCCTGATGTCATTAACATCTCAGGGACCGGTGGGATGACTCGAAGTGGACGTTTCTATACCCCTGGAGGGCCTAGTGAAGACAGAACAAAGGAAGGAGAGGAAAGAGCCCGTAAGGGCAAAAACACAGAACAGGAACCTGTCGATAAGAATGCAGGAAAAAAGACGTTATCCGAGCAAGAAGCCAGTGAATTTCTGAAGCTTATGAGACAAAGTGAGTATAAGGTGGTTGATCAACTGAACCAAACTCTCGCAAAGATATCCCTGTTGTCGTTATTGCTCAGTTCCGATGCCCATCGTGCAGCATTAACAAAAGTATTGAATGAGGCCCACGTCACTCATGACATCTCGGTCGGCCAATTTGATGGGATCGTCGGAAACCTTGTTGCAAGTAATTATCTCACCTTTACTGATGATGAGATCCCAACTGAAGGAAGGGGGCACAACAAGGCCCTACACATATCGGTGAAGTGTGGAGATTACTCTCTTGCTCGGGTACTCATTGACAATGGATCATCTTTGAATGTATTACCCAGATCAACCATGGAGAAATTAGATGTGGACTGTTCATACATGAGACCATGCTCCATAATAGTCAGGGCCTTTGACGGATCAAAAAGGGAAGTCATCGGAGAAATGGAATTACCTGTGCAAGTAGGTCCGGAGCACTTCGTGGTGACCTTCCAGATAATGGACATTGCCCCATCCTACAGTTGTCTCTTGGGGAGGCCATGGATCCACTCGGCAGGGGCAGTTCCCTCTTCTTTACACCAGAAGCTCAAGTTCATAGTCAACAATAAGCTGGTGGTTATTTTCGGTGAGGAAGAAATGCTGATAAATAAGTCCGCTCCCACTCGTTAAATTGAGGCTGCTGAAGAGTCTCTCGAGACTGCCTTCCAAGCATTGGAAATCGCCAATACATCTGCTATGTTAGAACCCAAGCTATCCAAGACTGCCGTGATGGTTGCTAAGTTCATGTTAGGAAAAGGCTTCCAAGCTGGAGGAGGCTTGGGAAAAACCGGACAGGGGATCCTGACACCAATACAGCCAGAGGAGAACAAAGATAGACATGGGATAGGATATCGGCCCAATCGCACTGATAAGAGAAGGATTGTGGAGGAAAAGAAGGAGCGGAGGATAGCCAGGCTCGAGGACAGAGTGCCAAATACGAAGAGAATCACCATCTGCGACATCAAGGAAAGCTTTCGGAGTGCGGGAATGTTGAACCCCAATCAGATCGCCGCAGTTGAGGACGATCTAAGCACTGAAGAAGGCATCGTCAGTCTTGTACGCCCTTGTCCTGCAAACAAAAGACTCAAGAATTGGGAGATCATTGATTTTCCTGTGGTTTTTAGTTCAAAGTAATGTTTCTATAATGTAATCCTCTGGCTCTGCCCAAGGCCTTAGGATATTTCATTCGGGCACGCATGTTTCCCTTTCAGTATTTATATCAATGCAACATTATTTCAGTTCCCAATAAACTCTCGTCTTTCTTCTCTTGTTACATTCGCTTCTTATTTTCTTTCTTTCGTTTTTATTCCGTTAATTTACGCTAATGCAGATCCGAAAAAAATGTCTTTGAAAATAACAACGCCAATAATCCATATTGTAACTTTGATCACCCTATCAATCAAACTGAGAAGGATGTTGAGGATAATTGGGAAACCCCTCCAGAGTTAATGAGAATGATGGAACAAGAGGAAAAAATAATCGAACCCCACGAGGAATCAACTGAAACGATCAACTTGGGCACGGAGGAAGACAAAAAAGAAGTTAACATTGGCACCACATTGAAAGACAGCGAGCGAGAGAAATTGGTTAGGTTGTTGTTTGACTATGTTGACGTCTTCGCATGGACATACCAAGACATGCCTGGACTGGACCCCAACATAGTCGAGCATAAGTTACCGGTAAAATCAGAATGCCCGCCGGTAAAACAAAAGTTAAGAAGGATGAAACCAGAGATGTCATTGAAAATCCGAGATGAGGTTAAGAAGCAGTTCGATGCTGGGTTTTTAGCAGTAGCAAAATACCCTCAATGGGTAGCCAATATTGTACCGGTCCCAAAGAAAGACGGTAAGGTTCGGATGTGCGTCGATTATCAAGATTTGAACAGAGCCAGCCCCAAAGATGACTTCCCTTTGCCTCACATTGATGTCCTGGTAGATAGCACAGCACAACACTCTCTGTTCTCCTTCATGGATGGATATTCCGGATACAACCAAATTAAGATGGCCCCTGAAGACATGGAGAAAACCACCTTCATCACTCTCTGGGGAACCTTCTGTTACAAAGTAATGCCATTCGGACTGAAGAATGCTGGTGCAACATACCAAAGGGCGATGGTCGCATTGTTCCATGATATGATGCATAAGGAAATAGAGGTTTACGTGGATGACATGATTGCAAAATCCAAGACTGAAGAAGAGCATATCGTCAATCTGCAAAAACTCTTCGAACGTCTCAGGAAGTTCAAACTCAGATTAAACCCTGCCAAATGCACTTTCGGTGTAAGATCCGGAAAGTTGTTGGGTTTCATAGTCAGTCAAAGGGGAATAGAAGTAGATCCAGCCAAAGTACGAGCAATACTAGAAATGTCGGCACCGAGTACTGAAAAAGAAGTTCGTGGTTTCCTGGGAAGATTAAACTACATCTCTAGGTTTATATCGCAGCTAACATCTACATGCGAGCCTATTTTCAAGCTTTTGTGCAAAAACCAAGAAACAAAGTGGAATGATAATTGCCAAGAAGCCTTTGAAAAGATCAAGAGGTACCTCCAAAATCCACCGATTCTGATGCCGCCTGTGCAGGGCAGACCTCTCATCCTGTATCTAACAGTGCTAGACAAGTCAATGGGTTGTGTACTGGGGCAACATGATGAATCCGGAAAGAAGGAACATGCCATCTACTATCTAAGCAAGAAATTCACCGAGTGCGAGACAAGATACTCATTGTTGGAAAGAACGTGTTGTGCTCTGGCCTGGGCTGCACGTCGTTTGAGGCAGTATATGCTGAGCCACACGACTTGGTTGGTATCTAAAATGGACCCAGTCAAGTATATTTTTGAAAAACCCGCTCTCACAGGGAGGATCGCTCGCTGGCAAATGCTGCTATCTGAATACGACCTTTTATATGTCACCCAAAAAGCAATCAAGGGTAGTGCATTGGCCGAGTACTTGGCACACCAGCCCATCGAAGATTACCAATCAATGCAGTGCGATTTCCCAGACGAAGATATAATGGCTCTATTCGTAGAAGGGAATCCTCCGGACAACGAAAGGTGGAGAATGTTATTCGATGGCGCTTCTAATTTATACGGGCACGGGGTCGGAGCTGTACTGATCTCTCCTGATAACCGCTTCATACCGTTTACCGCTAGACTGAGTTTCTACTGCACCAACAACATTGCAGAATATGAAGCGTGCGTCCTAGGCATCAAAGCAGCCCTTGAATGGAAAGTCAAAAGACTCGATGTATATGGGGACTCAGCTTTAGTCATCCACCAGACAAAAGGTGACTGGGAAACCAGGGATTCCAAATTAATTCCTTATCATGATCACATCCAAAAGATGGTTGAACAATTTGAAGAGATCACTTTCCATCATCTCCCTCGCGAAGAAAATCAGTTGGCTGATGCTTTGGCGACTTTGTCATCAATGTTCAACATCAATAACGACAAGAGTCTGATATTCATCCGGATCCAACATCGAGACCTACCGGCACATCATTGTGTGGCAATCGAAGAAGAGCCTGACAGTAAACCTTGGTATTACGATATCAAGCACTATATTACAAACAGAGAATATCCTCCTGGTGCCACCGAGAATGATAAGAGGACACTTAGGAGGCTGTCAATGGGTTTCTTCTTAAATGGGGAGGTGCTTTACAAGAGAAATCACGATATGGTCCTCCTCAGATGTGTAGCAGAAGAAGAAGCAGAAAGAATTATGAAGGATGTCCATGAAGGCTCGTTCGGCACCCATTCTAATGGGCACACCATGGAAAGAAAAATCCTAAGGGCTGGCTACTACTGGTTGTCAATGGAGACTGACTGCTTCAACTACGTCAGAAAATGCCACAAATGTCAAATCTATGCCGACAATATCCATGTACCACCTGCCTCTCTGAATGTCCTAACAGCACCATGGCCATTCTCAATGTGGGGAATGGATGTCATCGGTCCCATCGAACCCAAGGCATCAAACGGACATCGTTTCATTCTTGTCGCTATTGATTATTTCACCAAATGGGTCGAAGCCGCTTCTTACGCCAGTGTAACAAAGTCAGTGGTTGTCAGGTTCATACAGAGAGATTTAATTTGCCGCTACGGTTTTCCAAATAAGATCATCACGGACAATGGGACAAACCTGAACAATAAGATGATGAAAGAGTTGTGTGACGACTTCCAAATCCAGCATCATAATTCCTCCCCATACCGTCCAAAGATGAATGGGGCAGTTGAGGCAGCAAATAAGAACATAAAGAAAATCGTGCAAAAGATGGTAGTGACCTTCAAGGACTGGCATGAAATGTTGCCCTTCGCTTTGCACGGGTATCGGACCTCTATCCGCACGTCAACAGGGGCAACACCATTCTCACTAGTATATGGGATGGAAGCAGTTCTTCCCATCGAGGTGGAAATACCCTCCCTACGAGTGCTAATGGAAACAAAATTGGAGGAAGCAGAATGGGTTCAAGCTCGTCTGGATCAGCTGAACCTCATAGAAGAAAAGAGGGTAGTTGCTTTGTGTCATGGGCAGTTGTACCAACAAAGAATGAAAAGGGCTTATGATAAAAAAGTGCGCCCCCGCCAGTTTCAAGAAGGAGACCTCGTGCTCAAGAAGATGTTGCCTATCCAAAAGGATTCCCGTGGAAAATGGACCCCTAACTATGAAGGACCCTATGTGGTAAAGAAGGCATTCTCTGGAGGAGCATTGATTCTCACAAAAATGGACGGTGGAGACCTCCCACTCCCAGTGAACTCGGACGCAGTCAAGAAGTACTATGCCTAAAGAAATATATGGAAAAAAAGAGAAAGATGAGCCAAGCAAAAATAAGCTCGCTAGGTCGAAAACCCGAAAGGGCGACCTAGGCAAAAGCTAGAGCGACCCGGTGGACTGAAAACTCTAAAGAGCGGTCCAGGCAAAAATTAGGGTCAGAAGTTGGACTTTAAGCTACAAAGGCAATCAACAACTCCAAAAGTTGGACGATGAAGGCTCAAAGTTGTGTTAATGGGCGATTAGCGTTATTACTTCAAAGACACAAACAATCAAAAGATCTGCTTTCCTTGTATCTTTTTCTTCTCTTTCTTTTTGTAGTTTAAACTCCTATTGTAATTTTCAGACAGTGCGATTTTCTGCGCATTTGTTTTCATTTGAATATTAAACACTTCCTTTATTCTCTTATCTCCCTATTATCGCAAAAATAACGTTCATGGTAAACAATACTGAATTGTGAAACATGTGCATGATCACAAGCATTATATTCATTGCGAAATTTCTAAAAAAATCACAAAAAAAAAGAGACGATCTTTCACAAATTTGCAAAAAGGACAAACGCATAATCACTTCAGCAAATCTTAAATAACCCGCACTTTGGCACCGCTGCTTGAGGCAACCCTCGTATCCCACGTCAAGAGTCATGCGAGTTTGATGATGCCAGCAAAGTCAATAAAGAGCTAAAGAGTAAAAAGAGCAAAAGAGCAAGAAAAGAAAAATGAAAAAAGAAAAAAGCCAAGAGCAAAAGCCAAAAACAAAATCATTCCACATTTCATCCATCATGTCATCAATTACTTAACTACATGCACGCATGCATCATTCATTGCAAGTGTCTGTTAAGATAATTTTATTTTGTGTCGTTAGCACCAATTCTTCGGACCCCCAGCGGTCCTTCAGAGCCCAGGCGCTCCTTCAGACCAACAATGGTCCTTCAATCCAGATCGCACGTCGCGTTAATCGAGCAACCGACGGATCATCCGGCCCCAGGCCCTTCAGACTAGCTGTGTCCGCCTAAAAAACACAGTGCACGTCCTTCGTGGTTATATCAGTTCCGGACCTGATTAACCCTAATGGCCGCTCGAAAAAAAGCCACCCCCAGACCGTATCTCTAGTACCATAGCTAGAAGCGCTCCTTCAGACCCATTGGTCCTTCAGGCTTAGGCATGCCCCTCAGACCCCGACGGTCCCTCAGTCGAACTCAGGTCGATGCACCAAGCATTGACTTTGAGCTAGACCTTCAGATCCCCAGCGGTCCCTTCAGAGCCCCAGTGCTCCTTCAGATCCCCAGCGATCCCCCAGAGCCCCGGTGCTCCCTATTTACTTTCTGTCTAAATCAACCCTGCTTTCATAATTTTCAAAACAAAAAAAAAACCAAAAGTCTCAGTCTGGAGAAAATTAGCGTCTTGTTATCTTTATTTCTATTTTCCTCGAGAAACTCGGAACCCCTCCGACTTCCTAGCAAATATAAATAAAGAGGGGCAGCTGTAATACCCTAATTTTGTCCGATCATAATTGAGAGATTTTATTTATTAAAAATAATAATTTTTTTATGTCATGTATTATTGTCTTGTTTTTTTTTTTTATGAGTTTTAATCATCAAAAAAATATTATTTAGAAGTAAAGAAACAAAAAATAAGCCAAGGAGGAAATAAGGGGGGTTTGTTAATAAAGAGAATGGAGGTGCAATTGGATTGGGCCATCTAAAACCCAACCCAATTCCTAAACCCTAGCCCAATTCACCCTCACACTCCTCCACCCAACCCATGACCCATATCCAACCCATAACTCAACCCAACTCACCAAAACCCAATTCCCACCAAAACCCTAATTTTTTTCCCCCAAAACCCTCAAAATTCGGCCACCCTCTTTTTTAAAAAAAAAAATACTAATAAAAAATAAATTTTTCTTTTTTAACCATTCCCCCCTAACCCCAAAATCAAGCCACATACACTCCTCTTTCCCCCCCCCATATTCGACCTACCCCCTCACTTCATCCTCTCTTTCTCTCCCTCACCCCACGGCTCTCTCCTCTCCCCTCCTCTCACAAATTCATTTTTTTTTTATTTTCCCCTTCAACAACTCCCCCCAAACCTCCATCATATCAAAAAAGATCATCATCACTATCCAAGAGTGGTTGAAGTGGAGCAGAAGATGGAAGAAGCTTGTTTTTTTTTTCTCTTGTATAAATAGGGTTCCCCACTTAGAGGAGGGGGGACGGATTTTTACTCTTAGAAAAAAAGGGGAAAAATTTTCTGAAAAAAACTAGGGTTTCAAAGAGAGAAAGAAATTTTTTTAGAGTTTCTTTTAGAAAAATTTTCTTCCCCTTCTTTTCTTCCTTCTTAGATTTTTTTTTAGTTTAAAATTTTGTTGTATTGAGAGATCCGAAGAAGAAAGCTTGTTCCACAACAATTTCTGGATTTGTTCAAGGTACAAAAATGTAATAATTCGTAGTATTGTTGCTTTTTTTTAATTTTTTTTTAGTTATTGTAATTTTGTTCATATTATCATTGCCATTTTATTTTAATTATTGTTGTTCACGTTTTTTTAAAAAAAAAAAAATATTAGTTACTGTTTTTATTTTTGTTGTTGTCACGTTTTTATATTAGTTGCTGTTTTTTTATAAATATTAGCTATTGACTTTTTTATAAATATTAGTTGCTGTTTTTATAAATATTGGTTGCTTTTTTTTTCCTTGAACATATTATTGCTGTTTTTTTTAGTTTAGTTGCTGTTTTTATAGATATATATATGTTGTTATTATTGATGTTTTTGATGTTGCAATTTTCGGATTAAAAAAGGTGATAAAAAAAATGTTGTTTTTTTTAAAAAATGGTTACTAATTTTCGGATTAAAAAAAGTGATAAAAAAATGTTGTTTTTTTTAAAAAAAAATAGGTACTAATTTTCGGATTTAAAATAAACCTAAAAAAAAGTGTTAAAAAAAATGTGTTCCTTTTTTTATTTTCGGATTAAAAACAAACCTTTTTAAAATAAAAAATATTTTCTTGAAGGAAATGGTTACTAATGTCACTACCCTTTTCTAAAAAAATATATAATAACAAAAGTCTTTTTTTCAAAAAAAAAAAAAAGGTAAAAAGGCCCCCTTTTATTAAATAATAACTATGACAACAAAAAAACAAAAGAATTTTTCTCCATAATCCGTTTTCAAAACACCAGGCTCGTTTAGTCTAGGTTCTGTTTTTAAGAAAAAAAGCGCTTCAAGAATCACGTGTTCTAGAGTAGAATAAAAAAAAAAAGAAATCAATCAACCGTTTTTTAGCGTCAAAACGCTACTCGCACCTTCAACGGCTGTTTCTAGCGTCAAAACGCTATTCACACCTCCCTTTTTAATACAACTCCTTTATTATTTTGCACCCCCCTTTTATCACCTACTCCGCTTTTATTCACAACGTGATGCTTCCGAACCGTTCTTTTTTTTCTTTCTTTCGAAAAATCGAATTCGCGCAAAAAAATAGGTTGTTACTAGTGGTCACTCTAAGCCTTGCTTGTTTGACCGGTAGGACTAACCTTCCTTTTTTCACAGCGGATTAGTAGCGGTGATCACTCTGAGGTTACTCGTTTGATCATCGCAAACATCCGCCTAAACATCTTTTTTTTAGCTAATAAAGTATAAACATAATTTCGACTCCTTTTTATCACGCTTCCCGGTAAGCACGTTTTCAAACGAACAAACGCTCAATCACAAACCGGGGTATTTACAACAGTCACTCTGGGCTTAGCTCGTTTGACGCTGTGAATACTTTCTTTTTCGAATAAAGTCGTTAGTGGTGACCACTCTGGATTTATCTGTTTGGTCACCGTGAACGGCCTCCCGTTTTCGCAAAGTTTTCAATAATTAAAAAAAAATACCAACACACAAATATTTTCTACCCAAGAACTACGTAGCTTTGATTTCTCCATCGCACCCGGAGATACGTAGGAGCAGGGGCCCACTCCTGTCGAGCGCAAAAAAACTAAAATTTTTATTAAGTCTTCCTTTCTCTTCTTTTTCTTTCTCTTTTCGCAAACAATCAAAATGGGTAAATAAGGTATTTTCTTTTAAAACTAACTTTTTCTACACATTAAATTAAAAGGTAACCTTTTTAGGATGTTGCGGGGTGCTAGTACCTTCCCCACACTTAATCGACCCCCGAACCCAAAAACAAAAGGTTTTTTCAATGTTTCCCTAAAAATAAATATTGATGGCGGCTCCATTGTTCGAAAACAACGAAGGATCCCTCCTCCGGATTCTTCGGTCGCTACAATACAAGGGTGAACTTATTTAGAGCTTAGATATAAACTTGTAATGAAACCCTGACGTTAGTTGCTGAAAAGCACGCATCAATTGTTACAACATCCATTGCAGGAGCATCAATTGCCACAACAATGATTGCTCCAGCATCGTATATAACACAATGCTATAAAAAGTGATTTACTTAGTGAATAACATACCAACTATTTCTCTCTTTTGATTTACAATCTACTTCTATCTTGCTTACTTTAATTTCTGTTTCACACACACACACACACACACACACACACCAATTATATTTTATTTTATTTTATTTTGGATCTCTATTTCTCACTAATGTTACTAACATTTTAAACTCTCAAAAATTAATTCAATCCATGTGGGTACGATCTCTACTTATCATTGTATTACTTGTTAAAGACTGTGTATACTTACACACCTTTTTGCACAAGTTTTTAGCGTCGTTGCCGGGGATTGCCATTAATTTTTATTGTTTAACTTAGCAGTAAATTAGTGATAATTTTACTTTGGTATTTGTTCCTTATGTTTTAGCAATCGTTGCTCTAGCAATCATTGCCCCAGCAATAGTTGCTACAGCATATGCCCAGGTCCAACACACTAGAATTTCAGTTGGATCCTGAGATAGAGAGGAGATTTAACAGGTTGTGCAGACTTCAAAGACAAAGAGGCAAAGCTAGACAAACAATGTCTGAAGCAGGAGTAGGTGAAGGTTCTAATCATGGCACAAAAGAGGCACTGGAAGAGGCAGAGGTTTTGCTCATGGCTCACACCTGGTCCTGAAAATGATTACAGAAACCAATTCATCAACATGAGACCTATAGGTATGATAAATGACAAGGACAGACCAATGAGGGACTATGCTGTGTTTGATCAGCAAAACATGCAAACCAGCATAGTCAGACCTCAAATTAATGCAACTCATTTTGAGTTCAAACCCATGATGTTTCAAATGCTTCAAACAGTGGGTCAATTTAGTGGTTCTCCTCATGAGGACCCTCATTTGCATCTAAGACATTTTTTTAGAAACATGTATCAGAAAATGCTTTTAGATTAAAACTGTTCCCATATTCCCTCAAAGATAAAGCCAAGGCTTGGTTGAATTCCCTAGAGCCTAACCCTATCACTGAGTGGAATGAATTAGCTGAAAAATTTCTAGCAAAGTATTTTCCACTAATTAAAAATGCCACGATGAGAAATGGCATAACTTCTTTTAGATAAAAAAAGGAGAATCACTGTTTGAAGCATGGGAAAGATGGAAAGAACTTTTAAGAAAATGTCCTCATCATGGTATACATGTCATAATACAAATGGAAACATTGTATAATGGTTTGGAGCCCCAAACCAGACTCGTGTTGGATGCCTCATCTAGAGGAGTGTTACTAAATTCATCATACAATGAAGCATGTGAGTTGATAGACAAAATTGCAACCAATAGCTACAGTTGGCCCACAGAAAGGGTCAGTGCTCAAAAGAAGACAGTTGGGGCTCATGAACTCATTGAAATATCAGGTCTATCAGCTCAAGTGGCATCTCTCACCAACATGATCAAAAATCTAAATTCTACCAATGCCCAGCATCCATTGCTAGAGCAATGACAGAACCCACTACTGCTGCAATAGAACAAGCCCCTCCAGGAACAACTAGTTGTGTATACCGTGGAGGTGGTCACTTGTATGAAGAATGTCCAAGCAACCCTATTTATGTTAACTATGTGGGATACAACAAAAACAACAACCCTTACTCTAACACCTATAACCCAGGCTGGAGAAATCACCCCAATTTTAAGTGGAGTAATAACAATGCTCCAACATCCAATGCTGCAGCACCATCAACTCCACCTGGATATCACTCTCAAAATTACCAAAGAACTCCTACCCCAGCAAATGACAACTCCTTGGAATCAATGTTTAAAGCATATATGAGCAAAACTGATGCTTTCAGCAGTGAAACTAGAACTGCAAGGCAAGCTCATGATGCATCACTTAAGAACTTGGAGAATCAAGTGGGGCAACTAGCTACAGCATTATATCAGAGGCCAAATGGTTCACTACCATCCACCACAGAAGCCTCAACCTCACAAAAACGAGGCCAAAGGCCCAATTATGCCAAATTCATGAAAAATGCGCTCATAAAGAGAAGAAGAATGGGAGAATTTGAGACAGTAGCTATGTCAAAAGAATGCAGCATGATCATGCAGAACAAAATTCCAAGGAAGTTAAAAGATCCTGACAGTTTCACTATACAATTTTCAATTGGAAAATTTTATACTGGTCGTGCACTATGTGACTTAGGTGAAAGTACCAACTTAATGCCTAAGTCCATATTCACACAACTTGGTATTGGAACTGCCCGACCTACCACTATGACCCTTCAATTAGCAGATAGGTCAATAGCCTATCCTGAAGGGATCATAGAGGATGTTTTGATAAAAGTTGACAAATTTGTGTTTCCTGCAGATTTTGTTATCCTTGATTTTGATGCAGATAAAGGTGTACCAATCATTCTTGGAAGACCATTTTTGGCTACTGGCAAAAAACTCATTGATGTGCAGAAAGGTGAATTGACCATGAGAGTCAATGATGAAGAGATCAAATTCAACATTATGAATACTCTCAAATACCCAAATGAAGATGTTGAAGAATGTTCTCTAATTGTCTCTCTGGATCAAGCAGTACATTAATAATTCCACAAAGAGCATGACCACTTGACCAATGCTTTAGCATCCATTGCTGGAGCAATGATAGAAAAAGAAGAAATTGTGGAAGAAGAAGCTGTGCAAGAAGAATTGGATGTAAAAGAGGTATGGACAAGAAAATATGAATCTCTAGAGCTTGAAGACTCAAATCTCAAAAAGAATATTCCTTTAATTGATAAACCTCCTCAACCTGAGCTTAAAGAATTGCCTCAGCATCTGAATATGTTCTCTTAGGGGAAAATAATACACTTCCAGTGATCATTGCTTTTGTCATATCTCAAAAGCAGAAGCATGATCTTATTAATACCCTAAAGAAGCATAAGAAGGCAATAGGCTGGAAAATGTCTAATATAAAGGGAAGCAGTCCTTCTATCTGCATGCATAGAATTGTTTTGGAAGAAAACTCCAAAAATAGCATTGAAGGACAAAGAAGATTGAATCCAATCATGAAAGAGGTGGTGAAGAAGGAAATAATCAAATGGCTAGATGATGACATAATTTACCCTATTTCAGATAGTGCATGGGTGAACCATGTGCAATGTGTACCAAAGAAGGGTGGAGTGACAGTAATAGGCAATGAAAAGAATGAATTGATACCAACCAGAACCGTCACAAGCTGGAGAATTTGTATGGACTACAGAAGGCTCAACAAAGCTACAAAGAAGGACCATTTTCCATTGCCTTTCATTGATCAAATGCTGGACAGATTAGCTGGTAAGGAATTTTATTGCTTTTTGTATGGATATTCAGGCTATAACCAAATTGCTATAGTTCCTGAAGACCAACAAAAGACAACTTTTACATGTCCCTATGACACCTTTGCATTTAGAAGAATGCCCTTTGTATTATGTAATGCTCCAGCAACATTCCAAAGGTGTATGATGGCAATATTCTCTGACTTCATAGAACAATCCATGGAAGTTTTCATGGATGATTTCTCAGTATTTGGTGAGACATTTCAACTCGTTTGGCAAACTTAGAAGAAATACTCAACAGGTGTGAAGAAACCAATTTGGTCCTAAATTGGGAGAAATGCCACTTTATGGTCCAAGAAGGCATTGTGCTAGGTCATAGAATTTCAAAGAAAGGGCTGGAAGTAGACAAGGCAAAGATTGAGGTGATAGACAAATTACCTCCTCGAACAACTGTCAAAGATATAAGAAGCTTCTTAGGTCATGCAGGCTTCTATAGAAGATTTATCAAGGACTTCTCCAAAATTTCAAACCATTATGTCAACTGTTGCAACATGATGTGCATTTCAAGTTTGATGAATCTTGCTTAGAAGCATTTCAAAAACTGAAGAAAGCATTGGTGACGGCACCAGTGATAGTCACACCAGATTGGATCAGACCATTTGAGCTAATGTTTGATGCTAGTGATTTTGCTGTGGAGCTGTCCTAGGGAAAATGTATGACAAAGTTTTTCATTCTATATATTATGCTAGCAAAACACTTATTGAAGGTCAAATGAACTATACTGTGACTGAGAAACAATTACTAGCAGTGATTTTTGCATTTGATAAGTTTAGATCATACTTGGTTGGCACAAAAGTGATTGTTTATACTGATCACTCAGCCATTAAGTATTTAATTTCAAAGAAAGATGCAAAACCAAGATTAATAAGATGGGTTCTCCTCATTCAAGAATTTGATCTTGAAATTCGTGATAAAAGGGGGTGGAGAACGAAGTAGCTGATCATTTGTCTAGACTTGAAGGAGATTATGCAGGTACAAAAGAAGGAGAGATAAAAGAAAGCATTCGAGATGAGAAATTATTAGCAATTTCTGCAACAACATCCATTGCCGGAGCATCCATTGCTGGAGCAATTGATGCTGCTGCACCATAGTTTGCTAACATAGTGAATTTCTTGGCAAGCAAGGTTGTACCTGTCAACATGACTTATCAACAAAGAAGAAGATTTTTCCACATAGTTAAACAATACTATTGGAATGATCCTTTTCTTTACAAGAAATGTCCAGACCAAATAAGAGAAGGTGGTTAGCAGAAGAAGAACAACAGTCAATGCTGAAGCATTGTCATCCTGCCCCCTATGGTGGACATTTTGGCGGCACCAGAACAGCAGCCAAGGTGCTACAATCAGGTTACTATTGGCCAACATTATTCAAAGATGCATACCAAATGGTCAAGAACTGTGATAGGTGTCAAATGGCTGGAAACATTTCAAATAAACATGAAATGCCACTAACCAATATCTTAGAGATTGAACTCTTTGATGTTTGGGGAATGGACTTCATGGGACCATTTCCTCCATCCTTTGGAAATCTATACATCTTTGTTGGCTGTGGACTATGTTTCTAAATGGGTAGAAGCTGTTAGCATTGCCAAATAATGATGCCAATTTGTGAGTAAATTTTTACAAAGAAACATCTTCACTAGATTTGGTACTCCAAGGGAAATTATCAGTGATGAAGGTTTACATTTCTGCAACAAGCTTATTGAAAATCTTCTAGCCAAATATGGGGTAAAACACAAAATTGCTACTGCCTACCACCCTGAAAAAAGTGGGTAGGTAGAATTATCCAATAGGGAGGTCAAAAGAATACTTGAAAAGATGGTTGGACCTACAAGGAAAGATTGGTCATTACACTTGGATGATGCCTTGTGGGCCTACAGAACAGCTTTTCAAGACACCCCTGAGAATGTCACCCTATAGGCTAGTGTATGGAAAAACATGTCACCTACCTGTGGAATCGGAGCATAAATCATATTGGGCAATTAAGAAGCTCAATTTCAACCTTGATCTAGCAGGTGCCCTAGGCTTTTACAACTTAATGAACTTGAAGAAATTAGGCATTTTGCTTATGAAAAATGCTGAAATTTACAATGCCAAGACAAAAGCATGACATGACCAGAGAATCCAAAGAAGGAATTAATTGAAGGAGGGCTGGTACTACTCTATAACTCTAGATTGAAATTATTCCCTCGAAAGCTCAAATCAATGTGGTCAGGACCATTCAAACTATTGAAAGTCTGCCTCTCATGGTGCTGTAGATTTATTTGATGAAGCATCCACACCACCTTCAATGTTAATGGATAAAGAGTAAAAATGTACTATGGTGAAAATGTGGTGAGAGACAAGATCACCACTCATTTCAAAAATCTACGAAGTTGAGGAGATAGTCAGGCTGAAAGACTCTTAATTCAAGCGCTTTCTGGGAGGCAACCCATGAATTTTGATTTACTAACTAATTTGTTTATACAAGGTAGAAGCATTGCTGGTGCATCCATTGCCCCAGCAATGACAAGAGATCCATTGCTCTGTTAATGAAGGAGCAATCACTGCTTCAGCAATAAGGAAAGTTCATTGCCCCGGCAATGAAAGAGCAATTTTAAATAGAAACCGTTTTCATTTCCAGGGCATGCAGGAAGAAAACATAGCTCTTACTTGAAAAACAACACCTCACTACCCACGTGTCACTCTGCATGTGTGACAACAAGTGAATTTTTTAGTCACGTCAAAATCCAATCACCTCACCTAATCCTCCACTATCCATAATTAAAACCGTCTCATTTACACCCAAACATTACCTTTGCCACAACTTCAAATCTCTCTCAATCTCAAACTCCGGAAATCACGCCCCCATCATCAAAACCTTCAAACCTTAACATTTTCCAGAAATTCATCATGGTGAAGAAACAAGTAGCAAAGAAAACATCTGGAAAATCATCTTTTGCAGAGGCATCAAGCCCTGTAACGAAGAAAACATTAATTGCTCCTAGCAAGGAAGGAATGAAGTTCTGGAAAAGGGAGTGTCTAGCAGAAGGTGGATTCAAATTTACAGATGCATCTCCTTCATTTCTATCAACAGTCAAAACTTGGGGTGGGTTGCATTGGTCAAGCACAAAGGATCATACTGTGAGCAAATTGTTCGTGAATTCTACGCTGGCATTATTGAGCAAAGAGGAGGTAAACCCCTTTATTTTTCCATAGTTAGAGGTAAAAGAGTTCATTTTGAACCTAGGGTAATAAATGATGAATACTTGCCGGGTTACAATGGGCCTGAATTTGAAAACAAAAAGCTAAACTATGGAAAGAAAGAAATGAACAAAGTCAAATCTAGAATTGCTGTTAATGATGCTGTCTGGGAGAGTTGCACAGCAACGGAGTACACAATGAAGAGTAGATACCCTAGGAGTGAAGTTGGAAACTGGCACCTGTTTGTTGCACATTCACTGCTGCCCACATCACACACATCTTCAATAAAGAAGGAAAGGATGAATTTGCTCTTGATTCAATCATGACAGAATCTAATATAGATGTGGGGAGAGTGATTGCTGAGGAAATTATGGCATGCGAAACTAAAAAAGCTGAATATCTATTTCTTCCCTTGCTTAATCATAAGTCTTTGCATCAATGCTAAGGTGACCATTGACAAAGATGAACTGAGAAAATTCCCACAGAATGCATTCTCTACAACTTCAAGGACAAGACAAGCACCTCATTGCCTGAGCAATCATTGCTCCAGCAACAAGCTGTGTGGAAATTTATGAAAGAACACCTTGAGTGGGAAACCATCATGTTCAACAAATTGACCAAAGGATACTGCAACATGCCCCACCAATATTTCCAGACTGGGTACTTGAAGAAGAGAAAGAAAATGAAGAGGAAGTTGGGGTACAAGAAAGTGAGGAGGATAAGAAAGGAAAGGCTGTCAAGAAACACCAACAAAAGAAGGGAAACGAAAGAAGAAGGCAGTGGTAGAAAGAAGAACCAATCCTAAGTTCTGAGGATTTGGAGGAAACTAGTAAGGAGGAGGAAGCTACAAAGGCTGTGAAAGATAAGAGAAGGATGTGGATGAAGAGGAAACAGAAACTGACGAGGACAGTGCAGGAAGTGAAGCTGCTGAAGATGTTGTCATGGAAGAGGCCCCAAGAAAGAAATATACAACCTCACCAAACCAACAAAAACATTAGAACCCTCCCAGCAAACACTCTCACCAAACCTAAACATCACCTCACCTCAAACCTCCCCAACACAAACCAAAACACCCACCCAACCACTATACACTCCACAAACCACAAATCAACAACCATCAACAACTCAACTACCCACACAACAAACAACTCCTCTAGCCAAAGAACTAGAAAAAGAACCCACCCTCTCACCAGTCAAACAAACAGCTGAGCCAGAAAAGCCTGCAACAAAGTCCCCATCTGAAGGCCCTGTTACTACTGCAGCATCTGAAGCTGCAGCATCTGTTTCTAATATTGAACATGTAGGTACAAAAAGAAAATTGAAGAACATTCATGAATCTGAAGAGGAAGAAGAAATTGGTGATGAAGAAGAAGAACCAGAAGAACAGAATGAACCAGAGCAACCTAAACAGGCACCTCAGCAGAAGGAAACTAAAGCTCTTGCTCCAGCAATGGAGAAGGAACCTGTTGCTCCAGCAATGGAGAAGGCAGATGTTGCTCCAGCAATGGAAACAGCATCGGATGCCCCTGCAATGTAACCAGCACTAGATTCTGGAGCATCCAAGACAGCAACAACAGTGGACCCTGTTCAAGCAGAAGCTTCGAAAAGGTTAGTAATGCAGACATTGGCTGCCATCAGAAAGGAAGAGGAATTAGCTAAAATCAAGCACAAAGAAGTTGCTGCCAGTGCCCCTGCCGTCACCACCCCAACTGCTGCTGAGGACCCAAAAGCTGATGATGCCCCTGCAATTGTTGCAGAAGCAACCAACCCTGAGGCAGCTCAGAAGAAAAAGCATAAGAGGATCAAGCTTGCTCCAATAAGGGCAAGCTGCAAGCTGAGGAGTCCTAAGCAGTAACACTTTTCTTTAAAAATTGTTATATGTCTGTTGTATAAACTAACTTATATATTTTGTGATCATAACATATGCAAGTGTTTTATTTGGTTCCCCCTTAATTTAAGCAGTGAGGACACTGTTGATGCTTAAGTTGGGGGGGAGGACTAAATATTTTGTGAACTTTAAACATTTTGTGAAACATAATATATGCTATGTTATAATATGGTGTGTGTATTAAGTAGTTAATAGGTTTGATATAGTGTATGTATGATAATTGTTTGTGTGAAGTAGCTATAGTTGTTTGTGATGTTTGTATCAAAGGGGTACAAATTTTTTGAAGCATGATCAGCTGAACAAATTTTTGCAAAAAGTGCCTTTTTGAAAAACCATAACCTTGTTTGCAAAATAGCCTAAGTTCTAAACAAATGATCAAGGTTATTACTGCTTTTACACGTAACAACTAAACTTAGACAGGAACTTAGCTAGCTAGAAAATTAACTGAATGCAAATGATAGCAATAGTGACCCAAGATCAATTGCTAAATTTTTACTAAAAAGGTAGAAATAGCATAAAGAAATTAAGTTTTGGGGTGCATCGGTTATACTAAAGCTAAGTATGATAACGATAGGAAAGACAGTGCAATAGGCTTGAGAACTACTATAAAAAAGCACAATCATAAGAAGTTATTCTTGCCTGAAACAAAAGGTGTACCCGTTCCAAAATGCAAAAAGAAAAAGAAAAAGAAAATACAAAAAGGGGGTCAGTAATGAGGGCAATATAACTTGAAAATTCTCCAAAGTAGTTCTCAAAAGCCGGAGCATCAATTGCCATGGCAATGATTGCTCCAGCATCCAAAAGGCCACCAAAAATTGGCACTGACCCCGAATTTGAAATACTTAATCCAAGACCCTTTGTTGTGCTTTGAAGCCCCCCATTACTTTGAGGAAATTGTTAGCCTATTCCATCTTTTGAAAAATCTCTTAGCTTGATCAAACGCAAACTTTTTTCTATCAAATGCTAAGTGAACTTTTTGAAACTAGTTAGAAACCAATCTAAAGTTCAGTGGAGCACACACTCACATAAATGGGTAGCAATAACCTTGAATGTTGAAAAGAACATATGACTATGAATTTCTAGGAAAATCCAACATGAAGTTCTAGAAGTGCACTTGTTGAAAACATATTTTTGAAAAGTCTAGCTGATCTGTTCATCTGAAAACTCAAAACCTTTTGTTTCTAAATTATATCTTGTTCAAGTGTCATTGCTTGAGTACAAGCAATGATTTTAAGTTTGGGGGTGTGATAACTCTATTTTATATAGAGTTATTTACTCTTTCAAATCTAAATAATTGTGAGAATCTCAGTAATAATGTGTTGTTAAATAAAGAAATACAACTTTTAGAGTTAAGAAAGGTTTAGACACACTTCATGAATATTTTATATGATTTGTGGTATTTTATGTGTTTT